>JAKGUB010000328.1:4508125-5715000 GCA_026261675.1 Hippocampus mohnikei
TCACGTAAAGGGACACGGGGAGCTGCGGGTAAATAGTGAGAGACAGATGGCGGCACAAAGAGATTTAGAGGCAAAGTGAGCAGTAAACAACGGCTCATGATACATTGAGTGCTGATATGAATGTGTGAAAAATGCCGTGACGCATACTGTCGGAGTGAAGATGTAACTTCCGCACATGCGCACGTACGGGTAGGTGCATGTATGAAATGAAACTGTGCATATATTGAGTGCCTCTGGTGACAATAACTGCAATCGTGGTGGCGTTCAAAGGCTGTGTTGGACCCCCCCCCCTAAATAAAAGCTCTTAACATCTGTTAGAACATCCACTGCCTTTGAGCCGCAGTGTGTGTTCAGCATATAAAGAAGGCTCCATCCTTCTTAAGATTTATCACGCTCATTTGTGCAAAGAGAGGCGGGAGGATGTGGCTCGAATAGAAATGCAAAGAAATCAACAAACAGGTGAACGGACAACAAGAGCGTTCAGACCTCCGTCAAGGTTGAACAAGAGTGCGAACAAAATGCGTGGTGCCCTTTAGTGTAGGCCGCCTCTTGATTGGTCGAATAAAAGAAAAGTTCGATTCGTGGTTAGGGGGCACAAATAATCATAAAGAGAGAGGCAACACCTCATTAACTCCCAAAGACGTTTTTCAACGTCTTTTCAGACTTGGTCCAGAATTGGCTGGTACTGAATGAGTTTTAATAATGATCAACGCAAATGTTATTATAAGGTCGGAGTTACTGCCACAAACCACCACAGTGTATATGTACGGAATGTAGAATAAAACCCAACTTTGGTAAGACACAATGCCCCATTTTCTGTGGTACGGCATGTTGTCCTTATTCCCTTGTCTTTGACGGCGCACGTCTGTGAGCTTATTTGACTTCTGCAGTTTCTCAGTGCCAGCTGTCTGGCTTATTTCCTCCCATCTATCTTTTCACCAGCCGAGTCAGATGCACAAGGCTGGATTTATTGGCGATGGCGGGAACGAACGGGCAGGTTCTAAAGTTGTTTTTGGAGGCAAAATGGACTCATCTGGCCCGTCACTTTTGACCTTTTTTAAGATGAATGATGAATTGAATAATGATGGGATTAATGAATGAAAACCCTGCAATTCACATATGACATGTTTGGGTACAGAGCAGTGGAAGCGGATGTCAGGTTGAAGAATGAGGGAGTGAGAATGTGGGGGGGGGGCAAGGTGATGGATTGCAAAAGAGATGTGTGCTGAGAGGGGGGCGGTGGATGGGTAAGCAAAGTCGAATTTCAACCATCATGGCTGACTTGAAATGAGGAATCTCACTTGTCCTGTCCTTTTCTATTGTCAGCGTGTTATTTGATGGCAGCCCACAGGGAGGAAGCGATGGTTCCCACTCTATTTCAAAGCCGAGGCATGGGAATGTCTTTACCGTTCTTAATATCAAATTGGGCTTGTACTTTCTTTGCTTCTTTTTTTTCTTTTTGCCAGTGTGAGACATGACATTGACGTGATATTGACGTCGTTAGAACGCAAAGAAAGACATTTTTAGTTTCCTCTTGGTACAAAGGCAGCGGCGCAGGCTCAAAAAAGTGTGCATGCTGCAAAAGTGCCCCCGTGCACCATTTTTAATTTATTTGCTATTTATTATTTTTTTTGTGCAGTACTGTCGTTCTCATTGGTCTTGTGCTACACCAACATTGACAAATACTGCATCTCCTCTTTTACCCTCTCATGCCAGCATATTCGGAGTTGGCAGCAAACATGCTGCCGCTGCCGCTGTCATCCCCAAAAACTAAGTAGGGAGAAGAAAATGGGACAAAGTGGCAGAGAGAGTGCAGGAATGATCAAAAAGACAACAATGGTGGAATGAGAACAATGGATGGCTACCCAGCACGGGAAGCGGGATGAAAGTAGAAAGAGAGCGAAAGAGAAAGATGTGAATTTCCCCGTGATTCTCTTTTCTTTCCACTCTGCTACGACGCAACAATTTGCGCCGGCGTGAAGTTATTTTCAAATTTATAGCGGAAAGCAAAGGTACAAGGATGCAGATAAAGAGGAACATGAAGGACGGGAAGAGGGAAAGGAGAAAGATGAATTGTTTCATTTCGTTGAGTTTGGGGAAGTGGGAAGGCGGACGAAAACAGATTTTCTTTCTTTTTTTTTCTCGGCCAGCCAAGAAAAGGACAAAAGTATTCAAATGCATGAAACACTGTCTAATTAGGCGAGGACTGGAGCCAGTTTAATGTGTTTGGAAAAAGCCTCATTTCAATAAAGTGCTATGTGTGTACATATGGTACATATTATTATAGACAAATTTGAAACAAAATTATCAGCGGTACACAGTAAGTTACATTTTTCTGTTTTAAAAATCCATCCATCCATGATCTGGACCGCTACCTCCATACTGCCAATATGTCCGAATGAAATTGATACATGCTAGTTAAAAAGAAGAAAAGGGTTGGACGATATTTGCGGACTAAATTTAAAAGGATATTCCGTCATAGGATCACAAAGTATAACGCAAATCGTAAAGAGTGAACAAGAACAATAGTTACAATTTCAGAGGTGCTTTGTCAGGGAAAAGCGTAGCTACGTGAAGACGCATATCTCACAATGTTTATTTATTATTTGTTCTCGTTGCGATGTTCCTTCGAGTATATTCGAGCAGTCCGCTCCCCACTTATCCGGCTACTCTGAAATATAACTTTCGCTTTCCAGTTCGATAGCTGGATGCATAGATAGACGAGAAGCTATATGGCACAGGGACGGTCCTAATGCTCGCCGTTGTGCACGCTCCAGCAAGCAGCTCCGTGTAAGCCGTTGATTTTCTGTCACTGCGACTTGTAGCCAGTGTCAATCTTCTCGGGTGCAAGACCATTATCGGGATCGTTGGAGTGCAAATGGAACCCACGTGGGACACCTGAAGTTGACCCCAACACGTATCGTACATACAAGCCGACCCGAGACTCACCCTCAACAGAACGACCCCACACATCAAGTATAGGAAGGCATCGACAAAGATTGCGTTGACTCCCAAACAGTCTGCAATGTCGTGCGGTGTTTGTCAACCTTGGGAGCTGATTGCCATCGTGGCAGATGTCGTGGCTGTCGTCCATAAAAGCAATACACTTGTAATTTAGCATCTATTTTTCACATTGTGCATAAGTAACCTGACCACATGCATCATATAAATACTGCACTATCCTTTCCAGTGCTGTCTGAGCATTGGGCCATCTGTGAAACACACATGGCTAAAGATTGCAAACATGCAACGCTTTCCACACGAAGCCTTTTAGCGGAAGACGGCGAGCGCGAAATGTACAAAATCGGAGAAGTCAGATTATGACTGTGTTACTGAAATCATGAGGAAGAGGAGGAAAGAGTCAGATAACGGGAAGACGAGAGAGAGAGAGAGAGAGAGAGAGAGAGAGAGAGAGAGAGAGAGAGAGAGAGAGAGAGAGAGAGAGAGAGAGAGAGAGAGAGAGAGAGAGAGAGAGAGAGAGAGAGAGAGAGAGAGAGAGAGAGAGAGAGAGAGAGAGAGAGAGAGAGAGAGAGAGAGAGAGAGAGAGAGAGAGAGAGAGAGAGAGAGAGAGAGAGAGAGAGACCAAATGTGAGTAAAATGAAAAAAATTGAGATATATTTGTTCGGTTGATTAACTATAGTTCATTGATAAAACGTTTTTGTTGAATTTGCCCGGTTTTATTTCATCAAGTGGTAGCATGAAATAAAATCATCTGGATCCGGGTACTTTTTTTTTTTGAAGACTCTAAGAAGACTGCTTGAAAAAGTAGAAAGTACATCTTTGTCAATGGAAGAAATAATTGAATGAAAACAGTGTCTGAATATCTCTGACTGACTTTGTAAGTGATTCCTGAAAACTGTTTGTCCCTCGTGTGGACGTGTTTGGAAGATACTGAGGAAGTAAGAGGGCGAAAGAACTTCACAAGATGGAAATAATCATTGTTTTCATCCTCTCCCAATCCCCTTCAGGGGGATGAAGAGATTATTATCAAATCTAGGGTGGATATCTATTTTCTTAGCTGTTGCACCATCAAAGAATGTTTTCGAACTGAGACTTGCGCATAGTGGGAAATTAATAGAACAAGAGTTTTTTTTAATTATTTTTGGGTGGAATAACACCAACTTGTTTTTGATCAGTTCGTTATTTTATCATTTATTTTTCATTGATATTCTCACTGTTTCACGGCCTTCTTACATATTTCTCATCCAAACCCATTGTTGTGCGTTTAAAGCCGAGCGGAGTAAGATCTAATTGCGCTGATAACTTTGAAGAGAGAGGACCCCCCCCCCAAAAAAAAAGCATACGCGCCGAGACCCGAGCTGCGGCCGCAACCGTTTGAGAAAAGCAGAGCGGCGCGAGCGCTCATCACTTTGCAGTAAACACCTGTCACGGGCGGTGATGAAAAGTGCCACTGCGGCTGAACAATAAAGGAAATAGAAAGCGGCGAGGATGAAATGCAATACAGTAAAGCAATAGATTGGCCCATGGAAATGGTCGTTTGGCTCCCCTGTGACTCATTCAATTGGTCGTGCCCTTGAATGCAAAAGCTCTTCTGGGGAATAACTTATGATGAGGTGGGTAATGCTATTAAAAGGAAAGAGGGGCGGACATTACACTGCTGGCTGTGTTTGTGGATGTGAGACGATGTAAATACCAATAGATTCAACCGCAAAGTGGTTCGACAAATATCCAAAACAAAGAAAGAACAACGGGTTATCTGTTTGGTAATACTGCTGTGATATTAAAAAAATCATACAATTCCCACGTGTACATCACTGCTTCCGCTATATCTTGTTGACACAAATTAATCCGGTAATTCTTTAAGAAATGATAAAGAGTTTTGTTGATGATGGGGCAAACCCAAGGAAAGGCGCAATTTCAGTGTGCCAACATCATTGCACAAACATTCCTGAAGCTGGTAAAAGATTTTATTGTTTGCCAAACTTCAACATAATTTCAAATTGACCAGGGCGCTCATGTATAAAGGCTGCGTATGCACAAAACCTTCTTTTTTTGGTGGGGGGGGGGGTCTTTGCCGCGTCTACCCAACTTGGGTTTCAACCCCCACAACGTCTCTGAAGAACGATGATAATCCAGATTTTTTTTTTTTTTTTTAAGTACACTATATCTACTTAAAATGTATCTGTATCCAGATATTTTGTGTGTGTGTGTGTGTGTGTGCCACCACCTGACAAAATTTTTTTCGTAAATTCAACAGACCATTTATTTTAGTGTATTTAAACAAGTATGTTAGGAGTTGTTGATTACTTTGAAAAACATTTGGCGTATCGCTTCCCTCGACGGAATCACGTGTTTAACGTTGCTTTGCAGCAGTATCGGTCGGGCACGCCAACAGAGAGACGATGAGCAAAACAAAAACAGCCTCTTGGGAGACGAGGAGAAGTGCATGGGGTGGGGGTGTGGGGGGGGGACACACGGGGAGTAATGCACAGCTGTACTGAGAGGCGTGCGTGTGCGCGTTTGTGTTGTGCTCTCCCTCACTTTGTTTTGAGCTCAACATCATTATGCCACTGACTGTGTGGTGATTGGCTGACCCAGGATTTCAGCGCATTAGCACCTTAACAGCTTTGTGGCGAGATTTATCTTGTCTACTGCACCAACATGGTATACTCTCTCACACACACACACACACACACGCACACACACACACACACACACACACACACACACACACAAGCGCACTTGTGCGCATCACAGCTGGCGGAAAGTACCTGACAATCACAGGTTGAGAGTGAATTTGAAAATGTGATTGGCATGCCAAGATGAGCTCATCTTTTCTCAATAGAAACGCATTTCGGTCTTTGGCCACGAAACAGCTGATGTCAAGCGCAATGTGTTGGACAAGATCTTGAGGCTGAACTCGGAACTTTCCTGTGCTTGTGTGACGTTCTTTCGGGCCGCTGCAGCTTCCTCCCGCTATCCAAAAGCATGAATGTACAGTATGGGAGGTAAACTGAAGACTCTAAGAAGGCATTTATACGAGCTCTTTTAACAGAGTCAATATCTTTGTTTCTCCCTCTGCCCCCACACACACAACTTAAAACGGGTGGACAAATGCCCCAAGGATAAAGAATTACATCACGCTTAACATCCACTTCAAAGGGCGGAGTCGTGTCTCATGCAAATGAAACACGGTTCATCCCTCCCCACGAAATTACAGGGCCACTGCTAACGATGGCTTTTGTTCCCATGATGCTTTGGGATAGACCTACTTGTGGATCCCCAATTCTAAAAAAGCAAATCAATTAAACTCACTCTTACTGTCCCCATCCACCAAGATTTTGATGGACGCTTGGGCCTACGACGCGACTACTTTATTGTGGTCATGAGGGTTGTACATCGCGACCTAAATAATTTTGGGGTTGTAATTAGTGTAAAAAAAAAAAAAAATCGGAATACCACCGATCCATTCATCTTATTTTTTTATTTTTATTGAAGTTTTACATTCAGCATGGGGCTGCGATGTGTTTCACAAAGTGACATGGCTACCTACTGGCCTGACGTGCGAGTTACAGTGATTTCAATATTTCCAGGATGAATTTCATACTGGGGGGGGGCAGGTGACTGAAATTCAGAATAATCATCCAAGAAATCGCTTCATTTAAGTTCATATATCCGAGAACAGCGTTTGCCAAGAGCTGCCAGTTTACATCACGTTACGGGTGTCACAATGTACAAAGCCGGGATCAACGAGGTGTCCAGTAGTCCTCACTCTCCATTAGACCCCCACACCATCGTTTTACTCCTCTGCCGAGTAGGCTGAGAGATGTGGTCATGACGACATTTTAAAGGAGCCCCCCCATGGTGCAATTCTTTACAGCCAATAGGCTGGCTGGTCACACCCAACACACTGACACACACTTTGTGTCTCTCCCTTGTCCTCGCTGTTCTGTGCACTAGAATTAACCGTTGGCTCCTCTCCAGTCACATCCGGTCAATATTCCAGCCATCCAAAAACCACCCGCTCCCTTCGGATCGTTCACTGGAGGCCAAACATTGTCAGAGTCACAGTTGTGTCACAGCAATCAATCCCAGCGTCAATGTGAAACAGCTGCACCACCAGTCCGCAAGCAAAACGCGACGCGAAGCCGCATACACCTTTGGTCAAATTCCCACCAAAGTGAAAGAACTAAAAGCATCATAATGTTAAAAAAATAAAAACAACTTACATATGCACCAACAATCTGTGATTTCTGTGGACCCGAAGCACCTTGGCTTGTTTGTGTTCAGTAAAGCGAATGTCATTTCTAAAAGTCAATTGCTTCATCGCAATGACGCTTTGATTAAGGTGTCACGAGAACAAGAGCATCAATCGTCTTTTTTCGGGTCCTACCTGGAATTGGTCATATCCGTTTGTCCGCCTCGACTCTTCTCCAGACCCAACTTGGTGAAAATTCCGACGAGCACCATGATGGCCACCACGCCACAGATAATATACACGATCATGTGGGTTCGGTCGCGATCTGGCTCCTGGTGGACCTCCGTGACGGGTGCCGCCGGTCGCCCGGTGTTTGCCCAGACGGGCGTGTCGTAGTTTGAACAGGAAGTCTGATCCAAACTCTGGATTTTGAATTGGCAGCAGAAGCGGTAGAAGCAGGAGCCACAACAAAAGCTATAGATCCCCGCGTTACAATTGAACGGTGGGTCCCACTGGCCCATCACGTCGTAGTAGCCCCAGCAACGATTCGCGCCGCCTGGAGTTTTGTCCTCCGTTTCCGCAGTCGGCGTTGCCAGGGCGGCCTCCGGTAACACAGAGGGCTCCGTTGTGAAGTTATTCGGAGGAGCCTGGGCTGAAACCTGACCCCTAGGCCGATGGGGAAGTCCACCCGGAGACGTCAAAGTGAGAAGAATGGCCGCTGAGAAGCTGACCAGCATTTGTTGCATGTAGGCAGACATCTTAGGTCCTTTGGTCTTGATGCCTCAGTGTTGATGGATGACTGATAGGTTCAACATTCAAGAACCTGGGGGGGGGGGAGACAAGACGAGTGTTAAACAGTCATTCTCACACAAAAATCAGTGTGCTCACACCAACACGGTGCAGTCGCCATGTTGAATCAAAAGCATTCATTCAAGCTAAACTTTTTTTTTTAACTTATTGACTCATTTTTGTCGGTCAACAAATGGTTTGACCCTGGGGAATACATCTTGAATTTTGCAGTAGGTGCACCCGTGTCCCTGAAAATGTCCAAGTTTGACAGTGGCTACCTGACTGACATGCGCATGTGTGTTTGTAGGTGAGTGGTCCAAAATTGTGGAAATGTCACCTTTCATGAAGCCATTTGGCATCCAGAAGTTGGAAACTAATGCAAATCCGCTGGCTTTTGCAGTGGATCCAGTTCAGAAACGCTTGCTGGCAACAAATAAGCGTGCTTGTCGCATTTCCTGCAATCAGTTTCCCACTATGCTCAGTCAAAGAACAATCTGTGAAAGTGTTTGCTGTCAAAAGAAGAAAGGGGGGTGGGGGGACGGGGGGGGGGATTCTTCTAAGACTCACAAACAATCCACAGTTCCGTTTCTCAATCCTCAGCCATGCTCGTATTCCTGAGCGGGTAACACATCTGATGAGTGGCGCCAAATCACTTTTGACGTCCCGAGGAAAACTCACCGGAGTGTGTTGGCTTCCCACGGGAGTCGTCTGCCTCCTCAACTCCTCCTCGCTTAACTCGTGTCTTTCATCTTCCCGCTGACAACGTCAATGCACAACGGGTGCACTTTTATTTTGGTGGTGGGCATCTTTTTGCTCTTTTCCGTCGTCTTCCTATTCTCGGTCAACGAGCCAACAGGTAAACAAGGCTGTTCTTTCGAAAAAACAACCCGCCCCCCCAAAAAACTCCCGGGGCACTCATCCGGCTATCATCTTCAGATGACGGCTGTCCAGAAGCGCCTCTCCTTTTTGCACGTGTGTGTCTCTCTCTCTCACACACACGCACACAGACAGCTTCAATTTCCCGACTGCTCTTTCTTTGTCAGCGGCTTCCAGTCCCCACACAAGGAGCGCAGTGCCTTTACGCACCTGGTCCGCTCTTGCTTGACCCCTCTCCCCTCCGCCCGCCCCTGTTATGCCCGGACCCCGCGATCTGTAACAGAGCTGGGTTTCGTCTATTTAGCTTTGTCCTACTTGAGGAGGGAAGGGTGGGGGAAGGGGGGAATATGGATGCTGTTGTGATGTTGGCTCTCAACGTCTTAGTGAGGCTGCACAAGAGACGCTCTAAAAAAAAAGAAAGATGACGGATTTATTGAAGGAGAATCCCACATCCTGGATTTTTGTTTACTTTTGGCTAAGTTCTCTTAAAAGGAAGAAATGCGTCCCTACCCTTAATTTGAAATGCCCCATAAAATATACCTGATCTCTTTCCAAGCCGGACTGTTGGACTTTTGTTGAAGCTCACCAAATATCAGCATGAGGTCAAGGGAGACCTGCTCTCTCTGCATTTTGAGGTGTGCACGAGCACAAGTTTGGCCAAAATAAATGTCCGTCGCTTGTTGTGAAGAACGAAGGTCTTCGAAGCGGTGATGCGACAGCCCAAACAACAGCAGCAGCGGCGGCGTGCCACCAATCGGCACTTCAAAACATGTCCTGTTTTCAAAGGAAGCCCGCTTGGACTGCAGCAGATGCTCTTTTGTTCTTATTTGGGCTGGTTCAGGTGCAGGTCAGTCAAATTTCCACTCACATTACGAAGCACCTGAGCAAAAGCTGACCCAAAAAGAATCTCAAGCCACAAATATGCAACAGTTTTGAGCTAATTGTTGCATATGATCTACTGGAATCATACGAGAGGATTGTTGTCAGTTCTCTCCTTGTCCAGCAGCCGCTTCTTTGAAAACAGGCATAATTTGATATATATGTATAGGAATTTTAGATATATATCATATGTATGTGTTTTCACTGTGGGGCGCTCCAAACAGAAGTGGGAAGAGACAGGAAAGTCCGCAAGCAACAAAATGCTTTCTCTCTTTCTGTCATTCCATCCTTTGCCTTTGCAGGCGTCGCTCCGTTTGGTATTCCTTTATTTCCACGTTGCTCCCATCCCAGCGCCGCGTCCGTATCCTCCAACTTGCCGATGCTTCCGCTGCCGTTCTCTTCTGTTCTCTGGCAGGACTGGATGACAATATCTCCAACACTCCTCCTCTTCCGCTCACTCCTCCCACTCCCCAGCGCCCCCCCCAACCCACCCCGCCGCCTCACTCTCACACACAGATTTTTTTTTTGTTCGCAAATGAGCACAAGGTCTTTCTTGCTGACTCTCCTCCTCTGCCCCTCGCGATGCATCACCACCACATTCGTCTCCACGTTGTCCCACATATCGCTTTGCTTTCTTAGCTTTTAGAATTCCTTGTCCCCTTTTCCTCTCCTCCCATTCCTCCCTGTCCTCATCTTTTTCTTTTCAAACCGTCTCCATGTGCGCACTTCTCTTTGGCTCCATCCCTACCCCAGCAGCATCATCATCATCATCATCATCTCTGAACCCACTATAAAAACTTTATCTTTCATACCCGATGTGTGTGTTTGTGTGTGCGCGTGCGCTTAACGACTGGGCTATAATACCTCTGCGCACCCTTGCCTCCACATGAGCGTGTGTGGTGCACGTGTGCTGCTGCAGTCTATTGGCAATGATTTAAGGAGCGAGATCACAAGGATGGATGTTGAGGGAGAGGAGTGGGGGAAGAGTGAGATAAACAGCGGGAGAAAAAAAAAATTGCCGGGATAGAGGCAGGGTGGGGAGGATGCCAGTGTGCCTGCCATAGTGAGAGTGAGCGGGAAGGGGGTTGGGGGAGGGGGAGAGAAGTAAAGAAATGAGGAATTAGCACCCGGGAGGGAGAGGGGGATTAGAAGCATGGGAATAGGAAGTGACAGAGGGAGAGTGGGAAGGATGTGGGGAATGATGTATGGGGAGGGCGTGAGGGCAGGTAGTGGGGGGGGGGCAGGGCGGAGAAAGAGCTTCCTCAAGGGAAAGTGACATTATTGGCCTATAGAGGCTGAGAGACAAATAGAAAGAGTCGGCTTACAATGTATTTCCCTGGACATTCGAGAAGGAAGGAAGGCGGCAAAGGATGGAAAGGCGGCTGACATTTCAATAATATACAGTGTCCCCTGCCCGCTTCCCCAATTTTCTTCACAGGAGGGGATTGCTACGACCTTGACTTTGAGGGAATATAAGAACAGAATGAAGGAATGATAGCGATGCTCAGTTTGAGTCGAACTGTCACTCTCACATCAATTTATAAGAAATGCACGAACAGTATCGCAACATCGATAAAGTAACTCTTTTAGTCACATGGTGCAAATGCTTTGTTTTTGTGCTGAAGTCGATTTTTTCAGGCCTTTACGTTTTTAATATTTTTAAAGACCTTACCTATGTGCATTCTGTTCTTTCTCCTGTACGATTCATGTTGACTTGGTGCCAAGACAATGTCGAATCTACGTTCCCGCGGTCAATTTTTAATTGTATCTTGGCCATCATCACGTCGCTGCTACTCTTCCGGAGTGACATCATAATCATCGAGGCTCATTTAGATCAAGCTTCACAAAATATGCTCAAGTCTTTGATTCAACCTTCAAATTTCAATGTGAATTTTGAGGACGTGATCTTTGGTTGAATTCCCAAATGTACACCCTTTAGGGCATTCGACTTTCGAGGTTCTACGATGTTCTTCTTTTTGTCCCTCTCAGACCAATACATTTGTTCTGCTTTGCCACATATTTTTTTTTTTTTTGTACTTGCTGGATGTGCTCGTATCCCAGCCCTCTCGCCCTAAACTGCCTTCAAATCTTTTGCAATGCGAGTCTGGCGCTAGTCTTATACATTACAAATGTGCAGCTTCACACAAATGCAAATGCGAACTACTCACGATGCCACACAGTGCGATGCGCCTCAAATCACCTAATCCGTTTCCGCCAAGCAGCCAATTTCGGCTTGACATTAAAGTGCCCTCGGTTAAATTTGAGGCATGTCATTCCGTCAGGATAAAAATTGCTGATCGAGGATTGGCCCACTATCAAATACTCCATCATCTGTATAGGACGATGCATGGGAGTTGTACAACAGGAAATGTTGAGGGTAAAAGGTGCTGAAGGAGAGCCGAATGGGGAGGAAGGAGGTGGGTGGAGGGGAAGACGGATGGAAAGAACCGTCAGGGGGTTGATGACTAGTGAGTACAGACTGAATATCTTTCTGCATGGCTTTTGTGCAGCCCCACCCCCCCATGGTAATTTACTTCTCAGATTGATTGCCATGTATAGGTACGCCAAGCACTTCATTCAGTATACTGTACAAGCTAATGACATTCAATGCAAGAGTTGTATCAAAATTTCTGCTGGTACATTCCTAATTATGAAATACTCATTTTTACTATACAACCTTTATGTAACCAAGCGGTCTCGTATTGTATTTTGCAAAAGAGGCTCAGCCAAAAACGGCAGGATGACATTTCCGCGATAACTCTAAAGGAACATCAAAACAGAGCACTCACGTCCGATTGGCAAAGTGAAAGTGGAATTCAACCAAGTTTTGGTCTTTTCACCGGCCTGTGCAAGAAGCTGGTGCGGCGTGGCGGGTTTTAAAAAGGGCGTTTTGCGCCGTTGTTGGCGTGAACACAGCCGACTGGTTTTTGCCGTCGAGTGTAGACACACTCATGGATTCAACCCCCTCTCCACACACTCCACTCGCAGCTCCGATCGTACGCATGCGTAGGATCGGTGGTAGGGGGAGGAAAGTGATGGCCAGTCTAAACATCCATGACTGACAGGGGCACTTGAAAATCATTTGTACAATTTGCCGGATTGAAGTAATGGGGCCCAAATGGCCGTTTTTCAGACACAGAAAACCCCCCCATACATATTTGCTGTTTCATCATCATGTCAGAGGCACCACTCATCTTTGGTGTTTGTTTAAACGTGCACATAACAGACTAACGGCCCAAATGGGTAGATAATGTAATCTAGTTAACGCCGTCAAATGACTGAATTGGTTGACCTCCATTGATCAAAGTTGTAATTTGCTCCCGCATGACTGCACGAGTAGTCCAGGAACTCTCAACTCCGGCGTAGGCGCTTCCAGGTGCATATCAGTCACACCGCATCAGCAACTCAAATATATCCCTCGAAGGCAACCTTTCTCATCATCTCGGCTTCCTCTTCAAAGCCCTTCACCTCTTCATACCTTGATGTCATTCTTTGCCCAGTGCCCCTATTTCTCAACTCATTTCCCCATCCGCTCATATAAATGTCTGCTAAATTTGAGTGTATGTCACACCAACCCACGACACGCCCGTCACTCCTTCTCTGTTTTCACTCGAGGGAGCTGAGACTTTTTTCCCTTGCTCGGCGTCACCCCCTTTCGCTCGCTTAGTTGCTCATCATTCCTGTGCTCTGTGACTGTCACTCACAGTAGATTAGTTCAGGGTGGAGACGAGCATGGGGAGGAAGGATGGAGTCGGGGAACTCAAATAAGGCCACAAGAGGACATTTGGGACAAGGGAAAAGGCTCAATAAAATGTCAATCAAATCCTATAATAGTCGTCTCTCTGATAGCTCCGTAGTGGACTTAATAAAAGCTAATGTTCCAGAAGCATGAAAAAATATCTCAGGCACACTTCAATACCATATAACGAGGAATGCTGGGAACACACCCTTTCCTATATTGGAGAACCAATTAAGGCCATTTAGCCATCTATTTTTGTCTCGGATGTTTCGGTAAGACTCAGCGAAGCCTAATTAAACATTTACAATCACTCATCAGCTCCAAACGTGACCTTCATTAACCGCTGTGATTTGCATTGGTTTAATCAAAACATAATATGAATGACTGAATTCATTTTGGGCTGTCTTGTGACTACTCTTTGTTTGGTTGTTTGTTATTCACATTACATTAAGAAAAAAAAAACTGCCAGAAAGCAACGGTATACCACTCAATTGATAAGCCACGTAGGCCGCAACCAGTATTTATTTTTTAAGCCACAAAGTTAAAAAAAAAAAAAGTATTGTAATGTCAATATACACTTGTTAAAAGACAGTCGTATTTTTGTTCACAATTTACACTGGGCAATATGTCTCCATATTGCTGGATGAATGCAAATTCCGATTCCGAAATCGGCTGGCATCTTAACAAGTCGAACTAGTCATGCTTCCCATTAGACGTCAAGAGAGGATAATCCTGCAGCTTCTCGTTGGGCGCTCTGTGTCATTATTAGCTGTCTGGCTCTGTTTCATCCTCACGCAGTATCAGCCCCGCACCTCCCCTCCCCCGCTAAGCCTTTATGGTGTGTGTGTGTGTGTGTGTGTGTGTGTGTGTGTGACATCAGGCACGACCGCAGTAACTCAATCAGCCGGTTCGAGATGGCTTCTGCCCTCACTTGAGCCAAGGAAAACACGCCGAGCGCAGAGCGATGCCGGCAGAGCAGATAGATAAGAAGGTCATCTAAAGGTGAAGGAAAAAAAAAAAAAAACAAGGCGCTTTGAGTGCAATAGTGGAACAAAGCAAGTGATGGAAGAGTCGAGACAAATGACGGGGTATTTCGCACACTCGGAGACTGAAATGCGGAGAGAAGAAAATTGAGAAAATGAACCCTGTCGGCGGCGGCGACACTCCCCAACCCGCTCCGGGTGCCTCTTGCTCTCCTCCCGCTCAACTTTTTTGACACAAAGCCGATTTGTGAAAGCCTGTAGAAAGCAAAGGCAAGCACGGCCAGCTCACACACATGTGCAATGTGGCCTGTCATACTTTGGGGGGGGGTTTGGGTTATCATTTGCTTGAGATGATCAGCCCATTCACTTGCTCGTGACGAGGCACGGTTTGGCTTTCAATGGATTAGCCTAGTTTCCGCCTGATATTTTTATCAGCCAACTTCCGAAACTGGCGGGTGAGTCATGATTCGCCGGTGACGTCACGTTGCATTTCACAGCGCGTCTCCCCCTGCAGCTATTTATCCACTTCTATATTTATCAACATCTTGCTCTTTGAGAAACACGTTTGAACTGGGGCAGGAGATTACCTGCTTGCCGAGGAGAATCTGTTGATCCTGGAGGGGTCCGAGACCACAATAAAGCCTCTCGGTTTTTTTTTTTTCAGGTGTAAATATGGATCATGCACTTGCAAGCAAGCCTGTTTTTTCTTTTTTTTTTTTTCCTTTAGTGATAAAATCGCATTCAAGTCAGCGCTTCCTTTTACTTGGCCCTGAAACCTTTTAACTCACTTTTGGAGGTCAATAGTTCATAAAGTCCTTGAGTTAATCACCATATTTGTGCAAGTACGAATTTGCAGGCGAGGTCAGGGGCTCACGCATTGCATGCTTATGTCAAGTGTCACTCATGCGTTCATAAACGGCTGCATCAACAATTAACTAGTGAGCTGTGGATGCTGGAGCGCATCTGTTTTAATACTGAGCTGAAATGATACTTGGGCCCCTCGTGCCATCGGCGCTGATGAAAGTTTCCGTGAGAGCGCTACAATTCGACTTCCAGCCGAACAAATTCGTTCAGGCCTTAAAGGACCATTCGCCCCGAATACTCTGAAAGATAAAACCTGGGTGGCGGCCAATTGCGTGCATTAAGAGCTTTACTGGCACCGCAAGTGATTTTTCTGCTTCCTCTAAAGTCTCCGATGTTGACAACAAGCTGCGGCACTTTTCTCTCCTTCCCTGCCGCCGCTCCAAACTTGACGAGAAGAGGCTTTTTTTTCCAAAGGGCTGCAGGCCAAATAAAAGGCCCAAATTCTTGGAAGTATTACGAGCTGATTTTAGTAGCAAGTTTCATTTTCGCACAGTAACTCACTGCCTGAAGTCTGCCATTGACACAATTGACTGTAAATGAAGGCGCTTTAACCCTTTCATGCCCCACCCTTGTAACCCGATAACACGATAAGCCGTCCACTGTCGTCACCGCCATCCCTCAACGGGTTCATACCGCCGTTCATGCAGTTTGACGATTTTTATTGCTGCGTATCTCAGGCACTGTATTAAATGCTACAAGCGCTCCTGGGACACCTTTGTAATGACTCGAATGACCTTTTACGGTGACTGAGTCGCATGGATCATGTTCCTCTCGTAAGAGGACGGCGGGTTTTACATCACCGCCAAAGGTTTATCTCAGAGCTAATCAATACGCTCTGACTTCCATTAGCTTTGCGGATTGCATTGGCATCATATTAGAGTCGTGGAGAAGTGGAGCGCTGTCTTTTAATGCCATCGTCACTCAACTAACCGCTGTTATTGAGGATAATGGGATGGATATGGCGCAGGAGAGCAAGTGCGGCGGGCAAAGCAAAGCAGAACCATTCGACCTGTTGGGAAACACAAACAATCCAAGTTAATGCATGAGATGACACGGCTGGAATGTTTCCATCCATTGCCAGTCCTGGCGACCAGTCCGGGTGTACCACTCCTCTCCCAAGTTCACCCTTGACCCGAATAATGTACATGCCCTAATGAAATACAGTATATTGTGCATTAAAAAAAAAAGGACAGCGATATATAAGTAACACTTGTTTTTTTGGGTTTTTTTTTAATCATGTTTGTTTCAGTGTGGCGTCGAAACTCATTTATTCTGACATGACACCTGCTGATAGTTTTCGATCAGCGCTATATAACAAACTCCTCTCCAAAGCATCCCCCTCAAAATGCTTTCATGGAGAGTGGGGCGAAAAAAAAATGTGTGAATGAAACTGAGTTGACAGCAGCGGATTCATGGTCGCATGTGGAAAAAGCCCGAAAACCACATCAAGTACTGTCGCTTTTTAGATTGCTGACATGTGCGTCGATAAGTCGACTAAATTGCTTGTGTAATGAGGCGGGAAATGTTGTAATGAATGTTAATAGGAATGAATGATTTTGCTTGACTTGTTTGGAAGAAAAAATGCCGAGCTTGCTCATTCATGTGCGGGTTCGCATGAGTTCGTTTCAGACTGATCGGTCACACGCGGATGCAAAAACGGCAATGTGGGCGAAGGCTGATTTAAATAAACACCAGCGCCATTTACATGGCAGTGGCCAAAGTTCAACTGCGGTGCCGTTCTGGTGTATTTTAGATCGAGGCGTGAACGGAAAGCACATTATGATTTGCATTGAAATTCCTGAGTCATTCCTCCAGAGATCTTTTCTATAAACCCCTCAATGCTGTTCATTTCACACATCATATGCTCGGGGTATTTTGGAACCTGGCCCAAGAATATCCTTCTAAAAATTATGATGATTAAACGTGAGAAAATGAGAAAAGGGTCAATTGTAATTTAAAAGCGCAGATCTCGCCTATGTTTCCAGGCATGACCTCTTCACCTCTCTACGACTTTTGGCAGTTAAGATGGGTGGATTTTAATGAGTAACCTCATAGCCCACAAACGCAATATTCATCAGAATCTTGAGACTATGGCGGCCTGGTGATCGAGTGGTTAGCATGTTGACCTCACGGTGCAGAGGTCATGGGTTCGAACCCAGCTCCGGCCTTCCTGTGTGGAGTTTGCATGTTCTCCCCGGGCCTGCGTGGGTTTTCTCCGGGTACTCGGTTTCCTCCCACATTCCAAAAACACGCATGACAGGCTGATTGAACACTCTAAATTGTCCCGAGGTGTGGGTGTGAGCGCGGATCGTTGTTCGTCTCTGTGTGCCCTGCGATTGGCTGGCATGCAGTTCAATAAAAACAGCTCCCAATGAGCACCTTGCACGATTGTCCCGATTCTCCCAATCCAAGCGGACTATTGGCTGTTGCACTTGTGCATTTGGCAATGGAGAGCGATCAGGTTGAAATGTTTGAGCCGTGCAAGCTTCTCGGCTGCGATTGTACGTGACTTCCTGTTAACAACCCTCCATTTAAAAGGTACAAACGGCAAGATGCTCGTCATCTAGCTCGGGGGCGTATCACACGACGCAATAATAGCATCAGCAGTGAGCCGTGAAGCCACCGTTGGGGATGCAAGTGTTGTTCTGCTGAGCCAAGGAAGGCCTAAGCCCAAAGATAGAAAACCAGGGGGCGAGGGAGAAAGGTGCATTTCAGTTTAATTAGCGAAAGCCAAATAATTAGCGGCAGGATGTGAATTAATTAACGCACTAAGGGCACTGCCGCAAGGTCCCGTAAGGCTTTACGCTTGGTGGCAGCCCACACGTTAAAGCCTATTAATTGGCAATCAAATGCTTCTTGAATCTCAGCAATTTTGTCTTAATATTTTTCATCGAATTGCTTGCCCATTGTTGATCGCTGAAAGGTCACGCGGCAAAATTGTAGCAGCAGTTCATTTTTTTTTCTCTCTTCTGCATTAGTACTCATGTGATGGAACTGCTCCCTCCCAGCATTGTTTTGTCTCCAGGTGTGGTTGGCAACGGACTGGAACACAGGTGTCAAATTCATGGCCCGGGGGCCAGATTCAGCCTGCCACATCGTTTAATGTGGCCTACTAAATCAAATCATACATGTCGACTTCATGTTCCTTGCTAAAACCTGGACCAATATACAGTATGCCTCTTATTTGTTTCTGTTCATATTTCAGCACGTTTCGCTTAGACAGGCGAAAACTTGCAAATGCAACTTGACTGTGGAAACGGCGTTGCCTTCCGTTTCGCTTTGCTGACAGATCCATTTTATTCATCGGGCTTGATTTCTTCGCTAGTAGGCACAAACCTCCCCAACTAATTTAGAACATGACAGCAGCAGTTTTCCGGGCGCTTTCTGCAATATTCTGACGCTGGGGTGGTAATCAAGATAACAAGCAGAGTGTGTGTGTGTGCACGGAGAGGAAAAAAAAAAAAGGGGGGGATAATTTAAGGCCAAAGCCTTGGTTACTTAACACTGCAGATTGCCCCGAAGCGGAGCATGACATCTGTGATGATGAAGTTATCATTCTTAATTTTGTTTATGTACAAATTCATATTCCAGCGCTCATCTTTGGAAGCGATATCATTTCCGAAACGCCCGGCATATTACGACCGCATTTTGTGTCTTATTGACTCGCTACCACTTTAGATGTTGAGCCAAAATCATTTCTCATCAGAAATACAAATGATCAAGTACGTATATCATCCTCCTCGATGTTGTGATGTAAACTGCAGCCACATTTTAGGTGACCTTCATCCTAAATGGTCAATTACTCCTTGGCGTATGTGTAGAATCGATTGCAAGAAATCAAGATTCACATTCACGCTTTCACCGCTTGCCCTGAAATTTGCTTGGCAGACCATCTCGTTGCAATACAGAAAGGAAAAGACAGCACTTGCGCGGCACTTGATGTTCCTGGCCTTTGGCTCATAACTTCTTATCCAGGACGGAACAAATATCTTCTCCCGCGATGAGGCATTTCGGCAAACGAGAAGTTCAATTCCGATCTGAGAAATGAGGCAAAACTCTCAGTGGAAATGTCACACTGAGGAAACTTGGCATGGAGCTCATCATCGTTTCTTAACTCATTCACTCCCAAAGACGTTTTTAAACGTCTTTTCAGACTTGGTCCAGAATTGGCTGGTACTGAATGAGTTAATTGCCTTCAACCAGAGTTATTGAAAGCAAGTGCACGTTGTGCCGAATCATCACTTCACGAATGAGACTAAAAATAAGGTCCGGGTGAAATCGATTAAAATCTTTAGCTTCTCTCAAAAACAGTCGCAAAGACGATGATGTTCAATGGTGGAGGAAGTTCATGTAGAGTCTCTCGAGCAAAAAAACATTTATTTACTTTTTTGTCAAGCCCTTCGCTAATGAGGTGAAAAACGAAGGGTAACGTTTCACGGGCAGTACGTTGGTGGACCGGTTAGCACATCCGCCTCACAGAGGGTACAGGGTTCGAATCCGGGCTCCGGCTTTCCCGTTTGGAGTTTGCATGTTCCCCCGATGCCTGTGTGGGTTTTCTCCGGGTACTCCGGTTTCCTCCCACATTCCAAAAACATAGAACACTCTAAATTGTCCGTAGGTGTGATTGTAAGTGTGGATGGATGTT
Source organism: Hippocampus mohnikei (assembly GCA_026261675.1). Lineage (NCBI taxonomy): Eukaryota > Metazoa > Chordata > Actinopteri > Syngnathiformes > Syngnathidae > Hippocampus > Hippocampus mohnikei. The sequence continues at coordinate 4,528,060 of JAKGUB010000328.1, forward strand.
CGTCTAAGTGTGCCCTGCGATTGTCTCTCTAGTGAGGATAAGCGGTTTGGATAACGGATGAATAGTACAATATATATGATTTGCATTTTGTACCGTACTTGACATTTTTAGGTTACAAAATCAGGAAAAAAATAATTTTGTCCTGTACTAGATACTTTAAGGCCACGGCGAGAAAAAAAAAGTCCTTTAATTTAATGGACAATTGGCTCTACAGTATAATGGACAACATCTTCCACTAATTAATCCGTTCAATCGAGTTTTCACTGTATGGGAAACACTCGTCAAGGCCTCGTGGGATTCGGTGTGGTCATCTATCACCCGCCATCATTAGTTTCTAGTCGTCCTCTTGAACTCTGGTAGGCTCATTTGCACTGTGACAGATTTGGAGCATAATGCAGGCTAACAAGAGCGAACGCATCTCGCAGTGTGAAAATGTAACGGTTTGATCAATGGGATTATTTATTTTGGCAAGCAAGCGAGTTGTTGCGTTGTCTTATAAATTTGTTTTTCCTCCTGTTTGGATCACCTTTGTGATCATACTTAGCTTCAAATTTCCTTGTTTTCCTGCCGCCGACATCCCATCGGTAATGAGTACGCAGCCTTCACGCGCTGACTTGAAAGCAGAATATGGATACAATTGACGTCGTCGTCGTTCAGGAAGGTGGAGAAAAAAAATACATCTTGTGAGAGTTAAGGCGAAGCATTTGCCTGGCGCACCACGTCTCATCTTAGCAGCGTCTGTGGGAACGCTGTGAAAACGGGTTTAAAAATGGCACACGCGGGAGTGGAAAGTAAGTCAACTAATGAGAGACAACGGCAGCAGGATGCAGAGTGAACATTTGGCAAGCAAGTGAAAAACAAACCTCCTTGCCCTGAAGCGGATTATCGGATAAGGCATACCTGGAAGTTGTCCTTGAGCAGACTCCCACACTTCAACATTTCACACAGATTGCAGTTGAGTGAAAAATAATCTGATTTCGAACAATCATCATGAATATATCATGAGACTTGAGCCATCATGGGAAAGACGCAGCTTGAGCGAGTTGGAGCCGCTTCAGCTGCCTGACTTGATCTGCAGACCTTTTGAGATTCTCACAATTGTCTGCTCTGATGCCTGACGGAAATAAAGTGCATATTGATGACAGCGGAGGGTTTGCGGACAATGTGTGCACGCTGTGTCTTAATCCGAAACAATTATCGCACTGGAGATTAGCGGTTGTGTTCATTTGCTCTGCGGCAACAACCGAGTGAGTTTGCAACACGGGTGTAGTCACGCTTGGAAGATGAAATGGGAAAGTTAATTGGTTTTCTTGATTCTTACTTCTGACAAAAACATGAAAAGTATTTCCTGAAATCGCCTCATTCAACTATTATTGACTGCCAAAATGTCAATGTATCATTTTGCAGTCTGCACTGTTTACGTTTTTAAAAATATTTTTGTTTCTGTCTTCATCACTGCAATTTTCATCAGAGGTACACATCAAGCGTGAGAGACAGATTGTAAAAAAAAACCCAACCAAACAAAATTAAAAAAACTCACGCAGCAAATCACATTTGATGTGTACCTATGATGAAAATTCCAAACCTCTCTTATCTTTCCAAATGGGTAAACTTGCAAATTTTTGCCGCTCTCGGTTGCGACCTGACAACAGAAGAACAAAAAGTATGAATCTAATTCACAATAATCATAAGTGGACCGTGGTAGACTGAACGCTCTGCAAACAAAAACACTGACTGCGACTTGAGTGCGAAGCAGCTTGCCTTAATGCATTTTACAAACAGCCTGAAGCTCGCGAAGAGGCCAAAGGAGGGCACTCTCACTTCTTGACGTCTGAGAACATATTTCCGTTGTGCGAGTTAATGAGGATGTGAGGGATTAATTGACGGACATAAAAACAGGCAGATGGGCAGACAGGCGTGTGAGATCAAAATTTATAAAGGTGACGGATATCCTGACAAGACGGACTGCGCGTCGTGATGAACAGATGGGAACCTGGCAGAGCACAGACACTGCACGTGTGTGTGTGTGTGTGTGTGTGTGTGTGTGTGTGTGTGTGTGTGTGTGTGTGTGTGTGTGTGTGTGTGTGTGTGTGTGTGTGTGTGTGTGTGTGTGTGTGTGTGTGTGTGTGTGTGTGTGTGTGTGTGTGTGTGTGTGTGTGTGTGTGTGTGTGTGTGTGTGTGTGTGTGTGTGTGTGTGTGTGCATGTGCCTCTCACACATGCAGGAGTTTAGCACTTTAGCTGAGCATAGGGAGGATGTGTGTCGACTGTCAAACGGCATGGGATGCTGCCTCTGCAATTTAAAAACAGACATGGAGAGAAAGGACGCACGCATGCATGCATGCACGCACACACAGACACACACACGCACACACACATATTCGGTAAGTGCAAACATGTAGCATAAGCCATGCAGAAATCCCTCCCTTGATAGCCTTATCAAATGTCATTATTCTTAATATAATGGGTTTAAGCACAAGTAATGTTCCAATGATAAATGTTGTGGGGTTAAAATTGTACATGATGATATTTCAGTTCATAAATCTCACATTATGCCTGCATCCTTTTCTGTGTATTATTAGTCGGGCACTGCGCATGAAACGTCTTTGCTGACAACGCTACTCTGACAACCTGAGAGTCCAACATCCCGCGGTTTGATTCTGCATGTTGCGACACACACATTAATGTCGGCCGGCAGTGGTTGGCCTCCTGATGTTGAGGTATAATCCCCCGGTAGCCTTCGGTTTCAGCATAAAATCTAATAACTGTCAGGGATTTCGTTTGCAGTCTACGCCTGACCTACATCAGCTTCTCGCATTATGTTGAGTCACACTTGGCGTATGCTCCTGCAAAAAACCAAATATATATGTATAAGTGTGTCTGTGAAGGCACACACACACACACACACACACACACACACACACACGCACCTACACACACCTCTTCATCGTGTGCTATTTGCAGCGACATGACGGTAGCAATTAGAGGTGAGACAGCCAGACTGTGGGCCGTGATAATGGCCCACCTCTCTTTGGTTCTGCGCTCTTTGGGTCAAAACTTCTCCGTCCTGTCGGCACATATTTTGGTGTAGTCAAATATTCCAATCAGGTCCTCCTTGAATTGCCTTATTGCTTCTCTGACTACGTCTGAGGGCCATTCATGTCCAATTGGACCCATGTGCCATGTAATCAGAATTAGTTGGGTCTTATTCAACAGGTGAGGCCTAATCTAATTTGCATTCTCAATTTGTCACTGGAGTCATTCTTTACTGGTGTGACAGTTTTTCTTTTTTTTTTTTTTTTTTAATTTAGCATACATGCAATTTATTGTCCCCCGCCACCCCGAATCTGAATTCTCCATCTAAGGCTGGCCTGATGTTCCAAGGGTGACTCGCTTCTATGGTGGCTGTCAAACACAGCGCAACTCTCCTGCTGAAATTGATCCAAAGATACCTGAACTCCCCCATTGTGTGCCTTCAATTCATTAGACAAAGTGTGGAAAGCATGTCATGAATAATAAAATAGCCCGGATCATGACACCTAATAGGAATCGTATTGCATCGCCAATGACAAAAGAGCCCCCCCATTCACTTTTTCCACCAGTGGATTCCTACATTGAATCGTGCCATCGTACGAGGGCGGATTTCCATTACATCCTGCCATGCGTGTACCAACAAATTCTGACTCCTTCTAAGCGGACTTGCAAATCTGATTCTGTAAACGGCATTTAATTTAAGAAGCAATCAAATTGTGTTTGGTTTTAAACCCAAGAGTAGCTGAGGCAGCAGCTTGCAGGTGGCACAAATGGCTGACATCAATGGCTCGCATGAATTTATTTTGCAGCTGCTCTACCTTCAGCATCAGCTCTCGGGGATTAAGAGGGATAATTGGGTCACAAGTTCATACATTATCTATATTGTTGTTGTTGTTGTTTTTTTAACTTTTCCTTGAGTCTATTCAATCAAGGTATAGTGGAAATGGCACTTAAACTATAGTTGGGGTGATAATGTTGTGTTTCGATGCATTTTGCACACCTTGCTGTTCTCTAATAGGAAGGGGGGTGGTGCTCAATTGCTCTTTGATCCGTGGATGGGCCAACATATTTCTTGTCTTAATTAAAATCCTTGATATGCTCACTGATCTTAAAGACTGCGGTCGCTCATGTTTCTCGATGAATCTTTGTTTGACATTTGAAGCGTAGGACAATTGAGGTTCAACTCTACTTTGGGGTCCATGATCAATCAGTCATGTCAAGCTTAAGTGTACCCGCAGCCCCTGCTAATGTATAAAGTTTCCGTTAATTTGCCCTCGAGGGTATCACACCGTCATGTCATTCTCGCGCATGCGATCAAGAATCATCTGTGCAGGGATTTTGAGACTGAATGTATCTGCCGGACTGAGGATGGCATTTGCTGCTCATTTAATTACACAATCCAGATGGACTGACGGCCATTCTGTTGGGCAATACGTGGGCCATGATGAAAAGATGACAAGGGGCAGATTTGGTACTGCGTGATTCAATCATGTGACGACGTTCCTCCTACTGGCGTGTGTGTGTCTGTGTTTCGTCCTTTGTGTGTCTCTTCCCGGTAACTTTGTTCTCCAGCGGCAGTAATGCAATATAGTCTTTTATTAAGTCCTGATGACAGAGATGGATAATTCTCTCATATCATAGCTTATTGACTCTCACAGTTTTCCCATCAACGCATCAATCAAGGAAGTGGTCCGGTGTTGTCTGGCCTCAGCTCATAATATTAGACCGCAGTACTGTGAACTGGGAGTGTAAAGATCACAGTTGTCCCATTTATTATCCCTTCACAAAGATGATACATGTGTGTGTGTGTGTGTGTGTGTGTGTGTGTGTGTGTGTGTGTGTGTGTGTGTGTGTGTGTGTGTGTGTGTGTGTGTGCGTGTGTGTGATATTTTCACAAATTCATTGCCTGTTTCATTGTTCATTGTCAATTTACAACGTGGGTTGTCAATTTAGACACAACTAATCAAATATTGCTCCTTGCCTATCAAGGGCTTGTCTGAGTATGACGTGTCCTGGAGTCACAAATGTGCCAGTGTCCTAATAGAACGTGATTGCATAGTAGACATCCACGTCACTTGGGTGAGTGGATGAACAGCCCCGGAGCAAGACTGACGGTACCTGCTCAAGCCTCAGTTCACGTCACTGAGCACTGTCAAGACCGTTGGTACACTCGCTCCTCCACCCCCCCAGGGGATGTCAACCCTCTCAGACCAGCTACCCACCCACTGGGGGGCTGAGGGTCATGTGGCCCTTTGGCATTTTTGTACCTCAACGTACTTTTGGAGGGGATGGATGGATGGAGACCATAGGTGTCAAATTCAGGTCCTGGAGGGCCAATGCCCTGCATGTTTTCCAACTCTCCCTGTTGCAACACACCTGATTCAAATGATCAGATCATCAGCAAGCTCTGCGGAAGCCTGACATTGAACCTGTTCATTTGAATCGGGTGTGTTGCAACAGGGAGACTTGGAAAACATGCAGGGCATTGGCCCTCCAGGACCTGAGTTTGACACCTATGATGTAGACGGACGGATGAATCAGGTATATGACGGTATATGAATCAGGAGTTGTTATTGTCCTCTCCAAGTTTGTGATGAAGGCAAGCCGTTTGCCCGCAATGCCAAAAAGTTGAAATCCCCTTAAATTGTCCATGCCAGGAATGCAGCAAGTGCACAGTTGCGTCTCTTTTGCCTCCATCATAAACTCTTCCTGAACCCTGCGTCTACATCTTCTGTCCTTTGATGTATTTCAACTCATTCACACTGTTCCAAAAGGGTGACTTCTTTTCTAGCATTCTTTCTAAGCTTGAACTTTTATTTGTAGCCCCTAATCATTCTCAGTAGAACGGGGGGGACACCGCAAATTAAAATTAACTTTTACACGCATCCTAAATTCATCTTCTCCCCGCAAAAACACTTCACAAACATTTACAGTATATAATCAAATCTCAGCTCCTAATCATTTCCCAAGTATGGAAAATGCAAGAATTTGGGCACAACATATCACCCATGAATTCCACAAAGTCTCTGGAAAGTTGTGTGCGTGTTAATCACGTGTGTATTTAGGTTCCCTGTAAATTTTCGTCGTGAGATGTTTCTTGCTGTTTCTAAAAATGCTTTCTTTCCTTCCAAGTGAATACTGTACTGCCTGTATGCCCTATAGATGATGAGATCTCTGTTGCCCTCATTGACAGTTCCGTTCATCTCAATTACTGGGCTCCATCCGTTGTGACACTAGATAATATGATGTGAGATGGAAAGGTGAGAGAGGGCCGAAAAAAACAAGATATTTTTTTCAAACCTGTCAGTGTGCATTAAAACCAATTTATGGTGCTTGTCCATAGTAAAACTGGCCTATTTGGCTAATAGTGGCAGGATGGACGGAAGACACAATGTGATTTTTTTTTCCTGCACTGATTCACGGAAATGGTGTCATATTTATGAGTGTTTGTATGCAAGAAGATGGTGATGGTATCCCCAGGTGAAAACTTGAAAGTCTAACAAGAGAAGGGGGAACGAATCAGGACGTTAATACACCATTACTCGTGATAAGGCCACAACCGTAGAGCTGGCTGGCACGGATTATCTCACTTGTCTGCCGTGTGTTTAGGGGTGCAGATATGTTGTTGGATGTGTGACAATAGTTTCAGGTCTGTGCATACTGATGTGTAATATAATTTATGTAAATGCAGCCATAATGCACCTGAAGCTGTGTGTGTGCGTGTGTGTGTGTGTGTGTGCGTGCGTGCGTGCGTGCGTGTGTGTCTAAGTCAGTGACCAATTAAAGAACACCTTGTATAATTCAATAAATGGAGGATTTCAGGATTGGGGTTCAAAATAGGGCTTCGAGTAAGCGTTAGGTTTCAAAGTAGGGTTTCGAAAGAGTGTTTATAAAAAAAGGATTTGTGTTCCAAATTAAGTCTTCATGGGTTGGTAGTTTGGGTTTCAAATAATGGTTTCAAGCCATGCGGGGTGTGGGTACACCGCGCGGCGCAATGTGCATTTAAACAAACAAACAAAGAAACAACAACAAAAAACAGTAGAGGGCGTATTTATGCGTGTCAGTGACTTCCGGGGAACAAAAATAGTGACGGACCAATATGGCGGCGCCCCTTAACAGCACTTTGTGCACAGTCTTCGATAAAACTACTTTCGTGTGATCATGTTTAATGTGGAGGGTCACCACAATTTCCCGTGTCAGTGATTGTACATCAGTACATCAACAAGCAACCCGCTTAAATTAATTTTGGGCCGCTGCAACGTACGCCTGAGCAATGTGGGGTGAAATTACAGAACCTCCGGTCAAAATACAACCCACGCCGTCCGATAAATGTGTTAAGGAGGACCAATGCATAGTACCGCAGGACCTCGTGATACTGCCCCGTGTTCCCCACATAGATCATCCAGAACCACCGCAAGATTCCCAGGTGAGTCAAAAGCTTAGCTTTGTACAGAGATGGCAAACGTATTCACACTCGGTACTTTTAGTAGGAGTACAGGCAGGTCAAATAACGGAAGTATTAATTGTTTTCTTTTTTAGTACATTTAAACAAAAATATGGATGGGCTAAAATGTACTGAAGTACAAGAACTCAGTTGTATATAATACCCATTTTGGTCACTTGGCACAGTGAAAATAGAATTCCTTTCAAAATTGTTTCCCTGAAACTGAGAACTACGTATAAAACTGTCAAAATATTACATTGGCTAGAGTAGTAGATTAATCGACAACTAATTGATTAGCTAAGTAGTTATTTTTGATAATCAATTAATTATTGGATACCTTATTTTCATTTTTAATTGTCTTAATGTGCCAAATTACAAGTTACGGATTTTGTTGTCGCCCTATAGTCAAGGAAATTATCTGAAAAATCCCCTATAGTATAGTTAAAAGAAATGGTACTTTGACTTTCACTACTATCTTTGTAAAATGAGCACTCTACCGCATTCAATTGACTTTTAATGTGACCTCAAGGTGTTCCAAGATGTCCCCGCTGAAGTCAACGCCTTGTTGGAGGCTGTAGTTGCAAGTGGAAGCCAAGTGAAGAGTCAGCAGATCGGAGATGCTGAGCTGACAACCGAGGAACGTACGAAGGAGCTACTGTATCAGTACAGGAGCAAACCACTGGTCTTCTTGGAGCGCTACCACGTATGTGCGCCAGTCTCTGTCTTTCTGTCTACACAATCAATCCATATCAGCGGAGGTGGCAAAAATGCTCACGTCCTGTACTTATGTTGACGTTGGCTACAGATGCCCGTGTCATCAAAGAGACGCTGGTAAAAGTAGAAGTACTGATTTAACTCTTACGCCTGACAGGAAAAAGAAATACAAATCATTAAAACTTTTTTTGGAACTCTCGTGTTCACTTATTTGCAACACTTTGTTTCAACCTCACCTCATTCATTTACCACGTTTCCAGAAATGCTTGAAGCCCGAGCATCTGTCGGCTTTTTCCCACGTCAGCGCTGACCCACGGGCCTGGCACTACAGCGAAGTGATCCAGAGGCAAGCAGCAGGAAGCACTCACAAGACGAGAGTTCGAAACCAGCGCTACGCTGCACTCAGGGCCCTGCAGAAAGGTAGCGCCTTTTTTTTCTTTTCTAAAACTGGATAAAAAGTGCATGCACCCTTTTTGTGAGATTGTTTTGCTGTTCACCCATTTAACCAGATGATGTTGATTTCCTTTTTCACGCTTTCCTCAGAGGGCCTCTATTTCAGTGAAGAACAAATGCGAACGAGGGAGCCGCTGCTGTATGAACAATATATAGGACAGTACCTAACTGATGATGAGGTAACAACATACTTGATTTAATCAGTTTATTTTCATTTTTTTTAAGATCTTCTGTTCTATCTCACTTTGATTTATATGAGTGAATAACATAAAGGCAAAAAATTAAATTGTGAGAGGAAAAAGTTCTATCTATTAATCAAGTCATATTTGCGAAAAACACTTTTGCTTATATCATGACACAAAGCAATGCTGTGTAGCCCCCCCCCAGGAATAAAATCAAACTGTACACGCTTACTGACATTGTTGTTGACAGTATGGTCTAATGACACTTTTCCTATTAGATAATTGAGCCCCTCACCAAAATGGCAATGGTTTCCTGACAATAGGAATGAAATTGTAACTAACAATTTAGGTGATAGAGCGCTCCCAAGAGTCCATGCTGGGTGATGCACAGCAAGGAGGGGCGGCACCAGAGGGAGCTGCGGGAGGGCTGTCGGACCTCCTTCTCAACTCCTATCAGGAGCGGCTTATCCAGTGTCGTCTGCAGGAGGAACAGGATAGAGAGGAGAGTGCACGGGAGGAGGAGGAGGAGGAAGATGAAGGCAAGAGACGCTTGTTGAGCTTTTGTTAGAAGACGAGAAACGCATAGTGGGGACAATGCTTACAGTTTGATATTACTGACGTGATGGTTTTTATCGTTTGTTTTTTTTTCTCATTCCCAACGAAGAAGACGCAGTCCAGGAGAATACTTGGGAGCCAACCTCTGAGGAGAAAGCGCTTCTTCGGGAGGAGTTCATCAGTCAGATGCACCAACACTTCCTTGATGGCAAAGACACGGACTTCAACTACAGGTCCGTGTGCATGTTATTTTCAAGCAGCAGACATCAATCATTTTTAAAAATTCATATTTATTTGATTTTTTTGTAGTATACTGCATCTTTGAGAGCATTTTCTTCGAGTAGAATTATTTATCTCAGTTGAGAATGTGCATGGAATATTGCAAATTCTCCCTTTTCCTTTAAAAAAATGTATCAATGATGTGCTTTTGTGTCCCCATGCTAGCGAAGTGGATGAGAACCCAGACTATGACAACCTTGACATCGTCAACAGAGATGCAGAGGAAAAGTACTTTGATGAAGACGATGAGGAAGAAGATGATGAAATTATGACCGAATAGTCACCACAGGGGACAATCACTCTTTAAAGTGACGTGGTGTAATTGTGATCTGTGGTGCACGATGCTTATACTTTGTAATAAATACTGTTTCTGGAATATATCTATTATTGTGCTGGCATGGGAAACATTAACCCTTTTTGACACTTGATTAGGTACATATCAACAATCTAATGAGCTTCAATCCAAGATCTTTTCACCCCTTTTTAAATGCCAGGTTTTTGTGACACTATAAAAAAAAACGAGACAAAAATAATTTTGAGAGGGGAAGTTAAAAAATAAATTATAATTTAAAAATGTGTTTGCACAAGTGTGCACATCCATCTTGTAACTGCAACATAAGATGTGATCACAAACAGTAGGGAGTCAACACACACGTCCCAGCATTTAAAGTAGTGAATTCAATTTCAGCTCTTTCTGACTTTTATTTTGGCCTTCTAGCAGAAGCCTGAAGGTTTTGTGCAAACTGTTCAGCAACAGGCCCGGAGCATAATGCTGCTGCCACTATGTTTCATTGGAAGATGACAAAATCTGCCAAACAAACATTGGAAAATGTGTGTGCATAGTATGTGTTCAGTACATATTAACGAAATGACAATGCAACATGGATTGACGTGTGGCGAACCCTTCCTGCCACATCCGTTAACATGAGCTCTTTTTTTTCTTCACTTTCTATCAGCCAGCCTCTGTAGCAGGGCAATGACAGTGTCTTGTTTGGAGGAAAGCAGCTCCAGGGCCGTAGCAATCCTGCACAGGGACCTCCCCATTCGCATCTCCCTCCTCTCGCGCCGCCTTTCTCTGGCTTCCATCCGGACGCGAGCCACGGCATCCAGGTCAGTCTGCGCCTCCCCTTGCTTTAATATCTCCTGGTCGTAGAAGGGGCCGCTTTGCGCCTCATTTCCCTTGTGGCCTTCAGATCCTGAAATGGCCGAGGTGGAAACGGAGGCTGAAAGTGAGGAGTAGGTGGAAGAGAAATTGGAAGCGAAGTTGTGGTTGTTGCCACGATGGAAGCATGCGACGTCTGCCGGGAAGGGCGCGGCTTTACGGGATGCGTGTGGGTCCGTGTTGACGGTGGACACGAGAGAAGGGGAGGCGGCTTGTGTGAAACAAGGTGAGGAGATAAAAGTTTGGGCTGGATCAGTGGAGGCCAGATGAAGGTTGGCTGTGACAATATCACTGTTAAGGACGATCAGCGGTTTGAGGTCCGGACTTTCTGTTTGGCGAAGAGCCGATTTTGATGCAATAGCAGCAGTGCTGCTACCGCAGGCGTCGGCCAGACACTTGACCCCTGATTCCACTTGAACAGTTGTGGGGAAGTTCCCATTGGGGCGGACGATAGTGGTGGGCGGCGGGACATGCAGTCTCGGTGCGACCTTGGCTGATGCTTGTGTGACGATGGCTCCTCCTCCTCCTTTGCCGCGTTTGTTGCTACTGATGTAAGAACCCACAGTGTCACAGAGCGTCGCATCCATCAGCTGCAACACAGACACAAGCATTGGATTGCATATAACTTGCGTTTATTTATAAGCTGCTCGAATTGTGTGAACATGTCCGGTTTCGAAAACCACTCATTCTCAGTTTTGATTTGACTTTTGTGTGTGTGTGTGTGTGTGTGTGTGTGTGTGTGTGTGTGTGTGTGTGTGTGTGTGTGTACAAAAAACAGATTAATTTGGAATATGTTTCCTTAATATTTGCCAACTATGATTTGCTATAACTTAAAAAAATTTTTAATCGTTTTTAGGACCACAATGCTCACATCAAAGAACTCCCAGGATGTCTTAGCATGTCCTGTCTCTCGGCTGCGATCTTTGACCCTTTTGTACGTGACGATCAGGTTGTTCCACTTGCGGCGGATCCTTTCAACAGGAAGGAAGTGCCCCTTGGCGGCCAACTCCTCCTGGACGCTCTGGAAGAGCTGCGAGCGCTCCCGGGTCTCATACAGGCCCCAGCGGCGGCCGACTGCGTCAATCAGACACAAAACAGCCTTGGAGGAGAAATCGGAACTGTGGGGAGGAGCGGATGGCATCGCTGATGCTGGGGGGCGAAAAAATAGTCAGGAAACTTGCTAAGGATTTGAATTACATACCAAAGACTAAATGTCGGGTTTGTTGTACACAAGTTATAGCGCCCACACAGGATTGCTAAAAGTACTAAAGTGCACAACAACCTGTTTATATTCAGGCACACTTGGAGCCCAGTGAGCTCACTGGCCAGCGCTCGTTAATGCACATATTGATTAGCAATCAAATGGTCGCAACTCGCTGCATTAAGGCATGAACCCACGCCTGTCAAGTTGATCTGCTGAAGTTCCAAGTGAGCAATTAGAATGGAGAAGAAATTGATTTCAGTGACATTGAGGATGGCGTACCTGGACTAGTACTTCAGAAACTGCTCCTCGACACGTAAACAGTTCATTTTTTTTCCCACCAAATGTTTTCGCAACATACACTGAGCGATAGTATTCACAAGAGGGTGTTGCAATTGTATGGCTTATTTCAAACGTAATTTGTTGTTAAAATAATAACAATGAAAAAGGCAGGGACGAATGTGTGCATGTAATAATATGCTTCGGTTATTTAGTAAAATGATTTTCAGTCAGAACATCCCTCGGAGGGAAATCATAATTCGCCACCCCTTCTGTTGCAAGGGCCAAATACGCCCACGGGGCTGCTCTAAATGCAAAACGGGCGATGGAAATGACTGTAAAACAAACACATTAGGGCATGGCCAGTCTAAGTATGTAGCTCAATAAAATGTATTTTTCGAAAACGCTCACAACCAACTGTACAGTAGACGACAGCACAGCACGGTACAGTACATGTGCTCTTCTTTGGACAGCGACGATATTATAAAGAGAAATAGCGCCATCTGGTGGCCCTCCGGTCTCCAATTCTCACTTGAATGCGTGATTAAAAATAGATACAGGAAAACAAATCAATCAACGAATAACACAATAAAACAAAAGAGCTTAGGTGAGCACTCACACAGATGTACATCAGAAGTAGTGGTGGGAGCTGCGTGGAGCGCCGACGGTGCCCTCAGCTCCTCTGCAGCGTCATCCAGCCCGCCTCTTCCTCCTCCGTATGCAGGATCGCTGCAAGGCGCAGGCGAGCCCTGGCTGCCCAAAACTAGCGCAGATTGCTTTTCATCTCCCTCCTCCCTTTTGACGTGCACTGTTGCTGCGTCGCAGCTGCTTCGTTGCGGACCGATGGGCTCCATTGCGGACACACGCGCACAAAGAATCGCGCTAACCTAGAGAGAGGGGGTGGCTGCGCAGGCGTTCAATTCGAAGAAAGTTTAGAGATGGCGGATTTCAGACGAATCCAGATGCGTTGTAGCAGCGATTGTTCCTCCACGTTGCGCGCGTGGTGATGGACAGGTGCACACACTACCTCGATGTGTATGTGTAAAAGAGAGAGAGAGAGCGAGAGAGACACGCAGGGAGAAAGAGAGAGAATGTGTGTTAAGAGGGGCACAGAAATGGCTGCGCTCCGACTGCCCATAGCCTGACGAATGCGCAGAGCGGCTGCGCAGTCAGCCCGGCCTCGCTGCGAACTGTGACGTCACTAAAAGGCACTCCAGGGCTTTCCAAGGCCTTTTCTGCTAGCCCAAAATGACGCCTGTCGGCCACAACACAAAGTAAAGGTAACTGTTTTCTTGCTCGAGTAATACAGGTTGTCATCCTCAAATACGAGAAACGCCTCAGTTAGCTCCATAATGCCACAGAACTAAATATACTGTTGAGGGTTTTTGTACATTATTTATCGATGTGATGGTGTTATTAAGAGGTGGATTAAATACCCAGTGAAGGCCCAGGTCTACAGATTACTGTTTTCCATTGTCACTGGTAAATAACAAATTTCACGAGGCATATCATCAAATTAAACAGTGAAACATCAGAGTTTAAATTAAGATACTTTATTTTTGCTGCAGACAATGCAATTTATCTTCTGAAATAGCAGGTTTGACATTTGCACCAACATCAGCCAACGCTGGTTTAAAATACAGAAGTGTATATACACTGCAGTATAATACAAGAAATTCATATGCAATGTTAGTTGCAGGGGATTGTGACCAAGCCCCACCGTAAATGAGAAAACCATCAAGTAATTAATGTAATAACTGACCATGGTTTATAATTGTCTGCAAATGCAATAAATTGTTTTGTCAAAACTGAATTCAAATCACGATAGTTCCTTGGCACAAACATGTTAAATTATTTTTAAAACAGCGAATAGTTGTGTTTTTCAGTGATCAATTAAAAAAAGACATCTGGAATTCAGTGAATTTGGAAATGTCGTTCCGCAAATAATCTACTCAAAAACATACATTTATAGAGAGATGATGTATGGTATAAAAAGATATAAAATAGGAAATACATACACAAAAGAACAATCTCGTTCTATCAGTCAATTATTGTTATTATTTATCTCAATTCACTTTAAACTATAGCCACACAAAAAAAATAAAACATAAAATCTTTGGAAACTCTTGTTTTAGATTGCACAGCTACAGGATACTCAAGTTTGTGGCCAGTGTACGTAAACAGCCGACGGGGACACACGGAAAAATGTCCTTGAAAGTTTAGAAGGCATTCTTAAGTTCTTCATCAAATAACGTTTTCAGTCTGGATCCTGTGCTGAGGAATTGAGGGATAGTCTGCAAAAGATAACAACATGGTGCTTGACAAATCAAACCGAATCAACAGTTTTTGTCCCAGCGGTGTTTCTCACCTCGAAAAACAAAGCGCAGTTCGAGAAAATGAGCTGGATGTCAGATACAAATTCAGCAACGTAGCGGTAGTGGTTTTTCTCGAGCTTTTCGGCAATTTTGCGTAGCCACATAGGGGTCTGGACCACAGCGGCGTAGTCTTTCAGCTGTGAGTGTCAAGCACAAACACGTGACCTATTTTTTTTTGATAACTTTTCTGACACGGCGTTTGCGCGTGACAAAAAACAGAAAGCAGGGTCTTACATAGCCACATGGATCTGTTGCAAAAAATTGTTCATCATCAGCACTAAGAAGAACGAGGAGGAGGTACTGGCACTCCTAAAAGGGAAGACGGGGGAATGTTAGCGATAAAACAGGAGCAAGTGAGCGACACAGTGGCAGTTGTGCTCACCAGCAAGTGTTTGGATATTTGTTTGCACATGAATGAATCGCTTTTCAACTGGTCAGTGTAGCGCCACTCTCGAGCCGCCGAGAAGACACAGAAGGTACACATCCACTCTCTGTTGTAACTGTAAACATATCCAGATCGCCTTTTTATACCCCAAAAGAAGTATTTAAAAAATGTGAACATTACTTTTCTAAGGGCAACATTAAGCCTTTTTGGATGATGAACCTGTCAGGCTACCATGTGATGGCCATGCCAGAAAAGGCTCTGGCTCTGGATATTCATGGTATGATATAACACATTTGAACAATAAGTTCATCTTTAGTGGCTTTACAGTTTATTTTTTACAGCGGGCCACTTTTAAATTAGAGCCATGGTTTGACAGGGAAAATCTTCAGCCGACCATCCTATTCGGTGATTTTAAGACCACAATATGAAGGAATAATTAACTGCATTAGTAAAAAAAAAAAAAAAAATGTGAAGCAAAATGTGAGCAAACTCGGCAGAATCTGCATCAGGTGTGCAAATACAATGAATTGCGATCACCTCAAAATGTTGTCGTCGATGTAAGGCAGGTGACACGCTTCATGGAAGGAACGCGGGCAGCAGTCACAGACAACTAGCTTTCCCTCACTCTTACACACAAAACACTCGTCATCGTTTTTCTGCTCCTCCTGTACAGTATAAGATAGATTACGGTATATCTTTGCCACAACACTGGGAAAAAAAAAAAGGGAAATTGGGTTTTAATGAGAAGAGTCTAACCAGATCGCTATCACTCGGTTTGCACAGTTTGCACTGACACAGCAGTGAGTGGATCCTCAAGAGGTTTTCCTGAAATAGACCATAATAATTAGCATTGCCTTTTCCTTATGCATGTTGTTATCACCGCGGCAACAATAAAAACCGCAACCGTCGTCAATCACTGATATGCTCTCATTGCCATAAAGGACAATTAGCATCACGCCGAAAGGAAACAATGATCAAATACAGCAAAAGCAATTTTGGGAGAAAAAGAAAGTTGGGAAGGAACAATTTAATTTCAAAATAATGTGAAATTCCAAATAAATGTGGATTGAACATGTTTGGTGTCTGGGGGTGTGCTCTTTATTCTGTCAAATCTCGCATTCTGAGTCTGAACCAGTCCAAGTCTATTTCCACTGCCATTTTTTCTGGACATTTGCATTGTATGCGAGAGAATAACTGAACCGCCTCCATCGACTGTAATTTCATGTATTCTAATATTGTATTTTATGAGTAGACAAAGAGTCCATTTTTACCTGAGTAGCAACACCGAGTGACTGGCCTTCCCACAGGATGTCTTTCTTCCAGGAGGCATTCTGACTGCCGAGTGCCTCCTTCGCAAAGTCTGCCGGGGTCCTCCAGCAGGTGTCTGTGCGAATGCTCAGACCACACGTCCCTGGCGATGAGACAAAGTGTCTGCAGGTAAATCTCCTCCGACCTCAAATGAGCTTGAAGGAAGCATGCACTCAGGTTTCCTGGATTCCTTACCTGACGCAAATCGTTGTCTGTATAATTTGCCTGCGACTGCTCCACACGTCACGTTGAACACCGACTTGTCCCGGTTTGTGGCCTGGCTGCTGCTGGGCATCTCCTTCGCATCCACTTCACTGTCTTCGTTTGATTCATAATCGTGGTTCGAATCTAACGGATGTTAAGTTGTCTGTGATCTATTTTCTTTCTCGTTAGTACTAATTGTCAAGAGCGCAATTTAAAAACATCTCAGATGTTTCACACTCAAATAACAAACCTGTATTACTGCCATCATCGTTGGTGAGGAGTAATTTCTTGGCCCAGGAAGATAAAGTAGACATGAATTTAAAAATAATCACAAATATCACTTTGTTTTTTGTAGTGGGTTCTTACCTTTTTAGTCCTCCGTCTGAAGCTGTCACATTGCAAATGTCCTCTCTGGAATTGATTCCACAGACACCAACCAAAATGTAATTTTCTATGCAACTAAACAGGACATGGACCCTGTGCAAGAGCTTCATTAAGAACTCTGCTTTTACAAAAACAATCATGCTCCATTTAGCGACATAAGTGGAGAAAGGTAATGTCATGAAGCATTAGCTAAAAAAAAAAAATGCTGTCATTAGTACCGGTACTCTCTAAAACGGTGCCCCTCAGTAATTTTATGCGTAGCTCAAGTAATTCAACAGACACCAAATCTTCAAACAAATTGTTCATTCTCGGGGCGTTGCAATATTGGCACTGTCGGACAGAAATGTCCAAATTTGGCCTATTTCATATTTTTTTCGCAAATTGATAGTATTGCTCAGTCCCCACATTGGATTTGTGACTTTTACAAATTAAACTTCAGGTGTTGAGCCTGGCTTGTAAGAATAATCGCTCAACAAAACACAATGTTTGGAAGCTACGTCTGCATGGCGTCCGCAGTTCAGTAAAGACAGCAAACTGTTATAAACATCCCGTCTTCCTTTTTTTGTTTGTTTTTGTATTCGATCTCGTGAGATTATGCACATGACCGTAAAAGTCGTCAATCAAATCCTCAAACCTCCAAAAGCTTTTCAAGGGGCTTGTCCATACATCGGATGCTTCTCTTCCAATTCCTGTTAGTGCTCTTCCCCCCGAGACGTTCAAATTCATGGGGAGGAAGCCACTCTCTGTTGACCAAAATGCATGGCTGCCCTTAAGTTGGAAAAGATTCAGAAAGACTATTCAGCGGGTGACTTTACAGGAGGATTCATGCAATCAAGTTTGCCTGTTCACCTTTTCTAAATCTCTCTCGGTTCAGTGTCCCTTTCGAGTTTCCGCAGGTCACAGGAAGGTCGGACTTATAGATGGGCCATGTCCAGATGTCGTTCTTAGCCCCCTTAACAGGAGAGGCTGGAAAAAAATATAGAATTGGCTAAAAAATAAATCAACAGCACTATGGATTGATCATAAAGATTCGATGTCCAAATATAAAGCCTCATGTGGCAGTTTGTCAGCATTTACGGTACTCACAGAACGATATTTTCTTTTTCTTTGGCGTGGAAGTCGATTGCGAGGGCTCCTTCTCCGCACTGCATTGATTGTTGATTTTCCGTTTCTTCTTTTGCTTTGGCACCGGCATTTCTTGCCTGCTGACTATGTTCTCATCTTCTGATGACTCCTTCCTTTCCCCGAGGTCGGTCTCCTCCTGTCGGTTGCAGTTACACGGACTTTTCTTTGGTGATGGAGACGATTGTGAGGGCTGCTCCTCGTCACTGCACATGTGGTTGTTTTTGTTTTTCTTCTTCTTTGACACTGGGATTTCTTGCCTCTTCTCTACATTCTCATTTTCAGGCGGCTCCTTCCTTTTACTGATGGGAGTCTCCTCCTGCGGCTTGCAGTGAAACAGGTGTGTATCCAACTGAAAGGAACCTGGTGGCGTCAACAGACAAGATTCAATAGCCAATGTAAATCAGCGACTCTGAGTCCGACGCTAGTTGGACAAGAACTTTCTGGAGATTACATCTACAGAGAGCAAAAAACAACCACTCCACTCTACTTTTAGACCTGAACACGGAGTGGCACAACATTCCGTCTGCTGCTTAGATTAACCCCTGTTTAATAGCAATCTATTTTCAACCATTTAACCTGTTCTGTGTCGCTGGAGCCTATCAAAACTTATGCTCGAGGCCTGGTACGTTACCAGTGAGGCAGATGTGCAGAAGTACATGCAATACGGTACCGCCGGAAGTACAACGTGTCCACCCGAGACATTTTAGTCCGACAACAATGGAAATGAGTCATACCATCTTGGAGGCTGTTGCGCAACGCTTGCAGGGTGGGGTATTGGTTTGCAATGGTCTCCTTGAAGACACACTTCCAAAACATCTTGATGGACCGTGGTCGCTCTCGCTCCAACCAGTCCAGAATCTCATAGAGGCCTTTCTTCAAGGCCTCTTTGCTCTTTGTCCGGTTCACTTTCTGCACACACACAAATACAGAAATGTTCAAAACAAAGATTCATGGTCATGAGTATTGTCGTTTAGTCCCCGGTATGGGAAGGCAGTTCCTGAGTTTTAGTGGCATGCGCTCATTCACCCGACCACTCTCTCTCTCTTTGTCTATGCAAATATTTCAATGTGTCTTATTTATCTTTATCTCATCTAATATGTACAGATCCCCTAAGTGGGACGTGGAGGGGTCAGGGGACGGTGGACGGCGTTATCATGATGATCGCAGATGTAGAGGAATGACTCCCTGGACACACTGAAGTTTTGTACAAACTTTTTGTGCGTGTACTCCGGTACAATTGTGTCCCACCAGAAGAGCGATCGGGGATTTGCTAAAATGGCACGCGATCTCCGACTCGTGATCATCTACAATGATTAAGAACGATATAAGCGTATGCTGATTGCATGTCCCTGATTTTTATATACTGTACTGTACTACATAAACGTATAATCGGTGATGTGCTAAATTGCCTAGCAGATGCTCACAGCGCATTGTTATTATTATTGTATTTTTAATACTACTACTACTAATATTAATTAATGAATAATAATAGCGCAGGCGCTCTTGGGTAGACGCCGACTTAGGCAGGGACGTTTGGACGCTTTGCTGTTACGTAATGACGTAACTCCTCATTGGCTCTTTTCCGGTCGAAAACCAAACACGTTCTTCGTAAGAACTTGTTCAGCACCAACTAAACACAGCTCTGACCCTGGCGCCGAACGAGCACAGTTCTTTTGGGGTGGAAAGGGTGAGGGCTACCTTATAATCAAATGGGGAATATGTGAATATGTTCCCCCAACATATGCAAAGAAAAAAAAAAAACAACAGCAAAAAACAAAAACCCATCAATAGTCTTCCGCCTCACCTTGTAGCTGTGTTCCGGAATCAGATCGTAATCTCTGAGTTGGCGTATAAATGTGTGCGGGTTTTCCATGCACGACATTTCAGCCTTGGAGCAGTGGAAGAATCGCAGCAGTTCTTCATCTCCCGGAAAATCCATCAAACTGCAAAACGCCAACCAGCTTCTAATCGCCAAGATAGTTATTTATTCATGGCGGACAAACACCGTTCTTGCTAGATGAGAGGAAGTAGATCGATTTTTGAAAACATGTTTGAAATGTTCTGGTGAGCCGAAGAAGCCACTGCCCACTGGGCCGCTGACGTTTCGAAAGTGAAAATGATTCCTCCCCTCGTTGAAAAAAACTGTGATACAGTTACAATCTACAACTTTTCTTTTGTGCTAGTAAAAAAAAACGACCATCGCGCTCACGTGTTCGCGTGGCGTTTTGGTAAATCGATCTTTTCTTGACGCGAGGAATCCTAAACCTTTGCAGAGTTCACACTGGACATCAATTAATCACCGGTAGGGGGCAGCGTTGCACTTTTACCCAAAGGTAACGCGTCCAATACAACCAGTTGCTCCTGCATAATGTCGCCCTAAGTACTTTAGCACAAGCTGCATAAAATGAGGTTTTATTTTTCGGTTCCTTATGAATACATTGCGTGCCCTTGTCGCAATGCTTTTAGCTTGCACCTAATCGAAACACCAGTCAGTAGTAGTTATAAAAAATCTTAGTGTCAGTTTGAAAAAAAAAACAAGCCTGGAAAGGTTTACTAGAACAACTGAGCTTTATTTATGCTCCAACAGGGGCACTTAAAATAGTGTCAGTTGTGTTCTGACTACCATCTAATAGTGCATTTAATATTGAAATGTGACTTCTGAACGCAGTGTATCCCACTTGTAAGATTATGGTTTATTTTTACTTCCCCTCTCAATATATTTGCATGCTTCCACCTTAAATAATCTTCATTTATTTTATTTAAATGAATTAGACCTGTTGTTTTTGCCTTATTTTATTTGTTGCTCATATACTTCGTACTGTCCTAAGTCATTGAAAATGACATCAGTGTGCTGCTCTTCACAGGTCTCCACCACATGCAGGACAGTTGCTAGTCGTCGGTCCAAAGCAGCAAGGTGTGCCTCGGACAGGAGTGGAGCAACAGCTTCAAGAGGATCCTGGGCCAACGACTGTCGCATGACATCACTCAGACGGAAGTTTGGATCGGACAAGAGACGCAACCGAAGGAGGGTGGAGCGACGGATCCTATACAGGTAGGAAGAAAGCAAATTGAAAACGCAGTCAAAAGCCAGCATTTTGATAGCTCACATTCTCTTCACACTGTTTTCTCATTGTAAAAATATCATTAATAAAACAATAGATAACATTAATTGATCAAACAACTCACTGGGGTGTGGTTACGGGTGTTGTTTTTATTTTTATTTTTTTATAATTGTACACTTCCAACTTTGTGGTAAAATTGTATTTTCTGTTCCAACATGACTGGCACCAAGTGAACAAGACAAACTCCGCTTTACCTGCAGCACTGTTGTAAGGGAGCTAAAATTGATAGTTCATCTTGAGAGTGTCGTCCAAACCTGCAAAATATTAGCAAAAGTTAGTGGTAACCATAGTGTGCATGGATACTTATAGTTTTTTGCCAAGGATTGTTCGACCTTACAACCAATAATTGATGAAGCATTATTTGAATTTTCTTGGTTATGTGGTTAAACGTATCTCAAAGCAATGAGAGCAACTGTGGGTTCATTTCTTGCGTGCTTAATTCAGTCAAAATGACAACAATGTGACATTAGCTCTGAAATTTGAGCGACCGACGTGCACTTGGGGAATGCGTCGTCAGGTAGCATGTTTTTGCACAATACAGGACTGATATGAAAGAATTTAGACCATTTTCACAAAATGACAATCCTAAACGTTGGGATCTGATTTTAAAGGTGGCGATTTTTGATCAGTGCTTATTGACTTTCGTCATTGTTAGCTGTTGGATATGATGCGACTGTACTTACGCTCGTCCATTATCCAGATGCAGCAGGAAAGTTTCATTGCCAAATTTCTCAAATGTCTCATAGTGATGTCTATCCATGTTGCCTGGAAAAAAAAGCAATGCCTCCTTTGACTTTGATAGGTTTCATTCTACGTCAAATTTTGTCATTGTTCCCATTTTCAATTACACTTTTTTAATATTAGAGATGGCAAAATGCCGTAATGTTTACAATGGGATTTAAAAGTGTTGTCACTGAATTCGGAACGTCGAGACTGACTCATGAGGAAGTCCAATATAGCCATGTCGATCACATCCACCAGTCTGGTGCCGTGGTTGTAGGGAGGCGTCTGTTTGACAGTGTCACAGTATGCAGGGTCTTTTTCCCATCTGGCACAACAGAATTTTCTATAAAATTGTTATAAATGCACCTCTGCTTACATTGTATCCTTGTCAACATGAAAGAAAAAAAGCAACACAAAAAGAAAGATACTGCTGAATATCTTTCACAATGTTCATACTTTCTGTGCACGTGCTGCCACCTACTGTAATGGATGTGCAATTGCACTTAAAAAATGTTCCCTGTTGTCGCACACATGTTCACAGTTGAATGAGTCTAAACAACGCAAGCGCGGCGACTGACATTTCTACCCATCTGACACAGGCGGAGAACTCACTGGGCAAGTTTGGTGCGGCTGTAGGATCGTCTCCATGGTGACCTCCAAGACCTGCGAGGAGCAAGGCTGAGGTCGGGGAGCATGGCTGCCAAGGATACTTCCAGTGAGTGCGGTTGCCCACACAGGGGGTGCTCTGTTGAGCAGTAGTATTCACACTGACCATAGAAACACACATTCCCCGCTAGGGAGAGTCAGAGAGACACGTTTTACTAGTCGGACATTCAAGTGGCTTTGGTCTTGAGAGTATTACAGAATAACAAAATCCCACAGCGGGGAGGTAGGGGCGGGGGGCACACCAGGGGAAGTGAAGAAGGTGCGAAACAGCTTGCGGTCAGTGGTAATCTCTCTGATCTCACTGGTGACGTTGATGAGACGACCGACCACTGGGGGGATTCTGTTGAAGCCCAGCAGCCTGAGACGCAGAGCAATGCAGAGATCAGAAAGACAAATCAGACCTCTTTGGGGGCAATACACTTCTGTCCTGCAGGTGGCAGTTATGTCTGCTGTTTTTTGTTTCGCATCAACATTTGCGCCCATGGTCAAGCCGTGGCCTCGACTCGATGATAGGGGGGAAACTGGGGATTGTTAAGTGTGCAACAAAAAGCGTCTTGAATTGGAAACTCCCATTTTCATTTCAAAGATGTGAGTGCATTGTGACATCAACTAATGAATCGGACTCAATATAGCCTGAATGGGGGAAAAAAAAAAAAGATCAAACTTCAGTTAATCCGTTTGATGATGCTGATGAATAATTTGGAGAGCTTGGACAGGTTTCTGTCTGTTCATAAACACGACAAAAGCTACGAATGCACTTCTTTGTCATTAGTAAATCACTCGAAGGAAATAGTGTTCCCACAAGGTAATTCCCTTGAGATTTTCTTTTCGCTTCACTCTAGAGATGAATCTACACAGAGAAATTCTTTCTTGGTACCTGTCAAGGTGAAAAGCTGAGATCTCGGCATTGTGTCTTTCAAAGTCAGAGAAGTAAAAGAGGTTCACATCTGTCTCCGTGTCTCTGGATTGTCTAGATGAGAAAAATGCTCATGCTGAGTTGAAATAAGGGGGATGGCATGCACATGATGACATTGTGGTCTTACTTCTTCGGTTTGAGCAGAGCTTGTCCGTAGTTTGGGAAAGACATCAGCAGTTTGAGTTGAGTACCTCCTGACTTTTGAACTGAAAGATGAAGGAAAAATCAAGGTTGCTTTGGAAAATCTTTTGGACCCTTTTTCCTGGCTGATACCTTTGAACAATCACATCCCTCTAATACCCGAACTTCATTTGATGTCAGTCCGAGGCATTTCAAATGGTGGCAGATGAGTGTCGTCCTGAGTTTGGATGTACCGGTACTTGGCGAATTCTGAGCACCACCGTTTAAATGGGCTGTTCTTCCGTGTCTGACCGACCACAAACCACTTTATCAGAGTTCCTCCCAATTTATTTTACTGCTATTTATTGCCACCGTATTTGTGCAACCTAAAATAAAGAGATATTTAGCATGATTCTCTCGAGGTGTATCTCTTCGTGAGTTTTGCATATAAAACAGAAAGGTACTGCGAAAATTCAGCCTGTATCTTCAATCTTCACTGCATAATGCACGTCCCAAATGTATAATTCAATGTACTCGGCACTGCGCTGAGATTGCGAGCGGGGTGTCTGATATCAACACAAAACAAACTTGGTTATGTATGAGTTCATGCAGAATGTACCGAGTCATGGATATGTGCCTGAGACCCGTCTCTTTTTGCACATACGGTAATGATATTGCCAACAGTCTTTCCCTCTATATGGATTTGTGTCACGGACAAACGCCTCCACCTTATTTGTGTCAATAATTCAACAGAATCAGGGGAGACATGTTGTACTTAGTGACATTTAACAAAGCCAATGTCTTTTCAACTCGTATGCGTTTGTCATAAGGGTCAGCCTTGATTGTGCAACCGTGTGGGCGGGTGTGCGCGCATGTGTGTGTGTGTATGTGTCTCTTTTCGAAAAAATCTCCAATGGGTTCCCTGCTCTGAATATAAACTTTGGCACAGTTTACTGTCTCCAATAAGTTGGATGAGGGAAAAACTGAGTTGCCCGTCTTGCCTCGGGTTCTCTCACAGCCTCCACTCTTTTCTATCAAGGCATATGAATGAGTAAAAATGAAACAAGAAGCATGGTGGGGACTTTGTTTTTCTGTTTAACTAAGGAGAAACCTGAATTATCATAATTAGATGAGAACTAAGCACTACTGGGACCATCGTGGTTAACAGCTAGGTCAGCTTCTAAATTTATTCTTGCTTTGTTGAGCAATGCAGCTCTCTCAAGTCAAGTGCCGATTTCTGTCTGTCTGAATTTCAACACAAAGTACAGTTTAGGGAATGGCATCGCCGCACTTTCACCATGCCGCTTATTCTCGTTCTTTCCTCTCGCCGATTATCGGCGATCGTTTCTTTCCTCACCTGCTCCGAGGATACGTTGCGTTGCCAAGTAATGAGTTAGATTTGACACGGTGACGTCCTTTCTGTTGTACAGCGCCCGCCGAGTGATGCCCAAGTGGAATCGCAGCCAGGGTGGGTGGGACTCGGCCTCGTTGGTCCAGGAGACTTTGTCATAGCCTTTCTCGTGACTTGCACTCTCCCTTTGAGAGAAACACTTTATATGAACATAAGTGCTGAAAACATGTGACTTAGAACAATGTCTTACTGATATGGCGTTAAACTGTGTTTTTTTGGGGGTAAGCATGAGTTAGTGTTTAATGTAAAAAACAAAAAACATAGGGGCCGTCAAATCCTCAGGCTGGTTACATAACAGCAAAGCTATCATATTCTGTTTTACCCTCCGCCGATTTCTCATCCGATATCAGGCGGACATTTTCCAGATAGCGCTCACCACTGGCTGTCACTATTGATGTCTTCCTCATCAGCCGCGTCCTCGTTTTTCTTCACCCTCAGCAGCCAGTCATCCTCAAGCAGCCCCACTTCTGGCAGGTTGTACAGCGGGTGCTTGAAAAGCGCCCGCAGCTTCGAGGCCTCCTCGATGACTCGATTTACTTTTCCGGCGCCAATCATTTTCTTCTCTGGGTCAATGGCAGCAGGCATTCCGGTCGCTTTTGATTTGTGAGGCTTGTCATTCTGGGAACTGATTGATAGTTTATGTGAAGGGGAAGAGACCCGGTGATGCCTCTCGGTTTCTGTTCTTGGATTTAAGGAGGAGGAAGACGGGTTGGGAAGGACGCAGGCTGTTTGGAGGACAGTGAGACAAAAGAATGCTAGAATGACGTGCAGAGCAACGGACAGACAGGCCAGGCAGAGATAGACGGAACGGGTGGATGGACTGAGGTTCCGTCTCAGCATGCTGGAAAAGAGAGAAGGAAGAACAGAAGGAGAGACACTTGAAAACCAAATGGCCTGTTGAGTTGTGCCGAATTCAAGCCCATTCACCATGAAAGATCTTCGTTTTTATTTTTTTCTCTCCAACTTTGTGTCTGATTGAACGGTTTTATCTCCACCACTTTTTCATCTCTAAATTGGAAGCTCTGCGCAGAATTGATCTCTTCCGCAACCGCCGATTTCATTTCCACCCACAGGTCTTAAAGAAACATCACACAATAGTATGACCTTAAACAGCTTCTACTTGTGAGAATGGTGTCTCTGTAGTTGCCATGGCAACCCACATCATGTATTTTGTGGTCGAGAGACTAATAATAGTGGACCAGCCCAGAAACCTACAATGTTGCTCCGACTTGTATGGGGAAGATCTTATGTATAAATACGGAACGAGAGGACGGGCGCTGGAGCAAAAAGCTTCCAAAGTTAAATATAATAATCATGTATGGTCATGTAAAATGCCTTTGTTTGTACTTCTGTCAATACATTAAGATCACATAAATAATTACATAGTCAGAAGAATACGAATCACATTGCATCCAGGTATCAATTTTCATTTTCTACTTTAGGCTGATGCGATTAGAGTTGACGAGCAACTCAGGCATTCATTAAAAAAAAAAAAGATAAGCTAATCATTGACATCACGTACAGAAAATCTCACTGAGCAAAATTCAATAAATTATCGAACTTGCTGCTCCCAAATTCCCCAGGGTGCAGCAGGCAGAAGGAATTACTTACATCCCGTTTCCTTCAAGACCTTTATTTCTTCCCCTGCTTTCCGTTCCCCGACTTCCTTGGCTAATGAGACGGATATTTGATATTCCTGATCGCTCTACCAAAGAGTGCAGCCGTGTGTTTGTTTATTATGGCACACAAGTTCAAACAGAAGAGAGGCATGTTGCGGTGACCGATGTCACTGTGACTTGTGCACAGATGACCTTTCAGCTTGTCTGTTAATGAGCGGGGCGATAGCTGAAAATGTAGCAGACTCCAAACATCTGCAAGAAGTTCAGTGCCGCGGCAGGTTGATATATAGAAAGCGGTCGGCAACAGGTTGCCGGTTGCCATCTTTTCACTCTGATTTCATATACAAAGTACAAGAAACCACCGCGCCTAGGACAAAAACAACCAATCAGAGACGGAATAGATCATTTGCCGTGCACTCCAGTGCACGCTCATTGCAGGTGCACCCGATGTAATGTAGACAAAAAATGGCTTCTGATCCATTTTGTGACTTTCAGCACTTTCAGCTCCTCCGGATTAAAAAGGGGTCAGTGTATTTAATGCTGCCCCCGAACTACCTACGATTTGTTTCCGTTAATTATCAAAGCGCTTTGGGTCTGAATGTATAATGAGTCTTGTCGCAGGTCCCAGATGAATAGGCCGGTGCTCAAATCTGCAGCGAATTATCTGGTATTATACAGTTCATGTGTGCAGACATATGAATAAGTTATTTATGTCAATATGTGCTGTGCAATGAGTGCACCGTTTCCCTCATTTATTTGTCACATTGGAGTGTTTACCTCTTTAAAATGATCAACTCACTACCGTCAATACAGGAAACCCAATGTGGGTTTTTTTTTCCATTAGGTGATTATATTGAACTATATTTCGTTCAGTCATATCACTTTTCTCAGCACTGTACTATTAATTAATTCAACATCATTTTGAATTGGAGATGTTAATTTCCATCTCAAACCTTCCATTTGAAACGGTGGCCTCTCCAAAAACAAGTCAAAGGTCTGGTGGCCTCCGCCTTCCACAGCTGTCGCAATTTCATGTAGGTTGCTTGGAAACAACCCAGACTCTGACACCTAATTGGAGCGTGCACATGCGTTATCCACCAGGCAGACAACCAGAACAAAATGCAAGCCGAGGATAATAAGACAAGCTCGTTCCAGGATCACATCTGGCATGTCGGAGGGGAATGTGCGGCGGCAAAGGACCTTTTGAATCATCTCTCGGTTTAACTAGACACCCAACGTGGACTTTAATTGCATTCTGTCACTTGGCCCGTGTGTGCATGTTGCTAGGTGCGGTATTAGATCGCAGCGTGTGTTAATACCAAGTCTTCATTTCGATACAGTCTGGCCTATGTGTGGAAAAATATCAACATAGACATTTGGATGTTGAGACAGATGGATGTTGAGCCTTGGGGTCAGACGAGGCTCAGTATATTTCCCATTCTGAGCCAAGAACTTGTACTTAAACTCCTCGTAAAGGCAACCGGTCTGCCTGTCTGTTCTGCGCCACGCATAATACATCATCTCCGCGTGTCACTTACAAGGAAAAAAACAGAACACTTTGGCCCATCAGGAATTCTCCGTCCTGGGAATTTTTGAAAATTAGTTTGAGGTTTATTTTCAAAGCTAATCAAACTGAAATGCAGCGTTACTATTTCACTGGAAATAGGGCGTTACGTATGCATGTGAAGCGTTTGCCAAA
Organism: Hippocampus mohnikei; assembly: GCA_026261675.1. Classification (NCBI taxonomy): domain Eukaryota; kingdom Metazoa; phylum Chordata; class Actinopteri; order Syngnathiformes; family Syngnathidae; genus Hippocampus; species Hippocampus mohnikei. Next base: position 4,556,417 of record JAKGUB010000328.1, read on the forward strand.
TGCCATTCGCTCTTTTCTTTCATCACCGCCGCTCCTTCCCAGGGCCAAAGCTCCTCTCACCTTTCTCGCGTTTCCTTCTCAAAGCTCAAATGCGCCGCACTGGCAGTATGGATGGCCATGAATATTTCATATGGATGGACGGAGTAAGGAGACAAGTGTGAGCTTCACAGACAAAAGACAAAAAGACTGCAAAGTGGTCACGTAAAACAGGCTGGACCGAGAGGAACAAACGATGTAAAGTAGGCACAATGTTAATGGAGAAGAAGAGGAAGGGAAGACTAGGGAGGAAGATGTCGGAGGTGTTAAGACAGAGAGTACCACGGAAACCGGCACGGAATACTAAGTAGCGTTCGGCCGCCATTGTGTTCAGCACGCCAGTTTATGCGTAGCGCCTTTGTAAACATCACCGGCGTTGAACCAATTATAATCCAGCCGTCCCTTGTTTTCCCGCGTGAATTATTGTTGATTTTCGCATTACTTCCGCCCATCCCCTTTGCTCTTTATCATTCCACAACTCATTATTTACAAGGCGACAGCCTTCAAAAACAATCTAATCTCGCCATCCGAGAGCCCCGTTGTGAGCTCAAACTGAGTGTCGGTTTATGTCGCAATCATCTCATTTGTAGGGAGCAAAACATGAAAAGGCAGCGGGAATAAGAAGGTAGAGGAATGTTTTTTTTTAAATCATCAAAGTCAGCAAAGGTGACAAAATGAGGCTTTGCCACTGATCTTCTAACGAGGATCGTTTCGGATAATGCGGCAACTCAATATTTTCTTCCATGTCTTGTATGCTGGGTGTGTTATCATATTTTTGTCCATGAAGTGGAAAAAATGTGAAGTTTGGTCCCTCCGCATTTCTCACCCTCCTTCATTTTGCTGCGTGCAGGCAGCCCACTCCTCCGCTCCCTCCCTCTTCCCATATTTGCACACTCATTTGTCTTCACACCTCATTGTTGTTTGATAATGTTCCCTTCGTTTGAGATGCCAAAAGAATTGAATGAAAATATCACGATTCCAAAGATGGCTGGAGAAGCCATACAGATTCAAAAATGTTGGCAAAAGCCAAACCCTCGACACCTACACGCCTGGAGGCTCCAGCAGCCGCCCCGTGACCCTGTTTGGGATAAGCGGTGTTGAAAATGAACACCAAGTATATCAAGAAAAGCCAGTTGATAATGTGTGTACTCACGCAGAGCCAAAATCAAGCCAGTGCTTCAAATTAAGACACGCAGTGTGAATTATTCATCATTGCTAAATGTCATTCCTTTTAATGAAGGCATTAAAACAAAAATGTGTTGTCACCAGCATGTGAACAGGGGCGTCACGCTGGCATAGCTGCTTTAGAGCGCCTCGTTGTCACAGCGTGGGGGTGGAATTCCAAAATGCCCCAGAAGGGATAAAGAATATTCCAGCCACTGAAGGCTTTATGGAAATATACTTCATTTTTGTAGCTTAATCATGTCGTTATGTGTTAGATGATAGAAAAACCTGCTCCCATTTTTCTGGGTTGTAGCAGTGGTATTTGATTGACAAGTGAGCAGAGCAGAGAGAAAAGATTGATTTTCACAATTTTGAATCCTTTAATACTCAATTCACAATTTCCACTTCTCATGGGCATTTTCTTAATTCTAACTTATGAATTAATTCTAACTAAAGAATTTATTCGAACTCAAGAAAATATTTCTGCACGTCGTGAAATGCACAGCACCTCACAACACGGAATATAGTTCTCGCGCATATTTTGAGCCTGAATGCCAGACGTCCGCGGGCCTTCAATAATGGTGCACCGCCTCTGTTGTTACGTGATGGTCCACCGTGTTTAAATGAACGCTGAGTTAAAGAAGGGTGAGTGTGCGTGGGAGGCGGATGAGAGCCAGAGTGGGTGACAAAGATGGGGGAAGATAAAGTGTTCCTGTCCAGATGGAGTCTCGGTGGGAATTTTGGACCGTGTGTGTGTGTGTGTGTGTGTGTGTGTGTGTGTGTGTGTGTGTGTGTGTGTGTTTGTTTGGTGGGTGGGCAGCCAGGTGGAAGCAGATTACAGTTGGTGGATTAATTACAAAGAAAATGAGGAGTTTTTAAATATAGGGATTTTGAAGGGATCATTATGACATCACAGAAAAATTCCCAAACTCTTTCTCATTGAAAAGAATGTTTCAGGTTTCCTTTTCCCCACCACAGGAAAATGTTCTTGTCAAGGATAAGGCCAGTCGATATTTACAACGGCTTGCAATTTGAAATCCCCAATTGAGTTTTACTTGCGTTTCTGACACTCCCCCGGAGCTGCAGCATTTGACAGGGAAGAAAAAAAAATCACAGCCTCAAGGTTCAATTAGTAGCTGTGAATTTAAAGCCCAGATGAGTCGTTTAGGGGCGAAAAAAAATAATGCGGAACAATCTTCTCATGCAAATATGAAAATCAGATTCGCCCCACATACAAAGCAACAAAAGAACAGTGAACAAAATGGATTTTAAAAAATGCTGCATTAATCGTGTAGACCGAGGGACTATTTTTGTCCTAGTTTTTAGTTGATCCCAACCTGGGATGAACCAGCGTGGTTGTCAATCATAACGTTGCAAACTGTTGGGCCATCCGTTGCCTGGATTATATGAGATTAGGCGTAGGAAAAAAAAGTAGTGTGTTTCCAGTAACCCGACCAACCGAGAATTTCTACCTCGAAAAAAAACTTAACGGTCGGCATTTTTTTTCAAACCTTCTACATTTTTGTGTAATTCATTTATACGCGCCTTTCAAAACAAACTTGGTCGGTGCGCTTCGCGCCACCTCCGCGTCCCGCCCTTCGCACCATAATATTAAGAAAATAGAATCCCCGTCACTAGGCCCCGGTCAGGCGCCCGTCGGGCGTTACCCCGCCACGAACACCCAGCGCCCGCCCGCGCCCGACCCCGCGAGGCCGGGCCCGGCCGTCTAGGACGCGGGACGCAGAGGTAACGAGATAGCTCTAACACCCAGCCGCTGGGTACCCAACTCTCTCGCCGCCGAGCGGGGGTTTCAATCAGTGGCGATTGCTCTCGGACTGCAAGGGAAGCTCTGCTTCTCCTAAAATGTCAAAGAATAAGTGATCAAATATATGAATGTAAATGTCATTGTGTGTACATGTCATTGACTAAATATGCGCTACAACGTGCTCAACTTTTGTTCCGAATCAGCTTCTTCTTACTGGTTACGACGCGACTCCCTTCTCATTCATCCCGCAGCTTCGCTGTGCTTTAAACGGTAGTGAGTTCAGGGTAGGTTGTCCCAATGCGTTGAACGGAGACGAGTCATTGGATACAAACTGGTTTTTGTCCCGCCCACGGACGCTCGTCGTGGGACTGGATGGCAGTGGGAGGGTACCGGACGCCAGGCTTTTCTTCATCCGATTGGATGATCTGTCTGTGTGCCAGTTCGATTGACATTGAAATGAGCCAGTCACCGAGCTTTTAGTGTAGACGTCCGTCGCGAGCAATTTTTCAACTCGCATTCTGTTTCGAGTTGAGCTGGAGACTTCTCCTAATCATTTTAGCGACACTCTTTGTTGTAAACAAACTAGCGACAAAATAATCTTTTATTTCTGGTGGGTTTTATTGTAGTTCCTATCGTTGTAGGACACTAATTAAGTACCGGGAAAAGACGCCTTGTTGGTTTGACAGGGTCACAGATCATTTTCTTGAAAGGGAACGGAGCTAGAGTAGAATTCACGTATAAATAAACGGACACATTTTATGATGTCGACCAAAATTGAGCTTCCCCTCTTTGACAGACGAGCATCCGGCACTGGTTTCAATGTCTCCTTGTTTTTTGTTTTATGGTTATTTTGTTTACGTTTTTGATGGGGGAGGGAGGGAGAAAAAAAGATTTGGAGAAAAAAAAACTTTGTCCGACCTACCGACCCTATGCTGAAATTTCATGTTACCGGAAACACACTACTTATTTTTCTACGCCTTACGTAATGTCCATTCCTAGATGGAACATTATGGATTAGCTCTGGACTAGTAATCCAGTAGGGAATACCATCTTTTGGTTGTGGATATGTCCACCGCTAAAGATGGTCAAGATGGTCAGCCTGTGAGTTTTTTTGTTTTGTTTTTTACTGGAAAAGTCTCAGCTTTAAATCCCTGCATTGGTTTGTATCCATCCAACTTTTCAATGCTCATACACACCATGCTGCATTTTTGGTGGCTTGGATTTTCGTAGTTCAGTCAGAGCCAGATCATAATGTGTCATGCTTTGGGGAAAACGAGGGAAATAACGCAACACGCACTCAATTTGGTTCTTCCAACATTCATTCTGTTCGGTACCACTGAGGAATAGAGAGAAGTGCCCGATGTAGAAATATCCATAGTGTGCCGAAAATTGCCTCTCCTTGCTGTTGAAAGCGTGATGTCAAGTGACATGAATCGCGAGGGATACGTCACTTCAAAACTGCGAATCACGACTTTGCGTTTCTGCTGCATGTGGACCTCGAAGCTTGTTAGGAGGTTCTCACACACAGCAGATTACACGTAAGGTTAATAGGGCTTTGAATCTGTTTCAATCTTATGTTGTGTGACTCTGGCCAGCTGACAGTAGGAGTCTGACACGAGCCCCTGACCTGCTGATGCACTTAAGTTCTCAGTACGTTCCTAAGAAAGAGGGATTGCATGAACTCATTGCAGCTACTCCAAGTGCTTTAACGCCACCTCTTCCTTCCGACCAATGATGTCGCATCAGGGGGTAAATCAACGTGGTAGCTTGTCAGAGATTTCGGAGACACGCATTCTCCATGTGAAAAGCCAGAATTTAATTGTAATAAATGACAATAAACGTCACAGTACAACAAGACAAATGGGAAGTCCACTGCAAAGAAACGGCGAGTTGAATTCACTCAATTTTATTTTGTCAAGTGGCAACGCATAGTAAAGTCATGTGGATTGACATCACATTTTTAAGAAGCTGTATAATCTATTCTAAAAAAGAATCTAAATCCAGGCGATCTTTTTTGCGTGTGCAACCACTTGACAAAATAAAGTTGAGCAAATTCAACCCGCCATTTTTTTTCACCAGTGTATTTATGTTCATAACAGATTAGATGTATACCATTGTAAAAATCTAAAAAACCAAATCAAATAAAATAAAAAACATCCCCAAAAAGACATAACAGTCTTCTTTTTTTTGTCTTCGTATGTTCTTAGTATAATGGCACGACACTTACAAATTGTGCCAAAAAGCCGTGACGTAACGTTACACAAACTGAATAAACATCTTTTCAGCATTGCACAGACTGGAAAGCGTACAAATAGACAACAAGAGAGGCACAACATGATTTGGCTGGTTTGTTTTGATTTTCAAATTGTTTTTTCACATCAACATTCTGCGGGGTCAAAACACATCAACAAACGACATTGCAGTGTGGACTTGGCATCAGAATGATACATAACGCGTTTTAACACCGGTGTAGCAAATGCGCAAAAACATGTTTTGGCTCTCACTCTGCCACACCTTATAACGCGTGAGCGTGAGATTTCTTGTGATTTTCAAGATATTGTGGATTCAACCAGGCCCAGAATAAACCGAGCCAGGAGCTCATGCATGGATTGGACGAAGATGACAAGAACCGACCGATGGAAATATAAAAATGTATTTTTGAATTGGCAACGACAAAAAATGTCCTCAGAATGCACCGAAAAGAACGAAGAAAATGAGTGTGCCTGACATAGATCATTTTTTATCAAGTTCATCATCACATTCATCAATGTAACGCACCAGAATCCACCCACAAGCTTGGATGATGCAATAGGCACTGTCCTTATTTGTGACGCTAAGGTGACCACGTTGCACCTGCAAGACATTAGAAGTATGAATATAACATGCAGGTCGAAAGGTTCCATATAACGCAGTCAGAGAGAGAGGGGAAAAAACATTTTGTACTTCTTGTTGCTTTTCTTTGTCTTTCAACACCTTGCTGCCCTCTCAACCTCTTGATATTCCTCCCCAGCCTTGTAACATTTTTGCAACATCTCACCGTGATTGACAATGTCTCTTGAGAACTCTTACCTCCTTTTAAACGGCTCAGTTGTGGGCTAACGTTAAAATATTACAAGTTGCATTCCGATTGCTGGTTTGCATCAGGAAACACTTTAAGGAATAAAAAAAAAAAAAAAAAAAGTTTTGCCATTTCGTCCAGCTATTACTGGAGTACAATGCAAAGGAAACATATCCTTCTCAGGGGCTGTGACTCATTCCAGCTGGGGGGACAAAAAACAGATGACACCTTGTGACTTCAGTTCGAGAAAGCTATGTGAAGCACGACACGTAGTGCTTCACATACCTCCCATGGGACCTAACTGTTAATTAACGTCTTAATCAAGCGGAGGTTAGTCTGCGGTGGATATAAAAAGGCTACGCGCCCCTGTTAAAAATGCAAAATTGTTCTGAAACATCTTGTTCCAGCTGAAGAAATCAAGCCCCTCTCATGATGCTGCCAACACCGCACTTCGGAGTCAGCGTGGTGTTCTTTAGTTGATGAGCAGAGTTGTGTTTTGGGCCAAACATACCTTTTGTAACTATTGCCTAAAAAGTTCAACTTTGGTGTCTTTGGACCATCACAAAATTTCCCAACTTTTATTTGGGAAAACATGATCGCAGTTGTTTATTTGTACTTCCCCTCTCGGAAGGACAAAAAAAGCAGCGTTACTTGGGTCTTTTAATGGTCGAAGATGTTTTGAAATGATTTATCTTGGTCTCGTTTGATATCATAAATGTTATTTGAACAGGGGTGTGTAGACTTTTTCGATCCACTTGACTCCATTTGGTTTCTGAATCTATGTCCTTCCTCTTACTGACACAAATTGGAGAACTAGGAAAAGCTTGAGGAAAGGGTCCTGTCATGGTCATTAAGGTTGAATGATGCTAATCGGGTTATAATTTCATCCTTACAGACACGTTCCAAAACCTTCCAAATCCGCCAGACTACACAAGTATTGTTGAAAGTGGAGAGCAACTTTGCAGGCTCTTTCATTTTCACTTCCTGTGAGCGGAATGGCTGCAAAGATACTCGCTTTCCTAAACACTCATAATATCACTGCCACCGAGAGTTGTTTCAACAAGATTTTTAGTACCAATGGTAACGAGCGCAGATGGAATACTAACTTTTTGTTTTTCAAAAGGCTGAAACTTTCCGCCCCCCCCTTTCCGCCCTCCTATTCCTCAAACGCTCCATCTGTCACTTGGAGCTCCGGCTATGTTTACTACAAGGCTCCCCAGGGTACTTGGTGGCTCCGCCATAAACCTCCACTGCACGTTCAGTCCAAGGAGCCACGCCGCCCTGGGTCACCGTTCCGCATCGAGCCAAGCTGGCCACCTGGTCGGCGGACAGGACTCGGTCCCAAAGACCCATCTGGGACAACTCTCCAACTAAAGCTTGAGTTGAATCAAAGCCTCCACCCAGGGAATCCTAGGGTGCAAAAAAAAAAAAAGAGTGCTTTTAGATGCACATTTCAGAGCCTTGCTGACCCCCAAAACACATTTACACTCACGAGCTCAGATCCCTCCTCTTGAATTTACCTTATTGAACACGCTTACAACCAATTCGTTCGGTCCCAAGACAGTTACCTGCTCTTGACCGAGGACTAGCACTCCTCCGGGTCTAATTTCATGACCAGCTGCCAGGCCGTGGCCTTCTCCCCTCAACTTTCCGCCCTGGTAGGCCTGCCAGTCGCCTCCTTTCTGGTTCCAGCTCACGCATATGTGTTGCCAGTTGCCTCGAGAAAGGTTCAGAGGTAGCCGGGCCACCTAGCAGGTACCAAGCAGAAGGTCACACATGGCTCGAGTTTGAATAGATTGATCTCTGTCTCATTTTTACATCACAAAAATGTGGCATTTGAACAGGCGAGCCGTTTTTATTGAAAAACTAAACGATGCCTCTTGATTGATTCGGTACCTTGTCATTGATGAGCAGCTCAGTGGGCGTGTGCAGGCCTTGGAGCAGCACCAGCTCATTGGGTTGCTCGGAAACGGCGTAGGAGACGGGTGTTCCGATGCCTCCTTCTGTGGGCCGAAGCCAAAGGCAAACGGTGAAGGCCCGTAACTTTGGGATGGAGTGTTTCACCACCGCGTACATGTAGTTTGTACGGGATGGAAAAGACAGTCTGTAGCCCTCCGGAAAGTAATTGGCTAAAACAGACAAGAACAACAACAAAAAAGATTGAGATACAGTAATTATTGATACGAATCAGAGATCTCAAAGACAGCATCTGCAAAAGTAGCAAAAAGAATACAATTGTTCCTTTCTTTTTTCATACTAAACATCTGTCCTGTTTTTCACTGAGTCTTCCTGATCTTTTTATGCGTGACATAATTTATTTACAGCAAAGGATGTTAAAAGCTCGCTGAAATTAATACGACAACTTCATCTGACATACGCATGCAACCCAATCTGTAATAACTGCTTTCTATTGACCCGTCTGTTCATATTTACCTTCCTCCAGTCCTGAGAGTCGGTCATGTAGCTTGTTGATTCCCCGGTCCATTTCCTGTCGGTGTCTTTCGGTTTCCAGCCTCAAGGCTTTTCTCTCTTTCTCCAACAGCTCCACCTTCCTTTCAAGCTCCCCTTCCAAGTCCTCCATCTTCCAGGGCCTTTCCGCACCCGCTTTGTGGCCAACCCAACTTTCTGGGCCAAAGGATTTCCCGCCGTCCTGCACAACTGCAGAGGTGTTGATGTCCGTCTGGCTGTGAGGAAACAGATTGATGTCGGCCTGCAGAGGAGGAAGACAAAGGTACACTTTGAATGGAAAAAATAATAGCGTGACACCATGTAGTGGAATACAAAAAAATTTGGCAGTACAGTTCATTTCGGTTCAATGAACCAAATTGATCGGCAATTCATTTCCACATCGTTGTGTGTAGCGGGATGGCGCAACATGTCGAAAGGGATATCATGCGATTGGTACCCCAACGAAAGGGGGCTAAAAATGGTGATGCATTAAAACAATTTGCTAAACTAACAGTGCAAGATTTTTTTTTTTTTTTGTGGCCTTCTTGACTTTCACGTTCTAGCAATGCCCTTTTTAATTACACCCTAGACATGGTGTGTATAGTTTTCCTAACCAATGTACACTTTGCTTACTGTACATGTGTTGCATAAGATGATACAAATAAAGGTCGAGCTATAGAAACATTGATTCCGTTCCCAAAGGGACAAGCATTATGTAAGAAGCGGTGCCTCTGGAATTGATGCGAGTGAACACAGCATGCTCTGGTTTAAGAGGATGCACAATTCACACGAGTGTTTTTTTTTGTGTTCTTTTTTCTGAGGATACTGACAAAATGTCGCTTACTGATTTTGCAGCAAAAGCAGATACACAATTGTTATAAATCCCAGTGTAACTTTAGTCGCTATGCACCGCTGCGTGCCTCTTATTGAAGCCAGCAGTGTTTTCACCAGGAGAAAACACACACACACACACACACACGCATGAGTGTTTGAGTGACCAGGCCCGGCCGGGTGAAACCCCACTTCTCGCCCAAAGTAAGCTAGGATAGGCTCCATGCAGCTCATCTGAGACTCTAATGAGGGTAAGCAGTATAGAAAATAAACCTGAATATTGCAGTGATGGACATTCTTATCACACATGGTCTTATGGGTCTTTGGATGCTTAAGAATCTGTTCTCCAATATTTCATTTCTATCACTTAGCCCGAGGTGGAGCTTGAGGCAGGTATTTGTTTACGCGTGGAGAGTTTTCTGGAGGGAAAAGGAAATCATTACACTTACAGCTTCACATCTGAGACACGAATGCATGAATGTGTAAGCACTAAATGCTTTTCTGTGCGTGTATGGAGCACCGATCATTACGGAGCCGCAGTTTCAGAAATGCCTCAAACAAAATGTTGTGCATACTAATAAATACAATTGTCCTGAAAAATAAGGACCGACTGCCTTCAAATATGTTTATGTTAAATATTGCTGGTGTCCGCATATCAGCGAAATAATCCACTGGGATTGTCCGTGATACAAATTGCCCACGATTTACACAATCTGTTGTCGACGCCACTGCGCTGCTCGACCGAGCACCTACTGATGGAAACGTGACTAGGCTGTTGAGTGAAACATACAGGTGATGGCTCTGCAAGAAAACAATGCAGCATTATAACACATGACTCTGTAGCGTTTAAAAGAGAGGGGGAAAAAAAATCACATGCAACCATTTTAGTTTAGCTGGACATAACATGGAACGATGGTTTGTAATCTGCTAAATAAAACGGAGACTCTTGCGGGGACGGAATTGTATGAGGGGTTTGTACCCTAACAACTAGGCAACTCATACATTATGTATGATATTGCTTTGGCCAAAACTGAGGCTATACATCTTCAGAATCTGGTCAGATGAGAGGGACGTTTCATGTTACGCTGCCCCCGCCCCCTCCTTTTCCTCTGGCTGATGGCGGTGTTCTCTTTTTTCCTCTTCTACCGCTTTATCAGCATCCCTCCTTCCATCCATCCACCTCACTCACCCACTTTTTTTTTCTTTCTCTCAGGCCTTCCTTTCATCCCTCTTTTTTCAAAATTAAATTGCAATCTGCTTTCTTGGCATAGTCACGTTATAGAAACACAGTTGCCAAACAGTCTGTTGCTGTCAAAAACATTAGGAAGGATTACTACAGTATGATTGCACGTATCACTAAATATCTCTCAGCCTTTCTGTCCATTATGATTTCCATGAAATATCATAGTTGTGCTTGGAGATTTTTTTTTTACTTCTCTTTCAACTTGACTTGATTCTTGGGCTTTACAAAAAAAAAAAAAAAAAAAAGATCGTTGCCAATATTCACCAAAGGCTCACTTGTCTCTAACTCACTCTGCATGCACCAGGAGAAAAATCCAGTCTCTGGAATGATCCCTGATGAGCATTTAGACGTGATCAAATATAAATTCTCAAGCAATTGTCTTTCTCAACAGTTTTGAGAGAGAAATCCCTCCCCTGTCTTTAAAATCATGCCATGCAAGCTCTCCCGGATCAAATGTGGGATTCATTACGCCTCTGCAGTGGAGTGTAGCCGTGTGGATAGGGAGTGATTTGTTTCCCCGCACATACCTCCAGTCTCTCTATGCGGTCTTTGAGCTGACTGATGGCCTGCTCCAGCTCATCCACTGCCCGTAACGTGAGCACGTGGTCATGCGCAGACGCGGGGCTGTCCCGCACCATGACCCGCTCGGCTTGCGCCCCCTCTGCCGGGCTTTTGCCTCCCCATATGCCCACAGCACCTCCGCGTCTGTCGGGGACGCCACCCCGACCCTTGAGCCCCTTCTCGCACTCGGATAGTTTGCTTGTCAGCTCCCTGATGGTCCGCTGGTCCGTTTGTATTTGCTCCTTTTGCTGCAAGACGGTCTGCCGGAGCTCGTCCGCGGTGGTGCGGAGGTAGCCCCAGTCTTCCCCCGCGTATAGCGACGGGTCGTCCGCTTGTTGCTGAAAGTTTTTCGGGTTGCACTCCCCGGCGGGGATCGGCGTGCATATGAGGCGACTGATGGCTGGGTCGTGCCCGGTCAGTCCGGTGACCCCGTCCAGACCGTCGAGCCCAATGTGAAAGGTCGGTGCCTCGGAACCGGGCACTTCAGAACCGTGGAGAGCACCCAAGGTTCCGGCCCTGGCCGCCGAGCCTCTGGTCGCTGGCGGCTGCGTCGCGCCAGTCGCGTACAGCGAGCGGTTGTCGGCTGCCGGCTGCCGTCGCGCCGCCTTGGTGGTTCCGGTGTGGACCGCCGCGATGATGCAGATAACGGCGCCGATGAAGGCCACCATGCCGGCGGCCAAGATGATCACGATGAACTTCAGGGTGGCGGCGAAGACGATCGACAATCAAAAAAATCCAATCATAACAACAGCACAGAAAAGAACGAGTACTTGAACGCAGCACAAATCATCGACTAGATGTGTTTCGATATCGAGAACAAAAGGAGCGAAAAAGAATTAGGGATACTTTTCTGTACCGGCGCAGATAACGAGGACTTGAGAGCGCCTCAATGGAGTTATCATGGAGTCCACGGAAAGCATCCGAGTATAGTGTGTTACTGTTACACCTCCTCCGTGCATGTGCGCAACGCGCATGTCCTCACCGTTCAGGCATCATCCAGCTTGGCGAGAACAATTAAGGCAAAGTGAGGGAAGCGATTTAACTCTGTGCGACATCCCCACAGTATTTTTTAACTGATGTGCACTCGCAAAATCTGGTGTTTTTTAAAAACACAATTAGAATAACGCTCTTGTCTGATCGATGTTTTTTCCCCAAATCGCACAGGCAACATAAAACAGAAAAAACATAAAATTTGAAGAAATAAAATAGAATTAGAAGAGAGATATTTGAAATCAACAAAGACAGAGTGTCCTCCTCCCTCGGCTCAGCCACTTGTTGCTAGGCAGAATTCATAGAACACGTTACAGCTGCAGCTGTTGTGAAAGCGCTCTATAAATCAAGTTCTTTTCCCCTGCGCAATTTTCATGAAGAATTAGCATTGACGCTGCACTGTGTCCAACATAAAATGCATTTTCAAAGCTGAACACAGTGCCCTCTGATGAGGCACTTCCTCCAGCCCTATTCAGTGTCTCCATCGATGGAGCAGTCAGGAATTGAACCTGGCAGGGGCAGGCTAAGGGATTTTTCTTTTGCTTCACTGCAATGAATGGGTTTCCTGCATGCAGCCTTCTTAGTTATATCTGTAATATCCCACACTCACTGTGTCTCATCATTTGTAGCTCAGCTTCACGTTACAGGCATATATATACTGTGTGGGCAAATGTGCATGGCTATAAAGCAAGCTCAAGGTTCCCAGTGGAACAGCTTGAGAGCAATTGACATGGTAGAATGATGGTGAGTGTCTTTGTGCGTGTTGCTCGATTCAGACCTGGTGCTATTAGTGAAGTCATTAGATCTGACACACACACACACACACAGCCAAGTCCTAATACATGTTAATCTTCGTGTGAACATGTATTCACACACTCGCAAGCACACGATCATAGTCAAAATACATCATCGTGCTATAATAAGAGACAGGATGAACAGAATAAACGTTCATAGAATAGATTTTTCAGAGAGGGAAGAAGCAAAGACATTTCCAAGTTGCGTGCACGGATGCGGTATGGGGGGGAGATGTCTGCAGCAGAAAATAGCTTGCTCCAACACTAGAACAGTAACAGGGATGACTTAGTACTCCATTAGAGATGGATTACTACAGCCTGACATTTCCACCAGCTGTTTTTTTATGCATATTTCTGTGGGATATTGAAATGACATGAATGACGATTGAACATCTCCGGCCTTAATGTAGACAGCACTAAAGTTGGAATCTTTCAATAATTGCTTTTAATCAAATTCCAAATGTAATTGTTATTTTAAACATTTGAATTCCATTAAGTTTTGCATTGTAAAGACTAACCTGGGAGAAGCACGTGAAATGTTTGCGCAAAGTTCGTAAACACAATACACTGTGCATGATTCTAGAAGTGATGGGAAAAGCCTGTAAGAGGGTCTTTGGCTGGTAATTTACTGTTCATCCAGCTCATCATTTAAATTTGTCGCTTGGATTGTCACATTTTTTCGTGTTCAATTTGTTTTGTTTACCTTTGTGGAAGGGCTCATCGGGTTTCTCTCATGCAAACATGTCCTGCATAAATTTGCCCTCGATTTTTTTATGTGAAACTCGATTCTGTTTTTATGATATCGCTCCCCGTGCCATAAAGCTATATGATTTGTTAATGATCGTTCTCTTTGAGCTCGTCAATTAAAAGTACTGACAAGTGAAAGGATGTTAGGCAGCCTTTTTATTAGAATGCTGCTTAAAATTCTTCTCGTGTATCCAGTTGGGTTTTAATGCCACCTAGTGTACGAGCCAAGAGCGCCATCTGAGTCTGACAACCGCCGCCTATAATTTATTAAACCATAAATAATGAATTCAGTAATCAAAGCTTCCACATTTTCCTTCCTCGTTTCCTCTTTTGAGGTGAACGCGTCATTACTCATCAGCACAGTGTTGCTCTAATGACGATAGATTATATTGAGCCATTAGAGATGCGGGAATATGCGGTGTTATGATATGGGAAAGGGGAACATTTTTAATGAAATCTTGAACGCGCATGAGCCACTCTTTCCAATACTTTTCCAATTCTTTTATATACAAATCTGCTCTGTTTAGTGTTTGTTTTGAAGACCAACTCGGCACCAAAATACATGAGCTTCTGTGACAAATTGGGTCCGCTTAAGTCAGATTAATAAAAACAATAACTTGTCACTAGCTTGGAGGGGGAAGTGCTTCGCATGTCTGCCTCGAAGGGTGTTTTTCCAGTTCTTTTTTTGCAATATTTAACATGGGATATTCGCCATTATACAGCCTTCAAGTCCTTCCATTATAACAAATATCCTTCACTGAAATATTCTCTCTGTGACTTACAAGCAAAGGTAGAGTTCATCCGGCAGTTCACAATACAAATACCTGTTTGTTTGCTTTGAAAATCGTTTCAATGGTACCACACAGAGCACACCTTGCATATAGGAAACGGACACGCACGCATCTATCCCGGTGTTTAATTCCGCATACGTTACAGCAAACACTAAGTCACGCTTTACAGGATATGCCGTTGCGTTTTATGGCTGGGCCGTGTTTAATTATTTACCGCGCGGTACTCAAGTCGCAGCCGAGTCTATTAACAACAACCCCGGCAGCCTCCTGCGCTTGCTCTGTCCGTTCCATTCAACTTTGTGGCCTGGATGAGTTAAGACTCGGATGCTCTCACGGGATTTCATTGGCAGTGGCACAAAGGTGGATATTAAACATGTCTGCGGTGAACAGTGAGCAGCTCCATCGATCAACCTTGGGGATTTACTCAGTAAGTAGCTTTTTGTCGTTGAAAAGTTCTTAGTTTCAAGTTAACTCGATTGTCAAATGTGCTCGATGTGCAACATACGGCACAGATGACATTTCTGTCCTCTCAACCACAGGAGAGAGAGGAGCCGCTGCGGGTGCCCGCGCCGCCATCAACAGAACCGTTAACATAAAACATAAAAAAATAATAATAATTTGAACTCATTTTAAAATTTTCAGCTTCACCCTCTGATAAGAAAAACATATGAAATTGTACTCTCGATGTGACACCGTACAAAACTTTGTCACTCAACAATCAAGATCTTTATGTTTCTTATTTGTCATATTTTTGGGTTTGGTTTCTTCGACAGAGCTTGATGGAAGAGTTCAACCCTGGCCTGCAAAAACTCGTGTCACTGGGCCACAGCTATGTGCGAGCTTTCCAAGGTAAGACGGAGGCAAAAGAGAACTCATGTGAAAGGGGTCTTGGAGGGCGGGCGGGGGGTCAAGTTTGAATTTTTCCCTCACTTCCTGTGTCCTCTTGTGTGTGCTGTTCCCACCCCTTCGTTTATTAGCGCTGTAAACTAAACAAACTGTCACATCAGCCGGCTGTTTCAGGAAACCTCATTCCAAAGTCCATATTTGTTGGGGCTTTTGTAGCGCCGTTGTGTTTGCTATCGCGGGCCTGTATCCAGGGCGTGTGGAATTGTTATTATTGCGTTAACAAGAATCAACAACGATGTTTCTTGCCCCTGACAGGGAAGAAAAAAAATGATAGTACATTGAATGTTTTACAGTTGATATAAAAAAAAAGTCTACAAGCCCCATTTCAAATGCCAGTCTGTTGGTGA
Source organism: Hippocampus mohnikei (assembly GCA_026261675.1). Classification (NCBI taxonomy): domain Eukaryota; kingdom Metazoa; phylum Chordata; class Actinopteri; order Syngnathiformes; family Syngnathidae; genus Hippocampus; species Hippocampus mohnikei. Next base: position 4,572,098 of record JAKGUB010000328.1, read on the forward strand.
TCTTAAAAAAAAAAAAAGAGAGAGACTCGGTTAAATCAAAAATATGTCGTCCTCCATTAATGTGACCTATAACCTGTACTACTCAAGTGAGGGGGAAAAAAAGAAATACATGATAAATATTCCAGCAAGCACAAGTGAGGCCGATGCCTTATTTCTCCCGCGTTCTTCTATATATCGAAATATTTATTCACATGAACTCCTCCGCCTTCCAACTTCTGCCATTGCTGGGAAAGGTAATTTCACATGATACGTGTTTTTCAGCTCTGGCTGTAAAAAGCGAGGCTTACTTCACTGCACTTTCACAGATGGGCGAGCAGGCCTTCCACACCATGTCCTCACGTTCCATAGGTAAGGGGAAGCATGTCAAACCAAGAGCTTTTTTAAATTTTTTGGGCGCGCAATTAATAAAATGTGAATGTCACAATTTTGACGTGATGTTTTGCACTTTTCTTGAAGGAGATGTTCTGATTCAGATTGCCGAGAGCCAAAAGAAACTCACCTTGGAGCTGGAAGGAGTAGTAAGTGACACGATTCATTCATCTCTCTTTCACAAAGTTTTGGAGACAATTGTAAAATGATTGTGAGGGTTTTCTTGCACGTCAACATTCACTGCGTACTGTGTGTATACGTGTGTGTGTCATCCCAGTTCCGCTGGTTCACGGAGGACATTCTTCACGAGATGGACAAGAACGTTAGACTGGACCAAGATTACATATCCGTGAGTGAGACTCGTGTCGAGGCATCTTCGGAAATGAAAACGCTTCAAGAACGCATCGAGAAAGTCACCCGCCCGCCGTCTTTCCATTGTTGAGATGGCGATGATCGTCAAGTGCCGGAACGGATCTCTGTGTCTGACAGGGCAGCAGAGAACAATATGAGATGAGTGTCTTTAGTCAGGCAGCCGTTATGGAGAGACAGCTAAGGCGTGGAGCTAACCAGGTTTGTCCTTCGGCCCTGTATTCAATACCGGTACTGTACTGGCCCATTTCTGGTGGGGGACACGTTTTAGACCTGCCCGCTGGAGGGCATTCCGGTGTTTATTTAGGTCTGCGTTGTGTTTACGGTTTTTCTTGTCAACCATGTGTCTGGTCAGGAGGCCGCCGAGCATCTGCGCTTCCTTCGGGAAAGTCATAGCGAGGCTCTCAAAGAGGAAGAGAGAAGATATCGCTTCCTGGCTGAGAAACACTGCGGCCTGATCCGGTCCATCTCCGGCCTTATGAATAAGGTACGCGTCGTGCTTCAAAATAGCATTCACGAAGACATTATTTTATGGCTTGTGCTTTGGGGTTAGTACCTCAGGATGATCATGTAACTCATTTCAGTGAGTGTCAGGAAGACTTCCAAGGACATGCTCAAAAGAGAATTCTCAATAAATGTCTCACGATCGTGTCAGCGACTATTCGTCTCTGTGGGGAAATTTGCCTCCTTTATAACGAGGGTCAAGCGCAGAGCAGGAGATTAGAAGATGACGGGCAATTCAGCATCTTGAGCAGGCTGGAGGAAAGGTCGCCTGTTTTCGACTTCCTCCTTTTTCTTTTCATCTCTTCCCAGCCCGTCAAACTGACAAGTCAAATTGGCACCTCCTCTGGTCCAGTGTGGCTGATACAGAACTAACCACATGTTTAAATGTGCGGTTCTCATAATGGGGTTGTTTGAAAGATGGGCAAATAGGGAGAATATGTCTCGGATAAAATGGCCATTAACACTTACCTTCCTGAACTAATGACAACTCTCAAGTAACAGAAAGATCATCGCACCTTTACCACAGTGCCTTTGTTGCCATCTGAAATAATTGTATCTCCAAGTCAAATCATCCGTGGGGAAACTGCTCATGCTTCAAAGGGCAAAAGCAATAAGCGAGAACTAATTACCCTCATTTACGGGGCTGGTGAGGTCATGTTCCACGCAGCAATGATACTTGTCAACTCTTTGGACATCTCCGCTCTTCATGCAAAGGCCTTCGCCCGCGCTGTTCTCACGCCGGCTTTGTGTTCTAGAATGGAGGTGCTCTCCAGCAGAAAGCTGACTCCTGGAGAGAAGAGGTCAACGCTACCAGAGGACGGGATGCCACACGGCCGCCCGGCCCGGAGAGCACTGTGAGTTTGTGGCGGAGCTGCTATGAGTCTGATCCACTGAGATTATCAAGCAAGGTTGGGGATTCGCGACATGTTTGGGACATGATTGTGTTCCTCAGATGGAGCTGAGGAAAAAAAAACCCTCTCACATCAGTTTGTGTCTGTATCTCATTGAAGCACTGACAGAGGGGATGGATTGGTTTATTTTTGCTGCCATAGTGCCCTCTAGTGGCATGACTAATCTCTCAGAATTTATCTGGCACGGCGAAGACCTCAGATTGCAACGACAACGTTTTGTCTTGTCTTGAAACATTTAAATGACGACCGATGATAAACATTTGCCGGGCCGCGTGTTGTCTTGAATGTTTCTCTTCTTGCTCATGCAGCCACAGGTAAGACAGGAGAACTGGAAGAACAGAGACGAGCAGCCTCTCGGCAACGTCCCATCAAGAGGTGAGAACTTGACCTGAGAGCAGGAATTTGGAGTTCTTTCCAGAAAACGAGATCGACTTTCAATACAAGTGTATTCAAGTTAGTAAATGTAAATATGGTTCGATGGTTCAGGTGGACATCAGTAGCAGAGCCAGGATCGACATGAATTCTAGCTCTTGTGCTTCAACAAATATCCTCAGCGCCATGCTTGATTCTTGATCTTTCCAGCTCCGTCTCCCCAGGGAAGCATATATCGCTCTACATCCGAATCGGCGGGCGGTGCGGGAAGATCCACGAGGGCCCGGGTGGCCCATCAGCCGGGTGGCTCCAACCCAACCCTGCTGCACTTTGCCAGGGGAGAGATGATTACCTTGCTGGTCCAGCAGCCGAAAAACGGCTGGTTGTACGGCCGTGCAGCTGGCAACAATTCACGGTGAGTGAAGTCCTTTCCTGGGTGCAATGTGTGTGGGTGTGCTCGCCAGCTGCTGCATTAAGTGCAGCTATGCAGTCGAATGAGATCCGGAATAATTTCAAATCCTACGAAAATCTGTTGAAGTGACGTGTTTGTCATTGTCATTCCAGTGGTGGGGGGCACTGTATAAATCAGGACCTAATACTATTTTTTTTTTTTTTTACATATCTATTTTGTGGACAGACTGTGTGTCTCCAGTATTTTTTTTTCCATTTCATCAACACCAGTATTCTTTCTTCTGTTTTCAGTCAGGGGTGGTTCCCGGCCTCCTATGTGGAAGAAGTGGACGACCTTCATTTGCCAGCCGACATCGGGTAAACACACATATGAGGAAAAAAAATAATAAACTGAATGTGGAATTCTTTAGTTTTAATTAAAAAAAAAAAACACCAACAACAACAGATTTCATCGACGATTGCAAGGTTTCCATTTAGAATTCATGTTGCAGCCTGCTCACTCATCTGCGGGGAAATTCAGCCTCATTAGCCTCAGTCAAATGGGAATCTTTTTTTAATCACTTGGAGAGTGTCAGATGGACCAACTTTGATCTGTCCGTATCAATCCATTACAAGTTGAAACGTGACCGGATATAATAAAACTTTGAGGATAATCAAGGGCATCAGTGAGTGCTCAAAGTATTGTTCTAACAGAGAGAGAGAGCCCTGGAACTCTTTTTCGTCCACTACTTCTATAGTTGATGTTGATGGATCTTTTTGTTGTGAATTATGTACATGTGTAGCGGCACCCCTGTTGACTTAAGAGTTCCTTCCATACAGACTAATTTTACTGATTTCCTCCAGGCCATCCTCATTTTTTTTCTTTGGGACCAATAATCAGGGCTGGAGTAATAACATGAGCCATTTAAGATATTTGGGTGACCCAACGCCTTGAGGAACACCACTACTACGAACGCTTAGCTAAAAACACCCACTATGGACGGCTAGCATGGGTTGGTATGGGAACTTCTAGCTCACTTTTCAACGCTGTTGAAATCAGGGAGTTTTGAGAGTGCCGTTCTATGTCTTGTCAACAAGCTTACCCTTTATATTTAACATGCATGTCTTTTCAGTAGTTCCGCTCCCCGGGCAAGAAACAACAGCAGCGTGAGTAGCCGCATGGACGCGCCAGGAAGAAAAACGCCACCTCCGCCACCTCCACCTCTGCTATCACAGTCTTCAAAGAAATCCTCTCAAATTCAAACCGGCGCATCGGACAAGAAAACGGAGTCGAATCCAGAAAAAAAGGTACGGGATCGAACAATAAATTATTGCATGTATTTGAAGTTGATGTCAATGTAGGTCCTCTCTCGTGATTTGGTGTTGAGGCCAGCAGAAATGGCCAAACGGGTCAAATTTTGCTTTGTCAAGGCTTTTGTTGCAATGTGCTCCTTTGTCCAGCAGGGGCACTGTGGTAAAGTGCTTTTCTCCATGTCACCACATCCCTCTTTCTGGTGGATGCAGGGTGGAAGCTCCAGCTGCTGACAGTGTATGAGGGAGGGCCTGTGTGTGTGTGTGTGTGTGTGTGTGTGTGTGTGTGTGTGTGTGTGTGTGTGTGTGTGTGTGTGTGTGTGTGTATACCATTAGATCAGAATGAAAATTTTAGTACTTTCAAGACATGCAGTTGTGTGGGAATGTGCATGTTTGTGCGCGTGCGACATGACCCCCTTGCTGCCCATCTTTAAAACTGGAACACATTTTTATTCTTTGGCTTTTGACTCCGCATGGACTTGATTTTTTGTTTTGCCGTGTACTGTCTTTGTTATTCATTTCTTGTTTTCTTCTTTTATTTATGGATTCTTTTTGCTTCATGTACAGCACTTTATAGACAGCGGTGGTTGTTTTAAAGTGCTCTATAAATACAGTTGAGTTGAGACACAACCTTTGTACAAGCAATGTGCAAGAGGATGAAGTGAACCGGTCAAGCAGTTGGCTCAAACTCCCCTCTCCCACTCCCTCCTCCCAGTGAAAGTGCAAGTTTTTCACTCACTCACCCTTTTCTTTTTTTTTTCTACAGCGCTCCCAGTCACACGGATCAAGACCGGAACTCTTTCCGAGGTAAGAAAAAAAAAGTCTGCACAGGTCCATCATCAGTGAGATTCCCCATGCATAAATCTTGAACCCAATCACCACGGCGCTGCTCTAAATGTGTTTGTCTTAAAACAATTTCATTTCAAGCCACATAACTACATTGGCTCATCTTAAGGGTTAAAAAAAAAGTTGTACATGTAGTAAGAGCCCCAGTGCTGCTGATTTAACACTTCTCCTTTCTTCTCTCTATCTTGAAGGGGCACGAACCCATTTGCAACAGTTAAGTTGAAGCCCACATCCACCAATGACAGATCAGCGCCTCGTCTTTATCGCTAATGCCATTTAGTTTACAGAATAATCAACTACTGTTGACCATTGTTTGCTCTCGATGTCTTTTATTTGACATCTTCATACTTCATGTAAATATATTCTTCGATCTACACTCTGTTCAAGTGTTGATGCTTTTCTAAGATAAGATAAGATACCCTTTCTTTGTCTCACAATGGAGAAATGTGCAATCTGCAGCAGCAAAATTTGGAGGGAAGAAAGTTGAAAAAAAAACCGATGAAGCATTTGCATGCACAAATGTTGAATGAATCATTATCCGGCGGTCCTATTCTGGGATACTTCAATACTATGACAACTCTGTTTCCACTGTTGTACTTCCATTTCTTTTGATTACTGTGTATTATTATGATTAGGATTACAAATGGGTAAATGTGAACCAAAGCCACTCGTCAAAACTGCATCATCTGTAATTGCCCACAGGGGGCAGCACCACATTCCCGACAATAAATTTAGAGTCACGTCTGTACACTTGAAATGTGTTTCCCAATTTTGGGCTGGATTACAAATCTCCCCCCAAAAATGTTTGGGTGTTATCTTTATGGTGTTAAAAATGGCGAGCCCTCAAATTCCAGTAAATAGTCTCTGCGCTTGTCGCCAAGTAGCTGTCAGCGTTCTCTTTAGTGTTTCATTACCGTTGCACCATGGCACCGCTTTGCGTTTCTTCACCAGCCTAATGTTCTCAACCGAGCAGAAATTGGAAAATCAAAGCCGTGCTCAAAGTTAATGACGCCTCGGAGACATCATTTACCATCTTAAATATCTCCAATAATGGCGTGATAATTGCACAATCGACTGTATTAACGACGATTAATTTGTCATGACAAAAATGAAATGTGACCATTTCCCAATAAACGGTGTCCATTGAAGGGCCATTTTAACATTTGTATCATTTTGTGTTGTCTTCCTCTGGTGACGCCACCGTGTCAATCAAATAGATTCCGTGCCGCTCGTCTCGATACGACTGGACTCTCCGTTTATTTGCTCAGGCAGTAAATTGGCCCACAAAAGAAGATCCCACGTTGTCTGTTTGGCTGTTCCGTTGGGGATGCTTAACCCAAATTGAACCTCAGTGTGAATCCAATTGTGTTAATGGCTTCAAAGTACGGTTCTGTTAAATTAGCCCCGCACCTCTGGTGCATTTGATAATATTATGGGTTTGTTTTTATGTGGTGCCCTCGCTTTATACTTTATGACGTTGCTTTTCATTGGTCTCATTGAGGAAGAAATGAAAAAAGAAACGGGGTCAAATCACATCCATTGATTAGGCAAACAGATAAGTCACATTTGTCTTCATTTTATTCACATTTATTTTTCATTCACAGCTTTACCACTTTCTTCTTATGTCATGACAATAATACATCTCATTACTAGATGGATGGCTGAATCCAATGTTCGTTTTCGGGGGTGGGCGCAAACGGCCGAGAAAATTAAAATGATAAGAAAGATAAATAAGAGGGATGAAGCACAGAGGGGAAAATAGGTCTCGCTTCTTATCTCTTCACATATCTACTTTGCTTTATAATGCAAGGTCTAGTCCTGCGGGCGTATTTTTATTCTCTCTACATAAGCGCAAACAAGAATAGTTGGTGGAAAAAGGAGAAGATGGATTGAATGCGCGTGGCTGTGGGGCATCACAGAAGTGTGTGTGAGTGAGTGTGTGCGTGCATGCATGTGTGGACGCCTGCCCGTGTGTGTTTGGGTGTTGGAGGTTTATTGTGCAGTCAAAAGGATGGAGGCCATAGGGTTAGGATGCGGCGATGGTCAGGAGGTGTTTTCGGGTCAATTCAATCTTCACAGGTGCCTATTCTTTCACAAGGGTGATAAACTCTGCAAGAGAAAGCGGGTGGGGCGGGTGGGGGGGGGAGTATTCAGTGTCTTTTTTCGTGCCATTGCGACAGTCGTATCTAAAAATGTACGATACTTTCTTACTTCTGACTGAGTAGAATCTTAATATGAAGGGTGTAAAACGTATTTGTAAACATGTACGATCATTTTGATGAGTTTAACTTGTATCCAGCTAGAATTTCCCCTCCCCCCTTCAAAATCCAAACAACACCACGGTTGAGTCGTGTCTCTTCAGACAGATGGTGTTGTGAAGCTCCATTGCGTTTGTGGCATCGTGTTTAATGACACGCCCTAATCCGTCGAATTTGTCGTCGAACGTGGTTTACCTTCGACTCCAATCTTGCCGTCTCCATCCTTGTCAGCTGCGTGTAAAAATATTTTGGTTTCCTTATCCGTCAGGTCCCTGCCATCTTTGGCAAAGCCCTTCAGGACGAATCTGACCAGATAAGAACGCGCGTGTTTATATTGGCTTCATTTCTGGTACTCTTTGTTGGCATGTTGTGCGTCGTCTTACTTGAGCTCCTCCTCTTCAATATAGCCGCTGTTGTCGGCGTCCAGCACCGTGAAGACCTTCTTCACGTCGTCGGGAGACTTGTTCTTCAGGCCAATCATGTCAAAAAAACTCTTATGGTCAAAAGAGTCGGCCACTGAACACACAAGCACAGTCAACAAACCACGGCTTGCAAGTTGAAGAACTACTGTTGGTTTTGTTTTTGCAAGAGTTTATTTCGTGGCTCTGTGATTTACCTGCAAATGCATCGAGTGCTTTCTTGATGTTGTCAGCGTTGAGGATGCTGTTCATTGCCATTGTGGCTATTTTGGCTGTTGGGGAAAAGAGAAAGGGACACAGGAGGCAACGGAAGGGGGGCACTGGGTTAAAATCGATGCCGCGAAGGAACAAGGGCGCACATTGTTGTACGGAATGACACTCGTGACGCCGTTGGGACGGAGCAGGAAACCGTGTGAGATGAGCGGTGATGAGTGAAGCGATGACATGAGTGATGAATCGAGATGAACGCAACCAAGGCAGGGGATGGTTTTGGAGTTGTAGTCTGTCAAGTAAAAACGGGAAAATGTCACGTCGAATGAAGCAGTCAAGGGAAGAAGGACAGATGGCGGCCAGCACCTTATATACGAGTATGGCATTTTATTTGTGTGTTTTCATCGAGCTGCTGCAGATGAAAGCAGGGCAGGAGGGCCGCAGGCCAAGTCAGCGGGGATTAAACAGACCATCTGAGTCTTCAGCTGTCTCTGAAATACCTAATGAGACTTCGCCATACCAGTTCTGATGACATGAAAGCCTCTTTCATTCAACGGCTACAAAAAGTCTGCACACCCCTGTGCGAATTAAGAATTTTGCGATATACAACAAAAAAAAGAGAGATCAAGAAAACTATTTTAACTCAAGAAAAAAAAAGTCAAAATAAAACACAAACACACAATTGAGAGAATGCAATTGCACATGTCGACGTCCCCTCTTATAACTGCTTGCACCAAAGCACAGTTTGGTTTCATGGCACCATAACACATGTTCCGACATTTGGGAGATGTAATGTGTGCCTTTTCCCACATTTTTACGCAATTAAAACACACAGTCGAGATTAGATCATTTTTTCCCCACGGCGAAGACTAGCACTTGCCCAACGCGAGATCTTCTCAACGCTCGGATTATGAAGGTGACCCCCATTTGCCGTGCTTTGTTGGTCTTCTTCCATTTTTATCACTGCGGCTGATATTTGAGCTTGTTGAGCCCTGCGCTGTTGTCCGCTTCAGTGACGCAGCCCCTCCGCGCTCGGATCAATAGCGAACAGTACTTAACTTGTGCGGCCACACGTTCAATCTTTTATTATTGCCAGCGGAGCCTCTGTTTGTGACCTATAGCAGAAAGGTGTCTAGGGGATGGTGAAACAAACAATTGACTCTGAAATGAAGAGGGTAAGATTGACTCGGTGAGAGAACGTAAGCCGCTGAGCTGTCGGCGGGTAAAGTCAATTATTTATTTACAGTCAGCCCGACTGCATAAAGACGCATTATGGGCCAGCTGTTGAGCGTCTTTGCACGCCACCGAATTAAGTTTCCATTTATATGTACTGAAATTTGAAATAATGTGTTAAGCATGAGTCCCAAATATGTTTTCTATTGGGAGCCGAGGAGGCCCCGGACGCGTCTCTGTTGACTCTAAATGAATACAGCAGGCTATTATTTCCTTGTGCCTGCGAGATAATTTATCGAAGCCCCTCGGAATTGCACAACATCTGCATAATCGATCCTCAAATGACTCGATCAAATGCAATGAAAGCACACAGTAATTGCTACGGATGCAGATAGCGCAGGTACAGAGAGAGACTACAAGGAAAAACAGCAGGAGTTGGAGTGAGTGGATTGTTTCAAAGCAGCGCAGTGAGTGGCCTGTGGGCTTGGCGGCTCTTATCACGGCTGTCCTCTGTCTAAACCTCTGGCACCTACAGTGCAGGATAGCTTAGCCCGCACACTCTCCTCTTGGCACCGACGCGTCTGTTCAGTATTTTTTTTTTCCCTCTGTAACTCCACATTTGCATTTTATTTGATCTCTGATGTGTTGTAACTCGTGGATATTTCGACACGTGATTGCATAGATATATTCATCTGGGCCGTATCGTCGGAGATAGATCACCGTCTAAAATCCAACGTTGCGTAATCAAATCACATTGCTGGCATATTTTTTCAAGGAAATCGGCGAAAATGATTCCAGTCTCAAAACAGCGAATGAAACTCAATTTGGCAAAAGCCATCAAACAAACAGGTGCTTGTAGTGGACCTCGCAATAAATAGCAGGCACAGTATTACAAACGTTTATCCCGAGTGCTAACGGCGTAGTCCTCCCGTGTGACACGCATTCTTGCTACTCGTATGGTTTGCAGTCTCGTAAAGTTGCACATTCGTGAGATTCATTTGCAAAGCCGACATAATGAAAGCAAGGCGAGTGCCGAGACCGCTTGACGTATTTGCATGTGATATTAGCAAACAAATTAAAGATGCAGATGATTCGAATCGCCGCTTGTAAGCCCCGTGAAAAGTCATAAATATTTCGTTATGAGTGTCCATCTCATTAACTTCATAATTAGCAAAGTATTCTTCCGTTCGTGAATATTCATGGCGAGCGCATGTCACGTTTTCATTTCCGTCGACTTTTTATTGATTAAACCTGTCTTCGTTCATAAATTCAGAGATGGATTCCGACGGGCGAATCAACAAGTTTGATTCCTTTCGGCATTTTTGGTGAGCAAGTTTGCTTCGCCCGGAGCGCAGCTGTTCCAGCGCACTCAATCTCATTAGGTGTAATTAAAATGTGACCTTGAAATAAATCACAAGTAAGCCCCGGGACACCCCGCTTCTCATTTTGCAAACAAACGGTTGCTATCGCAAAGTAATTACCTGGTCGAGATGCTGTCTCTGTATCTAAATTTGATCTCATTCTATGGAGGAGCCAGTTCAGGAAGTTCAACACCGGCCTTGCTCCTTTATTTTGATGACCCTATTTCACGAAATGTCAGCGACCAGATTTCAAACGTGGTTTTGATTTGATACGGCATTAAAATATCACACAGCGCGATGAGCAGACGAAAGCAAAGCATTCAGGGATTTCAGGAATGTGCTCGTTCCGCACCCTTGAGGGTTGTGGTCACCGATGTTGCTCAGCCTCATTGTGTGGTTTTTGTGTCTCCAACCGGGCTAATTAAACATCGCTATTAATGATCATCAAACGTTGGCACTGCTCTCATCAGCCAGTCTTGTTTTTGTGATGCCCATCCTTGTTTTGCCCTTCCTCCCCCTTCCTCCTTGCAGCTATTCGATTTCTTCACCTCATCCCCCCCCCCGCCCACCCAAGGGACCTCTCCGTCCTCTACTATCCCCCTCTGAGATGATTAACCCCCCTCAACCCCACACCACCACCACCCGACCACCGCTCCCCCTTTCAAAGACCTTTGTCTGTCATTTCTTTACACTTTTAATTGAAGCTTTCTCTTTTCATTTAACCGTTGCTTCAAAGCGTTCAGCATCTCCGGTGACATATTAAATCCCGTCGGCGTGCATTCTCTATCCATCAGAAATAGCGCTTATCACACCGCTTTTGTAATTTATTGCCACTAATTAACTTAATATGGGATTGTTTGGAGAGTGAAAGCTGTTCAGCCTGAGCAACCAACACAGCTTTAGCATTTCTTTTCACTTCCCCACCTCTGGGTTCACTTTAGAGTCAGTCCATGTCCAAAATTCGACCAAGAAAGTTGCCTTCTCCTCTCACGTTTTCTTCAGCCATCGAAGTGTGGACGGACAAAACCCGATTCTAATGAAGTTGGGATGTTGCATAAAACAAATATTTTGTCAAAACATAATACAATGATGTACTAATCTTCTCAACAGTTTCGAGCCTCCATTGTCATATTTCACACTTCATAATGCGCCGCCCATTTTCAGTCGGAGATAGGTCTGGACTGCTGGCGGGCCAGTCTAGTCCTTGCACTCTTGATACTATGAAGCGCTGTTGTAACACATGCAGAACGTGGCGTTGTTTTTGCGGAAATTCTCTCCACATAGTTTGAACAAGTCTTTTTTGATTGCTTTGGGTAGACTTTGTATGTGGTAAGTTTTAATTTGTTAGAAAAAAAAAGGGGCGGTCATTCCGTTGAAAAGATAGTGTCATTAATTCAGTCTGGTGGAAACAGTTTTGATTTGTGGACGAGTACAACGAAAGGGCAATCTGTACTTTGAAGGCCACTTTACTCCAAAGATGCAAGGACTTTTTAGTGCAATCATCAGATTTTTTCGTCTGACCTTTTGCTCAAAAGACCAATAAAAAGGCTTAAAGGTGACTGTGTGCGCAGATGCATAAAGGTTGTAAACACATTTGATTGACAGGGAGGAATCTGTATGCGCTCGAATCTCGACATTCCCCAAGAACATTCAGGACTCGAAAGTGAAAGAGCTTTCGGATGTTCGTTTTGAATTTTGGAGCGCAGGACAGCCATTATGATGAGTCTGCAAATTCAAACATTTTCACCGGTACTTGAATTTCCGCTAACACATGGTAGGATGTAAATTGTGTTTCGATAATATTTGCAGTGCTTTTTGCACATCCGGCGAGAAAAGAATCAACTCTTTTGATGCAGAATGGTCCTGACTTGCCAAAACATTGGCCCCTCCTGTGCATTGTCCATCTGGATCAATTGACTGTGAAATATTTGAAACCATATCATCCTGTTATCGTCCGCTCGTCCCTCTGCCATCTGGTACCTCCAGTTAAGATGTTCTTTCAAATGTCCGACCATTTTATTGGCACATTTGTCCAAATGAAACGCCAGGCGCCATCTCATCAGAGCGGCAAAAAGGCCACCAGAGGCGTGTGCCTCTCGCAGCCTCCTGACAAGGCGACAGCCCGGATGAAGCGCTGACAGGTAATCCTGGGATGACGATAATGAAAGACGGAATATTAAAAAAGAAATGACAGAGAAGAGATTAAAAGCGGAGGGAGTTGACGTCGAGGGAGGGAAGTAGAAAGGAGCGATGAGGCCGCCGACGTGGTTCGAGGCACCGAGGTCAACGTCGGATTCCGCCGCGGAATTCGAGATGAGGCGCGGGGGAGAGAAGGGACGACAGGGAAAATAAGGCCGCCATGCTGGCAAATCTACATAAGCAATGAGGTGTGGTCCTCGCTCAAAGCTTGGGAGACTCTCGTCGTACAAAGGGAAACTATCGGGGGAGGGCCACTAAAGACAAGAGGACGCCTTTCATGGCCTCTTTCTATTTCCACATCAATGACAACATCACATACTTAATCAGCGCAATCCCGTTGTCGCTAAACAACATCCTAATTTGAGCCCCAGTCGTCCCTCCCGCTTCACGTTGTCTGATTATGTCGCCGTCTCCATCATTGTAAAGGTTATGCGTGATGTGATTACTTGTGGGACTCCCGCGCAGGTTGTTTCAAATGAATATGGCTGTTCATTCGGGGGCTGATTGGCATACTAATGCGAGATCCGCAAACAGTCGGAGAAAAGATGTGCACGTTTGTCTGCTGGGGCCTGCGTTGCGGTCAAACAATTTATCGCCGGGCGGCTATTTTTAGTCGCGCCAACGAGCTGGGATGAACAGTAAGACCTGTCTGCTAATTTCCACCTATTGACTAGTTCGGGTCTGTATTTGCAAACGTCGGAGGATACTGATCTAAAGGTGGTGCACGGCCAAGTGAGGAAAATGTGGAGGCTTTCCACGTTATGACCTCGAACAAGACGCGATGCATTAGCGCAATAACAAAGTCAAATCAGAGCGCACCTTGTTGCACTCCGGTCCTGCAAATGTTGCCCTTTGTGCACAGTTTATTTTTCAGATTATTGATTGCTTCATTAACACATATTAACCGGCGCACCGTGCGCCCGCTGTATTCCAACTCGGATGTAATTTCCACTTTATTCCGGGACTCAGCCGGAGGGGGGGAAGGATTCTCGCGGATATCATCAATTATATTAAATTAAAATGAAATAAGACTTGCGAATGTGTGCTCTGCTTTAACAATTTAATAGACGGATACAACGAGCAGCCGCCCCGCAGAAATGTTGATCATATTTGCTTTTATTTAATCACTTTCAGAGGCGTCAGTTTTTTTTTTTATGTGTTCGGTGAGCACTCAGGTAATATTTTTCTTAGGCACCGCTGTGTGCTAATCTCATTTGGACTCGGGGCTCTAACAGTGAACTGTAGGACGCAAATCAATTGCTCCCTCCCCCTCCCAAAAAACAAAAAAAACAAAGCTGCTGCGAATTGGAGTCATCAGCAAGCCAATCACGAGCATTCTCAGGGAGTAGATTAAAATCCTCAATCAAATCCGTATTTGACTTTGGGACGCCCAATTGCTTTGTGGTCCTGTGAATTAGGGCATATTGAGCCAAAATCAGCACTTCTGACTGTTCCATGTTTTTTTTTTTTTTTTTTTCATTAGCTTGCAAGGTTGCAGCTGTAATCGAAAACTTGCTTTGGAAGGTAATGTTTTTTCCCAGCGCAAAGGTAACTGTTGTTTTTTCAGTTTCCTCATTGTTCAAAGTGTTTTTCTTTTTTTAGGTTCTCTTTTTAAAAAAAACATTGTGGTCTGAAGCACTTGACTGAAGTCTGACGCACCTTGTGGAATGCATAACTGATCAGAGAGATGGACTGGCATTTTAAAATCGGTTTCACATGCAAGATTTGGGTGCTTTTGAGTTCGGACGCCCCCTCCAAAACTTTATTGTGATAAGATGAGTTTATGGCACTACATGACATGATTCTGTCATCCAGGTGTTAGACGGATGCACTTGTACATGAAATGTAAAGCCTGTGCTGCTAAATTGTAAGAAATCTATATTGATGTGACTGCGACGTTTTTTTTTGCACTGTGCCAACGTGTGTCACATCGGGACAGTTGGCGCCGTTTGACACGAGGGCGGCTATCATCAAGTCGGGTTCATGCGCTTGAATTTGGCGCGCATCGTTCCCCTTGCCGCTAATGTCCCGCGCTGACATGATTTGTCAGCGCGGGAAAAAAAAGTGTAGCATCATTCATTTGGGAGAACTGCTTTCTGTTGTAGTCCGAAGGCCTCCGAGCGCTAATTTCCCCGTTTTCCAAAACAGCACGACTTCAAATTTGCAGTGCAGAAAATGCATAGAGATAAATTGATGACGATTTAGTGATGGGGGTGGTCCGTAAAACTCGTCAGAAAATTAGTTGGCGATTAATCAATAATCCTTGAACTTCTAGTCACCGTTATGGCACCTCCCTGGGTGGAAACATACTGACTCCTTTATTAAAGTATGTAAAATACTATACTGGGTGCAAAAAAAAAAAAAGAAATGCATCTAAAAACTAGCATTGCAGCTAGTTTTCATGAAGGGGCTGAGAATGTAGTCAGGGCTCCTTTGAGGCAAGCATCTAACCACCGCTGGCTTTTAATTTCACTTCATTGCTTTCTGTTTCATGCTCTCACGCTTGGCTTAGTTTGGATAGAAGTGTGGCGTGTTAATGCGGCTCTATCGGCTCCGGGCTGAGGCTTTAACCCGGTCATCCCTCTGCGCACTTACGCATCGGCAGTACACGCGACTCGCGCTAATTCGCTGGTACTGTAATTGCGCAACGCTCTGTTCTCGAACAAGTGACTCCATGGCAAAAATTCACTGTCGGACTTTGACAACCGAACGCAGCAAAATGTTTCCTGGTTCAGTTAGATTGCTGTTGAAACGGTCCATGTTATCATGCCGGTCACATTTTTGACATCACGTCCCATTGCGAGGCTTCAAACAGAAATGTGGCCACTGAGCTGAGAATGTCACAGAGTGTCATCACCGGGTCGCCACAGAGAGACTGGAAAAGTCACAGAAAGGCACAGAAGCGCACGACCGTGGAAATGTATTCGTTGCTTCCTGGATGAAACGTATTTTGTGAATTTTGCACTTGTGGGGGGGGGCGACTGAAGCACACACAAGGCTTGTTGCCGTTTTGGGCGCGAGCGTAGCCATGAGAGGTCCTGATGTGGAATCGGAGGTGACGGTTGAAGCAGGTGATTTGATGGACACAGAGAAGGAAGAGGCGGGGAGGGGCGAGAAAGAGAGAGAGAGAGAGAGACATGGATGGAAATTGGAATAGGCAAGTGATGGCGGAGAGGACGAAGTGAGCGGGGAAGAATAGTGACGAGAGAGATAAATTGACGCTGATGAGGATGGGATGATATCTAATTTAAAAATAAACACATTTAAAATAATGAACTTCCACTTCCCTTCCACATTCCAACCTCATGTTGAAAGTCTTCCCAAGGAGCGGAAGCTGCTGTGAACAACTACATCATCAGTCCATACATCGTTAGCGTATCTGACAAACAACCAATCCGGTTGATGAGCAATCCAGAGTCGAAAATGAGCCCGATTTGGGGGATGTGGTCGGGAACCAGAGTGGCTCGGAAGAACATGCCAACTCCACGCCGAGTCCGTATGGTGATCCGTATGCGATTTGCATTCAATTCAGGCTTCCGGTCCAATTTTTGCCATCGCAGCTTTGGTGGCTCATTTTAGATAGAAGAAATGCTCAATTCCCCAAAGGACACTTTTCATGCGACAGGAGAGACGACATGTTTGTGGTCAAACAACAAACAAGCCAGAGGGCCGCCCGCCTTCCTATATGAGCAGGAATTTTCAATTTGCTTTCTGACAGATGGAAGCGCGCTCTCGTGCAAGCACTTCTTTTCCTTTACCTCGTTCATTATTTTCGTTTCGTCCTCCTTCATTCCTTTCTTCCGCATCATCTCATCTTCTCTCTTTTTTTTATGCCCCTCCTCCTCCTCCTCCCTTGCATCGCTTCTTCCTGTGTCAAGGTGATAACTATGTTTCCTCTTTTCTTTGCCAAGGGAAAAAAAAAGGCACATCTTGATTTCTCTTAGCTGGCTGGCGCCCTTCTCTTTCATCAAGGTCTTTTGCTTCTTCATTTTGTCAACCTGCCACTCTCCGTTCAGGTGAGATGAGACAAAATCGGACCTCAGTCCGTATGGCCAAGGTTGTCTTTGCATCTCAAGACGCCCTCCGCGTTAAATTGACTCAGCTTCATCTACATTTGGTTAAAAATAAATAAATAAATGGAATCACAACCCAGTTAATGGTGATAAGCGGTGTCTCACCACACTGACTGATGTCCAGTATTTGAAGATGTTTGGAATTGTGAGGGCCTTGTTTTTCCCGCTTTTAATCACAGTTCGTCATCATCCTCTCGCCGCGTCTCCGTTGTTTGTAATTGTTTCTCTTTGTCATTCCTTTTCACCCAATTTGGCTGGCAAAGCTCGCCTCCGTCCCGCTGAAACCCCCCCTCCTCGCCACCCAAATTAACACCCTCATCTATCTCGCTGCCTCTGCGTCCATCTACCCCTTCACTACCCCCCCAAAAAAAATCACCTCGCTCTTTGTCTCGCAGTCGTCCCCATCCGCGGCTCTCCATCCATTCATTTCCCACACACTCATTTATTGTCGGCGAATCACATTCGTGTGATCTCATCAATGCCCTCACCCTGGCGCATTTTGGAGCCCCCATCCTCTCGCCTCTAAATCCTTGATTCAGTGTTTTTTTTTTAATTCTCTTTTTTTCTACCCTCTCTTATCTTCCTCTGTTCGTTGCGGCTCCCCTCCGCCCTCCAAAGGGATCATTTGGCAGAAGCAGACAACCACTTCTAGCCCAGGAGCAGTGCATTGAATGATGGCCGCAGGAGGACACAGAGACGTATAGTTAAGCCTCCAACCAACCCCGTTTTGTTTTTCCCCTTCTGTTCTCTCTCTTACCAGGGAAACAATCTGTCATGTTTGGTCGGTCAAGGCTGATCTGTGGCCACTTTGTCAGACAGTAGCGTGATCCATCTGCAACGAATACGAGGTCTCGCGCAGTAGACGATCCATATGAAGTCCACTTGGCGACCGGCATTGAAATTTGCTTTGGGCGCACTCGCAGATATTTAAATTCGCACTCAGAGCCATCACTTTTCTTCGCTGGCTGCACTTCCCCGCACTCTCCTTCCGTCTCCCTCCAAATGATTACATTCACATTAAGCACTCCTCAGACATCCGCTTGAATTGTTTTCAAAGTGTTGGGCCATCCGAATCCCGTCCCGAGACTTGATGAGGCTTACAATGTTTATCATAAGAGAATGGTATTCACTTCACCGATTGTCTTCCCGTGCTTATGTCCAACGGACATACAGGAAACAGGAAAGCCAGGCAAATGGTTTGAATCCTCTGCACCGTGCTTTGACTGTATAACCAATGACCTTCTGGATGACCTCTGAAAGCACATTACGCAGCACACAAGGGGCCGACTGGCGAGCAAAAAACGACGCCAAGTTTAGAATGTGCTGTGCATGGGGAATGCTGTATCAATGTGCGAGGCTAGCTTCCACCTAGCATCGCTGAGCAAGTGCAGTCGAACGTGATCCGAGCCAAGCCCAGCAAGTGATGACTGCAAAAGGGTGTCCCCGCTCGTCTGCAGTGTTCTTTGCACTTTGCTGCATCAGCATCTCAAATGCATCCCTCATTGCTGTCATCTCAATGATGCGCTTGACTTTGACCTCTTCCCCGCGATCAGCGGGCGGGCTGCTTCTCGTGTTTTAGTTCTTCACTTGGCAAGACGGAGGCTGCCCCGAGGCCCCGTTCTCTGCCAAAATACTCCCAAAGAATAAGGCTAACAAATATCCCGGTAGTCCAGTGGTTAGCACGTCGACTTCACAGTGCAGAGGTACCGGGTTCGATTCCAGCTCCGGCCTCCCTGTGTGGAGTTTGCATGTTCTCCCCGGGCTTGCGTGGGTTTTCTCCGGGTGCTCCGGTTTCCTCCCACATTCCAAAGACATGCATGCTAGGCTAATTGAGCACTTTAAATTGTCCCTAGGTATGAGTGTGGGCGTGGATGGTTGTGCGTCTCTGTGTGCCCTGCGATTGGCTGGCAACCGATTCAGGGTGTCCCCCGCCTACTGCCAGGAGACAGCTGGGATAGGCTCCAGCACCCCCCGCGACCCTAGTGAGTATCAAGCGGTTCGGAAGATGAATGAATGAATGAATGAATATCCTAATGTGTGGATGCACCCTTACAGTGCAGATGATGCAACTCGCAGCGCAAGCAATTCACTCGGCACACGAGGATGGACTGCTTGGGATGGTTTTGGGCAATCCGATCTTTACGTTTGGTACCATTAATACAGTAATTCTCAACCTTGTAAAGAAAATAAGCAAACTGAGCCAACTTTGAAGTTGACATATCAGTGTGTTCAAATAACAACTCTGAAGAAAGTGAGCATGAAGCCAACAGTCTCAAACTTGGGTCGTAAATTGGACTGCGATTGTAAATTGGGCCGGCAAATTGGTGCCGTTGTGAAATCCGGCTTCTTTCATCTTTCAAGTAAAGCCTCTCCTTCCTCAAGCGCACTTTGAAACAGTAATTCATGCCCTCGTCACGTCTCGGCTGGATTACTGACATGCACTTACTTTACTTTGGAGTCAGCTAATCCTCCATGAAGCATCTCCGGTTGGTCCACAATACTGCACATGACTCCTGCCTACTCCAGCACTTGATTTTGCTGAACACTGGCACTCATATAATAGTTCGGTATGTAAACATATTGTCAAGTCAAGTCAACTGTATTTATAGAGCACTTTCAAACAGCCATCGCCGCATACAAAGTGCTGTACATGGAGCAATTTAACATATACAATAAACAGTAAAACAAATCGGTAATAAAGACGGTAGAAACACCAAACAGTAACCAAGAACACAAACTTTCAGGAGGCGCTGCGCCACGTTGCGGTCGCCCACTGTTCATGTCGCCGTAGCGGGGCAAACAATAATTCTGTACGCCCAGAAAAGCAGCTCTGCGTCGCGGTGCAAGTAGCCGTTTCAAGAGCAGCAATTTGGGATATGCGGCCGCCGGACCTGCCCCAGAGGTAAGCCTGGCAAAATGTCAAAGTTGGACTTTGAAAAATCCGGCAGAAAATGAATGAACGGATGAATGGATGGACAAAATGTGAAAAACACTGTGCGTCTGACTTCCAGAGATGATTGCCGACCCTCCTGACGAGCATGTCACCTCATTTCTGGATAAGCGGTGGAGGGCGTACCCGGCTGTGGTGCGCTTGGAAAAAAAGTAAGTCAAGCTAACCCCGATGGATTTAAATTTAATATATATTGTGAACAGTTCAGCTTACAAAAGGCCTCTCAGAACGCATTGTGTTCATATCTCGGGGACTGATCACGTGGTTTGGTGCCGATTGATCGCCGTTTCTGAATCTTACTAGAAATACACCCGCAACGATTTTGAATAGACAAATATTGTCCGCTTCCTCTCGTGACTCTCACCAAGACATGAGAACAAGAGGAGGTGGTGGCTGTTTTGCTATTTTGCTGACTAGAAAGGGGAGCTTTGAGGTTCGTGTACTGATTTCTCTAAAACAAATTGAAAAAGCAAGATAATCACATTTTCCTGATTAAAAACATCCATAACTTGAGCTTGTTAGAGAAAAATGGACCCCATCCCAAGCACGGATGATCCTTTTAAACTGCAGTGCAGAATGTGTGTTTAAGTGTGTGTGCACGCTCCCTCATTTGAAAATGCTGCAGTCTTCGTCATGCCTCTCTGCCTCCCAGTGTGATGCAAGGGCCTTGTTTGATCCCCTTCACCTCCCCTCAGTGATGGAGTCCAGTTAGGCTTGCAGGCTAACGTATTTGCTGCTGGAGAAAAAAAAAAAGCTCACAAAAAAATGTCCATTTAAATGGTGTCATGCGTGAGAAGTCGACATTCAGGTAATTCGACAAATTGTCTTAAAGGTCCCCCAAAGTCTGTATCCAGTGCCGTATTTGTTTAACCGTTGACGTTAAGTCAACCTAGACGTTGAGAATTCTCTTTCTTAATGTATTATGTCATTGTTTTATTTCATTTATTCTATTTTTGGGTCCAAATCAGCTACTTTCCACCTCGGTTGTTTATAGCAAAAAAAGGCATCACGTGTACTAATTAAATCCCCCCCGTGAGTCTTTTCAAAAGAAGATGAAGCAAAATGACATTATTTATTTATTTCATGATTTATCTGTCTCTTTTTTTTTTCATTTGTCCTTTCCTCTCCACAATTGTCCCATTCACCATGCCGTGCACTCTCCATTTCTCGACATATTTCGATTTGGGCTTCTTTGTCCTCTTGTCTTTTGGTGAATGGAGCGGCTTCATCACCTTATTACGGCGTCCCTTTCTACTTGGCGGACAACATTCGCCCATCAGGCCTCCCGCATTCGCGCCTACCCAAATAAAAGAAAGGAAGAAAAACACTTTGTATTCTGGACCATGTCGAGGACGAGGTATTGAATAGGAGAGGAAAGGCATGGCGGGGGTGTTAAAGTCACAGTTTTGAAGGTTTTGGACTCTTGACATTAAGAGGCTTTTGAAAACGGAGTCGTTGAGGTCAATTGTGTAAACAACAGACATAGCGGGCAGCAAAATATAGGCGACGCGTGCCCCGTTGTTTAATCAGCTCACGAGAGCCTTTCAGCAAGTAATGATGACAAAAATTTCTTTTTTTTTTTCACTATTAAATGTGTGTCTTTTCATCCAAATAGGCTAGCATCCTTGGAGGAAGAAATCAAAAAAAACCTTCAGGCAAAGTTGCATTCAAACAAACCAACCCACGCTGACCTGCCAAATACAGAACCACCTTGCCAGAGGTAAGTCTGACTTTACTCCCCAAGAGGGGTTTTTAGTATTGAAGCCCATCCTCAATTCCGATCTTAATGTACATATACTCACAGATGGATCGCACAGCATGCATTCAATAAGAGACACAGTGGGGGCACTGTGTAAATATTGTCATAGTCATTAATTTGGTATTTACAGGAAATAAGTGCACTGCTCCATGTTTTATGGAGGTGTGAAACGTGCAGGGATAGAAATTCTTCTGTAATCTGGTTAAAATGTTGGAGTATTTCCTCTTTGATTTGGGGCATTTGAGTTGTAATAGAACCCCCCCCCCCGAACCCAACCCAGAATGGAAACGAACTCGCTCACTTTCAGGCAGGCAGATCAACCGGCATGAAACACATCACAACTTTTTCACTTTGTTCTAGGATTTAAAAAATCAAATAAAATAAAAACGGTCAGTCCTACGTGTGGCCTGCTAACACCCACGATGGAACCCCGCAGCGCCGTTTAACTTTGAACAACTGTTCCACCACGGTGGACCTCAGCGCTCTATCGAGTGCCATTCTCATCCCGACAATTTCGTGCACCATCGCACAAGGACTGCATGTGTTGATGAATGATTGTTTGCGACTGCCTGCACGGACGCAGACAAGCAGTCGGATCGCAAGTGTCTACTTACCGTGACTCCAATGTACACTTTACTCCATTAACATTTATAGTGCTATGCTGTTTGCTCATGTGCGTCTGTAGCCGCAGGACTGGGCGGACCCCCCCCCCCCCTCTCCCCCTCGTAGTGTTGTGCCTCGTATCTCTGACCCCACCAGTGTGCTGCCTGGTCAGCAGCAGCAGTTGACACCCTCTCCGCACCCGTCTCCCGCAGCGCTGCCAGCGTCCGTGAATGTATGAGCGCGCGCGCCTCTGGTCTACCAGCGCTGACCTTGCAGCACAAAGCAGTTAGAGCCGTGGCGTACACGACACACTCCCATGTTCAGTGTGAGCCTCGCCGGCGCTCAGGACTGGCCCGGGGCCTGCAGGCGGCGAGCCGCGTTCTCACAAAGCGAGGGGAAGAGGATGGAAAGTGGGCGGCGGCAAGGGGGTCAGGAACACCATAGTCACATTCACTTAGATATGTGCCCATTCATCAAGCTACAAAAGACGCAGACACCGGAAGCGAGTTAACGCTCGGGGGTAAGAAGTGAATAGAGGCGTGCGTCTACACGCGCACAAAGTCACTTCGGAGTAGCCATACAACGGTTTCGGGTCTGCCCGGGATTTGGTATCGGGGCCTTGAGTGGGGCCTTCCCCCACTTCCATACCACAACTAGCACGTTGCTATTATTGCGACCATCAATACTTTACAAAAATGCAATATAATAGCATGCAACCGTGCCCTACGTACACGTTCTGGAGCATACGGTGTGTATGGAGAACAATCGCAAAACGCGATACTTTGATCGTGTTGGGTTCCCGAGCAGGGATGTGACAGGTGAAAACTTCAGTTTAACTTTCATCTTTGACGAGCGGACCTTCTCCCAGGCTTTGATCAGCAGCGGCGAGTCGATGAGCTGGCAATTCTGAGAGGTGCCGCTTGATTCGATATGGATTATGGATTAAATAAAATGAAGTGTTCAGGAATGAAGGTCAGATGAAAGCGGAGAAAGGACGACGCCGTGCGGGCGCGAGGGGCCGGCCGGATGTGGTCGAAATTAGGAAGCCGGCGGGAGGACGGATGGGTATTGCTCGGTCCACGTTTACGCTCTTGCGATTTGCTGTCATTCACGCTGGCGGTTGATGATGATTATGCAGTTGCGATTGACAGTTTTCAGTGCGAGGGCGCACGCTTTCCTTTTGCCAATTCCCGCGACTTTGACGTACATATTCTTTCCAGATTGTAAAGGGAAATGCATTGCTGCCTAATATGATGCTATTCCCCCGTTGCCATATGCATTTATTGCACGACCCGAAGTACCGCTTTATTTTTGATGACCACTTTTAAAGTTGAACACTATTTATAATCGTCTGCCAATTATGCTTTTATGTCACCTGCAGTGAAAGAATATGCAGAGTCAGACCTGCCAATGCTGATTTGTATTTAGTGGCCAACTAACCGCTTAACCTCTGATTGATGCCTTTTAGCATAAAAACATAATGTAACTCTAAAAATAAAAAGACTCTTTCCCCAAGTGATGAAGAATTCAAGTGGCCTTCACAAAATAGGTCACGTCGTCATCTTCTTTCATTTTTCTTACCTAAAAAGAGAGCAGGCTCTAAATTAAGAAAAGTCTCAATCCATTTTCACTCGCACACCGTTCCCACCTGACCATGGCTTTGCTAATGATCTCATTTAAGAGGTCGTGGCTTTTCTAATTAGAAACCAGTTGAGTCTCTTTGTGCTCGGCTAACCTTTAGTTGTCACTCTAAAGTTAGCAACAACTTTTGGACCCTTTGTCACTGCCGTTTTTTTGGAAGCCGCTTCCAGAATCGCCGTAAAGCAAGACAGAAAGTGGTTTGTTTGGATACCATCGGAAGATTCGTTATGTTTTTGTTGACATGTGACACTGCAAAAAAAAAGATGGACTCGCAAGAATACAATTGTGATAGACTGACAGACGTAATATTGACCTCATAGATTTCGTTTTCATGCAACGACGCGGTGCGAGGCCAGTTGCCGCTTGTCACAACTCAATATGAATCTATGGACCATTTTTGCGACATTTTTATTGAGCCATGGCACTTTTTTTTACATGGGGAAAAGTCTCACCACTAATCAAAAAATGTCACCCAAAAATTGATACTTGGGTTCATTATGTGCCATCAAATGAAAGGCCATTTTATCGTTGTGCTTGTCACTATACGTCACTGGCATAGATAATTGAGCAAAGAGAGTCAAATATTTGTAGTAAATAATTGTCAGGCCAATTGAAATTAGATAATTTGCCTCAGCAAGCCTGATGAGCTCTCGTGTCAGTGGTTGGCAATTACAGTACTGCTGTAGAGCAAAGAACAAAACTGTCTCGTGTCTTTTTAATTTTGGCAAACCAGGCACCGACTCCACTCCCTGTTCAATATGAAATGCACATTTTAGAATTAAAATATAGCGACATCTGCTGGATATGTCTTGTAACTGTAAGGCAAGGAAATGAAACAATGCAGGTGGTGCAATTTGGTAAGACCACCTGAGACCTCACATTCCAATCCATATTACTTGACAAGTCCAGCTGAAAATTTTTCCAAAACATTGGCCAAACAGCAGCGGCAGATATTTCAAGATATGTCATTGCATCCCCCTCATAATTCCTCATTTGCGGCTGACAATAACTTTTTGTTCCAGCACACACACACACACACACACACACACACACACACACACACACACACACACACACACACACACACACACACACACACACACACACACTTACAAGGCCCAAACAGGTCATGTCAGGCACTTTTTTTTTTCACTGATGAAGCTGCATATCAGCGAGCCTGTCGAAGCTTTTCCACGTGCCGTCTGCCTTAGACAATAGCCGTCTTCGACCTTAGACCACCCAGAGCAAAATGTCAATGCTTAGGCCGGTTTGAGTGTAAAATGATCCCGCGTCTGCCAGAATGGGCAGTTTATCGTGATTGTCCATTTCTGTTTGTGACCAGCTGTTCACCCCAAAAAGCGCGAGCAAAGCCTCCGAATGCAATTATAAGACAGCGGCATCTGCCAAATTCGGTTTCTGTCGCCTCAGCAAAAAAAAAAAAAAATGGTCTCCCACTTTTATTCTCTTATCAACTCGTTTTAATTAACGTCCTTTAACGAGTGCCCCCAACGCGAGGTTAATTGCACTTTTCATGCCAAAATCAGCGCAAATGCAAATTCTCGCGGGGCGACCTCCGTTCCGTGGTTTGAACGCTGTTTTAATTATTCAGCCAAAATGGCTCACAAATATGCTCACAAGTCAAAGCGAATGCAATGAGGAAAGATCGGCTTGTTATACGAGAGAAAAATGTCATGTCACATTTCCGCTCAGGGACCGCTCACCTCATTAATTCACTTCCATGACTGCTGACTTTCGTGGCAAATCTCCTCGGTACTGAGGAATGTTTCATTAACTGCAAAAAAATACTACTAATAATAATCTTTTCAAAAGGGAAGTACTCAGTTGACGATTTGTACTCACTTTTAATTGATACTGCGAAATGGGAATGAATGAAACAATGTTCATGACGGAGGTTGCTGCAGCGGAGTCGATTACACGGGATCCCACTGAGAGAGGTGGTGATCATCACGTTGCTTGTCTTTTTAAGGTTGTTGAAAGTGTGCTGGAACTTCTTTGCATCACACGATGACACGCTGACATCTTGGTTAGCAGGAAAAGCTAGCAAAGACATCTTTGCTAGCTGCTAGCAAAGATGTCTTTGCTAGCTTTGCTAACTGCTAGCAAAGATGTATTTGCTAGCTTTTCCCGCTAACCAAGATGCCAGCAGGAAGCTAGCAAAGATGCACGCTTGTATTGACTTATTTTAATGATGGATCCTGGTGATCTGTACATATTAACGTGTAGCTAGCGTCGCGCATAAAGTTGAATTAATTTAGCACGAGAGCATCGCGGGCGTCAAGATCAAGTCCTCATCTCGGCGCATTCTTCCCAATTTGCATTGTCATTGCGTTTTCCCTCGGCCTAGCGTCCATTCACAACATGGTCCTGCAATGTAATCATGTTTGAAATAGAAAAGTGATGTCAGGGGCAAACATGTGACAGGTCCAATGTCAAATCACAATCCGGCAACACGCCCCCCTGTCAGCTCTGTGCTGTCAGTCAAAGCCTTTAATTGGATCAGGCCCGGCACGTATAGTCAAAATAACTTCGGTGGAAACCTAAACACCTGGACCACTGACACAGGTCAAATTTCAAGTCGACTTTGGTCTCAACACCTCACAGACAGCGAGAACAGCGGCGGTCGCACCTGCACGGCACTGTTCCACACTCTGTCCCTCTTCATGTCTTCCTGTCACCAAGTGAGCCCCCCTGGAACCTCCAGGAGCCTTATATCACACGTGGCATTTCACACTCCACGGAGCTTGTTAAATTATAGAATTCCCCAGGAAATCAAGTGTGGATATGTTCGCATCTATTCCACCTGACTGCTACCTAATGGGGAAATGGTGAAAAGCTTTAGTTTCACAGACGTTGATCAGGCAAGGAAGGATGGGGGTGAGGGCTGGGGAGGCAAAAACAGTGCGTGGATGGTTATGGGTGAGGCAGTGATGGGTTGGGATCTCTTCAGACATGAGCAACAGCTGCTTTGATGTGCTCTACGATTATCAGAACGATCCAATCATTCTTATGAAAAGTCGCATATTTACTAACTGCATATTAAATGTTCCATGAACCAGGATGCACTGATTTGTTTGAAATTCCAAACTCCTTTTCCCATATTAGATATAGTCATTTAAATAATCATTTGCATGATATAACTTCTTGGATCATAAGGAATTGATGGAAGCACAGGGGTGAAATCAATTCACGTTTGGTTTCTTTTTATCGCAATTTTTGCACCACAAAGAATTTGAAATAACTTCACCGTAAATCCACACATTTTTTTCCGTTGCTAAATCTATTACGACTTTCAACCAAAGCCTGTGCATCACTCTCATCCTCTCTCTGGTTAGTCATTATAATCCACCTGAGAACATATCTTAAGTCTCTTTGCCCTTCAGGACACAGCTGTTCAGCCTGAAGGGCAGTTTTGGTGAGAGGACTGTCTGACGAATACGACAATGTAGCGCAACGTTGACAGATGCAACTCGTGAGAAAGATTTGAGGAGGCAAAAAGCGTATAGCTGATGCCAAATCATCACAGACATGGATGTTATATTGACCAAAATGTGCCACTGGCTCATTATTTGTCATCATCATCATCATCATCATCATCATCATCATCATCATCATCAACCCAATGTGCACCGCAGGCCATGTAACGCATGAGTAGTGTACAAAAAAAAAAAAATGTTTCATTCAAGAGTGCGCTCTGAAGACTCACCGGCACTCGTTAAGGAATGTAATAGATTTCCCCTCCCTGACACACACACGCATACACACGCATGCACACACACACACACACACACACACAGAGTGACTCACAGCTTTCAGAGCACCAATCACCATCGCCAGTTTTCAGCTCCGGTTTGTGAATGGGATTTTGGGCTCAGCTAGAAGAATGTCAATTGGAAACATGATCTCGTAATTCTATGTTGTAGTGTGTATTTTTTTGCTACGGGCCGTCTATTTGATTTTGGTGTCCTAATTATTTCATTATGTGACTTGTTGAATTACTTTTGACTCCCATTAGAGGTGACATACTTTAATTTGGACTTTTTGGTGAACTCATCGCCATCCCTATTGTGTACACTGCTCGTCTTTGGAATCTTTATCAACACTCTTCTCTACTTTGCCAGAGCCGCGCCAATCTCATTCACCGTATCTTTTGCCAGTTCATGGACTTTTTTTTCCTCTCTTTTGTTCAGCCCGCCGGCCCCAAAAACCACTCCACGATCAACAGTCACACTTACCTGCAACGACAGAGACTTAGTCCCGAGCGCCTCTGAGTCCTCGGCAGTTGGAAGGGAGAGCAGCGAGCCTGCAAAGCTGCCGATGGGGCGAGCCAAGTGGAGGACGGAGAGCGGGAGAAAGAGACGGCGAGACCGCTGAAGAGAGGTAGAACGAGAAAGTGGATGCTGTGCGCTCTCGGAGGAGGAAGAGGAGGAGGAGGCTGGCTGGAGGTGAGATGAAGGGGAAAAAAGAGGAGAGGGAGGGAGAGATAAAGGGGGATGGAAGGAGTGGAGAGAGGGAGGGAGCGCTGGGTTGGGATAGGAGGGCATTGTGTGATGTTGAACAGGAGGAGGAGAGAGGTGGATGAAGGAAGAGAGGAGAAGAAATGGAGAAAGGCAGGAAAGGGATCAGCGCGAAAGACGGGAGAGAGGATGAGAAAGAAAAGGTAAAAAAAGAAAGGCATAAAAATGGTTTGTCAAAAACGTTTAACAAGTGGAACCCTCTTGGCCAAAAATATAAATGGAACTCATCAGACGTATCCCGTCTCTGGAGACAAAGCTGTCCATTCAATCACACTGTAATCCAATAATGTGTTTCAATGTATCCACATTGGAGCAATAACTCGCAGCGCCGAGGGAGCAAAAAAAAAAAAAGTAGGCAGGAAAAGGTGAGGAAGGCTAAAGATAGTCCGGATCCAAATCCATTGATCTGTGTGGTGTAAAAAGACTGAAATGATGGAGAGCAATGGAAAAGATGATGCACTCCAGAATGTTAAACGTCAAGAAAGGAGGATCGAAATGAATCACGATATTATGAAAATCCACCGAGCCATCTTTTTTTTCCTTTCAGTCTTTAAGTTGATGTGCATGTGACCCAAGAGTGGGTTTTTTTTTCCTTGCTCCACTCTCCTCGGCCACGTTTGACATTTCCAAAGGCCGAATGCGCAGAAAATGTGCAGCCATGAAAAACGGCTTCAGGTTACAAACGTGAACGATCTCAAATTACAGGTCAGGTCGACTTCACGCTAAGACACCAGAGGGGGTTCGTGGAGGGGCGGAGGGGGTGTCTTATCTTACACACATTGTGCATTTGCACATTTCAAAGTAGGAAAGCTTTCAAAAGTCTTGAGTTGGCTCCAAAACTGCTGGCGTAGATTTATTTACGCTGAGGTGTGGATTTGATTCCTGTAGGCGGAGGTTTATTTCTTTCCACAAGGTCACATTGGTTGAGTGAAAAAAACAAAACAAAAGATAGAATCTCGGAGCCTCTTGTCTCCCAGACACATCACACCTGCTGCGTCTTTTTGTGTTCACGACGAGCATACTGTTTTCTTATTTCCTCATTTTTTTGGGGTGTGCACTGCATGAGTTTATTCCCACGTTCCGAAAATCCGCATAGCTTCATTCAAGACTCTCCTTTGGTGTGAATGGTTGCTCTCTTATCTGCACCGTAAACGGTTGACGACCAGTTCAGGGTGCATCGCTTGCCTCTCGCCTGAAGTTAGCCGGGCTGTCAGGACAAGCGGTGTGTAAAAAAAAAAAAAGAAAGAAATATTTTATGATGTATGATAACATTAGTGTGTCTTTAATGGTCATGATATCTAATAAACTACCCATCCATCCATTTTCTCTTTCCGCTCGTCCTCTTACAGGCTCATGGGAGAGTATTAAAGATATTCTTCTTTTTTTTTTTTTTTTAATAAACGAAGCATCACATCATCTATCTGTCAAAGTGACTTATGCGTATTGAGTAGCGGAGGGGATTCAAACGTTGGTGATGATGGGAAGCTCACACATCTGTGGGTTGTGTGTGTGTGTGTGTGTGTTTTTAATAGTCTTTTATTGATTGATTTTACACGTAATGAACCAGATTTGGTAAGACGTGAGTGTCGGCAAAGAAAGCTAATCGCAGCCATATCAAATAATAGAATTCACATCATATAACGAGCTTCAATGCACTGTAAAAAAACTCTTGTATTGAAGAAGCCACAAGCGCACGGTGCACATGGTCAGAACTAAAGCAAGAAACGAGAAGTTTGAAGGATTGTTTGTGTGCAGGAGAATATCAGGTGACTGTAAGGCAGAGTCCGTTTTGCTCGCTTTGTTGAGTTGAGTTGTCCTTTTAAAGGATAAGAATTGCAGAAGAAAGCTATTTTTGAAGGACAAATTGACTTTCCAGTTGAAGTTTGTGTCAGCTTTCAAAGCGCTCAGATCAACCAGTGCATGCCCAAGTGGCGCCATCTATCCCAAAAAAAAAACTGATTACATTCTCTCGCGCAAAACGGCGGAATTCATTAAAAAATCGTTCTTGAGGCATCCCGACTTGTCTTCATGCTTTGTCGGGGCGCTCCAGAGAACAATGACAGACTATCATCTGTACGTTCTGTTCTAATCCGGCGCGCGCGTCATTTAAATGGCCGCGTGCTCCGCGGCGGACACGAGGCTATTTCTCCGTTGCGTGTATTCTTCTCGGGTGAAATTGGGCTGTCATAGAAAATGCAATTGTGCTGTGACGGCAATATTGTCCAAGCGCGTGGATGTGCGCGCGGATGCGCAGGCGATAGCAAGAAACTCGGAATGAATGAGACGGGATAAAGAGAACGCGAGGGGTCTCCTCCAGCTGTTTATCAGCTCGCGGCATTCTCCGCACATCCTTTCTCTCCGCCATAATAAGTATGTCTTCCTTAATAATGTGTCCGATAATTGACTTGCTTCCTGTGGAAGCCGCAGGCTTCTTCTCTCTTGTCTCGCTCTCTCGCTTCTCTCTCTCGGTTACACGCGGAGAATTGATTGCGTTCATTTAGACGACGCTCTCGTCAGCCTCAAAAAGAATATCGCCGTGCGTCGCAAATCGCGACGCTATCAGTCAACCGCAGGAGATTGACGCCGTCATTGAAATGTTGTTCATCTCTTCCGGCCCGCTGACTTTATGAACAGCTCGGCGGCGTTTGATAAATATGACTGACGCTCGGGTTGTTATAACCGCATTTCGGGTAATCCGTCACCTGTTTGTAGAAATGATACCAGCGGAGTTTCGTTCCAAAGTCGGATTGGACATGTTGGCATTGCATGCCAGGAAATAATGACATCAAATTCTTCCCGCCATGCACTCTTGAAACCACAACTGTGCCGAAATAACCACTTTGCATTGATTGCCGGTAGTTTTAATGATGGCTGGATCTGCCTTTGACTTGCTGCAGAAAACCCAAATTGAGTATCAAGAAAGACTTAACAAGGAAGTTGATGCAACGTTGGACACGGGAAGGGCAAAACTCTCAAAATTGGCAGGGAAAGCCCGCAATGACAGCAGTCTATCATCACTCACATACAAATGAAGACCAAAAGTTTGAAAGAAGTGCAGACGTGGAAACAATCGCAAGAGAAACGCAGGCGAAAGGCCCGAAATGTCTCAAAGCAGTCCCGTGCGAAGTTTTGACAATTATTTTCTTTCCTGAGAGTTCCCCATTGTTTCAGAGAACCATACAGAGGAAGGAACTTATTTGTTCTCTCGAGAAACACGGTCTTCTAGCTTTCCCAGCCTGTCTGGGCCACTGCCAAACTTGCCGTCATGCAGTTGCGGCGACAGCGCGCTATCAATAATTGTTGCGAGGACACAGATCGCGGGAAACGTGATTTTATACAGTTAGTCTCGATGTGCGTTCGAACGTTTCGTTGGAGGAACACGGTGACGCAGGTTTTCTCCAGGTGCTTCCTCCTACATTCCGTCTCCCCGGCTCACTCGCGACCTCCAAGACATTCGGTTGCCTTTTTCAAATTGTCAGAAATGTTCGATTGCCTTTTGGGGAGTCAGGTTGAAGTCGAGCCAAGGGACAGACATATGACAAAGTGAAAATGAGGAAACGGGCATCGTCGAAATGACTCCGACATGTAAAGTGTCATGAAGTTGGGCAGAAGTCACAGTTGGAGGAAGAGAAGAAGAAAGCATGTGAGCCGTGCGATCGAGCTCACAAGCAGATTGTGACTTGTACAAAATGCATCGTACCGAATGGCGGCTCGAATATTTATACTCTCCCGTGTCGCTAAATAATTCTTGTGCAGAGCGTGCCTGTTAAGTCCAAATTACCCCATGGGGTTAAATAAAGTTTTCTGAATCTGAATCTGAATCTGAAATAATAAGAAAAATGTCGGAAATACCTCTCAGGAAGATCTTTTTTTTTTGTATCGGGGATTATTAGTCAAGTGACAGCACTGTCGTCATCTGAAAGCGGCCATCGTGGCGAGAGCAGTTTGAAGGAAATATGTCTCACAACTTAGTGAGAAACGTCAAATAAGTCGCAATCGTTGCATCCCTTGCGAAACGGCTGATTAAGCACCGATTAAAACTTGACACCAGGGCGCAAAAGAGGAACTTGTGGAGCGCAAGAGGAAACTCCCCTTGCCCCCCCCCACCCTGAGCTCTCGGAGAAAAAGAAGATCATGCGAAATGGTGAGAGTCGAGAAGCTTTCATCAAGTGAGGTAAGTTTCTCGGGTAACTCCGTCACGTTTGTCGACCTCCATGTGGTTCTTATGATCTTCCAAAATTTTTTAAAATAGACGCACATGTCTAAAAAAACAACAACGAACAACTCTTGTCTGAAAATATTTCAGATTTCCTCAGAAATAATATCCTGTAAATTCGACTGGAGGAATTATTGGATACTTTTGTTGTCAGGATTACGGTTGAAAGATTTTCCTCATTGAGATTCGTTGAATGGCAATTTAAAATTGATTTAAAAATGGGATACTCTTACCGAAGACTTCTAGTCAAGCACAATCTGCTCAGTGATGCCGCATGATATTTTTTTTAAGTTGCTGTACTTCCTAAACCAATTTTCACATCGGAAATCAAGTGAAATCGTTTGTTCCGGGAGACTGGCCGTTCAAGTTTGCCATTTAAGTGGAAAGAGCCCCGACCTCATCAAAAGTTTACTTTTACATTTTGAGGGGGAGGGGGGTCAGCGTTGCCACCCCAATCATACTAGCCGGACGCACACTAACACACTTGGCACTGTGAATTAATCATCTTGAAGGGCCACAGGGGGGGGGCCGCTCAACAGCAAAGGGGGACGAGGATGCAATTCAAATGAAGAAAACAATGCGGCCAATCCATTGAATGAATCAATATGGACATCATTACCAATCCAACACCGAAACAGAGGAACAAAAAAAAAAAAAGGGTCGGGGTAAGAAAATCACAAGACTTATGGAACTAGTCGTTGTGACTGACGTCCGCCGAGAACCTCTCCGTTGAATGTCATCAAAACTGATGGCGGCCCAGTTTGTCAGTGTGCTGTATGTACATCCATGTCATTTTCAAGACGTGGCTGTTTTTCAACATGCGGGAGTATGCAGCCGCTGATTTTTTTCTTTTTTACACTCTCTTGTACATTCCGCCACCCTCTCTAGTCTTTGTCGGTCTTTTTATGTCGCTGTAATCCCAAAGGAATCGTTTTGTTTATCAGGACTTAACACATGTGGAGGGGAGCAGGCGGGCGGATGTGGTGGTGGGGGGGGGAATGA
Organism: Hippocampus mohnikei; assembly: GCA_026261675.1. Taxonomy (NCBI): domain Eukaryota; kingdom Metazoa; phylum Chordata; class Actinopteri; order Syngnathiformes; family Syngnathidae; genus Hippocampus; species Hippocampus mohnikei. The sequence goes on from JAKGUB010000328.1 coordinate 4,605,569, forward strand.
ATGAAGAAAAAAAACTTAACATGCAAACTACCCAAAGGAGAAGTGAGCTCCATCATGCGATTGTGACTCTTTTCTTCTTGGTTTCGCCTAATTTGACTCTGTGTTCCTTTCTTTTTGTCTTCCATCCGATCAGCAGCCTTCTGCCTGATGTCAGAACACACATTTGACTGAGAGGAGCCGAAAAGGCCATGAGGGCCAGCAGCTTTTCCCCATGTGCGACGGCTCTTTTCTGGGTGCTGCTTTGGTCGCTGCCCCCCCCTCTGGTTCTCGTCTCTCAGCCAGACGGATGCGTCCTTCAGGACGCTTACAGTTCACATGACGGTAAGTGATGCCTTCTTCTAAGAGTTTGCAAATTGAAGCACTCATTGTTTTTGGTTTGCACAATGGATATGTGCTGTTCAAACCAATGGTGGAATCAAACTTATTCAGTACCAGTCAATTCGGGACCAAGTCTGAAAAGACGTTTAAAAACGTCTTTGGGAGTGAATGAGTTAAGTCATCTAAACCTGTTGGTTTCTTGACCTACGTTTACCAACAGAATATGATGTTGAAGTGATCCGGGATTTTGGAGTCGTTTTATTTATTTATTTTAATACTTGATTACAATCTAAAACATATCCAGTAAATATTAGATTTCTTTCTCAACTGAAAATGATTTGAGTAAACAAAAAGCTTTGCACAAATAACAGAGCGGCAGCGTGTACGTAGACTTGCGTGAATTTAGACACAGTCTTCCAACTTTTATTAAACCATGGTACTTTTTTATTTATTTATTTATTTTTACATTAGGAAAATGTGACAGCACCAAATAAAAACTGAAATCGTGATGATCCTCAAAGTGCTCATAAATGTCATGTGAAATGTGGACCTGTTTAGTGGAAGGCTTCAAGATTCACACACATACATACTTTTGGAGCGATGGAGCGAAAGTGAATCATTTCCACTGTAGCCTTTCTGATCTCTTGTAGCACAGTAGTTGGGAATAACTGAATTGATCAACCACGTTTGTGTCTCCTGCAGCGGTAATGGAGTCATTGCGGTGTCACAACGACTACGAAGCATACGTCGACTGCAAGTGGAGGGAGGGGCCGCACATACGCGCGCCACTGCAGCTCTGGTTCCACACAGAACGCGGCAGGTAAGGACAACTGAAAGATCCGATTGAGACGGCGGAAGAAGAATGTCACTGTGGAGGGTGCCGCCTGTGCTCGCAGGGAGCAATGTGAGCCCTTTGGCGCCGTGGACCAAGATGCGGATGGGCACAGGACCGTCCAGTGTCGATATGAAACGCGTTCTTTTTCCATCGGCATTCAACACACGGTCTTCTTCGTCAAGGACGATGAGGCGCTCTGCTCATCCGCCCCACGCGAGCCCGTGAGGCTTTCTCATCATGGTGACTTGACATCACGTATCATGAACAATACATAAGTGCTCGCGGGGGGGAAACGATAAGATGGCTGCGATTGTGTTTATGTGTTGCGCAGTGAGAGCACGCACACCGGTGGATTTGTCCAAATATGACACTGCAGATGGACAGCTGGGGATCAAATGGTCCAGTCCTTATCCTGCATCCTCTTCCCTGAACAAAAACATGATGTACCAACTCGGCTACAAGGCAGAAAGAGAAGACGCATGGACTGTAAGCACAAGACAAATTTCAGGCGTGCCATTTTAAAATCTTAGCCGGTCCTAATGAAATGGCCAGCGGTTGAGGGTGGGTGTCGCTCTTATGTTCGTTTCTGTGAACGTGCCCGCAGATTAAGAACGTGACCGGCACAGAGGTCAAACTGGAGACACGGCTGCTGCTTCCGGGTCACAAGTACGAGGCCAGGGTGAGGGCCCGGGCCAGCGTGGGCCACTGGAGTCGATGGAGTCCCGTGCTGACGTGGAGTACGAAAGAAGGTGAGCGACACCGATTAAACCGTGGAGAAAAAAAAAAATTGCAGTTTCACATTTACGTTCTCATCAATGCTCTGGTATTGATCATCTCTGAGACTAGTAGTTGGGCTTTTCCCCAGCCAGTCAAACAAAAAGAGAAAGAAATTCACAATAAAGAAAATGTGACGAATTCATGTAAAAAAATCAATAAAGCTGTCGTCATTTTATGATAATTTCGTAGGGTCCTTCGTGCATGTATTCTGTATTAAAAAAAAAGTCTCTGACTCTGTTTCTCTAGGCAAAGACGGTGGACAGTTTCCCAACTTGTATTGTGTGCTGGATGGCGAGAAGAAGGTGATGTGTAGCTGGGAGGTGAGCCCAGAGCTGGATCACATCATCGCCTACCAGCTGGCCTGTCAGCACAACCACACTACACCGTGAGTCAAGTGCGTGCGTGGCGTGTTCACAAGCGTGTGCGTGTCGAAAGAGAACCCGTTGGAAACTGCCCTCCATATGTTGACGCGCTGCCTTTTTGTGATTCCTGCTTGTAGGTCTAAGATCTGCTGCATGCACCCGACCGTGACCTTCGACCGCAGTCGGGCGCTGGTGCGATACAGCTGCTCGCTGTTTGTCGCAAAGCCCGCACATCTGTTTCTGGAACTTCGACCAGCTCGCAGTGCAAAGACGTTCAGGGCCAATGAGCACAGTGAGTGATTAACATGCGATGCCAAAGGAAAAAAACAAACTCTGTATGGCTCAGGCTCACACCAATCAGCGTGGTGAAATGATTGAGCTTTTCCACCTAGTGTTGACTGGCACAACTGCAGTCTTGCGTCGAAATGAAACGGAAGATCATTGACAGTTTTGAATTCATTTCTTCACCCTTGCCTGCGTTTTGACTTGTTTTGATGTTTGACATAAATAGAAATGCCCTAAATGTCGTTCTTTCACCCTGGATTTTGCTGATTTTGTGTCCTAAAATTTAGCACAGGTGTCAAAGTCAAGGCCGGGGCCAGATCTGGCCCGCCACATCATTTCATGTGGCCCGCGAAAGCAAATCACGCATGTCAAGTTCCATAATGCTTGCTAAAGTCTGAACCATGTGCGCTGCGTATGTAATATGTGGAGGTGATTAAACATTGATACGGTTTCCCAAAATTCATAACGGCCCTCCAAGGGAAACCGTCACTACAATGTGGCCCGCGACAAAAAAGGACTTTGACACCGCTGCCGTCGAGACACAAACCTGCCGCTCTTTCAATGGTTTCCATGGAATTACGAAACAGCGATTCAACGTGTGGCCATGTGCAGTTTGTCCCAGGCCACCGCAGCGGGTGAGAGTGAGCGAGAAAGGCAACAACTGGGTCGTGGAATGGGCTGAACCGAGCACAGCCTCCAAAGTCAGACTACGTTATCAAGTGCGCTATTACCGGACGCAGGATAAGGTAATAAAGCACACACCTTGAAATGAGTCCTTTTATGTTGGAACCACCGGGAAAGCTTCAACTCATAAATGTGTTTTATGCTCTCCATCTGTTTATCTTCTTATTATGAACTTCTCCGGCGCTCGCTTGTATTGCTGCGTGCTTCTTCTTTTCTTTTTTTTTTTTTTCTTACATGCAGCGTTTTGCCTCAGGTGACTTCCAACTGCAGTTTGCTTTGTGATGATGTGCCGCCTTCGGTCGTTTCACAAAGAGTTGGACAAAAAGTTCCAGTCCGTTTTGATGTGCGTCCCTTTGCAGGGGGCCTCTGTCTTGCTGAACATTTCACAAGGCTCCACATCAGTAAGCATCCCGGGTGCATCGTTGAGCCCGTCCCAGCACCACCAGGTCCAAGTCCGATCCGTCGTCATCCCCGGACAGGGTTCACTCTATGAAGGGAGTCCCTCGCAATGGACCGAGCCAGAAGACTGGATATCGCATGCAGGTACTGAGTTATGTTAGTCTCGATTTGTTCCGTAACCGATCATAATATCAGAATCTTGTTTTGCCCCCCCACCTGGTAGCTACGTGGCCCATCACAGTCATCATCTATTTTGGCGTCGGTGTGACTGTGGTCGTCGTCTTCATCTTTCTCTCCTGCACCGTTTTAACTTGCAAAAGGTACTTGTACGCACCGCACCCCCTTTATGAAAACGTATTGCATCATATTGTTTTGTTTTTTTAATTGATATCTCACATGCTGATAATTGTGCCGTGATTGCGGTACAAATTGTTGCGTGGAATTTCTGCTCCCGCGTTGCTAAAAGGCGCACGTTCGGTTCATTGAAGGCGCTGAATTGTCTTTGAGTGTGGGAAACAGGTGGAGATATAAAATTGTAGCATATCTCAAGCACAGCCAAGTTGCTTTGTTTTGAATGTTCTCTGTTTCGGGAATTCCACAATATCTTCAAATAGGAAAATGATTCTTTGGGTGGCCGCAGTTCCTTCTCCCGGCAAAAGCAAAACCCTGTCAGAGATCAAGGTGGGAATGTTTTTTGTTGTTGTTTTTTTTTAAATCATGATTTAACATTTGTACTTTATGATGACAGAAAAATATTTCTATGATCCAGTCTGCCACCGGCCGGGCCCTGATAGAGAACGAGAACCCTTACGTCTGCAAAGTGCATCAATTGTACAGCTTATCGAGACGGTAATACCTCTCACTTTTTGACCACTCTGACAATTGAAAGCTTTGCTCCTGCGTCGTCAAACGCACGTCGGATTTCATCCGCGAGATTCCTGAAAATACTCTCCCGCCCCCAGCATCTCCCCAAGCACCTCGCTGCGGCCAACTGAGGGTGCAGAAAATAAAGATTTGGAGCAGGACCGACAGGAGTTGAAGTGTAATAGCGTGGCCCTCCCTGCTGAGAAGGTTAATGGCTGTGACCTCCCAGTGCACTTCAGCGGCCCATATATCTTCTGTCAGGTCAGCTGTTCATCTGCATCCGACATTTCACCCAAAATGTTTCAGGAACATTTTACAATCATTTACTGTGATGATATCAAGTGCAATGCAGATATTAAAAAAAAATATATATATTCTAGTATGACCTACATAGTGACTTTTATATGTCCACTTGTCAGTCATTCGACTCCAAGCGCTTGTGTGAAGAGACAAAGGAGAACGAAGTAACTTCACCGGGTGATTCTCCGTCGGCGGTCTTCTCCATGAACGGAGAAGGTTACGTGTGCCTCCCCCGTGGCAGCATCTCCACGTCCACCTCGGATCTAGTTTCGCACTGGGACGACGACGCAAACACGCAAAGGCGTGAGCAGAACCGCCTTTGTGCAGGTAACACAGCGTGGTCCGATAAGATGGTCGACATCAGGCCCGACAGCGGTGACCCGCCTCCGGCGTACAGCTCAGAGATCTCCTGCCCCACAGTAAATGCCTCAGGGTACTGTCTTCTGCCCACTCCCTCTTGAGAGAAGTGGAGCTTGCTTTTCGCAAGGCATTTAAGCATTTATTCATTATCCTTGACATCCAACTTAAGGCCCATGTACTAGTTGCCGACACTCTTTAGAAGTCAGACAATTCAGTGGCAAATAGAACAATTAGCGCCCACTAGAGGTAAGACCAACTACTGATGTACTGTAAGAATACTAGGTCCAACTAGTTGGCATGTGTCATGTACCCTGATAGTAGCGCCAAAAGGAGACCACTAGTCAAGCATCTTGACCTCACCAGTACGACTAGGAAGTACCAAAATGCCCACTCGTGGCTCCAACAAGGTCTAAGGTCCAATGTCGCATCAGTAGTTGCCACAAAAAGTCCCTCGCATGAATTGTCGGGTGTAGTTTTTACACCGGATGCCATCTTCGCAAAAGGCAACAGCATGGACTGGTACACCACCACAAGTACAGTACCACCAAAAGGATGCCTTTCACCCTTAAGTAAGGCCCAAATTGTTCACGAGTACCGAGGCAGATCAACTTCCTGTAGCACGAATTGGGATATTTAGGGCCATACTACCAGAAGGGGAAAAATGCTCAATTGTTGAAAAGATTGAATAAAAGCTCAAAACTACTTCCCATACCAAATGCCTCAACAAAAAAAAGGAAAACAAATCCAATTGGTGTGTCACATCTGACCAGTGGGGGGCAGTAGTTAGCTGGAAACCAAAACTAATCTTGTGTCAAGGAGTTGCAGCATGGTTTACTATTTTTAAATAAAGCACTCGAAACTCACTCGATGGTGCGACTGTACCTAATGTCATTGCAGATGCATACTTGTTCACACACATGCCGATCACATCGACATCAAAATGAAATCTCCTATGCTAATAATCTTTTTTTGCCTCAACTGAAAAGCCAAAAAGTGAAGTGCTGAAGTTCACAAATTCATAATGCTGTGATGTTTGCTATGTGGTCATGTATGCGTGTTTGCATCGAGGTGTGCCTTTTTGCAACTTGTTGTCAGTGTTGAAACTTGCCAAACGCTGTACAGAATATTATAAAATATGTCCTTGACATTGCGATGTGTGTGTGTGTGTTAAAATATGTAGGCAGTGAACAGGTTTGGTTACATCGAACAATTGGGTGTCTGTAATTGGTGCCCGTACAAAAAGCTGAAGCCAATTTGTGGGTTCCAGTTGCCCCAAAAGTGGCCCAATTTGAGTCCTCCCAAACTCTTCTGGAGAAAACTCTGCCTGAAATGTCCAATGAAACAGCTTTATTAGACTTTTTGTATAGGTCACGCCGTCCACTCTAATGAATTTACACGCTTATATACCGGAGGTGTCAAACGCTTGAGTTGTTCATTGTTAAACTCCTCCAACCAGAAAAAATGGTAGAAAAAGATCAATATTCCGAGGGTGTCAGATGTTATAATTGGGTGTCCGTATAATTTAGTGACGTGGCTGATTTGTGCTGCACCTGCCTTCGCACTCTTAAACAACACTGGAAACATAAACACCTCCTGTCAGACACCACTTAAGAACGTTTGAAAGAGGTCGGTCCAAAAAACTGCTTTTTTTTTTTAATGGTGCAGAAGTCCCGTTCAAACATTACATAGAAATTCTGCAGTGTCTCTTTTTCTTCTACAAATATTAAAGAGATGAAGCAAAACATAAATAAAACATTTCATGTAAGTGTGATTTGCGGTTTAAGGTTCACGCGCAAGCGGCACATTGAATGAGTGATTATACATCCGCCCCACAGTTCTGTGGTTTGAATCCGGCTTGCAGACTTCTTTTGAGGACTTGCGTGTTCCTCCTGTGCTTTCGTTGGGGTTCTCCAGGTCTAGTTTGACTGTGTATCTGCTTTTTTTTGTAACTTATTTTGGATGACAGCAGCGCTAAACACTGAACAAACACCTGCTGTCACCTAGGAATTGAAAAAAGAAATATATGGCGCTGGTCCGTCATTTGCAGTCTGCGGAATGTGCTATGGGAATGTTTTTCGTATTTCTCCAGATCACTGGGGCACTGTCATGCTGGAAGAGAAACGGGTCTTTCCCAAAACCTTCCCACCAAGTACTTCACAGCGGAACCAAATGTGAACACAATCTGTTTGTGACGCTGTTTGACGTCCAAGTTGTTCTCATTTCAAAACAACATTTCCCCTAGGAAACAATGTCAAGTAAATTCATTTGTTCCAGGATGATGCCGTCATCATAATTTATAGTAATATATTGTAATATATATTTATATTATATATAGATATAGTTGACGTTTTGTCAGAATAATGACAAGTAACCTGCTCGTGCTTCGGCTATGATTATTATTTGCATAATTCATTTGTCATATATTGTACCCCAGCAGCTGTACCCTTTCCTCTGTCTCGGTAAGTTTCATTTCTTGTTTTGTGGTGGACGTCACAACTTTCCTTCTCACTATCTATCACTGGTCCTCTTGGGGACGACGTCACCAAAAAAAAAAAACCCTATCCCAGCTGTCTTCGGGCAGTATGCGGGAGGACACCCTGAAGCGGTTGCCAGCCAATCACAGGATTTAAAGATTTATGATTCAAAAATCAATATTGTGTCGGTCGTTGTGAACAAACAATGCATGCCGTGAATGCGATGCATTGACAGTGAAATCAAATTGCTGAGTAATTCCGGGAACTTCCAGATGATGCGAACACGGGCGTGTGATTGACCTTGGCAATTAGAACGGAAGGGAAGGAAGCTTTTATTTGATTCGTTTTTTATTTGGGTTTATTTTTTGAAGCATTCCAAAGCTTTTTCGGTCTCCAAAGAAAGCGTGACATTCCTGAGTCTCCTAGTCAGCGTCAGGCTATTGTTCCCTGCAAGAGGAGGGCGCTTCAATGGACCCACTGATTTGAGAGTGCGGCCGGCTCACGCTTGGTCATCTGTGTGCATCATGTCCCCCTTCTGTTGGCGTACATCAAAACAGGAAAATGAAGGCATTGGAAGGTGCGGGGAGTGCGTGGTGTCACTTGGACGCTTGCGTAACCTCCTGTTGCAACGCCTTTTGTTTCCTACTGTGAAGTTTGGGGAATGTGGGCCAGGGCTCGCCCAAGTGGCCGTGAGAGCCAAGGTCTGGTTTGGACATTAGTTCCTTTGTGGTATTGTGGTTACAAACACTGATTTGTGAATCTTTAATACAATTATAAAGCACTTTCCCTCCCGAAAATCTCAATTCCAACTCCAACCTCACACCTTGGCTGATGGATTTCTGATGGGCACAGGTCAAAAAGGGTGTTTGCGCCATTCTGGGGGTGAACAGCCGACTTACTTTCTGGACAATGAAAGTGGCTCCGCTCACTCCCTTTCAGCGCATGTGAGGCGCACACAGACGGTCTTTGACATCGCAGAATGATTACGGTGTATAAGCATTGACTTGAATTTTGTTTGAGTTCCTCTGCGTTCCCTGAAGGCACTGTCGCTGAGGGGGGATGTTCCAAGGCTTTTGTCCGGCTGCCACTCACGATTCCACGCCCTTCTCAGTTGATACCACGCCTCCCACGCCACATCAGGGTCAAAAGTCAGAAACCCCCCAAAAAAACTGAAATAAGAATTGAATGTGAAAATCAGATTTTAAACTGAAAAAAATAATCTGAAAAGATAAAACCTACGACCCCCAAAATAAGACCTCAAATGTCCAAATATGTATGGAATAGGAAACTGAAAATAATTTATTCAAAAATGCCTGCTGTGCAGTCCTCCACTATGAGTAAAAGTCTAAACCGTGTGTGTGTGTGTGTGTGTGTGTGTGTGTGTGTGTGTGTGTGTGTGTGTGTATATATATATATATGTATGTATATATATATATATATATACACTCACACACATATTTTTTCCCCATACTGTGCCTATTCTCTAGTCGGCTAATAGTGTTGTTGAGACCCAACTAACCATATCATCCTATAAGGTCAGTTGGTTCTCTTTGAACCATCCTCTGTCCTTAGGGACACGCCCACATTGTCACAGTGCTTGACCCGTGTGTGTCCGAAATGAGCATGAACATGCTTCTCACAGTCAGTCAAGCTCGGTGGCTTTCTCCCTCTTCATCCTCCTCTCCTCCTCGTCCTCACTCCTGTTTGAAGTTTGCGGGGGTGCCGAACGAGCGGAGCGCCGGCTTCCCCACCTCCATGTCGAATTTGGAGACGGTCTGCTGTTTAGAAGTGCTATGTGTGTGTGAGATTGACAGCGGGGGGGGGCCACACAGCACAGTGAGTTTAAGGAGTGACATGTGTATGGCAGGTCTGCAGCTCAGGAAATTCAAACTAAAATGTCATTTCTTTTGGACAAAGTAGGAGCGGGCAACGGCCATTTTAATGACATGATCATGCTTGTGGCTACCGGGTGGGTGAAATGCAAACCGCACAGAGAGTGTGAGAGTTCACCTCCACGTCAACCTCGCATTTCTAAATCCATCGTGCAATCCCATATATTTGACTCATGTTCCGTACAGCATTTACAGCCGAGAAGCCCAATTGGTGAGGAAACGCCGCGTTTTTAATCTCAAGTGGAAAGAGGCGCGCCGACGACAGATTGTCAATTGGCGGGATGCAATAAAAAAAGCCAAAAAAAGACACAATTTTCAGCACGTGAGCTTTTTACCTGAAGAAAATATCGTTAGTTTTCCTCAAAAGTCTCGGCAAAAGAGACAAAATCAGTCACAACGGTCAGTGGACGAGTAGCACAGAGACGCTCTTCAATAACTTAGTTTCTGATTTCAGATTTTGAAACACAGAATAATAACAACAGTTTGCTTCTTTCTGCCATATATATATATATATATATATATATATATATATATATATATATATATATATATATATATATATATATATATATATATATATACCCCAAAAAGTCACCAATAGAGGAGGGACGTTGAGTGCTGACATAGTAGAACACACACATACAAAGCAAACACGCACTTGACACACAAACTCAACAAGACAACACACTGAAGGTTCGACCTTTTGTAAAAAAAATAAAAAAAAAAAATAAATCATCACACTAATGATACAAATTTAAACAAAAAAAAGTAACAGACACTGTTCACTTAGAACCCTGACTCGCATGACGACACTGTTACATACTGTATTGTTTTCAATACTGACGATGAAGGTTATCCCTTAGTAGTAGTTGCGATAAATAAATAAATGGAAGGAAGCAGAAAGGCCACAGGTGCGCACTTTTGTTTTGAGTTGTCGCGCTAATCACACCTCCGCTTAATTCCAGTGTTTGCAAAGTGTTAGATGGAATTAAATATGCTCGGCAAGTCTTCACTGTTTTCCTGGCAATTCAACATTACCTTCGTCGACTTTCCTTCGTCGTGCAGCCCCTCGACAATGCGCATCTACGGAAGACCACACGGGTGCGTTTGGAAGTCCGCCTTTGGTTCAACGGTCTCTCGGAAACAGACGTTCTCATTAAATGCCATCATTGAATGTCGACATATAAGTGCAATTTCTCATCGCACTGATTTGCACAGTTCTGCCCCCAATGAAATTTGGCACATGATTTCGGCAAGTCTTTGGATGCCGACTTCCACTTTTTCCTGCAAAGTCTCGTGGGGGGGGTTCTGTTTCCTTCTTCCCTTTCACTCCCATCCAGGTGTAGTTATGGCTTCTTCTAACGGTCGCTGAGGAGTAGGTTGAACACTGGATAATCCATACGCCAAGTTCACCTTGTGTCCCTGGAATTGTCAGAAAAAACAAACATGATAAGTAAAGTCAAGATGTCAAGTCTAGAGGATTCGCTCAACTCACCTGGAATTGTCGTAAAGCTTTACATTAGCATTGCTCTCATAGCTGCCTTGCTGATCCGTTTTCGATTCTTCCTCATCCTTCTTCTCGGATGTGCTGGAGGTCTGGGCCGCGCCGGAGCTGGCGCTTGCTGTTTGGTGGCCGGGGTCGTTGTCTCTGCGGGACAGGAAGTGAGTCACAATTTAAAATCTTCAGTTGGGAGGTTGAAGTTGATCCACAAATTTGCCGGTTTCTGACGCCGCCGGTAACACCGAGAGCCACGATCCACACTCCTTCGGCAAAATAAAGCAGTTGTTGCGCTCCGCCTATTGCTCTAGCTAATCCGCAACTGAAGTGTATCCGAAAGACGCGTAATCTGTTGATGTGCATGCCGCCACCTACTGGCCTGGCATGTATACTGCAGTTTTTTCAGTCAGGGATCGTTTTGACTTTGCTATCCTCTATACATGAAACGAAATTACAAAAAACCTCAAGATGTGTAGTCGACTGAAAAATGTGAACTATGTTGTACCTGGGCAAGTTGTCGTCGTTGTTTGCAGATAACGATGTCTAGTGCGCAGGTGGTGTTGCTCCTCCTCTCGTTTCTTTTGCTGTTGTTTGAGTATCTCCTTCTCTTGGTCCAACCTCTTGTGTAGCAGGAGCAACTCTTTCCTCTCCTCCTCTAACCTTTTCTCCGCAATCTGGAGAATGTTCACCTCCTCTGGAGTCTTGTTGCCTCTCCACCTGGTCTCTTCCCGAGGGTCCGGGTTGGGTTCTTTGGTGGGTCTGAACTTGCTCTCAAACCTGCCGACGGTTTCCTCGATTGGATTCCACTTGGCTTGAGGTTTTTGAGTGACGGGCTTTGGAATTGTCGCTTTTTCTTCCTGCCAAGATGAACTGTGTATTTGTGTACCTTCATCCCCGCCTTTTGGTCCCTCGATCGTGATTCCCCCGTGACTGATGAGCCCTTTACCATCTTGTAATGTTTTATTCATGCCGACGTGATCCACCGAAGCCAGAGTGGCGTTTCCTTTTGGCATCCTTTCTTTGGTCTCTTTATTCTCCTTTTGGGTTTTAGTCTCCCGGAAGCCAGTGGAGTTACGTGTCCAGTGCGAGCCAACGAGAACGTCCTCTTCAGGTCGCGATGTTGCCGCTCCAGCCACGCTGTAGCCTTCATCGGGCTGATTGAACGTGTCTCCTCTGGGACTCCAGTGCTGCTCCATGAGGTCCACCAGGAGGGAACCCTGATTCTGCTTCAGCTCATCCCACTGATGGAGCTCATCCTTGGTATGCACTTTCACCTTGATCGTCAAATTCAGCAATTACGTTCTGAGTACTGAGCGAGGCGGGTGGCTTGCGTCAACGATTTCGAACGTACCTGTCCGCGTCCTTGACTGAGTGTCTGGTTGCGATGCTGGTCCTTGTGGCCGTGATGCCGGCGAGAGGATTTTCTCTTCGGCGCCGGCTGCTGTGGAGCGAGCTGACATCGGCATTCCACGTGGTCCATCACAGACACCACCGCTTTGGCATACGTGGGTCTTTTATTGACGTATTCGATCTTCATGACCTACAAAAGTAGAGACAATTTAGCCCGAATAGCCTTTCACCTTGCGTGACGTTTGCGATCCAAGTATGCGGTGTATGCTCGCCTGCAGGTATCTGGTGTGCGTGACGACGGGAACGCAGTGCAGGCTTTTGGTGTTACAGCAACCAGAGCAGCGCTGCACCTCGACACATGGCGGCCAGAGCAGGAAGTTAGCATTGCTTCGGTCTAACATCGCTCTGGTGACCTCCACCACCTCCGTGCGAACTTTACACACAGCCTGCTGGGCTGGCTGAGCTACTGAGGAGGGAGACAAAGACAAATTCGGAGTATGGCGACTGACAGGAGAATTGACATGTCGATATATTGGATGAATGCCAGTAGTTTGTTCATTTGGACTTGGAAGTTATTCTCGACATGCATGAAACGTTCCCCCTTTTAGCTGCCAAGAACTCGCATCATAAATTAATTTCTGGAATGGAACAGTAAATGTATGGTTTACAGGGATGTGTGCTGCATACAAAATTAAAATCGGACAAATGTTTGACAGGCATTTGAACGAGATTGTATTTCTTCAATGTATTCGATATTATCCCAGGAAGTCGAGAATGCCGGAGATTTTGTTTAAATCTTTTGATGACGTCATCCTCATTTCGTATAGACAGGAAATTGCACGCGGAAGCAAACCCGTCACAATGAAAACAACCAAGCAACAAAGAACGAGTGATACTAATCTCCCATTCTACTTTCCATTGAGCTTTTTTTCTCTTTTTTTCGCTGAATCAAACAATGCCTATTCCTTTGGAAATGAATGAATAAGGCTTAAAATAAAAACAAGGACACTTCCATTCCTGCTGCTTTTGGTTTGCTCTGACCTTATTCCAGAAAAAAAAAATGTATGTATGTATGTATCCGTCACAAATATTCTTATTGTTATTATGATTAGTTGCATTTGAGCAAAACTACAACATTTGAAAAATAAGAAAAATAAAACATTAATTCATAAACATGAACGTATGGTTTCATGGAAAGTCTGCACGTGCTGGAGGGGAAACCGTCACGGTGCCCCAATTGTTGTATGTTGGATGCTGACTACTTGAGCTGCTCTATCATCATCATTGATTGCCCCCCCAAAAAAAAGAAAAAAGTTAACGGGAATGATTTTCTCATGTCTCCAAGATCGCACTGGTGACATCAATCAAGGCCTGCAGAGGCAGCCTAATGAAGATGGAGTACGTCTTCATTCACGAGGAAAATCAGGAATCCTCCGTGCCAACACTCCAAGCTTCTAGTAACATTTTTTTGAGCGCATTTATCATGACATGCGCTTACAGACTTTATTGGACGTGTCTTTTTTTTTGACAGGTTTGGATACAAGAGAGGTCACGCTATGTGATATATTCCTTTGGTGGGGGTAACAGCAGGCCAACCTTTCACAAGTGACACATGCTTTGGAAAAAAAAGAAAAAGGTGGTGAGGCGGGATGCTTACCCAGACTCCTTGGTAGCCTGTGACCTCCATTTCGCTCTTCCTCATCTGAGACAAAGCAGCAAACACATACGACCTGTGATTCATGCAAACATCCTGAATGATTGACTGCAAGCTCTCCTTAAGCGCTTCCTATATGACCGGCTGCTCTGCGTACTTGTCACACTAACTTATTTATGATTACAATCGCGGTAAAATGGCAAGATGCCCGCAGGACGAGTTGAATTCAAACGAGCAGCTCTTTACCTACGGAATCAGTGAGCAGAAGCAGCTGAAGGTCCTCGATGGAGGAGATGGGACTATTCCTAACCAGCTCCACCAGGGCTGCAGGAAGTGGATCCCCCTGTGAACAACACACCAAAGCGCATTCCGAATGAATAGACGGGGCGGCCATTTTTCATCGCCGTTTAGCAGGATTGGGCGAAATCGTGCATGTGGATGCACAGAATGATGAGGAGTTAACATTGGGAAAATTGATTTTAGGCGCGTTTCAGTATGGATCTTTTTAGCCCATATTTTTTTCAGGTGAAGCGATTTGGTTTAGTCTGATGCACTTGCATCTTTTAAATGAAAAAAATTAAAGATTTACCAATTCAAATTGTTTTGTTTTGTCAACCCCGTAATATGTAGATAATTGTTTACTGGAATATTTGAAAAGAGTTACCAAATTAATTAATAGATGGTGCATAAATTGTGAAGAAAAATGAAATGGGTGCATATCAAAGAGGTGATAGTTTTTTTTTGGGGGGGGGGGGGGTCCGCAAGTTAAGCATAATTCATAACTATTGAACTAAATGTGAGCAACACGCCACACTGTGATCAGGATCCGAGTGTGGCTTTAACCCCCCAAGTCATTAGAGGGCGAGGGGGTGGTGGGTGCAGCAGTGGGGATGGGAAGGGGTGGGGCCAGGGGGGGTGAGTATTAACCAAAGCGGACACACAATGGTCACTAAGAGTGGGGTGAATGACTATTGGCGTTGTGTCTTCTCATCTGCTAACATTTAGGGGTCAAAGGAGCCAGGAAGGAGCCAGGAAGTGGGGGAAGGAGTGATACAGAGAAGAAGAGAAGAGAAGGGAGGCAGGCGCATGTCAAGAAGGAGGATATCGAACATGAGGTCGGGACACTTGCTCGCACTGGTTCAAATGCGAGGATGCGCTTCGTTCGCGTTGCCCTCACACAATGTTTCATAAGCCCCGTACTTTTTCCTCAGAGATCACTTCCCTACACTTTGTTATGTTTGTAGAAATTGTGACATTTCATCAGTACATTCCGGGGGGGGTCTAGCGAGCAGCACAAATGTAATGCTTATTAATGTACAATTTTTTGTTGTTGTTGGCTCTTACTTTCAGCAAAATATCCAAATTGCATCAGCATGCAAGTCCAGCCCGAAATCTGCAGACTTGAACGAAGCCCTTCACGAAGCAAGTTTTAACCAAAGGAAGCAGCCATCCACTCCACGAGCAGGTATTTCGAGCGCAGCCATACTTTGAAACGCCATTTCCTGCATTGTCGGTTGCCCTTTCGGAGTCTCAAACGGTCAAGCCGGGAAATGACCGCTGTAATTCCGCTCACGTCTCTGTTGCGGAGCTGCAGATGCCCCAGAGGGAGCCGCCATTATTTCCTTTCCTGGCCAACAGAGCGAACCTGCTTGCTTGGATAATTGTGTCCGATGTTAATTATAGGACACGGGCCTTTTTCACAGCCCTGCCTTCTGTCATAAAATGTATTTTGAAGCAGCGCTTGCAAATGGGTTTCAAGACGCTTGGCTCGTCGGCTGGGATAAGCTTTTGTTTGGGAAAAGGTGCAAAAGTGATTTATACAACTATTAAAATCACATTTTTGTGGGCTTTTCTTTGGTTGACGCCACACAAACGCCGCCCCAAATGGTTCTTAACTTGAGTTCAAAAGTCTGTTAACAAACACAGCGCAGCTCAGCTTCTGGTTCAAGACCAAACGTGATCCACTTGAAATGACCTCGTGCGAGTGGGAACATTCGTGTGGCACCACAAAAAATAAACACAAACAAACGGCGGAGCTCTTTCAGACAGCTAAATGGAGCCCCTTAATGGGGTTCGACTCGGCGGCTCGCCTCTCTGAGCGTCCACTGCGCATATTGAGGAATGCCAGGTACGTCCGCAGGGGAGGAGCGGGAACATCTAATCGCGTCTAATTACAGAGGGGGGAGGCCGGTGGTCGTGGTCAACTGCACGAGCAGGCGTGTGATTTTTCACAGACGGTCACGTGACTTGGATTTGTTTATTTTGTTTGAAAAGGAATAAAGATTGATGTCCGTCAATCCGTTTCCTGTAGGGCTGGTGCTCATTGCGCTTGTGAGGAAAATGGAGGCCATTCGAGATGACTTTGGACGAGACGCCGGGGACACCCTGGACTGGTCGCCAGCCCATCACGGAGCGCAGGTAGTCAACAAGCAACCTTCCACACTCACATCCGGGTCAGATCATTCGCATCTCTTAACAGTTTAGAGTCTTGGATGAGTTTTTACAAGAATGCTTTTGGAACGTGGGCACAGGGAGAATATGCAAACTCCAAAAAGGACGCCAAAGTATTTGAACCCAAACGGTGAGGCAGACCTTCAAATCATGAGACGCCGCTTCAAAATATTCCAACGTTCCAGAATATTGGACTCCTGGCCAAAAGTGAGAACATAGATAGCAAAAAAAAAAAAGACGTAACAATGATGTCCGAGGATTGACTCAATTTACTAAACAGCCAATCAGACGGCTCTGATGTCATCACTCGCGTGCGAGTGACTGCGTGTCTTCCCCTCGGTGGTCGCTTGGTGAAACTTGGTGGAATTTTCAAGTTCCCCATTCCAAAACTCGCTGGCAACACAGCGCTCTGTGTTTGCTCCAAGCCATTTGGATGAGAATGGGAACGTTTGAAGTTCCAATGTGCCTTATTTCCAACGTTCAAAGTGCAACTCCGGGATTTCCCGCTTTGTATACATCAAAGTCCTTTTGACTTTGCCTGCCTGTCAAAATGGAGATTTCCTTTCAATGTACTGCCTACAGAAACCATAAAAAGGTGCGATTGATGTCAGGGGTTGCAAGTCATCCATCATATCCTGAATGATGTGTTTCACCTTTGCGTCAGGCACCTCTGGAAGGAAACGAACGTATTTGTTCTCGCGCGCTATCATACAGATTTATCTTTTTAAGCCCGGAAGGCTTTTCTAACGCAATCTTATCTTTTATTGTTTTTAATATATGGACAACTGATGCTCGCTCCAGAAAAAAAAAAAAAGACTCTCACCCTCCTGACTGGGTGAGGCAAACATATATGCTGCCTCACATGCTGCAGGTTCGATTCCCAGCCGGTGACAAATTACTGTCAAACCCGGATTTTTTTTTTCTTTTAAAAGGGAAGGCTGTGTCAGCAAGGACATCCGGCGTAAAAAACGATGCCAACCAAACGAAGCGGGCGCCTCACTGTGGTGACCCCTATTGGGCCGACCCGAAAGTCGCAACAACAGCAACTACTGCACGCCGTCCTATTCATCTCAAACATGTTTCGCCTTCCTGTGCACGTGAGACGAATGCATCCTGTCTTATTTTTACAGCTCTAAGCGTGATTCAACATCCTCAGCGTGATACGTATTGTGGCGTCACATGACACGCGCAGAACCGAGTTGGAAAAGAACGGTCGACTTTGAATAGCTTTCCATCTTCGGATATTATGGTGCTGTTTCTTTACCGAAGGCTAAGCGGGGTTGTCTGGTTTTGCTAAAAGTAGCATCATTCACGATATTTGGACTCCTTTCCTGGCTGCGATCCAAACATGTGCTCGCTTTATAATGAAGTTACAACCTGCGCGACGCAGCGTACTGATTTATGGCAGTTTCACATCTGGAGCAGCGGCGTCTATATGCGCCGTGTGGCGCATTCAAGAAGCCAATCGGGGCACCCTAACAGCTTCTGGCTCCTCACCCACGTGCCTGGCCCTGGGCGATCCTTCTTATGACACCTAATGGCGGGAATAACAGTTCAGCTCGGTGGCACCCCTCTTTCAAGGCAGACTTTTATGATCAAGCAGGTGCTTTGGGGTTATTCAGCAGATTAAAAAAAACAACCTGTATACTGTTGAAGGAACTTTGTAGCAAAGTTTATCAGCTCAATATTGGATCTCAATCATTTCAGTATTTGACAGCCATACTAAAGGTAGACATATTGGCCCCAATTTGGCAACACCTCAACTCATATTTGACCTTTTCATAGAGCCAAATAAGAAAATGGACCTCAATATTCGAAACACCTCTGCTCGTCGTCGTACTAACGCTCATAATGTTGCACTGTGTCCCGTTCACAATGACAAATCCTTGAATCGGACTATTTTCTTTCACGCGCAATACAAAGTGACGTGAAGGGAAACATCTCTCAAATTCGAGATTTAGGCGAGACCGTTCCGCGGCTCGCCTAGCCAGCCAGCCGCCTCCCTCGGTGCGAGTGTACCTAATGACGTGTCCCGCGTCCGAGTTTCTCCGCACTCACCTCGGCCGCGCCAAGTCGCACGCACGTCGCCAGTAACGCGAGCAGCAGCTGCGCGATGGAGCTCATCTCGCCGGCCAGCCTGGAGCCTCTGCGACGGGACGAGCATTTATGGAGGCTCCGGAGGCCCGCAGTCCTCGGCCGGCAGGGTGCGCGCGGCGGCGGGTGCGCGGGGACGGCGGCGGCTCGCTGTTTCCCCGGCGGTGTCCTCGGCGCGCGCCGAGCTGCGTCTCTCGCGCGGTGATGTCACTTATCCAAAGCCGCTCGGACGCAATCAGCGCTGACTTTTTGTGTGTGTGTTGTCCAAAAAGCTCTTATTTAATCCGCATGGAAGAGCACTTTGAATATTGTTCTGTGCGCCGGATTGATGCGCGCCAGTCTTCGTCCTCAAAGTTCCAACCGCCGCGACAATCCAACGTGATTAAAGCATTCTCATTCGAATACACATTAAAAGTCACCCCCCGCCCCCTCCCCTTCAAAAATCTGCAAGAGGTCCGGTGCTGGCAGGTTGCGGTCCTTTAGGGTCCTGGCTTTGCTTTCCAAGGAGGTTTCTAAATCAGCGGGGTGCGCGGAGAAGCCCGAGGCAGGAGTAAAGGTGGCGGTGTGACGGCTGCAGCACAATTCCAAGACTGCTGTTGGTCCGCTCAACGTCCTCCCGCCCCCCTGCTTGAAGAATGGCTCATCATCGACGTAATAACACAAAGAAACAAACGCACCGAGCACTTGCCGACGTAGCGCCCAAATCATACTTAAGCTGCCAAGTCCTTGAACTTTGATTCTCCTTCTGCAGAAAGAAATCCAACAATGAGCACAATTAGGGTCACATTCGATTTTTTTTTTTTTGCCTCCCTTAGGAGAAATTTGTCTCAGTTTGATAATGACTTTTTAATTTTAGATTTCTGGACTTTTATGTCTTATTTGTCCAAACAGGTCAGCACTTTTTTGGTTCCAAAATCCATAGATGATGACATAAAGTGAAAGAGACTCAAGCGCGGAGACATAAAGTCAACCAGCGTTGAGATTTTGACATGTTTCGGTCTGATTAGGTCGGAAAGGCTGAAAAGTGAAAACCCGCACAAAGGCGTGGTGAGGGCGTGCAAACTCCAGGCTGAGATGAAACTTCGGCTGAGTTTCATCAATATCGTTCTCGATCTGCTTATTTTCCAAGTCGCTCATTGTAACGTTCGCCCTCCTGACCGTCACCAGAATTCACCTCCTGCTAAGCGACGGCGTGAATGTGAGCGTGAAAATTTGTCTATCTCCACGCGCCCTGTGATTGAGCCGCGACCAGTCTCCTCGACTCAACTCGATTTACATCGCGCTTTCACAACACCTGCGTCTGCATTCGAGGGTGTTCCAGCTCAAGAATGACTTCCCTTCCACTATTTGACGTAAAATAGAAAGCACCTGCTGCACACATACCACGGAAAGAAACGCCATACAAGTTTATTCATGCATATTCATGATAGATCGGGGCTCTTTATTGAATGTGAAATGCTTATTAGCGAGAAAGACAAACCATATACAGTAAGTTGCCGCCAAGCCAGAGGAAATACGAGCTCGGAACCTAAAAAGAGACTTCCCATTTAAATGTCATTCGGAAGGCACAGCCGTGTTCAAGCGTCCCCGGAGGTTGAGGAAAGTGACCGAACTTGGCTATAAAATTCCGCTTCAGAGTTTTAAAATTGGAGTTGGGGAACTCCTGCCTGTGTGCCTCAAGAGGCTTCTTAACTTTCTCCCCCGGCGACACTTTTGGCCTATCAAATTTGAGAGGAATTTCGAATGCACTTAAAATGTTACGTTGAATGCACGACAGCCCTTTGAAGTCATAATTCACAGAAAGGCAGTCCAAAGAAGAGGATACTACGTCACGCTAGCTTGGCAAGTTGCCATTGTAAAAACTCTTCGGTTGCTGTAAAACGGCTGCGAAACTGCACGGCAAGCTCTTTTGGGGTTGCCATTGTTAACGGGACGCTCGCTGCTGCGGCCGTGATTTCCTCATTGGATGCTGATTAGCATCTCGATGCTTGGCAAGATTTTTAAAGAATCCGCCCAACCATTTTCTCGCTATATCCCGTTCAGGGTCAGGGGTGAACTGGAGCCGATGTTGGTCAATTGACCTAACGTGATCACGGGGATCGAAACGCAGCACTTTGGACTGCGCTAAACTTCTGTCAAATCCAGCGTTTCGGTGTGTTGCGTAATAAGCCGCCACACGTTTTCTATTGCTGGATGCAGACTCCTCTTATTACTACGGAACAAGCGGCCAAGCTATCAGGAGCAGACGGGTGTCTGTAAATATCACAGGAGTTATTCTAAGAGTCACGACCTTTTTGATGGTCACTCGTGTGTTTAGGGAACATTTTTCAAACAATGACGGTGACTCCGTTAAGTTCAAATCAGGCCCGCCTGCCGGGTCCCAAAATAGGACGTCAGTCAGTCTCATGGAGGTCAAGTCGAAAAATGCTGTTTAAAAAAATAAAAAATACTTCATTTGAAGTTTTAAAAAGGTGACTGCAAACAAACAACTTTTCCTCCGGTCAAATCGTGCGCGGCTGAATAATAGGATGCCATTCTTCAATGGAGGGAACGGCATGAGCTATAGGACTAAATTTACTCGGAGCTATACAGTGGCTATGCAAGCTTGGCAAACAAAGTGAGACCAACAACATTCAACAGAAAACGCGCACAAACCGAGAGTCAATGAAGTTGACTGTAAAGCCATGATTTCGCCACGCATTTTTATGGGCTGTAGGAGTAACTCAAATGTCAGCCGAGAGTCCTTTCGCTGTGAGGCAACCGTGCAAAATACCAAAGGTGGGAGTCAGGCACATATGTGCAACTCATAAGAAAGTCCCAAGTCGTGACCTTAAAAGTTTCAAGCAAGTCCAAAGAAGCACATCATGTCGAGTCTCCAATCAATTTCAAGTACGTCGGGTGATTTAAAACAAGTCTTATGCAATGGCTCAGTCACAACATAATTTTTTTCCCACGTAAGCCACTCGGCGCTGAGTTTTCGTACTTGTGTTAGTTTGGGACTCTACTGTACATGTGCACAGTGATATGAGCTGTCAAAGTTGATGCGTCTCTTCTCTTTTGAGGTCCAAACCTAGCGTGCCGCCATTCTCCAGTTTGGCCAGACTGGCGTGTTGGTTCTCTCCAGGTCGCCGTTCTTTTTCCCTCGCGTTCCAAAAACATGCATGATAGTTTAATTCAAAACTCTACATTGCTTATAAGTGTGCGTGTGAAAGGTTGTTTGTCTGTGATTGGCTGGCAACCATGTCAAGGGTACGACCCATCTCATGCCCAAAGGCAGCTGGGATCGAGGCCACCTCACCTTTTATCCTCCTACGAAGGAACATTTGTTACATAACTGTCCTTTTTTTTTTTTTTTTTGCTCCAAAAAGGTATTAGTACTTGATTATTAGCCTGACAATCTACACTGGCCTGATGTATGTTTAGGACAGAATTTGAGTTCCATAGTGTTTGCATTTTGCATCTCCGCTACGGATTGCACATGCGTGCGTTCGGACAAAGAACGAATGGAAAGTGCCCACGAAGATCACTTGCCCCCTCAACCCGCTTCGCAGATTGGCCAACAGGCACGCTGTCCCAAGCTGACAATCATTTTGGCCATGAGTGCAGGACAGAGGACCCTCTATGCTTAGCGAGGGAGTGAGAAATGACAGCACTCGCCCAAATATTTAAGAGCTTTTCAGAAGATCCGGGGAAGGTCACAGCACCGTGAACCAATCTTCCATTGAACAACGATGGCATTTGATTTCATGCGGGGGGGCGGGCTTGGGGGGGGTTTCCGTTGAGGGCAGAAAGACTTCAGTGCTTAATTGGACTTTGTGGCGTTCCCTCCCCACGGTCAGATGTTAGAAACGAAAAACAGGAATCGACTGTATTTGTACTGTACAAAGGGTTGCCAGTGTGTGTGTGTGTGTGTGCACGTGTGTGTGTGCGTGCATGTGTGTGTTGCTCCCTGCGCGCTAATAGGTGCACATGCATGTGGGCTGAATGGCAGTCAAGAGGGAGAGACTTTCAATTAGCAGCGTCGTTCGACTCTCATCAGCGCGTCTTGCTAGATAAGAGAGGATGATGTCGACCGAGAGTTGCTTTTGTGATTTCTTTTTATGATGTGATGGAGAGTTAATTTTCAAGTGTTCCATTAACCTGCCGTGCATGTTTTTGGAATGTGGGAGGAAACCGGAGTACCCGGAGAAAAGCCACGCAGGCGTGGGGGAACATGCAAACTCCACACAGGGAGGCGGGATTCGAACCCTGCACCTCTGCGCTGTGAGGCACTAACCAGTCGACCGCTGGGGCGCCCCTTCTCTCTCTCTCTCTGTTCAGAGGGTTCCTTTTCATGCTTTTTTAACTGCGCGCACGTGAAACAAAATGCAAACAGTCCGCTCTTCTAAATCGGATGTGCGTGCAGCTGTCTTTGGAGTTTTGTGGAAATCCAGTGAGGAGGAACCACACCGCAGCGCGGCGTACAAACACCTCAGTGAGGAATGGCCGCATGAGTAGTTCTCTGTCACTTTGGCCCTCGCCGCTCGGCCTCACAGTGACCATTCAGGCTCTCCACAAGACTGGATTTACACTCCTGAGCCACGCTCGCTCGCCCGAGTCACTTGCGACGCGTTTCGTGGATGTCGCTTTATAACCGCAGCCCGAATGGGGCTAATAAATGAAGGCGCCGAACGGAGGAGGAATTCAGAAAGTCGTTCAAGTGTGCACATGCCTCGCTGTTTGTTCTCGGCTATGCGTCCCGACTTGTCAAGCGGGGTCAAAGAAGGATAAACGCGTTCACTGCCGTGCGGCTTGAGCGGCTTCTTTGAAATGTGTCGCTATTAAGTCGATGTCGTTGAAGCAGAAAATGGACAGCGTTCTGGGAAAGTCCAAGAAAGAGGAGTAGAAGGGAAACGCTCCAAGGCGGCTGCAGGTGTATTTATAAACGGCGAGCTAAAAATGCCGGCGCGTTTCTGTCCTGGCCGAGTCTCCTCCCTTTGATTCCTGTTTACGAGCTTGCTTCCTGATGACGTTGTCCTTAGCGTGACCGCCATCATCCCCATCATCTGGTATTCCTCTCAAAATTGCGTGCGCAGTAGCGTGTCACCGCGTTGATCAACTCCTCCCGTCGATGCGCTATTTTATTTTTGTTCGGTTTCTTTATCGGCCTGTTGTTGGGGGGGGGGGTGTATCATCTAATTATAATCGAACTCAAGACTCTGGCTTGCCTTTAGTTGTGAATGTCGATGTGAATGCTTGTTGGGACTTCATGTTGCCTAGCAACCAGTCATAGCCTGCCTTTCGCCGATGCGGGCAACTGGAGCCCATCCCGCAACATTTAAGGAGGTCAAGAGCTATCGGAGAAAAAAAAATTTGTTGTGGTTTGACTGCTCACGTCTCTTAAAATTGCTCCATATTAAAATTCCCCGTTAACGCAAAGTTTACCATGAATTTTATTTGCCGGCGGATATTGAGAAAATAAAACGACGTGTTGGCACGTAAGCTCGTTTTCATACAACGTCTGATCTCCGTTTAGTATCAGAGGAGCGCCTGGGGCAGGTCGTCGCACCAGTGGAAAGGTGGTTGCGCGCCATCGAAACAGAAACAAACCGACTGGCCTAAATTTAGGGTCGGGCTTTGATTGCTCGGCGGTGCCGCCGCCGTGGCCAAGCTGGTTATTTTTGATCAGCAAATACATCAGAGGTACGGCTCGCGCGCATGTTGAAGTCTTCTTTTCTACGGCCACGCTATTTATGCCCAGACTTTATTTGTATTTGCTGCCGGGAGATAAATGGGATAGTATATCTTACTTTCCGATGTCCAGTGTCAAGCCACGGTTGTATTTCGGGTATGTCGGTTCCCCCTTTTGCCTCTCCGTGCGGTATATCACACCTTTATGGCATCACCGTGATACATCGATCAGGAGTTTATTAAACTCGTCGTGATGGTGTCATTCCGCGCTCTTAAGCACTTAAATGTTCATCCGTCAAGGGACAATTATTTGTACCCATCACCTTTTCTCACTTTTGCGTTCCCCAAAAACGTTGTCGCGTCTGTTCCGATGAGAATGAAGATGATGAGGATGACAAAATGCAGCTTCAAGGTGAACTCATGTGACCGCCTTGAGCTTTTTCGCTTTGGCGCTCGTCCGCGCAGCTGTGAGCTGAAAGCCCAAACGCCGCCTCTTGTCATAAATTACAAGATGTCAAAGTCCTCCCTTGCAGATTCTTGGAAGGCTTTTCGAAGCGCAGGGAATGCGCACACCTGTATTTCTCCGTGCTCTGCGCAAACACGCTCGTGCATAAATACACCCAGAAATGCAAAAGCTGCACGCGCCCTGAAATCAACGACCCATTTTCACATTTTCATTTACGTTATTCCAAGTTTTTCATACGTAAGCACATCGACTGAGTTCAACGACGTCAAAGTGATCAGACTTGTCCAGACAGCGCCGGTGAGGCGCGGAAAAAAATCCACTGTATCCCGAAATAACTTGTACTGATCAGATACAAGTGAGAGAAGTCATTGTGGCTTCGAACATGTGCAATCGAAGAGTGACAACAATGCGGCAAACGCATTCGGTACAGCACAATAGCCGTAGCATCGGTGAAGCGAGACTGAGGTACCGGCGGCCGGCCGACAGGTATCGGCACAGTAAAAAAAGGTGCGGAGAAAGCTTGTTGAATCAAAGGACGTAATGGTTTAGTTGGGGGGGGAGGAGAGGAAATGAGAGGCGCGCCGCTAATGAGAGGGTGAGAGAAAGGTGTGAGTTGTTCAAGAGATAGGGAGAGTGGAAACAGGGGGGAAATCCAAGTTTTACCTCCCAGAAGGCATAATCGAGGCGAGGATGGGTGTGAGCGAGGAGGAGGAGGAGGAGGAGGAAGGGGGGGTGCAGGCAATAAAGATGCCACTGGTTGACTGCGGATGAAGGTCGCCGAGTGCGAGCCTGCTTGGCGTCTGCTGTGGCAGCGATTTCCCCCTCCTACGGCGTGTACAATGAAAATTGTGTCTGAAAACAATGCCATGCGCAGAGACGGAGTGGGAAGGCTGCGCGGCAGCCGAGTGGGGAACCGTGTCGAGGATATGATGTCTGGGCCACCACAACGGGGCGGACATTTCCATGTGCGCGGCCTTGGGAGGGGTCGGTCTGCGTTTCTCAGTGCCATAGTTGTCGGGATTGTCTGGCAAAAAAATTGTTTTGGGGGGGGCGTTACTTTTCAGCAACAAAAGCATTTTTGTTGCTGACAGCACTGGTCAAATATGACAAATGACAGAATGAGCCCTGCTAGGTTTGAGATCGCAGAGTGTACTTGGATATTTTAAAAAAGCGGGCAAGGGCACTTGGTCACCCTGCACTTGAAGGAGGATTTGTTTCAAGTAAAAAAAAATCCTCACACGCTGACATGTTAATAGTCAGAGATGATGTTGAACTCAAATTCTAGCTACCGGTCATTAAAAAGCTGCGAGCTGCGCTTGCTAGCCGACGCGGCTAAACATGATCTTTGTGTCGCTAATCCTCAGCAGCTCCGTGGTGGCGAATGAGATGCATACCGTTAGACCGCTGGGAACGAAGAAAGTTGTGTTGAGAACTTGCAAAAGCCTCTTGAGTGTCTTTACATTATTGGGGGAATCACTTTCAAGTGCTCTGAAGCCTGATCTGGAAAAAAAAAGTTCAGCCGGCTGTGAGTATTACGTCAGCTGTCTACATGTGCTGCTCCACCATTTGCATTTAAATATCCTTCGCTTCAAGGGTTGAAAGCTGAAAAAAATTGTTCCAAAAAGCGCATGAGCAACGAATTGCAGCAGAGCAGCGAAACAGTAGCAACCAAAACTGCAAAGCGAGAAGGCCGCTCCCTTTGTACAGATGTGATTCAAATCCACTCGGCTCGCTCACGAACCAGCACAACGATGGTTCGCTGACGTACAAACCGGAACTTTCTCTTCCTCGGCCTTCTTCCTGGACTCTGGCGAAGGCTTCCAACAGCAGCTGCTCTCACCTCGCTTCTCTCCCCTCCCCATCCTGCCTCTCCTCTGCCGCTTCTTCCTCTTCCCTCTTCTGGGTTTGTTTGTTCTCCCGCACAGCTCCCAGGTGTTTTCCTGCACGGCAAGCTTCTCTTCCGCTCTGACTCAGGTACAGAAATCCAAGGCTTCCTGTCGCTCGACTCGATATAAGTGTCACGCATTATGCATATTTCAGAAATAAACAAACACAGCCACCACCCCCACCCCCCCCCACACGCACACACGCACTCTTCACGCTAACTCGTTCTCCCTCATCCAACAATAACACAACAAACCTTTCTTCCTGTGCAATGGGGGGAACAATAGTAGGATAGCTTTGATGGCCAAAGGTACCCAAGGTGTTTTGTCGTGGGCGTCCCCCTTATCGGCTCCGACATCACCGGGTCAGCGGCCGATCCAAGCCGTCGTACGGAAAAGGTTTTATCCTCGCACAGGATGTCAGCGCGGAAGCGTAAAGTATCCGCCGAAGCCGAACGACTTGAAAAATAAAATCCACAATGAGGCCGTGGTATCTGTTAACGAACATCGGTCGTTGGTGACCAACTGCGCAACGTCACCGCAGCGTGATTATCGGCATCGTTACTGCGGTGCACGTTTTGTGTTAATATCTTGTCGGCCAGCCAATATGAGCTCTCATTTTCCATAAACGGATTGTTCAAATACAAATACCACACATACAAACATCAAATTGCCTTTAACATCTCTTACTTTAGGCTCATTGTTGCATACGTGCAAACCATCAGGACTTGAGGAGATCTTCAAAGACACACACACATGCGTCAAACTACGCGATAGCAATTTTGATATTTCACATAAGCCTCAAAAATGTGGATAGAATGAAAATGAAACATCTGCATGTAGCGCCCAAAAAAAAAAAAATGAAGCATGCACACTCAGCGACACACTCCCAGATCCGCACATCCACACACAGTTGTTCTCTGCCCTTCTCCCATTCCCCTCTGTTGTCTCACTCTCTCCGTGAGCATCAATACGACCCATTGATTCAATAAGGAGCACGCTTTACGGTGCCAGAGTCAGAGGAGAGCTGTGTTGGAATATCGGTTGCCCGGGACAACAGTCCACCCCCACATCCTACATGGAGCCCATGTCACCATTGTTCTGATACTTCACTGTAAACCAAGTGAGGTCATGTATGTATCTCTGTCGCTATATTGCTTGGGTGGACAGGAATACCGTTTAAACGTGAATGTGTGTGTGTGTGTGCGTGCATGTGAGCGATGCGTGGGAGAAAGGAGGCGATGAGTCATGGCACACATACCACGAGGACACAAGAGCTCCCCCTGTTGCCGGGGCAGGGGAAGCCCAGCGGTGTGGGTGTATTGTCTGGAAGAACAAAGCTGATGGTGACATCACAGGACGCGTTTCACAGTCAAAGATCGCAGTGAACTGACATTGGGTTAAGCGTTTCAAGCTATTTTTTAATATATTTGATCGCTTTTTTTGTACCCTGCCTCACAGCCAAAATGTGCCATTATTTTATTATGGGAGACAACCGAAATATGAATGTCATTCTAGATCAGTAAAGTAAGATTTTGGACACAAATAGTCATGGGAAAAGCCTTAGCACGCCTGTCCTCGCCTGTTTCGGGTCGATCCCCATCTTCATTTTCAAGGACGGGACACTTGAACATGCATCCCCCAATTTTTTTTTTTTTAATCCGACGCTCATCCTCACACATGCCCATGTGCGCTCACACAGCAGGGAGAGGAAACTGCAACACAATGATAAGGTCTGAGAACACAATGGGCTCAGCGGTGCACAGACAGAAGCCAGGACCAGTTTAGCTCGGAAAGGTCAACAAGCCTCTCCAGGCTTTCATTCAGTTCCCCTCCGTTATTATTGTTCCACATTATAACGATTACTCCAATGGCCTTTATTTTGCATCTGCGCGAGACATGCGGAAATACCAACGAAATATGAAATTGCGGGCCAGCTTGGAGAGGACGGGCGGGAAACGTTCGTTGTTTCGGAGGGAACTTTTGGGGCGTCAAGTGGCCCGTCCGTGCACAGGCCCGTCCCGCAGGTTCATCTGCGATCCCCCCCCGGTAACGCGCATGTGGTTGTGATGAATCATTTTAAACGTCTTACCGTGAAACGATGACATCACTGCACAAGTAGTGCAGTAGTGGTATCCCTTATATATTTTTTTGTTGTACTGGCAGTTGAAGTGCTGAAGTTTTCCTCCCTGGGTTGTAGCAGGAAGTGAAGTGGGAATTAATTTGCTGATCGCTGGCGAAATCGGAAGTGCATCGAACACCTGGCACAAATAGTCCTCAGACGTGTTTTTCGGTTGTAAGATTATAAAACGGCAAATCAGACTTCTGTCATAACAAAAAGGAATGATGGCAGATTCCATTTTTGGCCTCGTTTGCTACCTGGACATTTGCGGGGAAAGATGATATAACGTCGTATTCCAATCGCATTGGCACCAATTTAAAAAGATGGCCTGACTTCAAAAGGCCGTTTATTTTCAATTACTGTTCCATGCTAGTAAAACCCAGCCAAGCCAACTATTTTCTCTTTCTGAAAAGGCTCCAAGCAATCCAAACCTCTTGGGAGGTGGGAGGTGGGGGGGGCAGCTAAACTTGAGAGCATGTCGCCAGGCTCTAAAAACAGCACGATTCTAAACGGGAATCACTGGTAATGCCCCCCCCCACCCCCCCACGTTTCTATTTGGACAGACATTTCTCACCACCTCAAAACCATCAAAATGTCCAAATATAATTCTGCAGCCGGAGATTTGATGCTAATCTGTAACTAGATGCTTTGCGGTTTTTTTTTCATTTCTATTAGAGAGCTCGCCTGGGGGCTGTTATGGTGCAGTTCCACACCACCACAAACGAAAACAGGAATAAACAGAAAAAATTAGCTCGAGAGATAATGATTGTGAGGATACCTGCACGTCAACTTGGTTAGTGGGATGGGAAAGGTGACTTTTGTTGTTGTTTTTTTTTTAATTCTTTTTGGAGCAGCTTGTTAAAAGCTCATTTCACCCCTACCATCTGCTCCAGACTCCCACCACCTCTACCCCTCTCGTCTTCCTTTGGCTCTCCTTCTTACGTGATCAACAATAGTCTATTCTGCGATGGACACACACACCCAAAGCCAGGCCGCGATGCAAAGGGGAGAATGTTGGGTGGCGGCCAACCAGGAGGGACACTGTTGTAGCTCTCCATTCTCGTCTGGGAACCTAAATCCTACCTCCGCAATCAGGCTAGGGGTGGACATACCGTAATTTCCGCACTATAGAGCGCACCTGATTATAAGTCGCACCACTACATTTTTTGAGGAAAACCAATTTTGTACATACACAAGCCGCACCTGTATATAAGCCGCATGTGCCCACATTAAAACATGTAAGCATATTTACAAAGATAGAAAATCACGGTGAGCCGTCTTCATCTTCCTCCTGTGAACTGAAGCCATCGAAGTCACCGTCCTCAGTGTCGGAATTAAACAGTGTCATAAAGACTGGTCTTAATCTTACCTTTTCTACGCGAGCGCCCCTGGTGGCCGTTATAAAAATTACACATATTGGCCGCATCACTGTATAAGCCGCAGGGTTGAAAGTTTGGGAAAAAAGTAGCGGCTTATAGTCCGGAATTTACGGTACTCAAACTGTTTTACCATCCTACCGATGCCCACGAGATGATGGGGGGGGCGACCCTGATACTTCATAAAGGCTCAGAAACCTACAATTAGAAATCTAAATGACCCAAAAGCAATGAATATACCACATATTCCACCTTGAAAGAATAGCATCAGCATATTTAATATCAGAAGAGAAAGCACGTATCACGTATGTGCCGCCGCAGTGCGCGGGGTGGGCACCGGCCACCCGAATTGAAAAAAAAAAAAATTCCATTTGGGCACAACGGAGGCATTGCAATTAAATTTGACGTGCACTGAGATGACATAAATTGTAAAAGGAGCTTATGAGGCATAAACCGTCTGGTTATTGGAGCACTTTCTCACGCGTCCTAACACACACACACACGTGCATTTACACGACTACAATACAGGCCCTTATCACCAAAGGCTAAAGGTCGATCCATAGCTGTTAGTCACTATCATGACAATCTGTTCGCCGTAAGTGCCTCAGAGGGAGCCCCCCCCCCACCTCCAACACACACACACACTCGTACACATTTGCACACACGTGCGCGCCCCTGAAAAGGCCAGACTCGCTTCAATGCCTGATTAGATAACAGACTGTAATATCTGACGGTCCCTATCAGCAGCAGTCAGCCTAATTATATAATTATCCCTTGTCAGATTGCGCCTGAGCAGCCCGGACGAGGGCGGGCCTTTGTGTGGCGAGATGGAATGCGGTGCGCTTGGCATTTTTCAGCAAAAGGGCATCTGTATCGAAGCCGCCGCCGAGAGGACTGTCGGGTGAGATCACGGCTGCCGGTGCCCACTCGTCTTCTTTCCTCTCCTCGAAGCTCCTCTTGCTCAGTCCATCGTCACCCCGGGACTTGCTTCATATGTCAGCTGCTTCTAAAGGGCCCCTCTATCCGTCTCTCCATCTGATGCTTTCACTTCTGGACAATTCCATCTCTATTCTGCAAGTCCACTCCCCCACAACTCTAACCTCCTAATCACGCTCCCAAACTCTGACACCCCCCTTCGTACCCCCTCCTCATCCTCTCTAAGCCTTGGAAATTTGGCAGAGGCTGCTTTCTTGCAGATCGTCTTTCCAGGGTGGAATGTGCAGGATTTGGCTCTGTGACGATAAGACACGACAGGTAGAAACGATCAGTTAAGGGGGTCCGCAACAGCAAGTCCTCCATGCTGCGTGCTTTGGTTTCTGGTCACGGGAGTCGGGCCCAAGCAGGTGTTAGGAGAGATTAGAGTCGAGAAGCAGAGCAAGGAAGGTCGTCGACTCGCTCCTTTCTGAATCCAAGTCAAAAGCAACAAGGCGGGCGTCACATAAAACATGTTCTGCGCCATTACAATAAAAGGACCCAGACCTTTTGCTGACATTTACATCAAGGGCCTCCAAGACTTTGCACACCGCTACTGGTGATTTTTATGAGTTTTCTTTACTCTATCGGAGGCCTTTTATTCTCACTAATGAAAACAGCAGGCTTGCGGGGTGTTCTGGCACCAGCGGACTCCCTCTGAATTCCTTGCTGCATAATTTAAGAACGTTTTGTCATTTTAACAGCCCCTCAGCAAGATAGAAAACTCTTTCATTCCTTTTTCTTTCCTTTCTCTTTTTTACTATCGTCAACATTTGAGGTGAACTCCTGGCTGCTAAAGTTGGGTTTTAAATGATATATCGACGATATCAGCTGTTGCACAAATGTTGCATTTCAGGGTTTGTTTGTATCTAAAAATTGAAAATAAAAACAAATCAATTGGGATCTGATGCCATGAGCAAGCGAGTGTTAAGTGAAAGGAGAACATCGGCAGCCAGCCGCACTGCTGCAGAACGTTGGCAACTGATGGCTCTTGAGAAATTCCCATAGAATTCCAGGCTGTGCCCACTCGTCAAAGCCCCCCACCCCTTCACTCGAGTCATCACGCAGCACGGAGTATGTGAAAGAATGCTGTCAGGAAAGAGTGGTACACTGGGGGCCAAGAGGTCTCTTTTTAAGACGGGCCTCGGCGTAAGCCCCGAGTGAATTGAAAAATGCAACAATAAAAAATACAAATTACAAATCTCATTTGGTTACAGCGTCAAAATAAACAGAGAGCTTGCACACCACACACACACACACACACTCTCCAAAGTACCCCTGCTGGTCACTACTGAAAATGTCCACCCAGCATTGTTCAAGCTTCTATTATTGTTGTATTATTTTAAGAAATCCCCTGGGAAAATCAATTACCAATTCCCATTATGTAGATTATGGAGGTAGTTGTTCTCATTACGTTAGACGGAAACATTTTTCCCCCTGCCGTTCCCCTTCATCTATTGTCCAGCCAGCTGACAGATGGAGGGGAGGAAGACCAAGGGCAGACATTTCCTGGTATTCTTTGACCATGCACTAACCATGACATGATTTCATATTGCGCAGAAAATATAATCATAAGGGAAGGAATCAAACGGCTTTGTCGGGAGTATAGAATAGCTCAATTATTAGTTTGCTAACTAGTAGGTAGACTGGATTACAGACGTGCTATAATGTACATACAGTAATCAAATTGAAAAGGATTGTCTTTAAAGGTAACGGTGGAGAAACTCGCCATGTGACGAATGCCCCAATGGCGCCACCGTGTGTAAATACGCATTATTGCACCATCCAGTTCTTTCAGGAACACACGGGCGCCACCAAACGTTTTGAAATGAAGAGCTACTTCTTGAAGAGAATGAATTTTTTTAATCGCTGAGATTACCTTTAAGAATATTTTTTATTGTTACAGGTTGTGATTAATAATTAATGACATTGATTTATATGAAGACACTCATCAGCTTCCCGATTTATGAAAATAATTACATCCTTTTCAAATGATCACTTTTCCAGCATTCCTAGAAAATGACAATATCCCATCACTGTTCGTTGGTCAATAATTGACGATATTAACCTTCATGTTTTTTGTTTTTTGGATGAATTCAGAATACTCGAGCGAAAGAATTTCGACACCGGAGCGACGTGTCAATGTGGAGTTGTGCAGACAAACAAGAAAGTGACTGACAAAGCCGATGGCAGTTGGAGCGGCGAGGTCAACATTGATCATCCCATAATGACATTTGGAGGTGAGTTGAACAGCTGAGGCACACGTCAGAATCCGACGGTATCCCGTGGCAACACAATCCCTTCACCCTTTGTTACCAGAGGAAACGAGAGGAGCATTTGAAGTGTGTCCAAACAAATTTTGAAAGAAGACAATACAAAGTTATTGCTAATTTTTCTCCCGCAAGAACTTGAACCTTAAATTAAATCTACATGACAGAAAATATATATAAAATACCATAATGCATACAGAAGGGATTGTAACATGCATCATGTGCTCTTGAGATATTTTGGGGGGGACAGGGGGGAGCTGCTATAATCAGTCATGGTAGTTTCTCTTCACGTTTGAGAAGTGTTTGTGATAAGCGGTACTCTCCAGTCGACAGTTTTATTTGCCACCTGTTCATCTTCAAAAGAAGAGCCTATCCCCGAAATTCAGGGTTCACCACAGCACAAATTAAAAGAAATAATGACTCCGCATTGTACAAAAGCGCCAATGAACGAAAGAACTTTGGCTCTGTTTCACCAATATGACATAAAACAAGGAGGCATATTGGTCATTTGTTTATTGTAATGGCATGTTAACACTAAGAAGTCGTCAGAAGTAGCCCCTGATTTATAATGTTAAAACAGCAGGTTGAAATGAAAAACTATCGCACCGAAATGATTCCTGATGACGCTGGCTTCGCTACCGCTTCTTAAAAAGGGTAGATGTGCTTTTTGGTGATAACGTCGTCCTCACTATGATGTCACTTCGGCAATGTGTTGACACATTAGAGCTCAAGTTCTATCTTGACATCCATTTTGGATTTGTAGGGCTCCAGTAGAGGGCGCACTTCTTCTGACAGGAATCTGGCCACCTGCAGGCGGCAACGGTAAAGAAAACGGGTCATTCACGTTATCGTGACAGAGACCTGACAACACCAGGGAGAATCCTGGATCACGTCATGAGAGTTGTAGTTTACCTGCTGGGGAGCACGACCGATAAAGGTCTTGGGGTCTAATATGGCATCCAGCTGTCCCAAAATGGGAGCAAAGTAAGGGTCAGCCTGCACTCTAGACAGCAGGTCATTGTCGCCGCCCTCCTGTTTGACCACAGCTGCTGCCTCCTGAGACAGGACCCGGATCTTCTCATGGCAGTCCTGAGAAGGCAGTAAACGCAACTTTTATTAAGAACTGATGCACGACAAGCAATGTTTCCATACGCACTGATGAGCATCGTAGCAGGGTGCCGCGGTGTACCTGTCTGTTGCCTCCGGCCTTCACCATGGCCATGATGATGTTCTCAGTGGCCATGAAGGGCAGCTCATGGCGGATGTGCCTTTCAATGACTTTGGGGTAGACCACCAGGCCCTCTGTGATGTTCTGCAGGGTGCTGAGGATGATGTCGGCGGTGAGGAAAGACTCCGGCAGGGAGATCCTCCTATTTGAGAAAGAAGCAAGTGAAGGATCATGAGAAGGAACTGGGGATGGGGGGTTTTTGCATCATCGGTCAGGGGCAGTAAGGGGAAGTAACAAACTATGAATACTTTGTTACACTACTTTAGTAGATTTTTATTTTTTTAGGTAGCCATAGTTTACTTGAGTACTTGTTTTTCTGATGACTTTTCCTGTTTACTCCCAACATTTGAAACCAGATGTCTAATTTGTACTCTTTACTTTGTCAAAATAGGCTTGTCACAATCCATCCCCACAGATGACAACACAAGAATGAAGTAAACAGAGAGAGTTAAAGTCAACAGCGGTTGAGATCTTGATTGATGGAGACCTTGGAGTCTTACGATGGAAAAAACAGTTCCAGACTCACAGATGCTTAATGGGAACAGGGCGGGTCATCTGCTTCCCAGCAGGCCATACTTTGCCCCTCTTTAATCTAAGTAGCATTCAGATGAGATGATCTCACGTGACCCTGACCTGTTGGCGCTATCATCCAACGTGCGCTCCAGCCACTGCACCGAGGCCGTCTGCAAGGGATCAGCCATCAGCGCCACCAAATGCCGGGCCAAGCTACAGCAACGCTCAGCACGCATGGGGTTCCTCTTGTATGGCATGGCGCTAGAACCTGCGTGGGGAAGAGAAATCTTCAATGTCATCATACTTGAAGGTCATCACAACCTCTGTTTCAGGCTATGGTATAAATCTCCTTTACTTTTTGTCCAAATGTATGTATTCAATTGTGAGTGGCTGTACCAATCTGTTCTTTCTCAAAAGGTTCCTCAATCTCCTTCAGGTTGGCGAGTAGGCGGATGTCAGTACAAATCTGTGGAAGAGTAGACCACAGCTCACATAAAAATCACCACTAGAGGGAGCCATTTCTCCAAGAGTGGACATTACCTTGTGAACGGTCGCTCCTAAACTGGCAAGGCTGGATAGAGAATCGATGTCCACTTTGCGGCTATACGTCTGTCCAGTCACCAGGTAGGCTCTGTGTAGTCCAGGGAACACGTGATACTGCATTTTTAATTTTTTTCCCCCCAAAAAGTACTGACCCCAAATCAGAACATTCAGGCATGTGCATCTTTTACTGTGTGTAATTCGATGCTGATCCAAATGATAACTGTTTGATTTTGGCTATCTGTCCGCCACTAAGAGCCAGTCAATTGTCCAAATGTACATCAAGAAGTACATATCCACAATTTACCTTTGAAAGCCAGCCATCTCGGTCACCAACCTGTCCAGCTCTTCCACCTACCGGGAGATAAAATAAAGCTATGCATGAAGAGAATGTCTTAAATATGATGGTGCAGGGAATTTCAATGCAAATGTTTGACCTTGTCGTGATCGCCCTGAAAGAGCTGCAGGAAACTGGCCTGGGTGCCAGTGGTCCCCTTGACCCCGCGGAAACGCAGGTCGTCGCGGGCTCGCTGCAGGTTCCTCATGTCCATGGCCAAGTCCTGCAGCCACAGGCACGCTCGCTTACCGACCGTGGTCAGCTGGGCCGGCCTGCAGGTGGGAAAGGCTGCGTTGAGGTGGTGGAAAAAGATCGTGTATGTACGCGGTGAAGAAAAAGAAAGAACGGACTCACTGGTAGTGCGTGAAGCCAAGCGTAGGGAGGTCAGAATACTTCTCGGCAAAATTTGACAGTCTGTCAACGACTCTTGCCAACTGTCAAAACAAGATGAACAATCCTGCGCGTTAATTGAATGTGAATATAGGAAAAGAAACAAAAGTATCCATGACGTTCCCGCCTCGAAACATCTGAGACCCACAATTTCCAAATGACTAATTGTCCTGATTTGATTGGATGGATGGGTGAACATTTGCGGCAATGCAGCTGAGCCTCACCTTGGGTAAGAGAATGTCGAATCCATCACGCAGCATAATCAGATCCTGACGAGGAAGAGCAAAATATCTTAAGAGGCATGTCACGGAACGCATGCTGGGGGTTACTTTTATGAACGCGTGGTCCTCCTCTGATATCACGTTATAAATACAAGTGGATAGGCTTTTGATTCGAGAGCCCCATAAGACACAACTGCTTCTGAAAAGCGGATTACCAACATCCGTGCATTTATTTTCTGTCGCTCTCATCCTTATTAGGGTTTCTGCTGAGCTGAAAACTGTCGCAGCTGGCTTGAGGCAAGGGGCAGCGGATACTTTGTACTGGCTGCCAATCAAAGAATCATTCACACTCGCATTCACATCGGTGGACAATTTAGAGTTGGGGTGTCAAGCTGGTAGAACCGGAGGAAACCCTCGCAATTCTGATGCGGTCGGGCAAAGCATGATACCGCAGTGCCAATTCTAGAACGAGCATCCCAAAAATAATTATCCTGTTTTATCATTTTAAACATATGTGTGCAATTTCTGAGGAAGTTGAGCTTGGCGGTGATTACGGTGTTGTCTCCCACGTAGCAGGAGGTGGCTCCCAGGTGGATGATGGGCGCCGCCGCGGGGCAGCAGTGAGCGAAGGTGTGCACGTGAGCCATCACATCGTGCCTGAGTTTACGCTCTTCCTCCGCCGCCATGCTGAAATCGATGTCCTCCGCGTGGCTCTCCATCTCCGCAATCTGCTCGTCCGAGATGGGCAGTCCCAAAGCCTGAGGAGGAGAGCAACGGAGGCGAGAGAAATGAAGATTGGATTGAACGTGTCTGGCGTTTTGAATTCATTACGTCAGTTTGTAATGGTTTTGTCAGCTGAGGTATTAGAACAGGCTTAGATTATGTCGTTGCCACTGTTAGCTTAATGGTATGGGACCATCTTGAACAAAAAAATGTATCGTAAAATAGGGTACAGTACTTCTTGATAGACAGTAACTACAATGCAGAAGTGGTACAAAATGAATGTGGTTCGTTGTAATGATATTAAGAATTGCTCATTTAATTTCCAGATCCCTGATCAAGGAAATGTCTTTGAATGTCAAGCCCTATTTTATGTCCTTGCTGAATGGCGGGGAGCAACGTGGTTCCAATTACAAAAGTTGTTTGAGCATTTGTTAACGCTCTGCTATTGATTGGATTTTCTATTCTGTCTTTCCGCAGCGTGGAGAGCCATGCGACGTCTTTGTGACATGAATTAATATCCTGAGTAGACTGCTGCTTTGTTTTCTTGAATTACAGCAGCCCTTTGATGGATGGAAGTATAAAACAGGTGAACTGAGGAACTCGGTACCACCCCTAAAACCATCTGCAACTTCAAGCCCTGGGATGTTAAAGGTTAGTATGTTCCCGGGTCCTCGCGGAATTACATGAATCTCAATTAGGTCAACAAAGTTTGAGCCCGGCTGAAGCGCCATTCAGGGGAGCAATCGCAGGCTGCGGTCTCCTGTTACCAACACATTCTCTGCACACCACTTTTACACACAAACCACTGAGTAGTCAACCCAAGCGGTGT
Source organism: Hippocampus mohnikei (assembly GCA_026261675.1). Taxonomy (NCBI): domain Eukaryota; kingdom Metazoa; phylum Chordata; class Actinopteri; order Syngnathiformes; family Syngnathidae; genus Hippocampus; species Hippocampus mohnikei. The sequence continues at coordinate 4,643,706 of JAKGUB010000328.1, forward strand.
TAACTCAAGAAGAACGTCTGAACATGCAAACGTGGGCTGTAACTTGCTCTGATTAGTGTACATAATAGATCATGTGAGGGGATGCATGTGAGCTTTGGTCTGCCACTAGTTAACATCACGTGTTCAACATGATCAATCCAGTCAGGCTGTGTTTTAGGCTTGACAATTGCATTACCGTTTTTTTTTTGTGCAGCAAACATGTATGCAAGAATGAAAAATATATATATTATAAAAATGTAGTTTGCGGAAGTATCGACATGCCAGCATAAATATCTCATTCATGAGATATTTAGCGTAGATAGTTATGCTTCGAAAGAATATCAGACAATATTTGTGCATTTAGATTGGCACACCAGGCAAGCTTTAATTGAACAGTATGTAATTAAACCGTATTTACGTTTGATGACATTCATTACATTCCACCTCTGTTGTAATATGAAAACGAAATACATTCTGAGTGAACCAATACATTGTACAGTACATAAAGCGAGTGTGTAGTAGTGTGTGGCTGTCAGCAGAAGCTGATGGCGTGAGGCTATTTTTGGAAGGAACTCGTTCTGCCTTCGTGAAGGTCGATACATTCGTACCAAAATAGTAGTATATGTGTGTATATACAGCAAAGCGTTAGCTTGCCAGTGCCCATTGCCCAACGAAAATATGCCAAACCTTTTCAGCCTTAGCAAGGAAGATCCACAGCTTTCTCCAGGTTGTGAACTTCTTCCTATCACTGAAGTTGTACGCCATTTCCTTGCTGGCATATCTTGACACCAGTGGGGAACGATACTTCATGAATTCCTCAGATGCGGCCATGATTCTCAAGTGGGATGATTATTCTCACTCAAGATGATTTGACAGAGTCCTTTTCACACGGACGCACGCTCAGCAAGTCCGCCGGAGCCTCTTTCACAAATTGCATGCGGGTTTACGACATTGTAAGACGTCGTACGGCGCGTGTTTTGTGACAGTTGTAGAGACTTACGGCAGAGGGTTGTGGAGGACGTCAATAAACTTACTCGGACAATATCAATAAACAAAAGATACCAACGTGCAAAAAATCGGGTTTTCTTTATGTATATTTATAATCTCAGTCATGAAGGTGATCCGCAAACCTTGAATCGTAGCCATATGGACTCTTCTTGTTAATTGTGGGTGTGCGTGTGTTTTATTTCACGTTTTCCGAGAGCGTTCAAAAATGAATTAAGCAATTGTGCTTTTAGGCTAACGATAGGATAAAGGTTGGCAGGAGAAACAATACCCGCGGTGCGCGAACGTTATCTTACGTCACAGCCCACGTTTCAACCTGTAAATCGATTATTTAAGCATTTTATCTTCTTTTCATTTAATACGTTCAAATCCTGATCCACCCATCAGACATAATGCATGCTACGAGACACTGCTTTCAATGTATATTCATTATGCGCGCGCGTGTGTGTGTGTTACGTAACGTGATGTGCATGCATTTTACATGACCGTTAGAATGTATTCATGCGGTGAACGGCTCCTGCGGGCGTCATACAAACAGTTAGGCAGTGGGGTGTTGTGCTTGGTGCAGCAGCTGCAGGGTACATTCAGCTGTAAATAAGGTTTTCTAGCTTTTTGCCACTCTTGCACCCCCCCCCCCTCGCCCCCGCCGCCGCCGCCTCCATCATCTCTGTCGATCCGTCTTTCCATCTGTCCTCCTAACTGCAGTCTGCATCCGCTGCCCACAGATGCTGCTGCTCCTGCTGCTGAGCAACAGCGTTCTCTTTTGCCTGAGATGTGATGAGACATCCTGTAATTGCTGCAACAAAAATGGACTACACGGCTACACCGAGGTTGCTCAGTCTACTCAAATAGATAAATGAGACAAAGGGGAGCTGACAGAGCAGAGAAGTGGGACTAGAAACACAAGTAACGATGGAAAACATTTGGGCGAAGGGTTAAAAGATTACAAAAAAAGTGTGTGGGGGGGGTTGAATTTCAGAGGAGAGGCAGGGGTAGACAGAGGAGGGAGACCACAGAGAGCTACGCTGCAGTAGGATGAGGGTCAAAGAGGGAGAGCACTTGAGCTGCCAGTTTTCCCCACCCTGCTTCGGATGCATCGCCGCTGAGACCTCCCTCTGAAGAGGCTACAAGAGGAATCCACGGTGGAGGCAAGAAGGAGACGGAGGAGGGGGGCTGAGGAGGAGGAAGCCAGAGGTTCTACACACAAGATGGCTGCTGTGTCCTCTGACACTGGTAAGTGTGTTTTCACCCTTTGTCGCACTCCTGCGGCTCAAACCGTCTCATTCAGTCAATGCATTTAGGTTGGAAATTCTCGACACTGTCATTCTCGATCCTGAGAAACTGTTGCTTTACTTCTCATGTCTTCAGTCGCACACAAGGAGCGTGTCAGCATCACTTAGGAGCCAGCTCGCTCACTCAGCCTCGCTCTCCTCCCCCGTATCACCCCCCCTTTTTTTTTATCACCCCTGCCGAGCCATTTGACTTTGGAATGTGTACCATTTTAAGAGTTGACAGCTTCTCACAATGTGTATCTTTCTCTTGTAACTTGTTAGTTGAAAAAGCGTGTTTGTGCGTGTGATGTGCTTCCTGGAATGTGTCCAAGGTTCCTCCTATCTGGACATAAAGGAACAAAAAGGTGGCATGCTGAGAGTAACGATAGGGAGGCAAGGGCAAGAACGAAATTAGAGTGAGGAAAGTCGAAGAGTTCTGGAGTTCTAAACCAGCGAAGGAGCTCAGATAAGGGCGATACATGGAGCGGAAAAAGGTTTTTGCCAAAGATAAACTACTTGGGAGCAATGCTTATAAAGGGAACATAAAAAGGATAGAATCCCTCTCAGGCAGTGGCTTCCAAACCTCAAAACCAGTGCCACCTAAAAATAATTGGCTCGCCATTATGACCAGCATTAAAATACAGTAGTGTAAGCCTAAGTTATCATCAGAAATGAGGCCGAGATTTTGTTCCTAGAAGTATATTTAGTATTATTGTAAGCCACTTTAACGTTGTACTTAAATAGCAATTCCATTCAAATCTATAAAACATAAACAGTAAATACAAATGGAAAATTTTACCTAAATAAATGTTCAAAAACAATCAGTTCTTAAAGATTTTCAACGTATTGAATTAAAAGTGAAATACAACTGAACTGTACTAGGTGTGCTTCTTTTACATGCCACTAGAGGGAGAATTCCCTTTTCTGGGAATCTCGGCTCCAGGGGACTAATTTCAACTACTTCTTCTTGATATGCCATAGTTTCAGCGGGGGAAGCCAGGGGCCGTCTCCCCCCTGAACGCCGGCTGCTGATCCTCGGGGGTCCAAAATCTGGCAAGACCTCCTCAGCCAACACCATCCTGGGAGAAGAGGTTTTTGACGCCGGGTCGGAGACCACTCACAGCAACGTGGGTCAGAAGGAGATCTTCGGCCGTCGAGTCACGGTGGTAGACACGCCCCCGTGGGTCATCCCCAGCGATGCAGAGGACGACACCGAAGCAGACGATAACGGAAACACTGCCGCCGAGTCCGAGAGCCTGCCAAGACCCCCGCCTAGCCTGGATAGTGAGGGACCCTGCATGGGGGCCATCCTCTGCCCTCCTGGACCTCACGCCATCCTGCTGGTGGTGTCTGTCTCGCAGCCTTTCACTGACACTGAGAGGAGAGCCGCGGAGGAGCAGCTGGGGGCCTTGGGGGGTGGAACGTGGAGATACTCCATGGTGCTCTTCACCGCGGTGGACAAGTTACAGAAAGGCGTCTTCATTGAAGAGCACATCGCAAATACAGGAGAGGCCCTGCAGTGGCTGGTGGAAAGATGTGGAAGCAGGTACTCGGCTGTATCCTTGGCTTTACTTGGGGCTGAGTTTGACCCCGTAGGGCCACCTGAATATATTTTTACTGAAGCATTTTACACTAGGCTATTCGATGGTTCTAATTTTGTCTTTTTTTTTTCTTGCCTCAATCAGCCGAGGCTTTTGTAACTTGCGAATAAAAGGCGCTGAAAATACTGAAAGTCTTGCAGTGGGGTCACGGTTGATTTCCATGGGGGGCTGAAAAAGATGATGATCCTTAGAATGCAGGAAATCACTTACTCCTCATCTTTTGGTTGAGCTCCACTATCCTCGTTTTTGCTGCAGGTATCATGCTTTCGATAACAGCTGGAAAGACACGGAGGACAACACACAGGTACCTGAACTGATGGAAAAGGTGGAGGAAATGATCACCGACAACCAAGGTTTGTTGACTTCTCGAGCAATATGTGACATTTTTGTTTTTTTACTGCATCCTATGACATGGCAGTATCTGATTGTTGGATGTATGCTGGCTGCTTTTGGGCAGGCTGGTATTTTGAAGTGAACGAGCTGATTTTGCTGGAGGAGGAGCAGGCGAGGAGAGCTCTGGAGGAGGAGAGGATGAGGATGGAAGAGCACGCGAGACAGAGAGAGCAAATGATTGGAGGTCCTCCCAGAGGTATGGGGGGGGGGGGTGTTTGTGTGTGTTTAATGTGTGTAAAGGAGAAAGATGACTGCATGTGCATGCCAAATGTTGCCCCTGGGGAGAAAAATCGTTCCCGCTCAATCGTGACATGGTTAGCGTTGCTGTCAAGCAGTTTTGCAAAGACTTGGCTCATGTGCTCCCACTGCTCTGCAGGAATGGGTTAGTTGCAGATATGAAATGTTGCTGTTATGAAAAATTCAACGCCTGTTGCTCAATGACTTTTTATTATTTTCCCTAATCTTGCTTTTCTTGCTTTTGTTGATCTGTTGTCAGAACTGAGGTTGCTGCTGTTAGGCTGGAAGGGCGTTGGAAAGAGCTCCGTGGGGAACGCCATCCTGGGCCGTCGGTTCTTTGAGTCCGGCCAGGAGACGGACCTCTGTCTCCGGAGGCAGGCGCTCGTGTCCGGGCGCCGGGTGACCATAGTCGACACCCCGGGCTGGGACTGGTTCTCCGTGCGGCGTACGCCGAAGCGCATCCGCCAGGAGTCACAGCGCGGCGCCGCCCTTCTGCGACCTGGACCTCACACGCTGCTGCTGGTTCTCCCTGTGGTCTCCTCCCTCACCGCCAGAAAGAGAAGAACCCTTCTGGCCCACATTGAGACTCTTTTTGGCGACACCGCCTGCCTCCACACTATGGTACTGTTCAGCTGCGGGGACTGGCTGGGCCGAACGCCCATTGAGGAGCACATACTCAGAGGGGGCCGGGAGCTCCAAAGACTTCTCGAGTACTGTGGAAACTATTACCACGTCTTGGACAGTAAGACCCCTGGCAAGGACAGGAGCATCTCAAACCTCCTGGATAGGATTGAGGAGATGATCAGGGAAAACGGGGACAAGGCCTTCCTCCCTGTGCAGACCGAATGGTGTAAGTCCTGCAATTTTAACTTTGCTTTGACACATGCTTGACAATCCATCGGTACACCTACGTAATCTCATCTCATCCAATACAAGAACTACATCAAGAATCCAACGATAGACCAATGTCACTGCAGTTGGGTTGTCGCCCACATCTATCCAGAAGATGTCTTTGGGCTACATTTTGGTCATTGTGGACTGGCTCCTGAGATTACTTGCTGGGCCACGCCCCTTAAAGTCACACACCCAGACACATGACTTTTGCTTCAATTAGACTTTTATAAAAATCGATTTATTTCTCATAATCCATTTTATTATGTTTATTAGGTTTCTGTATTCAAAGGTTTTTTTGTGGCGCTGAAACGGATTAATGGCATTTGTATTCATTTCAATGGGGAAGTTTGACTTGATATACTCAAAAATGAATTGAATCAAGGGACTACTGTTCTAAAATATACCAATACGATACATGAGTAAGTCAAAAGGATTCCAAACATTTTAGCGTGATGCAGTGCAGTTGAACACCACTACAAATGACAACAAATAACATCAAGTTAACCGACTGTCATTTGCAACGACACAATGTCTGATGCAGCTCTGAGTCGAGATGACTGTCCATGGAAAGCTCGCTGACACTTCAGTGCATTAGACGGCGTGGCGCTGTTGCCTTGTCATCAACATTGTCTAATTGAATTGTCTTGTATTTGACAGTGAGCGAGGAGAGCTCTTACTCATCCGACAACACCGAGCCAGAGGACGACTGTCGAGGGTGCCAGCTGCAGTGATGAAAGTGAAAGCCAAGAGCTCCTGTGTGCGTGTACTGTTCTTTTGGGTGTCCACTAGGACCGAACCGAACCTCATGAACCTTTAGCCTCATCTAGATAGCCATTCTGGATCTTCTAGGAAATAAATGTTGGACGGCGATCGCTTTTGAGCACTCTTGCGGAGGAAGTGTTTCATGAATATATTTACCGAACGAGGTGCCGCGGCAAAGTCCTCGCTGCAGTATGTTCCACTGTCATGATTTAAAGTTGAAGAGTTGAGTTGAGCGATGCGGCCACCGAGCACATCACAAGTCTAATCCATTTCACTCACGAAGGAATTTGTCCAAGATGACATTATCTGCAGAAGGCAGCTTGTTTTCTTTCATGTCTGCTAAATGATTAACTGGAAGGAATGCTTCCTTCTGTTACCGCACCTTTCATTTTGAAAAGCGCGTCGACGCTCTTATCTCCTGCTCTTTGATACCACCGAATTAAAGGCCTCGTAAGGGAAATGCTTCTGTAAGAAAAGAACCCATTGAACACTGGATCAAAATGCAGTTTACTGTGCCGGATGATGATAGATGAGAAATCTGCGAGTGCACTCGCCAATGTTTGCTCACTCACGCCTTTGCACATGGAAGCAGATGGAAGAATTGTCCAAATGCTTCCTTCATTAATTTTTGATTCGTTTCTGCTCAGTGAGTCAGGGTTGAAGTAGTCTCTCTCTCTCTCTCTCTCGTAAAATCTGGCACATTCACAGGAAAACTGATTGAAATGCTGCAGGCAGTGGTCACATCAAATCAAAAAGCGCTGCGTTGCAGCAACTACAGGAGAGTCTCTGTGCTTTGGGGCTCAGTTATTTACTTTCATTCTTTTGTGCCCGCAGATCATGAGAATGCATTAAATCAATGGAGTCATAAAATAGTCTTGTCTCAGGTGGTTCCCATGCTCAAGAGGGAAGTGTGCAGGAAGTAACGTTGGGAGCAGCCCAGGCTTGGCCGGCTCTGCTTCATCGTTTGCGTGTGCTAATGCGTCCAGTGCGTTTGTTGACGAGTTAAAAGTGCACTCCGTGTGCCTCAGCATCAAAGCGTGATAAGTGGGAGTACAGCCTTGCTGCAGGGCTGTCTCCTAGAATATGTCAAGCTTTTGCATGCTTCAGAAACCACATAACCTCGTGAATCACTGGAGCTCAAAAATAGGGCTACCAAGTAACTTTTTCTACGTCAAGGATAAATCTGCTATATAAACACAACATATATATATCCATATGAGGCATGTAAGAGCACTGCATGCAGATAAATGAGTTTCTTGAGATTTTATGGCAAACCTCACTTCCTTCCTTCCACCTTTGAAACCTGCTTGATAACACCCATGGGAATATCTGGTCTGATTTGGCGCCCCCTTGTACTTTTTACAGCTGCAAGCTACAAGCATGACATAACAGTTTGATATGTGGATATTTCAATCGTTCGTTTGAATCAGAACTCTCCCACTGTGGCTTTGTTGTATATGCAGTGTAATATTTACAGTGTAAAGTATGTCCTAATGTCGCTTTTAAGTGAGGCATTTTGCACTATGTAAGTTGTGCCACTTCACTGTAGCTCAAAGTGATGTTACTTGCTGTGTCATTCTTTGTAATGTCGGTGATTACACCATCAGCACTTTGTTCATTGTCATACAATAAAAGAGACGGATATATTGTAGTGTGTGTCTGGCTTTCGTTTTATTGTGTGGATTTGTTTTTTATGTGGATAAGGAGGAATGCTATCAAACGGCCCTGGGACTCTACAGGGATGTAAACACAAAAAAACGAAGCCTAAACATCGCCGGAACTGGCGCTTTGGTGACATCTTGTGTTTAAAATACAATTTTAAAATTGTAGATGTTTGAAGTAACCGCGGATGCTTTATCATGGTCACCTTCGCCATTTACTCGAGCAAGGAGGAAGTGCTCTTGCATGTGTTGCTCATTGCGGAAGGAGATTGCACATATCCCGATTAAATCGTCCTGAAGCGACTTAACGTTTCACTATGTTGCAACATTTCCATAGTTTGTTCCCCAGTAAAAGAAAATGACTTATTATTGAATTATGCGATTTTGCTTTTGCTAATGGTCCTGGTCAATGAACAATTTTCCAATTACATATCGTTTGAATGCTTTTCAAGCTCTGTCAAGGGTGGCGCGTTTGACCTCGGCTCATTCATTCATTCATCTTCCAAACCGCTTGATCCTCACTAGGGTCGCGGGGGGTGCTGGAGCCTATCCCAGCTGTCTTCGGGCAGTAGGCAGGGGATACCCCGAATCGGTTGCTAGCCAATCGCAGGGCACACAGAGACGAACAACCATGCATGCCCACACACACACACCTAGGGACAATTTAGAGTGTTCAATCAGCCTGCCATGCATGTTTTTTTGGAATGTGGGAGGAAACCGGAGTACCGGAGAAAACCCACACAGGCCCGGGGAGAACATGCAAACTCCACACAGGGAGGCCGGAGCTGGAATTGAACCCGGTACCTCTGCACTGTGAAGCCGACGTGCTAACCACTGGACTACCGGGCCGCCCTGACCTCAGCTTTTTTTATTTATTTTACTTTTTTACTGTCTGAGAATAAAGTGCAATTGCACCTTAACTACATCGGGGGGGGGAGTGACGCTCTCTTTGGCAGTGTGCGCGGGGAGCATTCGCTCGGTGTTTTGTTTGCACTGAGCATGCGTGTTTTGCACACTGCACAAGGTATGCGTAGACACGAAGTCGACAGGCGAAGAGAGACTGAGGGAAGAGACAAAAGTATCCCGAAATCTAAGACGAAGCGTATGTGCTTGGCTTCACTGTGACTACGGTGGGAGAAGAAAGACCCATGTCTACTGACTATGTCTAAAAATGTTGGCAGCGGACAGCATGAAGCCAAATAAATTAAGGCGTCACTTAAAGACATTAAACAAGACAAAAAAAGACCATGTAAAGTAAAGCGTTCTTTTACCGAAAAAAAATGACCATGTACAGGAATGCGTTTTTTGTTGAAAAAAACAACCATGTACAGGAAGGCAATTTTAGCTTTAAAAAAAAAACGACCATGTATAGAAAGACGTTTTTATGAAAGAAAAACCGCAGCCATGTATAGTAAGGCGTTTTTTGTCGAAAAAAAACAACCATGTACAGGTAGAGGAAGGCGTTTTTTACCCAAAACAACGACCATGTATAGAAAGACGTTTTTACCCCCAAAAAAACGCAGGGATGTATAGTAAGGCGTTTTTGGCCGAAAAAAACGACCATGTTTAGAAAGCCGTTTTTAGCCGAAAAAAACAACCATGTATAGTAAGGCGTTTTTAACCAAAAAAACGACCATGTATAGTAAGGCGTTTTGGGCGAAAAACGACCATGTATAGTAAGGTCGTTTTTAACTAAAAACGACCATGTATAGTAAGGCGTTTTGCGAAAAAAGACCATGTATAGTAAAGCGTTTTAACGAAAAAAGCGACCATGTATAGTAAGGCGTTTTGGCGAAAAAGCGACCATGTATAGTAAGGCGTTTTGGCGAAAAAGCGACCATGTATAGTAAGGCGTTTTTAACTGAAAACGCCTTACTATACATGGTCGTTTTTCAGGAAAAACGCCTTACTATACATGGTCGTTTTTCGACAAAACGCCTTACTATACATGGTCGTTTTTGCTAAAAACGCCTTACTATACATGGTCGTTTTTGAAAAACGCCTTACTATACATGGTCGTTTTTGGTTAAAAACGCCTTACTATACATGGTCGTTTTTTCGTTAAAACGCCTTACTATACATGGTCGTTTTTCGTTAAAAACGCCTTACTATACATGGTCGTTTTTCGCTAAAACGCCTTACTATACATGGTCGTTTTTTCGCCAAAACGCCTTACTATACATGGTCGTTTTTTCGTTAAAAACGCCTTACTATACATGGTCGTTTTTGGTTAAAACGCCTTACTATACATGGTCGTTTTGGGGTCAAAACGCCTTACTATACATGGTCGTTTTTGGTTAAAACGCCTTACTATACATGGTCGTTTTTCGTTAAAACGCCTTACTATACATGGTCGTTTTGGGTCCAAAACGCCTTACTATACATGGTCGTTTTTGGGAAAAAACGCCTTACTATACATGGTCGTTTTTGGTTAAAAACGCCTTACTATACATGGTCGTTTTTTGCCAAAACGCCTTACTATACATGGTCGTTTTTGGCCAAAACGCCTTACTATACATGGTCGTTTTTCGCCAAAAACGCCTTACTATACATGGTCGTTTTTGGTTAAAACGCCTTACTATACATGGTCGTTTTTGGTAAAAACGCCTTACTATACATGGTCGTTTTTGGTTAAAAACGCCTTACTATACATGGTCGTTTTTGGTCAAAACGCCTTACTATACATGGTCGTTTTTGGTTAAAACGCCTTACTATACATGGTCGTTTTTCGCTAAAAACGCCTTACTATACATGGTCGTTTTTGGTAAAAACGCCTTACTATACATGGTCGTTTTTGGTCCAAAACGCCTTACTATACATGGTCGTTTTTGGTAAAAACGCCTTACTATACATGGTCGTTTTTGGTCCAAAAACGCCTTACTATACATGGTCGTTTTTTGGTAAAAACGCCTTACTATACATGGTCGTTTTTGGTCAAAACGCCTTACTATACATGGTCGTTTTTGGTAAAAACGCCTTACTATACATGGTCGTTTTTGGTTAAAAACGCCTTACTATACATGGTCGTTTTTGGTAAAAACGCCTTACTATACATGGTCGTTTTTGGTTAAAACGCCTTACTATACATGGTCGTTTTTGGTCAAAACGCCTTACTATACATGGTCGTTTTTGGTAAAAACGCCTTACTATACATGGTCGTTTTTGGTCAAAAACGCCTTACTATACATGGTCGTTTTTGGTTAAAACGCCTTACTATACATGGTCGTTTTTAGTTAAAAACGCCTTTTTTCGGTTAAAAACGCCTTACTATACATGGTCGTTTTTGGTAAAAACGCCTTACTATACATGGTCGTTTTTGGTTAAAAACGCCTTACTATACATGGTCGTTTTTGGGTAAAAACGCCTTACTATACATGGTCGTTTTTGGTAAAAACGCCTTACTATACATGGTCGTTTTTGGTAAAAACGCCTTACTATACATGGTCGTTTTTGGTAAAAACGCCTTACTATACATGGTCGTTTTTGGTTAAAAACGCCTTACTATACATGGTCGTTTTTGGTTAAAAACGCCTTACTATACATGGTCGTTTTTGGTAAAAACGCCTTACTATACATGGTCGTTTTTGGTAAAAACGCCTTACTATACATGGTCGTTTTTGGTTAAAACGCCTTACTATACATGGTCGTTTTTGGTTAAAAACGCCTTACTATACATGGTCGTTTTTGGTTAAAACGCCTTACTATACATGGTCGTTTTTGGTTAAAACGCCTTACTATACATGGTCGTTTTTTGGTTAAAACGCCTTACTATACATGGTCGTTTTTGGTTAAAACGCCTTACTATACATGGTCGTTTTTGGTTAAAAACGCCTTACTATACATGGTCGTTTTTTGGGTTAAAACGCCTTACTATACATGGTCGTTTTTGGGTAAAAACGCCTTACTATACATGGTCGTTTTTTGGTAAAAACGCCTTACTATACATGGTCGTTTTTGGGTAAAAACGCCTTACTATACATGGTCGTTTTTGGTTAAAACGCCTTACTATACATGGTCGTTTTTGGGTAAAAACGCCTTACTATACATGGTCGTTTTTGGTTAAAAACGCCTTACTATACATGGTCGTTTTTTGGTTAAAAACGCCTTACTATACATGGTCGTTTTTGGTCAAAAACGCCTTACTATACATGGTCGTTTTTGGTTAAAAACGCCTTACTATACATGGTCGTTTTTTAAAAACGCCTTACTATACATGGTCGTTTTTTAGTAAAAACGCCTTACTATACATGGTCGTTTTTTGGTTAAAAACGCCTTACTATACATGGTCGTTTTTGGTTAAAAACGCCTTACTATACATGGTCGTTTTTGGTTAAAAACGCCTTACTATACATGGTCGTTTTTTGGTAAAAAACGCCTTACTATACATGGTCGTTTTTTGGTAAAAAACGCCTTACTATACATGGTCGTTTTTTGGTAAAAACGCCTTACTATACATGGTCGTTTTTGGTTAAAAACGCCTTACTATACATGGTCGTTTTTTGGTTAAAAACGCCTTACTATACATGGTCGTTTTTGGTTAAAACGCCTTACTATACATGGTCGTTTTTGGTCAAAAACGCCTTACTATACATGGTCGTTTTTGGTTAAAAACGCCTTACTATACATGGTCGTTTTTGGTAAAAACGCCTTACTATACATGGTCGTTTTTGGTAAAAACGCCTTACTATACATGGTCGTTTTTGGTTAAAAACGCCTTACTATACATGGTCGTTTTTGGTAAAAACGCCTTACTATACATGGTCGTTTTTGGTAAAAACGCCTTACTATACATGGTCGTTTTTGGTAAAAACGCCTTACTATACATGGTCGTTTTTGGTAAAAACGCCTTACTATACATGGTCGTTTTTGGTTAAAAACGCCTTACTATACATGGTCGTTTTTGGGTAAAAACGCCTTACTATACATGGTCGTTTTTGGTTAAAACGCCTTACTATACATGGTCGTTTTTGGTAAAAACGCCTTACTATACATGGTCGTTTTTTGGTTAAAACGCCTTACTATACATGGTCGTTTTTGGTTAAAAACGCCTTACTATACATGGTCGTTTTTGGTTAAAACGCCTTACTATACATGGTCGTTTTTGGTTAAAAACGCCTTACTATACATGGTCGTTTTTGGTTAAAAACGCCTTACTATACATGGTCGTTTTTGGTTAAAAACGCCTTACTATACATGGTCGTTTTTTGGTTAAAACGCCTTACTATACATGGTCGTTTTTGGTTAAAACGCCTTACTATACATGGTCGTTTTTGGTCGTTAAAAACGCCTTACTATACATGGTCGTTTTTGGTTAAAACGCCTTACTATACATGGTCGTTTTTGGTTAAAACGCCTTACTATACATGGTCGTTTTTGGGTAAAAACGCCTTACTATACATGGTCGTTTTTGGTTAAAACGCCTTACTATACATGGTCGTTTTTGGTTAAAAACGCCTTACTATACATGGTCGTTTTTGGTTAAAAACGCCTTACTATACATGGTCGTTTTTGGGTTAAAACGCCTTACTATACATGGTCGTTTTTTGTTAAAAACGCCTTACTATACATGGTCGTTTTTTGGTTAAAACGCCTTACTATACATGGTCGTTTTTGGTTAAAAACGCCTTACTATACATGGTCGTTTTTGGGTAAAAACGCCTTACTATACATGGTCGTTTTTGGTTAAAAACGCCTTACTATACATGGTCGTTTTTTGGTTAAAACGCCTTACTATACATGGTCGTTTTTGGTTAAAACGCCTTACTATACATGGTCGTTTTTGGTTAAAAACGCCTTACTATACATGGTCGTTTTTGGTAAAAACGCCTTACTATACATGGTCGTTTTTAGTTAAAAACGCCTTACTATACATGGTCGTTTTTGGTTAAAACGCCTTACTATACATGGTCGTTTTTGGTTAAAACGCCTTACTATACATGGTCGTTTTTGGTTAAAAACGCCTTACTATACATGGTCGTTTTTGGTTAAAACGCCTTACTATACATGGTCGTTTTTGGTTAAAAACGCCTTACTATACATGGTCGTTTTTGGTAAAAACGCCTTACTATACATGGTCGTTTTTGGTTAAAAACGCCTTACTATACATGGTCGTTTTTGGTAAAAACGCCTTACTATACATGGTCGTTTTTGGTTAAAACGCCTTACTATACATGGTCGTTTTTGGTTAAAAACGCCTTACTATACATGGTCGTTTTTGGTTAAAAACGCCTTACTATACATGGTCGTTTTTTGGTAAAAACGCCTTACTATACATGGTCGTTTTTGGTTAAAAACGCCTTACTATACATGGTCGTTTTTTTAAAAACGCCTTACTATACATGGTCGTTTTTGGTAAAACGCCTTACTATACATGGTCGTTTTTGGTTAAAAACGCCTTACTATACATGGTCGTTTTTGGTAAAAACGCCTTACTATACATGGTCGTTTTTGGTTAAAAACGCCTTACTATACATGGTCGTTTTTGGTAAAAACGCCTTACTATACATGGTCGTTTTTTGGGTAAAACGCCTTACTATACATGGTCGTTTTTGGTTAAAACGCCTTACTATACATGGTCGTTTTTGGTTAAAACGCCTTACTATACATGGTCGTTTTTGGTAAAAACGCCTTACTATACATGGTCGTTTTTGGTAAAAACGCCTTACTATACATGGTCGTTTTTGGTTAAAACGCCTTACTATACATGGTCGTTTTTGGTTAAAACGCCTTACTATACATGGTCGTTTTTGGTTAAAAACGCCTTACTATACATGGTCGTTTTTGGTTAAAAACGCCTTACTATACATGGTCGTTTTTGGTAAAAACGCCTTACTATACATGGTCGTTTTTTGGTTAAAACGCCTTACTATACATGGTCGTTTTTGGTAAAACGCCTTACTATACATGGTCGTTTTTGGTTAAAACGCCTTACTATACATGGTCGTTTTTGGTTAAAAACGCCTTACTATACATGGTCGTTTTTGGTTAAAAACGCCTTACTATACATGGTCGTTTTTGGTTAAAAACGCCTTACTATACATGGTCGTTTTTGGTAAAAACGCCTTACTATACATGGTCGTTTTTGGTAAAAACGCCTTACTATACATGGTCGTTTTTGGTTAAAACGCCTTACTATACATGGTCGTTTTTGGTTAAAAACGCCTTACTATACATGGTCGTTTTTGGTTAAAACGCCTTACTATACATGGTCGTTTTTGGTAAAAACGCCTTACTATACATGGTCGTTTTTGGTTAAAAACGCCTTACTATACATGGTCGTTTTTGGTTAAAAACGCCTTACTATACATGGTCGTTTTTGGTAAAAACGCCTTACTATACATGGTCGTTTTTGGTTAAAAACGCCTTACTATACATGGTCGTTTTTGGTTAAAAACGCCTTACTATACATGGTCGTTTTTGGTAAAAACGCCTTACTATACATGGTCGTTTTTGGGTAAAAACGCCTTACTATACATGGTCGTTTTTGGTAAAAACGCCTTACTATACATGGTCGTTTTTGGTAAAAACGCCTTACTATACATGGTCGTTTTTGGTAAAAACGCCTTACTATACATGGTCGTTTTTGGTAAAAACGCCTTACTATACATGGTCGTTTTTGGTAAAAACGCCTTACTATACATGGTCGTTTTTGGTAAAAACGCCTTACTATACATGGTCGTTTTTGGTAAAAACGCCTTACTATACATGGTCGTTTTTGGTAAAAACGCCTTACTATACATGGTCGTTTTTGGTTAAAACGCCTTACTATACATGGTCGTTTTTAGGTAAAAACGCCTTACTATACATGGTCGTTTTTGGTTAAAAACGCCTTACTATACATGGTCGTTTTTGGTTAAAAACGCCTTACTATACATGGTCGTTTTTGGTTAAAAACGCCTTACTATACATGGTCGTTTTTGGTTAAAACGCCTTACTATACATGGTCGTTTTTGGTTAAAACGCCTTACTATACATGGTCGTTTTTTGGTAAAAACGCCTTACTATACATGGTCGTTTTTTGGTTAAAAACGCCTTACTATACATGGTCGTTTTTGGTTAAAAACGCCTTACTATACATGGTCGTTTTTGGTAAAAACGCCTTACTATACATGGTCGTTTTTGGTCGTAAAAACGCCTTACTATACATGGTCGTTTTTGGTAAAAACGCCTTACTATACATGGTCGTTTTTGGTTAAAACGCCTTACTATACATGGTCGTTTTTTGGTAAAAACGCCTTACTATACATGGTCGTTTTTGGTTAAAAACGCCTTACTATACATGGTCGTTTTTTGGTAAAAACGCCTTACTATACATGGTCGTTTTTGGTTAAAAACGCCTTACTATACATGGTCGTTTTTGGTTAAAAACGCCTTACTATACATGGTCGTTTTTGGTTAAAACGCCTTACTATACATGGTCGTTTTTGGTTAAAAACGCCTTACTATACATGGTCGTTTTTGGTAAAAACGCCTTACTATACATGGTCGTTTTTTGGTAAAAACGCCTTACTATACATGGTCGTTTTTGGTTAAAAACGCCTTACTATACATGGTCGTTTTTGGGTAAAAACGCCTTACTATACATGGTCGTTTTTGGTTAAAAACGCCTTACTATACATGGTCGTTTTTTGGTTAAAACGCCTTACTATACATGGTCGTTTTTGGTTAAAACGCCTTACTATACATGGTCGTTTTTGGTTAAAACGCCTTACTATACATGGTCGTTTTTTTGGCCTTAAAAACGCCTTACTATACATGGTCGTTTTTGGTTAAAAACGCCTTACTATACATGGTCGTTTTTGGTAAAAACGCCTTACTATACATGGTCGTTTTTATACATGGTAAAAACGCCTTACTATACATGGTCGTTTTTGGTTAAAAACGCCTTACTATACATGGTCGTTTTTGGTAAAAACGCCTTACTATACATGGTCGTTTTTGGTTAAAACGCCTTACTATACATGGTCGTTTTTGGTTAAAAACGCCTTACTATACATGGTCGTTTTTGGTTAAAAACGCCTTACTATACATGGTCGTTTTTGGTTAAAACGCCTTACTATACATGGTCGTTTTTGGTTAAAAACGCCTTACTATACATGGTCGTTTTTTGGTTAAAAACGCCTTACTATACATGGTCGTTTTTGGTTAAAACGCCTTACTATACATGGTCGTTTTTGGTAAAAACGCCTTACTATACATGGTCGTTTTTGGTTAAAAACGCCTTACTATACATGGTCGTTTTTGGTAAAAACGCCTTACTATACATGGTCGTTTTTGGTTAAAACGCCTTACTATACATGGTCGTTTTTTGGTAAAAACGCCTTACTATACATGGTCGTTTTTGGTAAAAACGCCTTACTATACATGGTCGTTTTTGGTAAAACGCCTTACTATACATGGTCGTTTTTTGGTTAAAACGCCTTACTATACATGGTCGTTTTTTGGTAAAAACGCCTTACTATACATGGTCGTTTTTGGGTAAAACGCCTTACTATACATGGTCGTTTTTGGTAAAAACGCCTTACTATACATGGTCGTTTTTGGTTAAAAACGCCTTACTATACATGGTCGTTTTTGGTAAAAACGCCTTACTATACATGGTCGTTTTTGGTAAAAACGCCTTACTATACATGGTCGTTTTTGGTTAAAAACGCCTTACTATACATGGTCGTTTTTTGTTAAAACGCCTTACTATACATGGTCGTTTTTGGTTAAAAACGCCTTACTATACATGGTCGTTTTTGGTTAAAAACGCCTTACTATACATGGTCGTTTTTGGTTAAAAACGCCTTACTATACATGGTCGTTTTTGGTAAAAACGCCTTACTATACATGGTCGTTTTTGGTTAAAACGCCTTACTATACATGGTCGTTTTTGGTTAAAAACGCCTTACTATACATGGTCGTTTTTTGGTAAAAACGCCTTACTATACATGGTCGTTTTTGGTTAAAACGCCTTACTATACATGGTCGTTTTTGGTTAAAAACGCCTTACTATACATGGTCGTTTTTGGTTAAAAACGCCTTACTATACATGGTCGTTTTTGGTTAAAACGCCTTACTATACATGGTCGTTTTTGGTTAAAACGCCTTACTATACATGGTCGTTTTTGGTTAAAAACGCCTTACTATACATGGTCGTTTTTGGTAAAAACGCCTTACTATACATGGTCGTTTTTTGGTAAAAACGCCTTACTATACATGGTCGTTTTTGGTAAAAACGCCTTACTATACATGGTCGTTTTTAGTTAAAAACGCCTTACTATACATGGTCGTTTTTGGTTAAAAACGCCTTACTATACATGGTCGTTTTTGGTTAAAACGCCTTACTATACATGGTCGTTTTTGGTTAAAAACGCCTTACTATACATGGTCGTTTTTGGTTAAAACGCCTTACTATACATGGTCGTTTTTTTTTTGGTGGGTAAAAACGCCTTACTATACATGGTCGTTTTTGGTTAAAAACGCCTTACTATACATGGTCGTTTTTGGTTAAAAACGCCTTACTATACATGGTCGTTTTTGGTTAAAAACGCCTTACTATACATGGTCGTTTTTGGTAAAAACGCCTTACTATACATGGTCGTTTTTGGTTAAAAACGCCTTACTATACATGGTCGTTTTTGGTTAAAAACGCCTTACTATACATGGTCGTTTTTGGTTAAAAACGCCTTACTATACATGGTCGTTTTTGGTTAAAAACGCCTTACTATACATGGTCGTTTTTGGTTAAAAACGCCTTACTATACATGGTCGTTTTTGGTTAAAAACGCCTTACTATACATGGTCGTTTTTGGTTAAAAACGCCTTACTATACATGGTCGTTTTTGGTTAAAAACGCCTTACTATACATGGTCGTTTTTGGTTAAAAACGCCTTACTATACATGGTCGTTTTTGTTAAAAACGCCTTACTATACATGGTCGTTTTTGGTTAAAACGCCTTACTATACATGGTCGTTTTTTGGTTAAAACGCCTTACTATACATGGTCGTTTTTGGTTAAAACGCCTTACTATACATGGTCGTTTTTGGTTAAAAACGCCTTACTATACATGGTCGTTTTTGGTAAAAACGCCTTACTATACATGGTCGTTTTTGGTAAAAACGCCTTACTATACATGGTCGTTTTTTGGTAAAAACGCCTTACTATACATGGTCGTTTTTTGGTAAAAACGCCTTACTATACATGGTCGTTTTTGGTTAAAAACGCCTTACTATACATGGTCGTTTTTGGTTAAAAACGCCTTACTATACATGGTCGTTTTTGGTAAAAACGCCTTACTATACATGGTCGTTTTTGGTTAAAAACGCCTTACTATACATGGTCGTTTTTTGGTAAAAACGCCTTACTATACATGGTCGTTTTTGGTAAAAACGCCTTACTATACATGGTCGTTTTTGGTTAAAAACGCCTTACTATACATGGTCGTTAAAACGCCTTACTATACATGGTCGTTTTTGGTTAAAACGCCTTACTATACATGGTCGTTTTTTGGTAAAAACGCCTTACTATACATGGTCGTTTTTTGGTAAAACGCCTTACTATACATGGTCGTTTTTGGTAAAAACGCCTTACTATACATGGTCGTTTTTGGTTAAAAACGCCTTACTATACATGGTCGTTTTTGGTTAAAACGCCTTACTATACATGGTCGTTTTTTGGTTAAAACGCCTTACTATACATGGTCGTTTTTGGTTAAAAACGCCTTACTATACATGGTCGTTTTTGGTTAAAAACGCCTTACTATACATGGTCGTTTTTGGTTAAAACGCCTTACTATACATGGTCGTTTTTAAAACGCCTTACTATTAAAAACGCCTTACTATACATGGTCGTTTTTAGGTAAAAACGCCTTACTATACATGGTCGTTTTTTGGTAAAACGCCTTACTATACATGGTCGTTTTTGGTTAAAAACGCCTTACTATACATGGTCGTTTTTGGTTAAAACGCCTTACTATACATGGTCGTTTTTGGTAAAAACGCCTTACTATACATGGTCGTTTTTGGTTAAAAACGCCTTACTATACATGGTCGTTTTTGGGTTAAAACGCCTTACTATACATGGTCGTTTTTGGTTAAAAACGCCTTACTATACATGGTCGCCTTACTATACATTTTTTGGTTAAAAACGCCTTACTATACATGGTCGTTTTTGGGTAAAAACGCCTTACTATACATGGTCGTTTTTGGTTAAAAACGCCTTACTATACATGGTCGTTTTTGGTTAAAAACGCCTTACTATACATGGTCGTTTTTGGTTAAAACGCCTTACTATACATGGTCGTTTTTTGGTTAAAAACGCCTTACTATACATGGTCGTTTTTTGGTTAAAAACGCCTTACTATACATGGTCGTTTTTTGGTTAAAACGCCTTACTATACATGGTCGTTTTTGGTTAAAAACGCCTTACTATACATGGTCGTTTTTTCGTTAAAAACGCCTTACTATACATGGTCGTTTTTGGGTAAAAACGCCTTACTATACATGGTCGTTTTTGGTTAAAAACGCCTTACTATACATGGTCGTTTTTTGGTTAAAACGCCTTACTATACATGGTCGTTTTTGGTTAAAAACGCCTTACTATACATGGTCGTTTTTGGTTAAAAACGCCTTACTATACATGGTCGTTTTTGGTTAAAAACGCCTTACTATACATGGTCGTTTTTGGTTAAAAACGCCTTACTATACATGGTCGTTTTTGGTTAAAACGCCTTACTATACATGGTCGTTTTTTGGTTAAAAACGCCTTACTATACATGGTCGTTTTTGGTTAAAAACGCCTTACTATACATGGTCGTTTTTGGTAAAACGCCTTACTATACATGGTCGTTTTTTGTTAAAAACGCCTTACTATACATGGTCGTTTTTGGTTAAAACGCCTTACTATACATGGTCGTTTTTTGGTTAAAACGCCTTACTATACATGGTCGTTTTTGGTTAAAACGCCTTACTATACATGGTCGTTTTTTGGTAAAAACGCCTTACTATACATGGTCGTTTTTGGGTTAAAAACGCCTTACTATACATGGTCGTTTTTTGGTTAAAACGCCTTACTATACATGGTCGTTTTTGGTTAAAAACGCCTTACTATACATGGTCGTTTTTGGTTAAAAACGCCTTACTATACATGGTCGTTTTTGGTAAAAACGCCTTACTATACATGGTCGTTTTTGGTTAAAAACGCCTTACTATACATGGTCGTTTTTGGTTAAAAACGCCTTACTATACATGGTCGTTTTTTGGTTAAAACGCCTTACTATACATGGTCGTTTTTGGTTAAAAACGCCTTACTATACATGGTCGTTTTTCGTTAAAACGCCTTACTATACATGGTCGTTTTTGGTTAAAAACGCCTTACTATACATGGTCGTTTTTTGGTAAAACGCCTTACTATACATGGTCGTTTTTGGTTAAAACGCCTTACTATACATGGTCGTTTTTGGTAAAAACGCCTTACTATACATGGTCGTTTTTGGTTAAAAACGCCTTACTATACATGGTCGTTTTTCGTTAAAAACGCCTTACTATACATGGTCGTTTTTGGTTAAAACGCCTTACTATACATGGTCGTTTTTGGTTAAAACGCCTTACTATACATGGTCGTTTTTGGTTAAAAACGCCTTACTATACATGGTCGTTTTTGGTTAAAAACGCCTTACTATACATGGTCGTTTTTGGTTAAAACGCCTTACTATACATGGTCGTTTTTTTCGGTAAAAACGCCTTACTATACATGGTCGTTTTTTCGGTTAAAAACGCCTTACTATACATGGTCGTTTTTTGGTAAAAAACGCCTTACTATACATGGTCGTTTTTTGGGTTAAAAACGCCTTACTATACATGGTCGTTTTTTTGGGTTAAAAACGCCTTACTATACATGGTCGTTTTTTTGGTAAAAAACGCCTTACTATACATGGTCGTTTTTTGGGTTAAAAACGCCTTACTATACATGGTCGTTTTTTTGGGTTAAAAACGCCTTACTATACATGGTCGTTTTTTGGTAAAAACGCCTTACTATACATGGTCGTTTTTTTCGGCCCAAAACGCCTTACTATACATGGTCGTTTTTGGTTAAAACGCCTTACTATACATGGTCGTTTTTGGTAAAAACGCCTTACTATACATGGTCGTTTTTGGTTAAAAACGCCTTACTATACATGGTCGTTTTTGGTAAAAACGCCTTACTATACCTGGTCTTTTTTTGGTTAAAAAACGCCTTACTATACATGGTCGTTTTTTGGTAAAAACGCCTTACTATACATGGTCGTTTTTTCGGTTAAAAACGCCTTACTATACATGGTCGTTTTTGGTTAAAACGCCTTACTATACATGGTCGTTTTTGGTTAAAAACGCCTTACTATACATGGTCGTTTTTGGTTAAAAACGCCTTACTATACATGGTCGTTTTTGGTTAAAACGCCTTACTATACATGGTCGTTTTTTGGTAAAAACGCCTTACTATACATGGTCGTTTTTTGGTAAAAACGCCTTACTATACATGGTCGTTTTTGGTAAAAACGCCTTACTATACATGGTCGTTTTTGTTAAAAACGCCTTACTATACATGGTCGTTTTTTGGTAAAAAACGCCTTACTATACATGGTCGTTTTTTGGTAAAAAACGCCTTACTATACATGGTCGTTTTTTGGTAAAAAACGCCTTACTATACATGGTCATTTTTTGGTAAAAACGCCTTACTATACATGGTCGTTTTTGGTTAAAAACGCCTTACTATACATGGTCGTTTTTGGTTAAAAACGCCTTACTATACATGGTCGTTTTTTGGTAAAAACGCCTTACTATACATGGTCGTTTTTGGTAAAAACGCCTTACTATACATGGTCGTTTTTGGTTAAAAACGCCTTACTATACATGGTCGTTTTTGGTTAAAACGCCTTACTATACATGGTCGTTTTTGGTTAAAAACGCCTTACTATACATGGTCGTAAAACGCCTTACTATACATGGTCGTTTTTGGGTAAAAACGCCTTACTATACATGGTCGTTTTTTGGTTAAAAACGCCTTACTATACATGGTCGTTTTTTGGTAAAACGCCTTACTATACATGGTCGTTTTTTGGTTAAAACGCCTTACTATACATGGTCGTTTTTGGTTAAAAACGCCTTACTATACATGGTCGTTTTTTGGTTAAAACGCCTTACTATACATGGTCGTTTTTGGTAAAAACGCCTTACTATACATGGTCGTTTTTGGTTAAAACGCCTTACTATACATGGTCGTTTTTGGTTAAAAACGCCTTACTATACATGGTCGTTTTTCGGTAAAAACGCCTTACTATACATGGTCGTTTTTGGTTAAAAACGCCTTACTATACATGGTCGTTTTTGGTAAAAACGCCTTACTATACATGGTCGTTTTTTGGTAAAAACGCCTTACTATACATGGTCGTTTTTCGTTAAAAACGCCTTACTATACATGGTCGTTTTTTTAAAAACGCCTTACTATACATGGTCGTTTTTGGTAAAACGCCTTACTATACATGGTCGTTTTTTGGTAAAAACGCCTTACTATACATGGTCGTTTTTGGTTAAAACGCCTTACTATACATGGTCGTTTTTGGTTAAAAACGCCTTACTATACATGGTCGTTTTTGGTAAAAACGCCTTACTATACATGGTCGTTTTTGGCCTTACTATAAAAACGCCTTACTATACATGGTCGTTTTTTGGTAAAAACGCCTTACTATACATGGTCGTTTTTTGGTAAAAACGCCTTACTATACATGGTCGTTTTTTGGTAAAAACGCCTTACTATACATGGTCGTTTTTGGTAAAAACGCCTTACTATACATGGTCGTTTTTGGTTAAAAACGCCTTACTATACATGGTCGTTTTTGGTAAAAACGCCTTACTATACATGGTCGTTTTTTGGTTAAAACGCCTTACTATACATGGTCGTTTTTTGGTTAAAAACGCCTTACTATACATGGTCGTTTTTGGTTAAAAACGCCTTACTATACATGGTCGTTTTTCGTTAAAAACGCCTTACTATACATGGTCGTTTTTGGTTAAAACGCCTTACTATACATGGTCGTTTTTTGGTAAAAACGCCTTACTATACATGGTCGTTTTTGGTAAAAACGCCTTACTATACATGGTCGTTTTTTGTTTAAAACGCCTTACTATACATGGTCGTTTTTGGTAAAAACGCCTTACTATACATGGTCGTTTTTGGGTAAAAACGCCTTACTATACATGGTCGTTTTTGGTAAAAACGCCTTACTATACATGGTCGTTTTTGGGTAAAAACGCCTTACTATACATGGTCGTTTTTGGGTAAAAACGCCTTACTATACATGGTCGTTTTTCGGTAAAAACGCCTTACTATACATGGTCGTTTTTTTAAAAACGCCTTACTATACATGGTCGTTTTTGGTTAAAAACGCCTTACTATACATGGTCGTTTTTTGGTTAAAACGCCTTACTATACATGGTCGTTTTTGGTTAAAACGCCTTACTATACATGGTCGTTTTTTGGTAAAAACGCCTTACTATACATGGTCGTTTTTCGTTAAAAACGCCTTACTATACATGGTCGTTTTTGGTAAAAACGCCTTACTATACATGGTCGTTTTTTGGTAAAAACGCCTTACTATACATGGTCGTTTTTTGGTTAAAACGCCTTACTATACATGGTCGTTTTTGGTTAAAAACGCCTTACTATACATGGTCGTTTTTCGGTAAAAACGCCTTACTATACATGGTCGTTTTTGGTTAAAAACGCCTTACTATACATGGTCGTTTTTCGGTAAAAACGCCTTACTATACATGGTCGTTTTTTGGTTAAAACGCCTTACTATACATGGTCGTTTTTGGTTAAAAACGCCTTACTATACATGGTCGTTTTTGGGTAAAAACGCCTTACTATACATGGTCGTTTTTGGTTAAAACGCCTTACTATACATGGTCGTTTTTGGTTAAAAACGCCTTACTATACATGGTCGTTTTTGGGTAAAAACGCCTTACTATACATGGTCGTTTTTTGGTTAAAAACGCCTTACTATACATGGTCGTTTTTCGGTAAAAACGCCTTACTATACATGGTCGTTTTTGGGTAAAACGCCTTACTATACATGGTCGTTTTTGGTAAAAACGCCTTACTATACATGGTCGTTTTTTTTAAAACGCCTTACTATACATGGTCGTTTTTTCGGTAAAAACGCCTTACTATACATGGTCGTTTTTTGGTAAAAACGCCTTACTATACATGGTCGTTTTTGGTAAAAACGCCTTACTATACATGGTCGTTTTTTTAAAAACGCCTTACTATACATGGTCGTTTTTTGGTTAAAAACGCCTTACTATACATGGTCGTTTTTGGTTAAAAACGCCTTACTATACATGGTCGTTTTTGGTTAAAAACGCCTTACTATACATGGTCGTTTTTTGGTAAAAACGCCTTACTATACATGGTCGTTTTTGGTAAAAACGCCTTACTATACATGGTCGTTTTTTGGTAAAAACGCCTTACTATACATGGTCGTTTTTGGTAAAAACGCCTTACTATACATGGTCGTTTTTTGGTTAAAAACGCCTTACTATACATGGTCGTTTTTGGTAAAAACGCCTTACTATACATGGTCGTTTTTGGTTAAAACGCCTTACTATACATGGTCGTTTTTGGTAAAAACGCCTTACTATACATGGTCGTTTTTTCGGTAAAAACGCCTTACTATACATGGTCGTTTTTGGTAAAAACGCCTTACTATACATGGTCGTTTTTTGGTTAAAAACGCCTTACTATACATGGTCGTTTTTTGTTAAAAAACGCCTTACTATACATGGTCGTTTTTTGGTAAAAAACGCCTTACTATACATGGTCGTTTTTTGGTTAAAAACGCCTTACTATACATGGTCGTTTTTCGGTAAAAACGCCTTACTATACATGGTCGTTTTTTGGTAAAAACGCCTTACTATACATGGTCGTTTTTTGGTAAAAACGCCTTACTATACATGGTCGTTTTTTGGTAAAAACGCCTTACTATACATGGTCGTTTTTGGTTAAAACGCCTTACTATACATGGTCGTTTTTGGTTAAAAACGCCTTACTATACATGGTCGTTTTTTCGTAAAAACGCCTTACTATACATGGTCGTTTTTTAAAACGCCTTACTATACATGGTCGTTTTTTGGTTAAAACGCCTTACTATACATGGTCGTTTTTGGTTAAAAACGCCTTACTATACATGGTCGTTTTAGGTAAAAACGTTAAAAACGCCTTACTATACATGGTCGTTTTTGGTAAAAACGCCTTACTATACATGGTCGTTTTTGGTTAAAAACGCCTTACTATACATGGTCGTTTTTGGTTAAAAACGCCTTACTATACATGGTCGTTTTTTGGTAAAAACGCCTTACTATACATGGTCGTTTTTTCGGTAAAAACGCCTTACTATACATGGTCGTTTTTGGGTAAAAACGCCTTACTATACATGGTCGTTTTTCGTTAAAACGCCTTACTATACATGGTCGTTTTTGGTTAAAAACGCCTTACTATACATGGTCGTTTTTGGGTAAAAACGCCTTACTATACATGGTCGTTTTTCGTTAAAAACGCCTTACTATACATGGTCGTTTTTGGTTAAAACGCCTTACTATACATGGTCGTTTTTGGTAAAAACGCCTTACTATACATGGTCGTTTTTGGTTAAAAACGCCTTACTATACATGGTCGTTTTTGGTAAAAACGCCTTACTATACATGGTCGTTTTTGGTTAAAACGCCTTACTATACATGGTCGTTTTTTGGTAAAAACGCCTTACTATACATGGTCGTTTTTTGGTAAAAACGCCTTACTATACATGGTCGTTTTTGGTTAAAAACGCCTTACTATACATGGTCGTTTTTTGGTTAAAAACGCCTTACTATACATGGTCGTTTTTGGTTAAAAACGCCTTACTATACATGGTCGTTTTTGGTAAAAACGCCTTACTATACATGGTCGTTTTTTCGTTAAAACGCCTTACTATACATGGTCGTTTTTGGTAAAAACGCCTTACTATACATGGTCGTTTTTGGTTAAAAACGCCTTACTATACATGGTCGTTTTTTGGTTAAAAACGCCTTACTATACATGGTCGTTTTTGGTTAAAAACGCCTTACTATACATGGTCGTTTTTGGTAAAAACGCCTTACTATACATGGTCGTTTTTGGTTAAAAACGCCTTACTATACATGGTCGTTTTTGGTTAAAACGCCTTACTATACATGGTCGTTTTTGGTTAAAAACGCCTTACTATACATGGTCGTTTTTTGGTTAAAACGCCTTACTATACATGGTCGTTTTTGGTTAAAAACGCCTTACTATACATGGTCGTTTTTGGTTAAAAACGCCTTACTATACATGGTCGTTTTTCGTTAAAAACGCCTTACTATACATGGTCGTTTTTGGTTAAAAACGCCTTACTATACATGGTCGTTTTTTTAGGTTAAAAACGCCTTACTATACATGGTCGTTTTTGGTTAAAAACGCCTTACTATACATGGTCGTTTTTCGTTAAAAACGCCTTACTATACATGGTCGTTTTTGGTAAAAA
The DNA here is from genome assembly GCA_026261675.1 of Hippocampus mohnikei. NCBI lineage: Eukaryota > Metazoa > Chordata > Actinopteri > Syngnathiformes > Syngnathidae > Hippocampus > Hippocampus mohnikei. The sequence goes on from JAKGUB010000328.1 coordinate 4,671,068, forward strand.
CGCCTTACTATACATGGTCGTTTTTGGTTAAAAACGCCTTACTATACATGGTCGTTTTTTGGTAAAAACGCCTTACTATACATGGTCGTTTTTGGTAAAAACGCCTTACTATACATGGTCGTTTTTTGGGGAAAAAACGCCTTACTATACATGGTCGTTTTTTCGGCCAAAAACGCCTTACTATACATGGTCGTTTTTTGGGTAAAAAATGCCTTACTATACATGGTCGTTTTTTGGTTAAAAACGCCTTACTATACATGGTCGTTTTTTCAGGAAAAAACGCCTTACTATACATGGTCGTTTTTTTCGGTTAAAAACGCCTTACTATACATGGTCGTTTTTGGTAAAAAACGCCTTACTATACATGGTCGTTTTTTCGGTTAAAAACGCCTTACTATACATGGTCGTTTTTTGGTAAAAACGCCTTACTATACATGGTCGTTTTTGGTTAAAAACGCCTTACTATACATGGTCGTTTTTGGTAAAAACGCCTTACTATACATGGTCGTTTTTTGGTTAAAAACGCCTTACTATACATGGTCGTTTTTAGGGTAAAAACGCCTTACTATACATGGTCGTTTTTCGGTAAAAACGCCTTACTATACATGGTCGTTTTTGGTTAAAAACGCCTTACTATACATGGTCGTTTTTGGTAAAAACGCCTTACTATACATGGTCGTTTTTGGTTAAAACGCCTTACTATACATGGTCGTTTTTGGTTAAAACGCCTTACTATACATGGTCGTTTTTGGTAAAAACGCCTTACTATACATGGTCGCCTTTTTGGTTAAAACGCCTTACTATACATGGTCGTTTTTTGGTAAAAACGCCTTACTATACATGGTCGTTTTTTGGTTAAAACGCCTTACTATACATGGTCGTTTTTCGGTAAAAACGCCTTACTATACATGGTCGTTTTTGGTTAAAAACGCCTTACTATACATGGTCGTTTTTTGGTTAAAAACGCCTTACTATACATGGTCGTTTTTCGTTAAAAACGCCTTACTATACATGGTCGTTTTTTTTAAAAACGCCTTACTATACATGGTCGTTTTTCGTTAAAACGCCTTACTATACATGGTCGTTTTTGGTTAAAAACGCCTTACTATACATGGTCGTTTTTTTTTAAAAACGCCTTACTATACATGGTCGTTTTTGGTTAAAACGCCTTACTATACATGGTCGTTTTTGGTAAAAACGCCTTACTATACATGGTCGTTTTTGGGTAAAAACGCCTTACTATACATGGTCGTTTTTGGTAAAAACGCCTTACTATACATGGTCGTTTTTGGTTAAAAACGCCTTACTATACATGGTCGTTTTTCGGTAAAAACGCCTTACTATACATGGTCGTTTTTGGTAAAAACGCCTTACTATACATGGTCGTTTTTGGTAAAAACGCCTTACTATACATGGTCGTTTTTTGGTAAAAACGCCTTACTATACATGGTCGTTTTTCGGTTAAAAACGCCTTACTATACATGGTCGTTTTTTGGTAAAAACGCCTTACTATACATGGTCGTTTTTTCGTTAAAAACGCCTTACTATACATGGTCGTTTTTGGTTAAAACGCCTTACTATACATGGTCGTTTTTTGGTTAAAACGCCTTACTATACATGGTCGTTTTTCGTTAAAAACGCCTTACTATACATGGTCGTTTTTTGGTAAAAACGCCTTACTATACATGGTCGTTTTTGGTAAAAACGCCTTACTATACATGGTCGTTTTTGGTTAAAACGCCTTACTATACATGGTCGTTTTTGGTTAAAAACGCCTTACTATACATGGTCGTTTTTGGTTAAAAACGCCTTACTATACATGGTCGTTTTTGGTTAAAAACGCCTTACTATACATGGTCGTTTTTGGTTAAAACGCCTTACTATACATGGTCGTTTTTGGTTAAAACGCCTTACTATACATGGTCGTTTTTGGTAAAAACGCCTTACTATACATGGTCGTTTTTGGTTAAAAACGCCTTACTATACATGGTCGTTTTTGGGTAAAAACGCCTTACTATACATGGTCGTTTTTGGTTAAAAACGCCTTACTATACATGGTCGTTTTTCGGTAAAAACGCCTTACTATACATGGTCGTTTTTGGTTAAAAACGCCTTACTATACATGGTCGTTTTTGGTTAAAAACGCCTTACTATACATGGTCGTTTTTCGGTAAAAACGCCTTACTATACATGGTCGTTTTTTGGTTAAAAACGCCTTACTATACATGGTCGTTTTTGGTTAAAAACGCCTTACTATACATGGTCGTTTTTTGGTTAAAACGCCTTACTATACATGGTCGTTTTTCGTTAAAAACGCCTTACTATACATGGTCATTTTTTGGTAAAAAAACGCCTTACTATACATGGTCATTTTTTGGTAAAAAACGCCTTACTATACATGGTCGTTTTTCGTTAAAACGCCTTACTATACATGGTCGTTTTTCGGTTAAAACGCCTTACTATACATGGTCGTTTTTGGTTAAAAACGCCTTACTATACATGGTCGTTTTTCGTTAAAAACGCCTTACTATACATGGTCGTTTTTTTCGTTAAAAACGCCTTACTATACATGGTCGTTTTTTGTTAAAAACGCCTTACTATACATGGTCGTTTTTTGGTTAAAAACGCCTTACTATACATGGTCGTTTTTCGGTAAAAACGCCTTACTATACATGGTCGTTTTTTGGTTAAAACGCCTTACTATACATGGTCGTTTTTGGTTAAAACGCCTTACTATACATGGTCGTTTTTTGGTTAAAAACGCCTTACTATACATGGTCGTTTTTTTTGGTTAAAAACGCCTTACTATACATGGTCGTTTTTTGGTAAAAACGCCTTACTATACATGGTCGTTTTTGGTTAAAAACGCCTTACTATACATGGTCGTTTTTGGTTAAAACGCCTTACTATACATGGTCGTTTTTGGTTAAAAACGCCTTACTATACATGGTCGTTTTTGGTAAAAACGCCTTACTATACATGGTCGTTTTTCGTTAAAAACGCCTTACTATACATGGTCGTTTTTTGGTAAAAACGCCTTACTATACATGGTCGTTTTTGGTTAAAAACGCCTTACTATACATGGTCGTTTTTGGTTAAAACGCCTTACTATACATGGTCGTTTTTTGGTAAAAAACGCCTTACTATACATGGTCGTTTTTTGGTAAAAACGCCTTACTATACATGGTCGTTTTTGGTAAAAACGCCTTACTATACATGGTCGTTTTTGGTTAAAACGCCTTACTATACATGGTCGTTTTTGGGTTAAAACGCCTTACTATACAAAAACGCCTTACTATACATGGTCGTTTTTGGTTAAAACGCCTTACTATACATGGTCATTTTTTGGTAAAAAACGCCTTACTATACATGGTCGTTTTTTCTGTCAAAAAACGCCTTACTATACATGGTCGTTTTTTGGTGAAAAACGCCTTACTATACATGGTCGTTTTTCGGTAAAAACGCCTTACTATACATGGTCGTTTTTCGTTAAAACGCCTTACTATACATGGTCGTTTTTGGTTAAAAACGCCTTACTATACATGGTCGTTTTTGGTTAAAACGCCTTACTATACATGGTCGTTTTTCGGTAAAAACGCCTTACTATACATGGTCGTTTTTTCGTTAAAAACGCCTTACTATACATGGTCGTTTTTTCGGTAAAAACGCCTTACTATACATGGTCGTTTTTCGTTAAAACGCCTTACTATACATGGTCGTTTTTTGGTAAAAACGCCTTACTATACATGGTCGTTTTTTTGGTTAAAACGCCTTACTATACATGGTCGTTTTTGGTTAAAAACGCCTTACTATACATGGTCGTTTTTACATGGGTTAAAAACGCCTTACTATACATGGTCGTTTTTGGTAAAAACGCCTTACTATACATGGTCGTTTTTGGTAAAAACGCCTTACTATACATGGTCGTTTTTGGTTAAAACGCCTTACTATACATGGTCGTTTTTTGGTAAAAACGCCTTACTATACATGGTCGTTTTTTGGTTAAAACGCCTTACTATACATGGTCGTTTTTTGGTAAAAACGCCTTACTATACATGGTCGTTTTTGGTTAAAAACGCCTTACTATACATGGTCGTTTTTGGTTAAAAACGCCTTACTATACATGGTCGTTTTTGGTTAAAACGCCTTACTATACATGGTCGTTTTTCGTTAAAACGCCTTACTATACATGGTCGTTTTTTGGTAAAAACGCCTTACTATACATGGTCGTTTTTCGTTAAAAACGCCTTACTATACATGGTCGTTTTTCGTTAAAAACGCCTTACTATACATGGTCGTTTTTTCGGTAAAAACGCCTTACTATACATGGTCGTTTTTTGGTAAAAACGCCTTACTATACATGGTCGTTTTTTCGGTAAAAACGCCTTACTATACATGGTCGTTTTTCGTTAAAAACGCCTTACTATACATGGTCGTTTTTGGTTAAAACGCCTTACTATACATGGTCGTTTTTTCGGTAAAAACGCCTTACTATACATGGTCGTTTTTGGTTAAAACGCCTTACTATACATGGTCGTTTTTTCGTAAAAACGCCTTACTATACATGGTCGTTTTTAAAAACGTACTAAAAACGCCTTACTATACATGGTCGTTTTTTGGTTAAAAACGCCTTACTATACATGGTCGTTTTTCGGTAAAAACGCCTTACTATACATGGTCGTTTTTGGTTAAAAACGCCTTACTATACATGGTCGTTTTTGGTAAAAACGCCTTACTATACATGGTCGTTTTTGGTTAAAAACGCCTTACTATACATGGTCGTTTTTTGGTAAAAACGCCTTACTATACATGGTCGTTTTTCGGTAAAAACGCCTTACTATACATGGTCGTTTTTGGTTAAAACGCCTTACTATACATGGTCGTTTTTCGGTAAAAACGCCTTACTATACATGGTCGTTTTTTGGTTAAAAACGCCTTACTATACATGGTCGTTTTTTGGTTAAAACGCCTTACTATACATGGTCGTTTTTGGTAAAAACGCCTTACTATACATGGTCGTTTTTGGTAAAAACGCCTTACTATACATGGTCGTTTTTTTTTTAAAACGCCTTACTATACATGGTCGTTTTTCGTTAAAAACGCCTTACTATACATGGTCGTTTTTTGGTTAAAACGCCTTACTATACATGGTCGTTTTTCGTTAAAAACGCCTTACTATACATGGTCGTTTTTTGGTTAAAAACGCCTTACTATACATGGTCGTTTTTCGTTAAAAACGCCTTACTATACATGGTCGTTTTTGGTTAAAAACGCCTTACTATACATGGTCGTTTTTTGGTAAAAACGCCTTACTATACATGGTCGTTTTTTGGTTAAAACGCCTTACTATACATGGTCGTTTTTCGTTAAAAACGCCTTACTATACATGGTCGTTTTTGGTTAAAAACGCCTTACTATACATGGTCGTTTTTCGGTAAAAACGCCTTACTATACATGGTCGTTTTTTGGTTAAAAACGCCTTACTATACATGGTCGTTTTTTGGTAAAAACGCCTTACTATACATGGTCGTTTTTGGTAAAAACGCCTTACTATACATGGTCGTTTTTTGGTTAAAACGCCTTACTATACATGGTCGTTTTTTGGTTAAAAACGCCTTACTATACATGGTCGTTTTTGGTTAAAACGCCTTACTATACATGGTCGTTTTTTCGTTTTTAAAAACGCCTTACTATACATGGTCGTTTTTTGGTTAAAAACGCCTTACTATACATGGTCGTTTTTCGGTAAAAACGCCTTACTATACATGGTCGTTTTTGGTTAAAAACGCCTTACTATACATGGTCGTTTTTCGTTAAAAACGCCTTACTATACATGGTTTTTTTTAAAAACGCCTTACTATACATGGTCGTTTTTGGTTAAAACGCCTTACTATACATGGTCGTTTTTGGTTAAAACGCCTTACTATACATGGTCGTTTTTCGTTAAAAACGCCTTACTATACATGGTCGTTTTTCGGTAAAAACGCCTTACTATACATGGTCGTTTTTGGTAAAAACGCCTTACTATACATGGTCGTTTTCGGTTAAAAACGCCTTACTATACATGGTCGTTTTTAGTTAAAAACGCCTTACTATACATGGTCGTTTTTGGTTAAAAACGCCTTACTATACATGGTCGTTTTTTGGTTAAAAACGCCTTACTATACATGGTCGTTTTTTGGTAAAAAACGCCTTACTATACATGGTCGTTTTTTGGTAAAAAACGCCTTACTATACATGGTCGTTTTTTGGTTAAAACGCCTTACTATACATGGTCGTTTTTTGGTTAAAAACGCCTTACTATACATGGTCGTTTTTGGTAAAAACGCCTTACTATACATGGTCGTTTTTCGGTTAAAACGCCTTACTATACATGGTCGTTTTTGGTTAAAACGCCTTACTATACATGGTCGTTTTTTGGTTAAAACGCCTTACTATACATGGTCGTTTTTGGTTAAAAACGCCTTACTATACATGGTCGTTTTTGGTTAAAAACGCCTTACTATACATGGTCGTTTTTGGTTAAAACGCCTTACTATACATGGTCGTTTTTGGTTAAAACGCCTTACTATACATGGTCGTTTTTTGGTAAAAACGCCTTACTATACATGGTCGTTTTTTGGTTAAAAACGCCTTACTATACATGGTCGTTTTTTTGGTTAAAAACGCCTTACTATACATGGTCGTTTTTTGGTTAAAAACGCCTTACTATACATGGTCGTTTTTTGGTTAAAAACGCCTTACTATACATGGTCGTTTTTTGGTTAAAAACGCCTTACTATACATGGTCGTTTTTTGGTAAAAACGCCTTGCTATACATGGTCGTTTTTCGTTAAAAACGCCTTACTATACATGGTCGTTTTTGGTTAAAAACGCCTTACTATACATGGTCGTTTTTGGTTAAAACGCCTTACTATACATGGTCGTTTTTTGGTTAAAAACGCCTTACTATACATGGTCGTTTTTTTTGGTTAAAACGCCTTACTATACATGGTCGTTTTTGGTTAAAAACGCCTTACTATACATGGTCGTTTTTTGGTAAAAACGCCTTACTATACATGGTCATTTTTTGGTAAAAAACGCCTTACTATACATGGTCGTTTTTCGTTAAAAACGCCTTACTATACATGGTCGTTTTTTGGTTAAAAACGCCTTACTATACATGGTCGTTTTTGGTTAAAAACGCCTTACTATACATGGTCGTTTTTTGGTTAAAAACGCCTTACTATACATGGTCGTTTTTGGTAAAAACGCCTCCCTATACATGGTCTTTTTTTGTAAAAACGCCTTACTATACATGGTCGTTTTTTCGGTAAAAACGCCTTACTATACATGGTCGTTTTTTGGTTAAAAACGCCTTACTATACATGGTCGTTTTTTGGTAAAAACGCCTTACTATACATGGTCGTTTTTGGTTAAAAACGCCTTACTATACATGGTCGTTTTTGGTAAAAACGCCTTACTATACATGGTCGTTTTTCGGTAAAAACGCCTTACTATACATGGTCGTTTTTCGGTAAAAACGCCTTACTATACATGGTCGTTTTTTGGGTAAAAACGCCTTGCTATACATGGTCGTTTTTTGTAAAAACGCTTTACTATACATGGTCGTTTTTTGGTTAAAAACGCCTTGCTATACATGGTCGTTTTTTGGTTAAAAACGCCTTACTATACATGGTCGTTTTTTTGGTTAAAAACGCCTTACTATACATGGTCGTTTTTTGGTAAAAACGCCTTGCTATACATGGTCGTTTTTGGTAAAAACGCCTTACTATACATGGTCGTTTTTGGTTAAAACGCCTTACTATACATGGTCGTTTTTGGTTAAAAACGCCTTACTATACATGGTCGTTTTTCGTTAAAAACGCCTTACTATACATGGTCGTTTTTCGGTTAAAAACGCCTTACTATACATGGTCGTTTTTTGGTTAAAACGCCTTACTATACATGGTCGTTTTTCGGTTAAAAACGCCTTACTATACATGGTCGGGTTTTTTTTCGGTTAAAACGCCTTACTATACATGGTCGTTTTTCGGTAAAAACGCCTTACTATACATGGTCGTTTTTTTCGGTAAAAAACGCCTTACTATACATGGTCGTTTTTTTAAAAACGCCTTACTATACATGGTCGTTTTTTTGTTAAAAACGCCTTACTATACATGGTCGTTTTTTCGTAAAAACGCCTTACTATACATGGTCGTTTTTGGTTAAAACGCCTTACTATACATGGTCGTTTTTCGTTAAAAACGCCTTACTATACATGGTCGTTTTTTGGTAAAAACGCCTTACTATACATGGTCGTTTTTTCGCCTTACTATACAAAAACGCCTTACTATACATGGTCGTTTTTCGGTAAAAACGCCTTACTATACATGGTCGTTTTTCGGTAAAAACGCCTTACTATACATGGTCGTTTTTGGTTAAAAACGCCTTACTATACATGGTCGTTTTTGGTTAAAAACGCCTTACTATACATGGTCGTTTTTGGGTAAAAACGCCTTACTATACATGGTCGTTTTTTGGTTAAAAACGCCTTACTATACATGGTCGTTTTTGGTTAAAACGCCTTACTATACATGGTCATTTTTTGGTAAAAAACGCCTTACTATACATGGTCGTTTTTCGGTAAAAACGCCTTACTATACATGGTCGTTTTTTGGTAAAAAACGCCTTACTATACATGGTCGTTTTTTGGTAAAAACGCCTTACTATACATGGTCGTTTTTGGGTAAAAACGCCTTACTATACATGGTCGTTTTTTGGTAAAAACGCCTTACTATACATGGTCGTTTTTTCGTAAAAACGCCTTACTATACATGGTCGTTTTTGGTAAAAACGCCTTACTATACATGGTCGTTTTTGGTTAAAACGCCTTACTATACATGGTCGTTTTTTGGTTAAAAACGCCTTACTATACATGGTCGTTTTTTGGTAAAAACGCCTTACTATACATGGTCGTTTTTGGTAAAAACGCCTTACTATACATGGTCGTTTTTGGTTAAAACGCCTTACTATACATGGTCGTTTTTGGTTAAAAACGCCTTACTATACATGGTCGTTTTTTGGTTAAAACGCCTTACTATACATGGTCGTTTTTGGGTAAAAACGCCTTACTATACATGGTCGTTTTTCGGTAAAAACGCCTTACTATACATGGTCGTTTTTTGGTTAAAAACGCCTTACTATACATGGTCGTTTTTCGTAAAAACGCCTTACTATACATGGTCGTTTTTCGTAAAAACGCCTTACTATACATGGTCGTTTTTGGTTAAAAACGCCTTACTATACATGGTCGTTTTTGGGTAAAAACGCCTTACTATACATGGTCGTTTTTGGTTAAAAACGCCTTACTATACATGGTCGTTTTTGGTTAAAAACGCCTTACTATACATGGTCGTTTTTGGTTAAAAACGCCTTACTATACATGGTCGTTTTTCGGTAAAAACGCCTTACTATACATGGTCGTTTTTGGTAAAAACGCCTTACTATACATGGTCGTTTTTTGGTAAAAACGCCTTACTATACATGGTCGTTTTTGGTTAAAACGCCTTACTATACATGGTCGTTTTTGGTTAAAAACGCCTTACTATACATGGTCGTTTTTTGGTTAAAACGCCTTACTATACATGGTCGTTTTTTCGGTAAAAACGCCTTACTATACATGGTCGTTTTTGGTTAAAAACGCCTTACTATACATGGTCGTTTTTCGGTAAAAACGCCTTACTATACATGGTCGTTTTTTGGTAAAAACGCCTTACTATACATGGTCGTTTTTGGTTAAAAACGCCTTACTATACATGGTCGTTTTTTGGTAAAAACGCCTTACTATACATGGTCGTTTTTTCGTTAAAAACGCCTTACTATACATGGTCGTTTTTGGTAAAAACGCCTTACTATACATGGTCGTTTTTGGTAAAAACGCCTTACTATACATGGTCGTTTTTTGGTTAAAAACGCCTTACTATACATGGTCGTTTTTTGGTAAAAAACGCCTTACTATACATGGTCGTTTTTTGTTAAAAACGCCTTACTATACATGGTCGTTTTTCGGTAAAAACGCCTTACTATACATGGTCGTTTTTTGGTTAAAAACGCCTTACTATACATGGTCGTTTTTGGTTAAAAACGCCTTACTATACATGGTCGTTTTTGGTAAAAACGCCTTACTATACATGGTCGTTTTTCGTTAAAAACGCCTTACTATACATGGTCGTTTTTGGTTAAAAACGCCTTACTATACATGGTCGTAAAAACGCCTTACTATACATGGTCGTTTTTGGTTAAAACGCCTTACTATACATGGTCGTTTTTTGGTTAAAAACGCCTTACTATACATGGTCGTTTTTCGGTAAAAACGCCTTACTATACATGGTCGTTTTTGGTAAAAACGCCTTACTATACATGGTCGTTTTTTGGTAAAAACGCCTTACTATACATGGTCGTTTTTTGGTTAAAAACGCCTTACTATACATGGTCGTTTTTGGGTAAAAACGCCTTACTATACATGGTCGTTTTTCGCCTTACTATACATGGTCGTTTTTAGGTAAAAACGCCTTACTATACATGGTCGTTTTTTGGTAAAAACGCCTTACTATACATGGTCGTTTTTGGTTAAAAACGCCTTACTATACATGGTCGTTTTTGGTAAAAACGCCTTACTATACATGGTCGTTTTTTGGTAAAAACGCCTTACTATACATGGTCGTTTTTGGTTAAAACGCCTTACTATACATGGTCGTTTTTTGGTAAAAACGCCTTACTATACATGGTCGTTTTTTCGGTAAAAACGCCTTACTATACATGGTCGTTTTTGGTAAAAACGCCTTACTATACATGGTCGTTTTTGGTAAAAACGCCTTACTATACATGGTCGTTTTTTCGTTAAAAACGCCTTACTATACATGGTCGTAAAAACGCCTTTTTTCGTTTTTGGTTAAAAACGCCTTACTATACATGGTCGTTTTTGGTAAAAACGCCTTACTATACATGGTCGTTTTTGGGTAAAAACGCCTTACTATACATGGTCGTTTTTGGTTAAAACGCCTTACTATACATGGTCGTTTTTTGGTTAAAACGCCTTACTATACATGGTCGTTTTTGGTTAAAAACGCCTTACTATACATGGTCGTTTTTCGTTAAAAACGCCTTACTATACATGGTCGTTTTTGGTAAAAACGCCTTACTATACATGGTCGTTTTTAAAAACGCCTTACTATACATGGGTAAAAACGCCTTACTATACATGGTCGTTTTTTGGTTAAAAACGCCTTACTATACATGGTCGTTTTTGGTAAAAACGCCTTACTATACATGGTCGTTTTTGGGTAAAAACGCCTTACTATACATGGTCGTTTTTGGTAAAAACGCCTTACTATACATGGTCGTTTTTTGGTAAAAACGCCTTACTATACATGGTCGTTTTTGGTAAAAACGCCTTACTATACATGGTCGTTTTTGGTAAAAACGCCTTACTATACATGGTCGTTTTTGGTAAAAACGCCTTACTATACATGGTCGTTTTTGGTTAAAAACGCCTTACTATACATGGTCGTTTTTTGGTAAAACGCCTTACTATACATGGTCGTTTTTGGTTAAAAACGCCTTACTATACATGGTCGTTTTTGGTTAAAACGCCTTACTATACATGGTCGTTAAAAACGCCTTTTTGGTCGTTTTTGGTAAAAACGCCTTACTATACATGGTCGTTTTTGGTAAAAACGCCTTACTATACATGGTCGTTTTTTCGGTAAAAACGCCTTACTATACATGGTCGTTTTTGGTTAAAAACGCCTTACTATACATGGTCGTTTTTTGGTAAAAACGCCTTACTATACATGGTCGTTTTTTGGTAAAAACGCCTTACTATACATGGTCGTTTTTCGGTAAAAACGCCTTACTATACATGGTCGTTTTTCGTTAAAAACGCCTTACTATACATGGTCGTTTTTGGTTAAAAACGCCTTACTATACATGGTCGTTTTTCGTTAAAAACGCCTTACTATACATGGTCGTTTTTTGGTAAAAACGCCTTACTATACATGGTCGTTTTTTGGTAAAAACGCCTTACTATACATGGTCGTTTTTTGTTAAAAACGCCTTACTATACATGGTCGTTTTTGGTTAAAAACGCCTTACTATACATGGTCGTTTTTGGTTAAAAACGCCTTACTATACATGGTCGTTTTTCGTTAAAAACGCCTTACTATACATGGTCGTTTTTTAAAAACGCCTTACTATACATGGTCGTTTTTTGGTTAAAACGCCTTACTATACATGGTCGTTTTTGGTTAAAAACGCCTTACTATACATGGTCGTTTTTCGGTAAAAACGCCTTACTATACATGGTCGTTTTTGGTAAAAACGCCTTACTATACATGGTCGTTTTTGGTAAAAACGCCTTACTATACATGGTCGTTTTTGGTTAAAAACGCCTTACTATACATGGTCGTTTTTTGGTAAAAACGCCTTACTATACATGGTCGTTTTTTTTTTTGGTAAAAACGCCTTACTATACATGGTCGTTTTTTCGGTAAAAACGCCTTACTATACATGGTCGTTTTTTGGTAAAAACGCCTTACTATACATGGTCGTTTTTGGTTAAAAACGCCTTACTATACATGGTCGTTTTTTGGTTAAAACGCCTTACTATACATGGTCGTTTTTCGGTTAAAAACGCCTTACTATACATGGTCGTTTTTTGGTAAAAACGCCTTACTATACATGGTCGTTTTTTGGTAAAAACGCCTTACTATACATGGTCGTTTTTCGTTAAAAACGCCTTACTATACATGGTCGTTTTTTGGTAAAAACGCCTTACTATACATGGTCGTTTTTGGTAAAAACGCCTTACTATACATGGTCGTTTTTGGTAAAAACGCCTTACTATACATGGTCGTTTTTGGTTAAAACGCCTTTTTGGTCGTAAAAACGCCTTACTATACATGGTCGCCTTACTATACATTTTTTGGTTAAAAACGCCTTACTATACATGGTCGTTTTTCGGTAAAAACGCCTTACTATACATGGTCGTTTTTGGTTAAAAACGCCTTACTATACATGGTCGTTTTTGGGTAAAAACGCCTTACTATACATGGTCGTTTTTCGGTAAAAACGCCTTACTATACATGGTCGTTTTTGGGTTAAAAACGCCTTACTATACATGGTCGTTTTTTGGTAAAAACGCCTTACTATACATGGTCGTTTTTGGTTAAAAACGCCTTACTATACATGGTCGTTTTTGGTTAAAAACGCCTTACTATACATGGTCGTTTTTGGTAAAAACGCCTTACTATACATGGTCGTTTTTGGTTAAAAACGCCTTACTATACATGGTCGTTTTTGGGTAAAAACGCCTTACTATACATGGTCGTTTTTCGGTAAAAACGCCTTACTATACATGGTCGTTTTTTCGGTAAAAACGCCTTACTATACATGGTCGTTTTTGGTAAAAACGCCTTACTATACATGGTCGTTTTTTGGTAAAAACGCCTTACTATACATGGTCGTTTTTCATGGTCGTAAAAACGCCTTACTATACATGGTCGTTTTTGGTAAAAACGCCTTACTATACATGGTCGTTTTTGGTAAAAACGCCTTACTATACATGGTCGTTTTTTGGTTAAAAACGCCTTACTATACATGGTCGTTTTTCGGTAAAAACGCCTTACTATACATGGTCGTTTTTTGGTAAAAACGCCTTACTATACATGGTCGTTTTTGGTAAAAACGCCTTACTATACATGGTCGTTTTTGGTAAAAACGCCTTACTATACATGGTCGTTTTTGGTTAAAAACGCCTTACTATACATGGTCGTTTTTCGGTAAAAACGCCTTACTATACATGGTCGTTTTTCGTTAAAAACGCCTTACTATACATGGTCGTTTTTTGGTTAAAAACGCCTTACTATACATGGTCGTTTTTGGGTAAAAACGCCTTACTATACATGGTCGTTTTTCGGTAAAAACGCCTTACTATACATGGTCGTTTTTGGTAAAAACGCCTTACTATACATGGTCGTTTTTGGTAAAAACGCCTTACTATACATGGTCGTTTTTTGGTAAAAACGCCTTACTATACATGGTCGTTTTTGGTTAAAAACGCCTTACTATACATGGTCGTTTTTGGTTAAAAACGCCTTACTATACATGGTCGTTTTTCGTTAAAAACGCCTTACTATACATGGTCGTTTTTTTTTTACATGGTCGTTTTTTGGTTAAAAACGCCTTACTATACATGGTCGTTTTTGGTAAAAACGCCTTACTATACATGGTCGTTAAAACGCCTTACTATACATGGGTAAAAACGCCTTACTATACATGGTCGTTTTTTGGTTAAAACGCCTTACTATACATGGTCGTTTTTCGTTAAAAACGCCTTACTATACATGGTCGTTTTTGGTAAAAACGCCTTACTATACATGGTCATTTTTTGGTAAAAAACGCCTTACTATACATGGTCATTTTTTGGTAAAAAACGCCTTACTATACATGGTCGTTTTTGGTAAAAACGCCTTACTATACATGGTCGTTTTTGGTAAAAACGCCTTACTATACATGGTCGTTTTTTACATGGTCGTTTTTAAAAACGCCTTACTATACATGGTCGTTTTTCGTAAAAACGCCTTACTATACATGGTCGTTTTTTGGTAAAAACGCCTTACTATACATGGTCGTTTTTGGTTAAAAACGCCTTACTATACATGGTCGTTTTTGGTAAAAACGCCTTACTATACATGGTCGTTTTTGGTTAAAAACGCCTTACTATACATGGTCGTTTTTTGGTTAAAAACGCCTTACTATACATGGTCGTTTTTTGGTTAAAAACGCCTTACTATACATGGTCGTTTTTTGGTTAAAAACGCCTTACTATACATGGTCTGTTTTTGGTTAAAAACGCCTTACTATACATGGTCGTTTTTGGTTAAAACGCCTTACTATACATGGTCGTTTTTGGGTAAAAACGCCTTACTATACATGGTCGTTTTTGGTAAAAACGCCTTACTATACATGGTCGTTTTTGGTTAAAAACGCCTTACTATACATGGTCGTTTTTTGGTAAAAACGCCTTACTATACATGGTCGTTTTTTCGTTAAAAACGCCTTACTATACATGGTCGTTTTTGGTAAAAACGCCTTACTATACAT
The DNA here is from genome assembly GCA_026261675.1 of Hippocampus mohnikei. Lineage (NCBI taxonomy): Eukaryota > Metazoa > Chordata > Actinopteri > Syngnathiformes > Syngnathidae > Hippocampus > Hippocampus mohnikei. The sequence goes on from JAKGUB010000328.1 coordinate 4,686,212, forward strand.
GGTCGTTTTTTGGTAAAAACGCCTTACTATACATGGTCGTTTTTGGTTAAAAACGCCTTACTATACATGGTCGTTTTTGGTTAAAAACGCCTTACTATACATGGTCGTTTTTTGGGTTAAAAACGCCTTACTATACATGGTCGTTTTTTGGTAAAAACGCCTTACTATACATGGTCGTTTTTGGTTAAAAACGCCTTACTATACATGGTCGTTTTTTTGGGTTAAAAACGCCTTACTATACATGGTCGTTTTTGGTAAAAACGCCTTACTATACATGGTCGTTTTTGGTAAAAACGCCTTACTATACATGGTCGTTTTTCGTTAAAAACGCCTTACTATACATGGTCGTTTTTTGGTAAAAACGCCTTACTATACATGGTCGTTTTTCGTTAAAAACGCCTTACTATACATGGTCGTTTTTGGTAAAAACGCCTTACTATACATGGTCGTTTTTCGGTAAAAACGCCTTACTATACATGGTCGTTTTTGGTAAAAACGCCTTACTATACATGGTCGTTTTTTGGTAAAAACGCCTTACTATACATGGTCGTTTTTTGGTAAAAACGCCTTACTATACATGGTCGTTTTTGGTAAAAACGCCTTACTATACATGGTCGTTTTTTTTTTGGGTAAAAACGCCTTACTATACATGGTCGTTTTTGGTAAAAACGCCTTACTATACATGGTCGTTTTTTCGGTAAAAACGCCTTACTATACATGGTCGTTTTTTGGTAAAAACGCCTTACTATACATGGTCGTTTTTCGGTAAAAACGCCTTACTATACATGGTCGTTTTTCGGTAAAAACGCCTTACTATACATGGTCGTTTTTCGTTAAAAACGCCTTACTATACATGGTCGTTTTTTCGTTAAAACGCCTTACTATACATGGTCGTTTTTTGGTTAAAAACGCCTTACTATACATGGTCGTTTTTGGTAAAAACGCCTTACTATACATGGTCGTTTTTCGTTAAAACGCCTTACTATACATGGTCGTTTTTGGTTAAAAACGCCTTACTATACATGGTCGTTTTTTGGTAAAAACGCCTTACTATACATGGTCGTTTTTTGGGTAAAAACGCCTTACTATACATGGTCGTTTTTGGTTAAAAACGCCTTACTATACATGGTCGTTTTTCGGTAAAAACGCCTTACTATACATGGTCGTTTTTGGTTAAAAACGCCTTACTATACATGGTCGTTTTTCGTTAAAAACGCCTTACTATACATGGTCGTTTTTCGTTAAAAACGCCTTACTATACATGGTCGTTTTTCGTTAAAAACGCCTTACTATACATGGTCGTTTTTCGGTAAAAACGCCTTACTATACATGGTCGTTTTTCGTTAAAAACGCCTTACTATACATGGTCGTTTTTTTAAAAACGCCTTACTATACAAAAACGCCTTACTATACATGGTCGTTTTTTCGTTAAAAACGCCTTACTATACATGGTCGTTTTTTGGTAAAAACGCCTTACTATACATGGTCGTTTTTGGTAAAAACGCCTTACTATACATGGTCGTTTTTGGTTAAAAACGCCTTACTATACATGGTCGTTTTTCGGTAAAAACGCCTTACTATACATGGTCGTTTTTGGTAAAAACGCCTTACTATACATGGTCGTTTTTTCATGGGTTAAAAACGCCTTACTATACATGGTCGTTTTTTCGTTAAAAACGCCTTACTATACATGGTCGTTTTTTGGTAAAAACGCCTTACTATACATGGTCGTTTTTTCGGTAAAAACGCCTTACTATACATGGTCGTAAAAACGCCTTACTATACATGGTCGTTTTTGGTAAAAACGCCTTACTATACATGGTCGTTTTTGGTAAAAACGCCTTACTATACATGGTCGTTTTTGGTAAAAACGCCTTACTATACATGGTCGTTTTTGGGTAAAAACGCCTTACTATACATGGTCGTTTTTCGGTAAAAACGCCTTACTATACATGGTCGTTTTTCGGTTAAAAACGCCTTACTATACATGGTCGTTTTTTGGTAAAAACGCCTTACTATACATGGTCGTTTTTCGGTAAAAACGCCTTACTATACATGGTCGTTTTTTCGTTAAAAACGCCTTACTATACATGGTCGTTTTTTGGTAAAAACGCCTTACTATACATGGTCGTTTTTGGTAAAAACGCCTTACTATACATGGTCGTTTTTACATGGTCGTTTTTCGGTAAAAACGCCTTACTATACATGGTCGTTTTTCGGTTAAAAACGCCTTACTATACATGGTCGTTTTTCGGTAAAAACGCCTTACTATACATGGTCGTTTTTGGGTAAAAACGCCTTACTATACATGGTCGTTTTTCGTTAAAAACGCCTTACTATACATGGTCGTTTTTCGGTAAAAACGCCTTACTATACATGGTCGTTTTTCGGTAAAAACGCCTTACTATACATGGTCGTTTTTGGTTAAAAACGCCTTACTATACATGGTCGTTTTTCGGTAAAAACGCCTTACTATACATGGTCGTTTTTGGTAAAAACGCCTTACTATACATGGTCGTTTTTGGTAAAAACGCCTTACTATACATGGTCGTTTTTCGGTAAAAACGCCTTACTATACATGGTCGTTTTTTTTCTATACAAAAACGCCTTACTATACATGGTCGTTTTTGGTTAAAAACGCCTTACTATACATGGTCGTTTTTCGGTAAAAACGCCTTACTATACATGGTCGTTTTTTCGGTAAAAACGCCTTACTATACATGGTCGTTTTTGGTTAAAAACGCCTTACTATACATGGTCGTTTTTCGGTTAAAAACGCCTTACTATACATGGTCGTTTTTGGTTAAAAACGCCTTACTATACATGGTCGTTTTTCGGTAAAAACGCCTTACTATACATGGTCGTTTTTGGTTAAAAACGCCTTACTATACATGGTCGTTTTTGGTTAAAAACGCCTTACTATACATGGTCGTTTTTCGGTAAAAACGCCTTACTATACATGGTCGTTTTTGGGTAAAAACGCCTTACTATACATGGTCGTTTTTTGGTAAAAACGCCTTACTATACATGGTCGTTTTTCGGTAAAAACGCCTTACTATACATGGTCGTTTTTGGTAAAAACGCCTTACTATACATGGTCGTTTTTGGTTAAAAACGCCTTACTATACATGGTCGTTTTTCGGTAAAAACGCCTTACTATACATGGTCGTTTTTGGTAAAAACGCCTTACTATACATGGTCGTTTTTGGTAAAAACGCCTTACTATACATGGTCGTTTTTTGGTTAAAACGCCTTACTATACATGGTCGTTTTTCGGTTAAAAACGCCTTACTATACATGGTCGTTTTTCGTTAAAAACGCCTTACTATACATGGTCGTTTTTGGTTAAAAACGCCTTACTATACATGGTCGTTTTTTCGTAAAAACGCCTTACTATACATGGTCGTTTTTTCGGTAAAAACGCCTTACTATACATGGTCGTTTTTTCGGTAAAAACGCCTTACTATACATGGTCGTTTTTGGGTAAAAACGCCTTACTATACATGGTCGTTTTTCGTTAAAAACGCCTTACTATACATGGTCGTTTTTGGTTAAAAACGCCTTACTATACATGGTCGTTTTTGGTAAAAACGCCTTACTATACATGGTCGTTTTTTGGGTAAAAACGCCTTACTATACATGGTCGTTTTTGGTTAAAAACGCCTTACTATACATGGTCGTTTTTGGTTAAAAACGCCTTACTATACATGGTCGTTTTTTGGTAAAAACGCCTTACTATACATGGTCGTTTTTCGGTAAAAACGCCTTACTATACATGGTCGTTTTTGGTTAAAAACGCCTTACTATACATGGTCGTTTTTGGGTAAAAACGCCTTACTATACATGGTCGTTTTTTGGTAAAAACGCCTTACTATACATGGTCGTTTTTGGGTAAAAACGCCTTACTATACATGGTCGTTTTTGGTAAAAACGCCTTACTATACATGGTCGTTTTTGGTTAAAAACGCCTTACTATACATGGTCGTTTTTCGGTAAAAACGCCTTACTATACATGGTCGTTTTTTCGTTAAAAACGCCTTACTATACATGGTCGTTTTTCATGGGTAAAAACGCCTTACTATACATGGTCGTTTTTGGGTAAAAACGCCTTACTATACATGGTCGTTTTTTGGTTAAAAACGCCTTACTATACATGGTCGTTTTTCGTAAAAACGCCTTACTATACATGGTCGTTTTTCGTTAAAAACGCCTTACTATACATGGTCGTTTTTGGGTAAAAACGCCTTACTATACATGGTCGTTTTTTCGTTAAAAACGCCTTACTATACATGGTCGTTTTTGGTTAAAAACGCCTTACTATACATGGTCGTTTTTTGGTAAAAACGCCTTACTATACATGGTCGTTTTTTTCGTAAAAACGCCTTACTATACATGGTCGTTTTTCGTTAAAAACGCCTTACTATACATGGTCGTTTTTCGTTAAAACGCCTTACTATACATGGTCGTTTTTGGTTAAAAACGCCTTACTATACATGGTCGTTTTTGGGTAAAAACGCCTTACTATACATGGTCGTTTTTCGTTAAAAACGCCTTACTATACATGGTCGTTTTTGGTTAAAAACGCCTTACTATACATGGTCGTTTTTGGTTAAAAACGCCTTACTATACATGGTCGTTTTTTCGTTAAAACGCCTTACTATACATGGTCGTTTTTGGTTAAAAACGCCTTACTATACATGGTCGTTTTTTCATGGGTAAAAACGCCTTACTATACATGGTCGTTTTTTGGTAAAAACGCCTTACTATACATGGTCGTTTTTCGGTAAAAACGCCTTACTATACATGGTCGTTTTTCGTTAAAAACGCCTTACTATACATGGTCGTTTTTCGGTAAAAACGCCTTACTATACATGGTCGTTTTTCGTTAAAAACGCCTTACTATACATGGTCGTTTTTCGGTAAAAACGCCTTACTATACATGGTCGTTTTTTCGTAAAAACGCCTTACTATACATGGTCGTTTTTTCGTAAAAACGCCTTACTATACATGGTCGTTTTTGGTAAAAACGCCTTACTATACATGGTCGTTTTTTGGTAAAAACGCCTTACTATACATGGTCGTTTTTTCGTAAAAACGCCTTACTATACATGGTCGTTTTTTCGTAAAAACGCCTTACTATACATGGTCGTTTTTTCGTAAAAACGCCTTACTATACATGGTCGTTTTTCGTTAAAAACGCCTTACTATACATGGTCGTTTTTCGTTAAAAACGCCTTACTATACATGGTCGTTTTTCGTAAAAACGCCTTACTATACATGGTCGTTTTTGGTAAAAACGCCTTACTATACATGGTCGTTTTTTCGTAAAAACGCCTTACTATACATGGTCGTTTTTTCGTTAAAACGCCTTACTATACATGGTCGTTTTTCGGTTAAAACGCCTTACTATACATGGTCGTTTTTCGTTAAAAACGCCTTACTATACATGGTCGTTTTTGGGTAAAAACGCCTTACTATACATGGTCGTTTTTTCGTAAAAACGCCTTACTATACATGGTCGTTTTTTCGTTAAAAACGCCTTACTATACATGGTCGTTTTTTCGCCTTACTATTAAAAACGCCTTACTATACATGGTCGTTTTTTGGTAAAAACGCCTTACTATACATGGTCGTTTTTGGGTAAAAACGCCTTACTATACATGGTCGTTTTTTCGGTTAAAAACGCCTTACTATACATGGTCGTTTTTTCGTTAAAAACGCCTTACTATACATGGTCGTTTTTCGTTAAAAACGCCTTACTATACATGGTCGTTTTTCGTAAAAACGCCTTACTATACATGGTCGTTTTTCGTTAAAAACGCCTTACTATACATGGTCGTTTTTTCGTAAAAACGCCTTACTATACATGGTCGTTTTTTCGTAAAAACGCCTTACTATACATGGTCGTTTTTGGTAAAAACGCCTTACTATACATGGTCGTTTTTTCGTTAAAAACGCCTTACTATACATGGTCGTTTTTCGTAAAAACGCCTTACTATACATGGTCGTTTTTGGTAAAAACGCCTTACTATACATGGTCGTTTTTTGGTAAAAACGCCTTACTATACATGGTCGTTTTTGGTTAAAAACGCCTTACTATACATGGTCGTTTTTCGTTAAAAACGCCTTACTATACATGGTCGTTTTTCGTAAAAACGCCTTACTATACATGGTCGTTTTTGGGTAAAAACGCCTTACTATACATGGTCGTTTTTGGTAAAAACGCCTTACTATACATGGTCGTTTTTCGTTAAAAACGCCTTACTATACATGGTCGTTTTTCGCCAAAAACGCCTTACTATACATGGTCGTTTTTGGGTAAAAACGCCTTACTATACATGGTCGTTTTTTCGTTAAAACGCCTTACTATACATGGTCGTTTTTGGGTAAAAACGCCTTACTATACATGGTCGTTTTTTGGTTAAAAACGCCTTACTATACATGGTCGTTTTTCATGGCAAAAACGCCTTACTATACATGGTCGTTTTTCGTTAAAACGCCTTACTATACATGGTCGTTTTTTCGCCTTAAAAACGCCTTACTATACATGGTCGTTTTTGGGTAAAAACGCCTTACTATACATGGTCGTTTTTCGGTAAAAACGCCTTACTATACATGGTCGTTTTTGGTAAAAACGCCTTACTATACATGGTCGTTTTTTCGTAAAAACGCCTTACTATACATGGTCGTTTTTCGGTAAAAACGCCTTACTATACATGGTCGTTTTTCGTAAAAACGCCTTACTATACATGGTCGTTTTTCGGTAAAAACGCCTTACTATACATGGTCGTTTTTTGGTAAAAACGCCTTACTATACATGGTCGCCTTTTTTCGTTTTTAAAAACGCCTTACTATACATGGTCGTTTTTGGTAAAAACGCCTTACTATACATGGTCGTTTTTCGTAAAAACGCCTTACTATACATGGTCGTTTTTCGGTAAAAACGCCTTACTATACATGGTCGTTTTTCGGTAAAAACGCCTTACTATACATGGTCGTTTTTGGTAAAAACGCCTTACTATACATGGTCGTTTTTGGTTAAAAACGCCTTACTATACATGGTCGTTTTTGGGTAAAAACGCCTTACTATACATGGTCGTTTTTCGTAAAAACGCCTTACTATACATGGTCGTTTTTGGTTAAAAACGCCTTACTATACATGGTCGTTTTTTCGTAAAAACGCCTTACTATACATGGTCGTTTTTCGGTAAAAACGCCTTACTATACATGGTCGTTTTTGGGTAAAAACGCCTTACTATACATGGTCGTTTTTTCGCCAAAACGCCTTACTATACATGGTCGTTTTTGGGTAAAAACGCCTTACTATACATGGTCGTTTTTGGGTAAAAACGCCTTACTATACATGGTCGTTTTTCAGTTAAAAACGCCTTACTATACATGGTCGTTTTTCGCCAAAACGCCTTACTATACATGGTCGTTTTTGGGTAAAAACGCCTTACTATACATGGTCGTTTTTGGGTTAAAACGCCTTACTATACATGGTCGTTTTTTCGTTAAAAACGCCTTACTATACATGGTCGTTTTTTCGTTAAAAACGCCTTACTATACATGGTCGTTTTTGGGTAAAAACGCCTTACTATACATGGTCGTTTTTGGTAAAAACGCCTTACTATACATGGTCGTTTTTGGTAAAAACGCCTTACTATACATGGTCGTTTTTGGTTAAAAACGCCTTACTATACATGGTCGTTTTTGGTTAAAAACGCCTTACTATACATGGTCGTTTTTCGTAAAAACGCCTTACTATACATGGTCGTTTTTGGGTAAAAACGCCTTACTATACATGGTCGTTTTTGGGTAAAAACGCCTTACTATACATGGTCGTTTTTCGGTTAAAAACGCCTTACTATACATGGTCGTTTTTCGCCAAAAACGCCTTACTATACATGGTCGTTTTTGGGTAAAAACGCCTTACTATACATGGTCGTTTTTTGGTAAAAACGCCTTACTATACATGGTCGTTTTTGGGTAAAAACGCCTTACTATACATGGTCGTTTTTTGGGTTAAAACGCCTTACTATACATGGTCGTTTTTCAGTTAAAAACGCCTTACTATACATGGTCGTTTTTTCGTTAAAAACGCCTTACTATACATGGTCGTTTTTGGGTAAAAACGCCTTACTATACATGGTCGTTTTTGGGTTAAAAACGCCTTACTATACATGGTCGTTTTTGGTTAAAAACGCCTTACTATACATGGTCGTTTTTCGCCAAAACGCCTTACTATACATGGTCGTTTTTGGGTAAAAACGCCTTACTATACATGGTCGTTTTTTTGTTAAAAACGCCTTACTATACATGGTCGTTTTTCGGTAAAAACGCCTTACTATACATGGTCGTTTTTCGCCAAAACGCCTTACTATACATGGTCGTTTTTCGCCAAAAACGCCTTACTATACATGGTCGTTTTTGGGTAAAAACGCCTTACTATACATGGTCGTTTTTGGTTAAAACGCCTTACTATACATGGTCGTTTTTCAGTTAAAACGCCTTACTATACATGGTCGTTTTTTCGCCAAAACGCCTTACTATACATGGTCGTTTTTGGGTAAAAACGCCTTACTATACATGGTCGTTTTTGGTTAAAAACGCCTTACTATACATGGTCGTTTTTGGGTAAAAACGCCTTACTATACATGGTCGTTTTTCGCCAAAACGCCTTACTATACATGGTCGTTTTTGGGTAAAAACGCCTTACTATACATGGTCGTTTTTGGTCAAAACGCCTTACTATACATGGTCGTTTTTCAGGTAAAAACGCCTTACTATACATGGTCGTTTTTCGTTAAAAACGCCTTACTATACATGGTCGTTTTTCGCCAAAACGCCTTACTATACATGGTCGTTTTTGGGTAAAAACGCCTTACTATACATGGTCGTTTTTCAGTTAAAAACGCCTTACTATACATGGTCGTTTTTCAGGTTAAAAACGCCTTACTATACATGGTCGTTTTTCGGTTAAAAACGCCTTACTATACATGGTCGTTTTTCGTTAAAAACGCCTTACTATACATGGTCGTTTTTCGGTTAAAAACGCCTTACTATACATGGTCGTTTTTGGGTAAAAACGCCTTACTATACATGGTCGTTTTTCGTTAAAAACGCCTTACTATACATGGTCGTTTTTGGGTAAAACGCCTTACTATACATGGTCGTTTTTTGGTAAAAACGCCTTACTATACATGGTCGTTTTTCGCAAAAACGCCTTACTATACATGGTCGTTTTTTCGCCAAAAACGCCTTACTATACATGGTCGTTTTTCGGTAAAAACGCCTTACTATACATGGTCGTTTTTTCGCCAAAAACGCCTTACTATACATGGTCGTTTTTCGCCAAAAACGCCTTACTATACATGGTCGTTTTTGGGTAAAAACGCCTTACTATACATGGTCGTTTTTGGTTAAAAACGCCTTACTATACATGGTCGCTTTTTCGTTAAAAACGCCTTACTATACATGGTCGTTTTTTCGCCAAAACGCCTTACTATACATGGTCGTTTTTCGGTAAAAACGCCTTACTATACATGGTCGTTTTTTCGCCAAAACGCCTTACTATACATGGTCGTTTTTGGGAAAAACGCCTTACTATACATGGTCGTTTTTCGCCAAAACGCCTTACTATACATGGTCGTTTTTCGCCAAAACGCCTTACTATACATGGTCGTTTTTGGGTAAAAACGCCTTACTATACATGGTCGTTTTTTCAGTTAAAAACGCCTTACTATACATGGTCGTTTTTCAGGAAAAACGCCTTACTATACATGGTCGTTTTTCGTTAAAAACGCCTTACTATACATGGTCGTTTTTCGTTAAAAACGCCTTACTATACATGGTCGTTTTTCGTTAAAAACGCCTTACTATACATGGTCGTTTTTGGGAAAAACGCCTTACTATACATGGTCGTTTTTCGCCAAAACGCCTTACTATACATGGTCGTTTTTGGGTAAAAACGCCTTACTATACATGGTCGTTTTTTCAGGAAAACGCCTTACTATACATGGTCGTTTTTTCGCAAAAACGCCTTACTATACATGGTCGTTTTTTCGCCAAAACGCCTTACTATACATGGTCGTTTTTCGGTAAAACGCCTTACTATACATGGTCGTTTTTTCGCCAAAACGCCTTACTATACATGGTCGTTTTTTCGCCAAAACGCCTTACTATACATGGTCGTTTTTGGGTAAAATGCCTTACTATACATGGTCGTTTTTGGGTTAAAACGCCTTACTATACATGGTCGTTTTTCAGTTAAAACGCCTTACTATACATGGTCGTTTTTTCGCCAAAACGCTTACTATACATGGTCGTTTTTGGGTAAAAACGCCTTACTATACATGGTCGTTTTTTCGCCAAAACGCCTTACTATACATGGTCGTTTTTGGGAAAACGCCTTACTATACATGGTCGCTTTTTTCGCCAAAACGCCTTACTATACATGGTCGTTTTTCGCCAAAACGCCTTACTATACATGGTCGCTTTTTGGGTAAAACGCCTTACTATACATGGTCGTTTTTTCGCTAAAACGCTTACTATACATGGTCGTTTTCGCCTAAAACGCCTTACTATACATGGTCGTTTTTTCGCCAAAACGCCTTACTATACATGGTCGTTTTTCGTTAAAAACGCCTTACTATACATGGTCGTTTTTTCGCCAAAACGCCTTACTATACATGGTCGTTTTTGGGTTAAAATGCCTTACTATACATGGTCGTTTTTGGTCAAAAACGCCTTACTATACATGGTCGTTTTTCAGGAAAACGCCTTACTATACATGGTCGTTTTTGGTCAAAACGCCTTACTATACATGGTCGTTTTTCGGAAAACGCCTTACTATACATGGTCGTTTTTGGGTAAAAAATGCCTTACTATACATGGTCGTTTTTTTGGTCAAAAACGCCTTACTATACATGGTCGTTTTTTCTGCCAAAACGCCTTACTATACATGGTCGTTTTTTGGGTAAAAAATGCCTTACTATACATGGTCGTTTTTTTGGTCAAAAACACCTTACTATACATTGTCGTTTTTTTCGTCCAAAAACGCCTTACTATACATGGTCGTTTTTTCGGCCAAAAACGCCTTACTATCCATGGTCGCTTTTTCGGTTAAAAACGCCTTACTATACATGGTCGTTTTTTCGGCTAAAAACGGTTTACTTTTCTGTACCACCAAATATAGAAGTTTACTTTCAGAGGAAAATCTGGACCACACAAGGACCAGTTATAAGCTGATTGTGCATGTTTTTCTTTGCATTACTCAAGCTTTGCAAAGATCAGCTTTTCCTCCTTGCTCTGGGGGAGGCCGACCCTCTCTGCTGCAGTCCACGAGACAAATTCAGTCTTTTAAACCTGCACATGCTCAGGTGATGTAATGTCAAAGGGCACAATACATTCGATGAGTTACTCGGCTAGGACTTCACATGACTTTTTGCCACACGTGCCAAGTCAAGCACAATTTCATCACTATTCTGCAGCATACATATGGATACGGACCAAAATGTTAGTCAATTTACTCTCGGTCGTTCAACCATTTTTTAAATATTGGACCATATCACAATGACGTGACACTCGCCCCCAAAAGAAATGAAGTCATAAATGCACCTTTATTTTAATCATCATCGCCGCCCAAAGAAATCACAAAGTCAAGAATGCACATCTTTATTTTAATCATAATACAGATGGTTTTAGTAATACATATTCAAAACATCTTAAAAGGCCCAACTATGACAATACATCGGCCCAGAGATGAGAAACATGCAAGACATGAAACATGTTGTTTCAAACTGTACCGGAATCTATTTGACTAATATTAGAAAGGTGATACTCAGCATAAGCAATACTCGGAATCCAATATGTAATGTGTGTTTGCATATCATACAGTCGAGGTGAGTTCTGCAACAGACAAAAACAGTGAGCATGTATGCTCAAACACGCGCTTCCACATCCCATCAGTGCTCAATGTCCACTTTTCAACCTTGCCAGACGGACTTCCTCCATTAGCTCTTTGAGGTACTCGATCTCCCTCGCCATAGATTCCGCCTTCTCTTTCAGCTCTACGTTCTTCCTCTCTAGCAGCGAGTGCTCGGTCAACAGAAGATCCTGCTCTGCCCTCTTTTTTTGCCGGTAGCGAGTGGCTGCTGTCTTATTCTGCTCCATCTTCTTTAATTTCTTGTTCTTGGGTGCCTTCAAAGTTTCTCTTTCATCTGAACCTGGGAATGGCTTAACTTTAACTGTGGGGAAGTGGGGCTTATATTTTTGTTTAGGGTCTGGGTATGGTCGGGTTCTGGAGGACCTTGTTTGGGGGGGAGCCAGGGGAGAGGAATGATTCACGTTGGACCGCGTGGAACCAGTGGAGTGCGCACTCACGTCATTTTTGGGCGCCAGCACAAGGACAATTCGAGTTGGTGAAAGGGAGAGCACAACCCTTTGGACCGGAGGTATCACAGCGGCTACCACCTCATCCATGGGAACATCTACCTCACTACCTAGGTCCAGGGTGTATGCAGGGGAGGAGGAAGAGTCATCATACGGGGAGGGGGGACTTGGGGAGTAAGCAGATGTTGATTCCAATTTGATTTCTAACTCCTCTTGGGGTTCTGGGGTGGATGAGTCAGGGGAGGGAACATCGCATGCATCATCGTGGGATGCTGGTTCCGCTGAGGAGATAAATGGATCACAACCAACAGAGGGCGAGTGAGAAATATCTGGTAAAGGAGGAGCAAGACTTGACAGAATGGGGATTGGGAATGAGTCAAGCTCAATGGGGCAATCAAGGGATGCCAGGAGGTCGTCTGGATCACTGGGAGACTCTTCATTAGGACTGGATGTGCCTATCAGAGAGTCCAGGTCTAAGTCACTCAGATCCATCCTTTCGGCCATCCAATCCAGGTCACCAAACACATCTTCTGAGGGTAAAATGGGCACAATTAAAAATATTTACTGTCAGTTAAATTAAGAATCAATAAACAATGTTCTTACCTTTGCTGTCAGCTGCGACCACCACCTCAGTATCTCCCAACTGCCCAGAGTGGGCTGACCAGGGGAATGGAAGCGGATCGGATGAAATTTCAGTTTTCCCCTGGAGGACAGCTGGCGGTGAACAAGGGGGTGTATAGAAGGGATGGGGAGAGGAAGAAGACAGAAATGAGGAGCTGAATGGTGACACTGGTGATGTGACTCCATCCGTTGAGGTTTGTCCTCCTTTGCGATGGTCCTCTTGGTCAGGGTGAAATGCAGCTGAGCCTGTGGCATCAGCCATGGGAGAGGAAGGCCCCCACAGATGGGCCTCCATGTCTTCCAGGCCAAACAGTGAGCTTGTCATCATCATGGTCATAGTGGCTGTTGTTGGTCACAAAAGGAGTACGTGACAACGATCTGAGGGTGCCAAACTCTTTTTTGCTGTCGTGTGCAGCAGTGCTGAGGGTTTCCACGTGGGACCTGGAAACAGAGGAAAACATTTGGTTACAATTACAGTTACCTTCACAGACAAGTTTTTGTCACAAGTCAAGGCGTGCATGTCAAAGCCATAATGCCAGCCAAGAGTGCATAGTTGATTTTTGCAGTAGTCCGTGAAAAGATAAGAGACCCTGCTTAAGTGAGTTAAGTGTAGTGGGGGGTTACTGAAAAACGTGTGCTTTATTATAAAAATACATTTTATTTGTAAGCGCCTTTCAAGACACCCAGGGACACGTTACAATAACAAAAACAATAAAACATAATACGGGTTGAGCAGCGGCAGCCAAACGCGCCAGCGTTCACTCAACCCGGAAGTCAGAAAGAAACCACAGGGGAGGGAGAGGGGAAAAAAAAACACGCTCGAACTATCATTTTGAGGATAATTTGAGTTATGCAAAAAAATGCACAAGCATATGACAGTTACAACAGGTCACAAGACATAAACAATGAACAATGATTATTATTACTACATTAGATATTTTTTTAATGTGTACGTTTTAATGTGTATATATATATATATATATATACACACACACACACACACACAGAGACAGAGATAAAACTGATTTCACAGAGTAACAAAGATTATCATTTGTTATGACAACACTGCCCCATCACGGCATGGAAAAAGTCACGTGCTTTCATTCCGGTGACTGTGACGTCATTTATCCCTAAAATGGTCACCGAGTTCCCCTCCCCCAGCCACACAAAGCCGCCATTTTAAAACGAGGTAATGATCTTGTTCGACAGCCACGTTGGAACATCAAAGTAGTAAAATAACAAAACACAACAATAAAGTCCAATGGTTTTCACAATATAACTTGAGATAATAACCAGAGAGAATTTAGGTTGTGTTGAGGGAGTTAAACATAAATAAAAACATTGCTTCTCAATGTCTAGAGTTACATCAGCCATGGTTAATCTTTTGTTATAACGTTTATTTCGAATGCGAGTAATAACATTTCAAAAAGTGTACTTGAAATGGACTAGGGTGTGTTCGACGACGCTGGCGATCACGGCGCCCACGGTAGGCCCGACACACGTTTACGAGGAAGTACCGGCTCTTAAATGAATACTTACGACATTTTCGCTGAATTAGAAGTAATTCAGTGCACTGGTTGGATGCACTGGTTTGCTGGCTGCTGCGTCGCTGCACACTTTTACACTGCCATTTCGGCAAAAATAGACTTATGTCAACGAATACTATATTGTTTCTAGGTGCTGAGAGGTAAGCAAAATGGCGCAGAGGGCGCAGCTGCAATCTTAAAGCACTTTTCCGCCTTCCAGTATCCTTCCGCATTATGCGTGTTAGCGATCACTCCGCCAAGGACTATATTCCGGTTTTTCCGGTTCTTCACGTAATACAAATAAAAAGATAACCACCACTTTTTTCTCTCATGAATCGATTTATTGAAAACTTATTGATGAGCGATAAAGGAATACCTGAACATACAATAGCCAATGCAGTTAAAAAATACATCTGTATTTCACAACAGCTGCAGCTGTAACAAAGCGCTTGACAGAACATAAAATAACAAAATAATTGAACACATAAGTAATGGACAGTCATGCTATCGTAACCACTATTTCTACATACGTCTTGTTGTATGAAGCAAAAACAAATATGAATTTTAATATTAAAATTGTGTGTGTCTGTGTGTGTGTGTGTGTGTGTGTGTGTGTGTGTGTGTGTGTGTGTGTTAAATATAATTGGATTAATTTGGTCTATGTTATTGAAATAATTACAAATGACAACATTCTAGAACTGATGGAACATTTCCACAGCTTACGGACCAAAAAAAAAAAATCAAACGAGGGAAATTCTACAAAGGTCAGCATTCTAAAGTGATTGTAGTGTATTTGTTTGGTTGTTGTTCTTATGCTTCATCAATTTCCACACAAAATTCAGATAGTCAAGCTCCTTCTGAAGATTTCGAGCGAGCAGTTGAATTCTTCCCGAGAGGCTGCTCTTAGTGGACTTCTTTAGCCTTTTCTGACCATCCTTTTCCTTAAAATACTGATCCACTTCTGCAGCAAAGGCATGGAGCAGCCTGTCAGAAGACATTCCACGTATGTACAAAGCATTTCTATCATTCTTGATGTTATTTAGTAAAGACTGCATTTGATCAGCAATTGTCAATGCGTCAGGTGGAGCCCCAGCCTGCTGTAACCTCACAAGATCGTGCCTTTGAACCTCCGTTAGCTCACAGAGGACAAAATCCAGACACTGTTCTATATCAGCAACATTGAACATGTAATCATAGACAAGTTTCTCAATTATGTTTCCGTCTTCAATCTTCTTGTTGGGCTTAGAAGCACGGACACCCATTCCTCCTGCGACTCCCACCATACCAACACCGACAGCAGTAACGACCAGCGATGCACCCATGGTTGCGGGTGCCAAGGCTATACCAACCATTGCGGCCACTCCTCCCACTGCACCAGTGGTGCCTCCGGCAATGCCCATACTTTTGGCCGTCTTTGTCTCTTTGTCCAGAAGCTCAGAGATAGAATTAAAGTCTAAAATATAGCCTTGCAGATGTTGACTGCGCTGTGTCATGAGAATGTGGAAAAGACAAAGAGCCTTCTTTGTATTCAAAGCTCTTTGATTGAAGACCCTGTAAAGTGGGAAAAAAATAGGCTGGAAACATGTCCTTCTTGTCTCTTCTCTCACATAATATGCTCTCACAGTATGTGCTCAAACATCTGTCGTCACATACAGTTAAGTCTGTAGTGTGAGCCACAATTTTAATAATGTATGCTGCTTTGTTTAAAAAATATTTGACTTTCCCTGACATCTTTGTTATGCGGACCCACATACCGACTCAACAGCAACTAAGGTGCTGACGTTTTGGATGTCAGCACCTTAGTCCTAGTCCAAGTCATCAGTCTATGGCATCCAGACGTCTGTTAGCCCGCAATCTAACCACAAGATAGAGTAATGAACACGTCCGCGATCTAGCCACAAGATAAGAGTAATGAACAAGCAATTTTCCTAAAAATGTCTCTGTTGTGCGCACCCATACAAAGGACACGAAGCAAATTGGACGGCCCTGCTAGCAGTCCGCGAGCCACCAAGCAAGCTAGCCTGATGGCTAGCCGATAGCTCCAACTAATGAGTGTGGGCCCACACAACGAGAGAAAATGCAGCCCAAATAACAACATATGTTTTAATGAAGATGCATCAAAACCCCAAGTGGGTAAGGGCCCCGTTTTAGCCATGCCCCAAACATCTGGACAACTGAGAAGGTGAAAGGGAGTTTACAGCTGTAGCTCAATTCAGTATTGGATTGTTTTCTGTCTATGCACATGTTTTCAGAAGTTATCTTCAAAAACACTTCATGTATTTAGAAACAAATTACTTTTACAAATTACCAGGGATCTTAAAATAATCTTAAAGAGAAAAGAGACAGAACAGCTCCAGTTTCTCAAACCAGTGGAAAGCAAAATATGGCCCGTGGACCACATTTGGCCCACTCCGTTCTTTAATCCAGCCCAGTGAGCATTTATGTTTTTAAGAGTCTTCTCATATTTATGTATTCATTACCAAAATGAGTGAAATACAAATGTATTTATTTAATATTTTTTAATTAAAAAAATAGTCTTTATATTACCTCATCTAAAAATGATCACAACGATCGGTTTTTAAAATCAAATGTGGCCCTCCAGCACAAAAGTTTGTTCACCCCTGTGAAGTATTGTTTTCGTGGGTTGATCAGATAAATTCCCGTGGTTACCTTATTTCCTCCTCTTTACTGAGTTCATGCAACGATGGAGTCATGTGCGTCGTTTCTGTCAAAATATAGCACATTCTGAGATTAAATCCAGTGCGTGGATATGTTTTAGCTGAAAATATCACAAGGAAATTTGGGCTTTACTCTATATATCCATAGGAATTAGAGTAAATAGACATACTTGAAACTGTTCGCATCCATTCAACCAGCTCCTGGATATCCTGTGAAAGATAAAAACACAGACAGAAATGTACATTTATATCTGGTGTTTTTAGAGTGTGTCATTGACTGTAAATGATTTCACAGTTTTCTTATTTTAAAATAATTGGTCACCAACTCATCTACAAAGAAAACAAATTATCAACTTGATTTATGCCTTATCAAAATAGGTGATAGAATTTTTTTGTGTGTGCTGACAGGAGCACAAACATAAATTCAACAGATACTCTTCGCTATCTTAGATATCTTGACATCACATTTGCTGTGTTTACACATTCAAGAATATGGATTTGGAAGTTGACGTGAAATATCCAGCGCATATTGTTGTATCACCGTAGAGCCATTGAGAGGTGACTTTTGATTGAAACTTACCTGTTTTTGTGCATTGGAATATCGAGAAGAATTGAAGTTGAAGTCTCTTTGGCTATGCATTCCTATTTGAGGTCTTGATGTCTCTTGTGCCTGAAACTGTTTCATAGATCATAGAATCAGAGGTGAATATGTGTGTGTGTGTGGTCCTGCACTGTCTTTCTTACTGTGACATCACTTCCTGGCAGAATTTCCAGATATAGAGCCTCCTCTATTTCCATATACAGTGGCTCATCTGCACATGGGAGGGATATGATCTGTTGAAGACCAAAGAAAATGATGTGTACTATGTCACAATCATGTCTTACAATTATGGCATTATTACTATACTACTAATAACCATGTTTTAAATTTGACTAATTGTTTAAGAGGTCATTTAGTGGAATAAGTTGTATTTAAAGTACACAGCAATACCTTGGGAGTCCACAAAATAATATGCAATATATAATTGTTCGTCTTTTTTTTTTTTTTTTTTTACTTTGACAGGGAAGTTCAAGTCTAGTAGTCTTCTGAGGATGAGAGGATCACATTAGACCCATCCTTCGTAACTATAAGAAACAACTCATTATCTGTCCTGAATGTAGAAACCTGTTGAGCGGTTTCAGCTCGCTGAAATTCAACAACACAGATTTCTGACTGAAGAGCAAATCCGGAGGTGTAAACTGAACAATAGTTGTGACGCAGGAGGGAGACGCTTTTCACTCACATTGTCTAGTCTGGGTAGGGAGGCTTGGCGGCGCTCAGATTCCTGCTGAACCGAAGTTTGCTTATTGTTGATGTTGGGTAGAGGGGGTCGAGGTGGAGGAGGACGGGGCGCTTCTCTTTCATAGACAGCTGCAGGCTAGAGGAAATAGCAAAGCTTTTTGAGTTCATGTGTTGATGAAAAATTACGGCAAAAATGTATTCAATACCTTTGTAGGTGCCTCGGTGATTGAAGCTCGGTTCCATTCATTGACTACCATTTTGGGATGAATGGCATCCACATAAATGCCCATTGGTGGCTCTGAAGGTGGAGGACGAACAGGACGAAACTTCCTATAGTTAGCGTAGTTGTTCTTTGGGGAAGTCTAAGATAAACAAAAGGAAGTAGACAATAATACATATTGCACAATAACATCACAAGCTCAAAAATTATTTTTCTTATTATTCAGTGCTGGTTCTGGGAGAAGGCACAGTCCACAATTTCAACTCAGACAGGACATCCTGGCTACAAAGCGAACCATTCTTTGAATTCACTGAAGGAATTCACAAATCAACGAATACTTTCATAAAAGCATCCAGCACCACTACTGTAGATTATTGTATTTATTTTATTTTATGTATAATACAAGTTCACTACCTCAGATACTGCAGCTTGTGGAATGATGGAGGACCTCATCATTGTTGGTGAGAGTTCGGACGGGGTGTGTTACAGCATGCAGTCTCTATCTTGGGCTGTAAAGTTAACAAATGACAAAACAACATTAAAGCGGAATAATCATTGTTACTTTCATTGCTATCCATTTATATGTGTCACTATTACCATTTCAATTCCTTTTATTTGATTTTTAACATAGACCGTGACCTTTGTGGGGTACTGTCATTCTGGCTCGAAAAGCCAGCATTTTGCATTTTTCTTTATTTCTGATTAGGTGTAATCAGGCTTTCATTCACAAAAAAAGACATTACATTGTAAATAGATGCATTCTTAATTAATCTATGTCCCCTAAATCATGCATTTTTCCATGCTATAAAATTGCAAGTTTATGCTTACCGCCACTTCTTTAGTCCATGATGCTGTCACATGGTGTCCTTGTTTAAGGATTCAGTATCAGTGGCAATCCAATGTATCTCTGCGTTTGCCTTTCCAACACTGACTGAAGTCATGAAGTCTGCATAATTGGCATTTCAGCGTCACAGGTGGGTGGAGACATGCCCAAAAAATTATTCTACTCACACACTCACACACACACACACACACACACACACACACACACACACACACACACACACACACACACACACACACACACACACACACACACACACACACACACACAGTATAAATCTACGATTGACCGGTGCCTATTTATTGTGACATTGTTGTTTGGTGGTGTGACATGTGCTCCCTTTTATTGACAGTTCTGCCTCAACAAGTGCGTCAAGGTACGAGCAAGAGCCGTGCATACCGTTAATGGGCAGTGTCGTTTTTTCAGGATTAAGTCCATTAAGTCCATTCTTGATTGAACAAACAACAACGCAAACGGCATCCTAGGCCCATGAACACATACCATATTTTTGTACTGTATGTCTCCAAGATGTTCGTGGCGTCGGCTGTGTTTACCGAAAGCAGTTTCATGCGTGCCTTATCACTCTGAAATCTCGTGACCAGTCGCCGTGGTTTTTAAATACTGAATGATTGACATCTACATCGACCA
This sequence comes from Hippocampus mohnikei, assembly GCA_026261675.1. Taxonomy (NCBI): domain Eukaryota; kingdom Metazoa; phylum Chordata; class Actinopteri; order Syngnathiformes; family Syngnathidae; genus Hippocampus; species Hippocampus mohnikei. The sequence goes on from JAKGUB010000328.1 coordinate 4,706,424, forward strand.
ATAGAAACGACGATCATAATTCGTTTCCTCCAATGCGTGCCTCGGGTCGAAGATAACCGAGTGAATGCGGACAATGCCGAGAGGCTTGAAACACAAGCGTCAGTTGGGTAATTTAAAAAAAGGAAGAAACGACAACTAATTTCCGCAAAACACGAAAAATACACGTTTTTCTACCTGGATAAAAATGACAAGCCTGGGGATTTTCTACTTAGTCGGGGCGTTGCTTGTGACACAGAGCATCGCAATTATAAGGTATTTGAATACATTAGAATGTAGAAGACGTTTTGCTATGCGGATTTTGTTATTTAATGCACTTTAACAATTAGAGAGTTAAGGTTTCTGTATTTGTCACCATCGTGCATTTCAAATGAAAGGGATTTACTGATCTTCTTGTTACGTTTTACCAAATGAACCCGGAAGACAAAAAGGAAGTCTATAATTGTTGTTTTCAGGGTACCCCTTCATAAGACCAGAAGCCTTCGCCGCATCATTAACGATAATGGCATGTCCGTGGATCAAATTCGGGCTTTGGCCAAGTCGAGCGGATCTCCGGATAGCGCTTCCCCCCCAGATGTACCCGTGGAGAAGCTGACTAACTTCATGGATGTGAGTGCCACTTGCCTCCTCCACAAAATATTATGTCACGTACAACGTGGGTTTTCAACAACTCGCAAATTTGCGAGTGGAAAATGTTGCCACACCTGCTTCACTTGAAGCCTGACAGCCAGATGGTATAATGTGATACTGCCCCACCCTCTTTGTATCTATGAACAAAACGTCCCAAAAACTACCGGTACATTATATAATTTAACTATTGGAAGAATTTGAGGACTGTACCGCTTGACTAATATTAAAAACAAATGTGAAAAAAATGTTGGCTCGATGGGGAGGAGAATGAAGTGCTTTTGCTAGAAAACTTCATTACAAGGACCTCCGTTGCTTCACTGTCACAAGTGCCAACATTTCAAACATCTGTTCTGAAAGTCGCATGCACTCAAGATTAACATTGTTCTGATGTCATGTTGTTTCTTGAGGCCCAATACTTTGGGGTGATCAGTATCGGCTCCCCACCTCAGGACTTCACTGTGTTGTTCGACACCGGATCCTCCAACCTCTGGGTGCCCTCCATTCACTGCTCATTCTTTGACGTCGCCTGCTGTGAGTATCCTGAGCCACTTAGGCTGGATTTACACTGCCTGCCCAATTTCGATTTAATGCCGTCGATCAGATGTATCTTTCCATAACCATCGTATCGTATCACGGTTTACATTCACTGAAACTACTAATACTTTGACCCACTGCCTCTCTCCAGGGCTTCATCATCGCTACAACTCAAAGAAGTCGAGTACATACGTTCAGAACGGTACTGCCTTTTCCATCAGATATGGCCGAGGCAGCTTGTCCGGGTTTATCAGTGGAGACACAGTCACTGTGAGTTCTAAACCCTCATGAAACTCAGTTGTTTGACTCCATTCCGCAATTGTGTTGGTCACGCTATTTCCATTACGTCAGACAAAGGTCTTCTCTTTCCATGTTCCCCGCTGCTGTACAGATAGCAGGTCTGCCAGTGCCCGGACAGCAATTTGGTGAAGCGGTGAAGCAGCCTGGCATCACATTTGCCGTGGCCCGCTTTGATGGGATCATGGGGATGGCCTATCCCTCCATTTCAGTTGCCAACGTCACCCCGGTGTTTGATACCGCCATCGCGGCCAAGCTGCTGCCACAAAACGTCTTCTCTTTTTACATAAGCAGGTAGAAGCGGCGCTGATCAAGATAAATGACACTTATCGAGTTATGGGGGCGGGGGCGTAACGCCGGTCGGTGTTTGCGTCTCAGAGACCCTGCAGCGGCACTGGGAGGAGAGCTGATGCTGGGTGGGTCCGATCCACAGTACTACACTGGGGACTTGCACTATGTCAACGTCACACGCAAGGCCTACTGGCAGATTAAGATGAATGGGTGAGAACAAACAAACCTCCCGTGGCATCATTATTACAGGGGACAGTTTTGTATTGGTCTACAAAGCACGCCACTTTGTGTTTTGCCTTTTGTCTGTTTGCTCCCCCTGCCTCAGAGTTGATGTGGGCACCCAGCTGACTCTTTGCAAAACGGGCTGCCAGGCTATTGTTGACACGGGGACCTCCCTGATGGTTGGTCCCGTGGAGGAAATCCGAGCGCTGCAGAAAGCCATCGGAGCGCTGCCACTGCTGATGGGAGAGGTGCAGTTCTTCGGAGTCGCATTTTATCGTCAATTTATTCTCCTGACACAGATTGTCCCGTTCTTTCTTCTTCCTTAGTACTTAATTGACTGCAAGAAGATCGACACCCTCCCGCTCATCTCCTTCAACATTGGTGGGAAGATGTTTAACCTGACTGGAGAAGATTATGTCATGAAGGTATGATTTTGTTCCAGATACTGCTCTAGTTTTGTTCTATGACCTTTCCAACAATGTTATCTGACGCAGGAGTCTCAGATGGGGACTTCCATTTGCCTCTCGGGCTTCATGGCCATGGACATTCCGCCCCCTGCTGGGCCGCTTTGGATCTTGGGAGATGTTTTCATCAGGAAGTACTATACTGTGTTTGACAGGAGTGCCGATCGCGTGGGCTTTGCACCAGCCAAGTAGTCCCGCTCAAGAATTTTTCACCTATTTTACTGCTATTGATTGCACTTGACTTTCAAAGTTCACAATACGTTTTGTTACTGTTGCAGCCGTTCAGATTTGTGGCCGTCTATTGCACACTCAAATCAATCAATGTAAATCTTTGATTTTATCAAAGCACAGCCGCTTAGAGTTGCAAAATTAAGTTGATATGGTTCGCGGAGACGTCAGTTGCGCCAGTGATTTTTGTATCCGTTCAAACTGCCTCTACATTTCCTTTAAAGAAAGACCGTAAGACAACTAATAAAACATTAAAAATCCATTTGTCGCATTTATTTCTCTGTCCGAAGTGACGCACGGCTCAGACACAGTGCCGTACTAAAAATAAACTAAAGCTGGGGATAAAGCACAGCATGCAAGATGCAGCACATGGCTAGAGGTCGAACCCCGGAAGGAAGAGGTAGAAACCTACTTTGGGTTTTGATTTCAATGAACATGACATGGCACAGTGACTCACCCTGACATTTTTTTTTCTTCAGAATAGACCGTTTACAAAGGAAGACTTAACATGCACAGAAAGACCCTACTAAGATTGTCAGTAACTCCAACACAAAGCACTTAATGACACGCGTACTTGAGTCATTGCCAATAATTCTTTTGGTTACGAGTGCACAATACAAAAATATGTATCTACTTCTCCATCATTTAATACATTTTCAATTGAATATTGTGCAACTGAATGCCTCCATGAAAAGTGCTCTACACATCACCGGTCCTGCCTAAGGCGACACGTGACAGTCAAGATCAGCGTCATGTGATTGGGACCAAAGTTTTGGAGCCAAATCCTTGAATTACGGCACTTAGTTGTCCGGCTGTTGCTGTTCCTCAGACCCCGCGTCCTGCGATAGACTTGCACTCTTCAACTGGGGTTTAACTTGGAACATGTGCACCACAGAAGAGCAAGTGAGGTGTGTCTAAAAACGTTTTGCAGAACAGCTGAAGAGAGCTCTCAAAAAAAAAAGACATCCAGTACCACAAAATGCAAAGCCAGTATGTGTGTGGTTTCTGAATCACACCATGTGTCAGATTCGATTAGCAAATAAAAAAAATAACAAAGCTGAAACCAACACTTCTTTAAAAGTCTTGGAGAAATTGTGAGTGTCCTAACATGTAGTTTGACAAGTTTGACATTCTCCAAGCTGGCTTGTAAAAAGATATGCACTGAATCAGATGCTGCGTAAGTGGAGAAGAAAGGTCCTCTTCATAAGAGTGAAACAAAGAGTATCCCAGTACACGCAGACAGTCACATGGGAATAGTTTCTGCTCGTGACCAAGCAGTGGAGTGACATAAAACGACGTGCTTTTTGTTGTTTTATTGTGATTTTTATGGCAACGCTGAAACTGTGTTTTTGAGGTCTTATCGCTTTCAGATGCACGCCTTCATCTGACATACTCGCTGGTTGGCAACACGTGACAAGTTTCCACATGAATTCGGTATCATGTTATGCATCCGTCTTATTATTATTTATTATAATATTTTTTCCAAACTTTTAGTCCACCTTTAAATCAAAACGATCTTTTTTTTTTTTCCTAACGGAGGAACCCGGAGTCTTTTGGCAAATCAATTTCGGAGTATTTTATTAGCTTTTGTGTTGACATACAGACAACCAACATTACATTCTATGTTTTGACAAAGTGTCACAAATCGGTAATCTCCATAATGATGTCGATCATAAAATGCATGAGACTTGTCCGGTGAACTAAAACTGTCCAATCAGTTTAAAAGCGCTACGAGATCTGATGCAGAGTAATATCTTGTATATTACAATGAAAGTTTTTACCTTGGAGACGATGCATGAAACATACACCAACTTCATTCAGACAACGGCGGCAGAACGACACACCATCGCGGTTGCCCTTGACATGGGCAACAGTGATTAAAAGTATACAGTATTTGGATGAACGCAAGAGAGTCGGTTGGACCCATCTTGAGACAAAATCAATTTCGCTGGGCAATTTTCTCAGACGTCAGTATCAGGTGTTTCTCCCGAAAAGTGAGGCCTGTGGGGCAACAATGCCTGACGCAAATTACTGCCTGGGTGGGTGCCGCATATGTCCGGATCTTTTAGGAGAGATGCGAAGCTGCGTCTCTCCAGTCACCAGAAGTGATTCGGGTTCCGAAAGCGCGCAGTAGAGCGTGTAGCCCAGCTCATCCACTTCCTGCTCCGTCAGTTCACAGAATAAGTTCACTCGTGGGCTGAGGGCGCAGGGCAGTCGCCCCGCCTCCAGGTAACCAACAAGAGCCTTTACCAGCTGTAGGAAGTTGTCGGCCAGTGCCTCGTGGGTCCAGTTGGCTTGCTTTTCGCTGAGCAGCAAGATGGCGTTGGTGAGCTGGCTGGCATTCAGCCGGTTGAGAGCGGGATTGAGCTTGCACACGGCCTTGGCCACTTTGAGGCAGGCGCATCGGTAGCCTCCATCTTCTTGATCCAAGGCTCGGAGCCGCGCCGTTTCTGCCACTCTGAAACTCTGCCGCCACAGGTTTTCGTGGCGCTCTGCGGCAAGCCGATGCGGTTTGGCTATGAGAGAAGTACCGTCCTCCATCACCAGTAATGGCAAAAAGTCCACAGAAAGCTTTCGGTCCGTCTCGTACTGCACCTCCAAGGTCAGTGTTTCGGACGGGACCACAGGACGAATCACGTAGTCCAGGACGCTGCCGATAGCGGGCCAGTTGATCGTACCCACCAGCTTGTCAAACACCTCAAGGACTGATTTCGGGGAGAGGTAACCTCCCACCATGCAGCGGTCCCAGTAGCTGCTGTTCCGTGGGAAATATTCTAAATTCTCCCTGCGCACCAACCAGAAACCTGGAACGTTCATGATCGTGTCCTCTCCTGGTATAGACGACCACAGGTTTTTCTCCAGAATTAGAGGCACCATCAGCTGCGCATGGTCTGCCGTCACCACCTTAGTGATGGATGAGTTGCGTTTGAATCACAGACCAGCTTGGACTCATTACAGAGAAACTCCTCTACAACGAAACCTACATGGGTGAAAATACCCCCTAGTGTGAAAAAATGTTCATGCATGAAAGCCATTCCCACTTTTCTGCTCCCCCTACAACGAAAAGTCCCCCTGTTCCGTTATATGAAATCTTTTTCTCTGCTCTTGCCTCGCAACGAGATTCACTACAACGAAAACAAGCCTTCCGCAAAAGTCAAATCCAACCTCAGCATGTCACAGCCACCTCTGCAGCTTAGTTCGGAAACGGTGTGTGTGATTGTGTGTGTATGTGTGTTTGCATCTAAGATAAAATTTGCTACAGTGAAAAGCCCCTGTTGTGAAAATGTTCTTGCTGCAAACATGATATCGTTGTAGAGGAGTTTCACTGTAGAAAAAAAAAGAGATGTGCTACATCTCACCTGCAAGTCATCGTAAAGGCTGCCGCTCAGGTACATCTCTCGTAGGGGCATGTCGGGAAGTTTGGCGTGGAGGAACACTCGGAGCTCGGCGCAGATGTCCAACGCCGCCTTGCGGGCCACAGCCTGCTCCTCGGCGGGAATGTCCACATCGTGCTGGTAGAAATCCCACAGACGCTCTTGCAGGGAGAGGCGCATCCGAGCGCGGAGTAGGTCGGACTGAGTCGGGCCGCTCCCTTTCACAGCGGCTCGACCCACAGCCCTCCGCAGATAATCTGGGGAGCAATGGAAACTGTACTACCAATCGCAAGGATCGCTGTACGCTTCAATGTAACATCTCTGAAACAAAACGATCTCATCAGACAAATTCTAATCTAACTCTTCTATGTGGCTGACTGTAGCATAAGCACCCACTGTGAATAAATGGCACGAATCCTCCAAATTGGATGTCTGCTACCATACGGAAATAGAAGCAACAAAATGGTTGAATCGATTGGAGCCATTGATTTCATGCAAAGTCAACACGTTTGTCGCACACACCTGGCTCAAAGGAATTTGAAGCGGTGGGCAGGGACTGCAGCGACCTGCTAATGGTGGCCTTCATGTCGTGGTTCAGAACTCGCGGTGACGAACCCACCCAGGCTGGCTCCTCCCAGCTTTGTTTTCCTCCTTTCTGCTCCAACTTGGTGGGGCTGGTTGGAGCACTGATGGCACGGTCATACATCTGGACAACAAAGACAACGCAGTGAGATTTCTTTTACACTTTGGACCAATATGGCAGTGAGGGGGTGGGGGGTTGCTGTAAAGACATCTCGCATACTCTTTTGACAGCAAGCGTTGCGATGCCCAACACGGCTGCTCCACCGACTCCCAAAACAAGCTTTGCATTGGAGAGCATGAAGTCGATGGCTGCGCCGATGCCATTGTCATCTTTCTTCCCTTTACGGTCTCCATTCATTCCGGCCATCCTGCAGCTGAAATCAGGAATAGACTTTTTTTTTTTTTACAAATTCATTTGATGTTGTACAAATAAGAACACACCAAATAATTTCTTGCAAAGGTACATTTCATTCAAAGAAATATTCCACAAAGATTGAACCTCATCTTAACGTGTTGAAAATGTTTAGATGAAACAAATTAATCTGCAGTGTCATTTTTTTTCAGCGGTATGAATCTGGTAACACCACAGAGAAAAAACAGAATTTTAGTTACATACGGTATTAGAAAACCCACCTGGGAGAGATACTTGCAGATGACCAATTCCTCGCCCTCAAACTGCCCCTACATAAGCCCACCCAATCGGCTACTGAGGAAGAACTGGCCCCTCTTCAGAGCCTCTTCCTTGTCTTCAGGTGCCGTCAGAGTTTGGCAGCGGCGAAACTCACGAGCCAAAGCGCGGCGATAGTAGTTGCGGTCGGTATACCGAAGGTGACGCCCTGCACGGAGCAGCGCCCGGTACAGCTGCAGCACAGCACTACTAGACCAGCCGCCCATGAGGGACCACACTTAAAGAGGGGGGGAGACCCTGGCACCTGTGCAAACGGGGGAAAAGAGGAGCATAATAAAATTAGAAAATGACAGTGATATCGAATTTTCCTCCAGGAAATTCTCGATTAATATAAGAGGGAAAGCACAGAGTTTTTACAGTTTTTTTATACACAAAATGATAAACAGATGCAATGCTGTGTGTGTGTGTGTGTGTGTGTGTGTGTGTGTGTGTGTGTGTGTGTGTGTGTGTGTGTGTTTGTTTTGACCCTTTTTCCCAGCAGTGAATAACCATACACATTTTCTCTACAGGTACGTCAACGTATGTAGAACAGAGGTCATCAAAGTTGTGCCGTGGGCCCCCGAGGACCACATGAGAAGCCCGCAGGTCTGATCTAAAAATAGCTTACCAGCGAAGTTGTCATTTGAAAATGTTAACATGTGCAGTGTTTTACAGAAATAAAGTGTTGCATACTGCTATTTAGTTGTTTCGGACAATGTTGAAAATTTGTTGAAAATTATTGTGAGAAATCACAAACATGGTCAGTGTCTTCACATCCATATATATCATTAATAATACATAATTCAAGGTCATTTCGGCAGATTTGTTCCTTCAGAAGTGTGCATGAAACAGGAAGGCCAGAAGTTGCTCTCACAAAAAGGTTGGTGATCACTGATGTAAAGGAATGGTGCATGAAGGAACAACCAATTACAGTTCAACAACCAATTTTATATCACTAGATTTGGTAATGATCTGGATGTGGGTGAATTACTATTAATATGGCACCAACTGAATGGTTAAACCTGCAGAACCATATTGGCACTCCCTGTCTTTTCTAAAACAAATGCAATCGTGGCCTTGAGACTTTTGCACAATACTATACATATTAGCAATGTATTAACCGGGGGCCCAATTTTCCTCAGAATATCGACAGTACTCTCCTCTACACTCAACATTTTTGTACAGTATAGACAAAGCAATACTTTTCAACATGCGATCATATTGAAAACCCAAATAACCAAGAAAATAAGCACACCATTAGATATTAACAAGGTGGCTGACACGCGTTGCAAATCCCAAGCCAGGTTTCCTGTACCAAGAGGCTGAAGCTAACGTTAGCAAGCACGCACACCTTGCATCAACGTGACTGCCTAACAGAGTCCCAATATTTGTCGTGAAACGACAGCAACAGTGGCCATGGACATGAAAATTTGCAAAGGTTAATTTGACAAAGAAAATGGCTGACAGCAAGGAAAGTCACTCTTCTGACTTGCCTGTTAGCATATCACACCCACTGACGTTAGCCAAGCGCTGACCTACACATGAAACACGCACGAGACACGGCGAATGACAGACTGTCAAATATAACACACGTCAAACAACACGAAGTACTTACGTGTGAAAACTAGACCGAATGATTTTCAGGAAAAAAAATTGCCAGTCTGGGGGTCAAGACACTGAAGTCAAAAGCGGAAACAGATAGCCGACTGACATTCTACTTCCGGGTGACTTATTTCGTCAGATAAAGGCGTTTACATAGTTACATAAATTATTTTATTCTAGTACAGTATAATGGCGTTATAGTTTAGGTATACGGAATGTCAAATCCAAACCACGCACCCGTGTGTATAAAATATAGGATTCCCACCCGCCAACCTTTGCGTAAAGGCGTTTACATTTACTTCCTGGAGTTTTTCAAGTTACGAACAATCGCTTGGTTCATTTAATTAATTAATTAATTAGTCACTTAATTAATTAATTTTTTTATTTGTGTTGCGACCAAGGTTATTTTAGTTCACGAAATAACTTTTCTTTAAATTAATCAACTTTTTGTTTGTTGTTTGTTCAACTGTCATTGAAGCCAGTGTGAACAGGGTAACAAAATTATTGCAAAATGTCAAAGACCATAGAAGTTGACAAACATTATCGGGCCTTCAGTATGACAGCTGTGATCTATTTGATGATGTAAATTTAAAAAGTATGTGTTGGAGGAGCTTGAATGGTTGTTCGTCTCTGTGTGCCCTGCGATTGGCTGGCAACTGATTCAGGGTGTCCCCCGCCTACTGCCCGGAGACAGCTGGGATAGGCTCCAGCACCCCCCGCGACCCTAGTGAGGATCAAGCGGTTCGGAAGATGAATGAATGAATGAATGTGTTGGAGGAGAGTGGCCATCATTGTGAATCAGTGGTTAGGACATCTGCGTCACAGTCGAGAGGCTCTGGGTTTGAATGTTCCAGCTTCCTGTGTGCAGTTTTAATGGATGTGCCCGTGAATGACTCGTGACCAGTCCAAGATGTACCTCACCCAAATTGAGCGGGAACACGCTCCAGCACAGGTGCAGCTGTAAGGATCTTCATTTTGGAAAATGATTGGATATGTGTGTAGGTGTGCGCGGTGCATCCCCTGGCATACCAGTATACAATTCACAAACACGCCCCACTTAAGACAGATTCATATTTATTTATTTCCTTGATGAAAGCAACAGTGAAAATGATGAGTTGAGATGAGTTGCAGGAGCATTCAGTTCACATTAAAACTTTACTTTGATTTAAAAATGAGTCACATAAAAAGTCATTGCACAAGAGAAAAGGTCGCTATGACATGTGTTCTGTGTTTAAATGCTTTTTCCATTCTGAAACATAGTTGGTACGACTGAAAGAGGCAACTTTCACTGACACAGTTCTTGAACATTCATGCGGATAATGAAAATAATCAACTGATGGAAACATTTAAATAAGTGATTACTTTCACAATATATGCATTGTTTATTTCTGCCAAACTGCAGAAGAAAAAAGGATGAAGCGGTTCTTGTTGCCATTGAAACATGAACATTTGGAAATAAATATCACACAAATCAGCTGGAAATTTTAATATTTTGCATCATCGAGGCATGCTACATATGATTGATAGTTGATGCTGTGAATTTCTCTTTAATCGGTTAGCCTACTGTTGATCATGGCATATACTTATGTCCTTTGAGTCTCGGAATAATCTGCGTATCTCTGACATCATTATGCTGAAGCAGCCAACACAAGTATCGCTCCGTCCCCATCCCCCACCCACTGGTAAGAAGTGGCTTCACCTCGCGCATGTCAATGTACCACTTATAGGTCTGCTGTGGAACGACATGGTGCCTGAGGGCCTCCTGTACCATGGAAGAAGTGGAATGACGTTCCCCGAGACCCAAAGTCTCTCCCAAACCCAGCAGAAGGTCCGCGGCCTTGGCTTTGGCTCGACCGCTGCCCTCCACATAGGCTTGGTAGAAGGGAACCGAGAGATGGTCCATCTCAGTCAGCCAAACGGGCCCCCGTATTTTTCTATCAACAGCCGCTCCCCTTTGCGCGTCAGCTTTCTCCCAAACTGCGGCTGACCTTCTTGGACCCACTCCAAGCAATCAGCAGAAGGCATCATTGGAATGGCTTGGTCAAGAGAGACTCGTGGTAGTTGTTTTTTTCCATCCAATTTACTCAGCAAGAGTGTGACATGATTGAGGGTCCCAGCGGTGTTGAGGATGATAGCCGAGTGTCTCTTCAGCATGGACTTGGTGAGATGATACAAATATCCCTCTGCTATTGAAATGGCGCGGTCCATGTCCCCCAACAGTTCACACTCCACGTGGTAGAATTGGTTCAAGTGTGTGGCGTCGGGATCTTCTCCTCTGAAGCTGGGAGATATGTAGTAGGCCCCCTGCAGGTTATCCTGGAAGCGGAGGAAATACTCCAGCACAAATTGCATCGAGTCTGCTAGGTGGATGTCTTGACCCAAGAGGTGAACAGAAACCGGCTCGGAATCGGACCCCAGACCCATCGGGGAGGAGATGGTGTCTGTCGTGAGAGGCGTCAGGGCATAGGAGTACTGACAGGAATTGCTGAAATATTCCACTGTGCTGTGGAAAAGGGTGTTCTGTATCTGGAACATGTTGCGATACCACTGGCACGTGATAGCGTGTGTGGAGTGGGACTCGGGGTCCTCCCATGATCGCGAGGGCCGGCACTGAGTGATTTTGGAGTAGAGCGTTTTGAGGTCATCCGGGTCGGCAGCTGGACCATCCAGGGAGGAAACATATCCAGGGTATTTGAGGAAGAATTCCGTTTGTGGGCCAGCGATTTTCAGGCCTTCTGGGGAAGGTAGCACGGGGATCAGCTTGGTATGAGCGTAATCGATCTGAAGGCCCTCAAAGATGAGCGCGCATTGAGCTCCCATTCCTTCTTCCAGCAGTTGGGCCACTTTATAAGATGCCAAGATCAGAGCTTTGTAGTCGCTTTCCTCTAGTTGAAAGATGTCACTGGACAGTGGTTTGCGTGGCACCACGACGGTTACTCCGGGCGTGTTTGCGTAGGGTGTTAGAAACGCAACGTGCTGATCATCTTCCCAGACTCTCCAATGTTGCTCCTCTCCCCGTACAATCCGACTGAACAGGTTGTCATCGGAGTGAGGCCCCAAAAATTCAAAGCTAGAGGGAGCATTTGTTGTTGGTAATCCATTCCTAATCTGGGTTTGAATTTTGTCCAGTGCTTCATCCTCCCAACGTGGGCCATTTTTCGAGTTACAGAATCCCGGGTTGGAGGAGTACACTTCCTCTTGGCTGGCAAGATGGGCCTGCCACTTTGGCCCTAAGCCGTGAAGTGGTAGTAGTCGGATTTGTGCCGGGTGATTGGGGCTGGGATGGAAAACCAAAGCACAACGTTGCACGCCGAGTTTGTCACACAGAATTTTGGAAACGGATTTCGCTTCTTGTAGCAGAGACACAAAATCAGGTTCGGCCAAATGAAAGATGCTCTGGGCCCCACTGAGAGTCTTCCTGGTCAAAATAGTTGACCCGGGGGTCCAAGGGTTGGCATTCAGATATGCAACCAGCTCATCTGTTTCCCAGATGGCATGAGTGACATTCTTGAGGGGTCGAAGCACCTCGACTCTTGATATTCCACCTACCATGGAGGCCACAAACATGACGGAAGCATTCGTTTCAACAACGTAATTCCCCTTGGCGTCGACTGCAATGACCCCCGCGCAAACATCTTTCAGGTTTTCTGTCATCACCTCTCTACATGCCTGTCTGAGACTATAGCCTTTGAGGTGGTAGAGGCTGGCGATTTTTTGCGCAACGGTGTGTCTTAAAAACACATCTCCATCCCCGGAGCAGCTAACAGCTAATGCGTCGTCGGCGTATATCCCCGCTCCAACTACTGCTGTATCACCAACTCGCCCTTTCAGCTTCCCCACCAACCCGCCCGTTGATGTTGCGGCGGCCAAGCCGTGCTGACGATCCAACGCCACGGCCCCGACTGTTTGCGGGTGCTTGCTTTTGGAAGGATTCACACCATTGAGCTTCACGACTAACTCTCTGTGACGGAGATCAGTGTGGAAGTAGTCGGGCTTGATGGGTTTTGCCACTTCTTCCAAGCCTTGCAGCAATTCCTCCGCACCGTCTCCCACAATCAGGCAATGTGAGCTTTTGTCCATGACGCACCGAGCCGCTTTGATGGGGTTCTTGACACGTTGCACACAGGCAACGGCTCCAGACCTCATTCGATTGCCATCGACGATGGCGGCCTCCATTTCAATGTTGCCCTCTCTGTTGAAGACTGAGCCTTTACCCGCATTGAAGAGAAAGCAATCTTCCAGGGCTTCGACTGACCTTTGAACCGCATCCAGACTCGGCCCACCACGTTGAAGCACTTGCGATCCGAGCTTTAAAGCTGTTTGCAGAGCAAATTCGATGACATTCAGCACTTGTGTTTCCAGCATCATTCCCTCTCCAGCGCCGCCATGGATTAACAGAGTGTAGTCCGAACTCATGTCGGTGGTATTCTCGTTGCCGGTACTCGTCTGAAAGTGGTTCGTCTCACCATTCATGCTCTTTGTTTGGTTTTGTTTGAGGAGACACTCCAGAGCTCCCATTTGACATGCGATTGCATATTTGAGAGCTAAAATCATCACGAACTTCAAGTTTGCCTTCAGGCTTTCTTGAAGCTTGTCCAGTGCCAAAGCAAAGCTACCTTTCCCGTTGAGCACAATGCGAACCTTGTCCTTTTTCCCAAGGTAGGTTACAGCAAGCTGATCTTGGGCATAAACATTTCCAACTCCGCACTCTAGTCCCTCCATCAGGTCGGTGCCGGTGAGGTACACAGATGGACACCCAAAGGGGTTCAGAAACTTTTTCAAAGGGTTGTCCTTTGGTAAAGTTTGGCGAAGGGCAGCTATATGCGGACCAACACCAGTTCCGGTTTTGGTGTTTTTTATGAGAGCCTTGTGTTCCAAATATGCAACATGGAACAAATTTAAAAGCTCATCCGTGCATTGCATTGTGTTGCTTGACGCCAAGACACCCACTAACTTGCGCGACTTCGCGGTGACCGAGTAGGTGGGATCACAACGGCCGTGTTTGAAGTGCCGCATATGGGTGGGAGTGACAAGCATGTGAGCGGCAGCAGATTCCCCCAAAGTCTGCATCAGGGAAAGTTGTAAAGAGAAGTTGATCCAAGCGTCATAGAGGCCTCTTTGGTTTCTGAGAGTTGAAAACACATCAGGATAAGACGGCACGTCGAAAGTGAGAACGAGATTTGGGGATTTGAAATCAGGGCATGTGTCGGCGCTGCGCGTGGGGTGAAAAGTAAATGTTAAGGATGTCGGGTGTGAAGGATTCAGGTCATCCACCGTGGCAGAGCCGTTGACTTTATCTGCATCGGTGTGGACGAGGCTAAAATCAGCGGTCTCAGACAACTGGTATACACTCTCAGTGACAAGGCTCACCACCATCCCATCCACAGCACAGTGCTCAAACATCATGCCGGCTGTGCTGTCCTTGAACACCACCAGATTCAGCACCTGCCAAAAGAAAAAGACACCGTGTCAGATTACTTTTACTGTACGCCAATAACTCACAGCCCATCCAGTGTGACCTCCTTGACCTATAACTCATTCAGTACCAGCCAATTCTGGACCAAGTCTGAAAAGACGTTTAAAACGTCTTTGGGAGTGAATGAGATAATGAGCTATCATTTTGATTTCTGTGCATGTTGAATTTTGAATATTCATTTTTGTCTTTAGCCATTCCAATAAGTGATACCTTCATTAAAAAAAAAAAAAAAGTGAAGAAAATGGTTGTGTAAGCAGTCTTACCTTGTCATAGTATCTCAGGCAGGGACCATCTCCTTTGCCTCCCAGCCTCACTGCGTTGAGGATGTCCGCCAATTCGGAAGGTGCACGGCAGTCCTCCAGACTTAATGCCAGCACGGCGCTCTCCATTAGCTTCAGTGATGCTGCAGAAGCTCCTCCTTTCTGCATGATCTCTTCCCTGATGGTGGCCCAGGACTTGCGCTCCAACGCAGAGAATCTGCAAATGGCCAAGGGGTCGCTCTCATTCCCGGTGCTGGGCTGGTCCAGCACCTTTGCCAGCTGGTTGTAGATAGCAGGGAAGGATCGAGCAGATAACGGCCCATCGGCGCCGGAACGCTGTAGTATGTCAACCGAAAATACGCCCCCAACACAAGTGACAATGGCGTGAATGCTTTCCGGGTACACCTATGGAGGGATAAATAGAGGATGATTTAGGGGTTGAAAGAAATGTACATTGGTGACATCTTTGGATGATCCTGTACCTTAATTTCATCATGACTCTTGCCAGGAATTCGGGTGGCAGCAAAAACCTCCGATTGCTGGGTTTGCTCCAAAGGCACGTCACCCTCCAGCATGTTTGGTTCGCAATACAGCTTTGCTGCTGCCCAAAGTAGGGCGGCTGCTCTCATTAGCTGGTCGCATCCCTTTGTTTTGGACGGCAGAAGAACAATCGGAAGGGCTGTGGCCGTTTTTAGCGGATCCGCACAGGATAACAGATTTTTCTTGAAATTCTCCGTCACCCAATTCTCTTGGCCTGTAACAATGGATGCAAAGTTTTGCTGGGCCTCTTCAAGAGCTGACCTCTGCTTCTCGAGGGTGCTTTTGAAGTCAGCAAAACGATCAGGGCTTAAAGAGAGCTGGAGGACGCGGGAAACTTCCTGAAAGGTCACATCCACTTGTGGAACAGGGTAGTCGAGAAGAGCCATCCTGTTGAAATTTAGGAAGCTGGTGAGAGAAGTGGACCTTTGTATTTATGACACTGTACAGTAAGTGGGAAATACAAAAACACTATTATATACACATATACACTTAAATAGTAATTAATACTACTACTACTAATAAAATAATAATAACATTATTTTAAAAATTAGAAGAATGTGAGCATGAAAAGTTTTGTACTGCTTGGAAGCTGTTTTGACGCATAGAGGAGACCATTATTTCAATATTTATTGAGCCAAGGCACCGGTTTTACATGCAAAAGGTTTTCGCAGCACTCCATCAAATTCAGTAGTAAAAAGTATGAATACTGAAAAAAAAAAACACTCTCGTAATGTTTTACTCACAAATGGACTTGGGACAAAGCTGGGTCTGTTTCAGTGAGTTTATTAGTCTAATATACTCCTTAATGTACTAATGAGGCATCCATTTGCCTCCAACCTGTATGTAGTAGTATTTAAAATAATCAATAAAAATAAGACTAGCATAAACATCTTACGAGTTTATTAAACCATCATCATATTTATTGTAAACATGTCAGAGTTCATCAGGATTGCATTCACTCTACATTTAAGCTTCATCATGCCAACAAAGGCTTGGAGCAGAGCTGTTTTTTGTTGCTGTTGCTTATTAATTGAATTTCTCCTGATTAGACCGAATGACTTAAAATAATTCACACGATGCATCCTGCATGGATTTCTTGGAACGTGCGCACTGCGGGGTTTCCTGTCTTGTGACTCCAATAGCTCAATAACTAGATTAGCAGAAGCGGCTGTGATCAACTCCCGCAATTCAGAACCACGTACTGGGTATGTTAGGTTCAGCAAATATTCGAAATTACCCATAGGTGTTTACAGTTTTCTGTCTTTTTAATTGACTGTTTTAAATGATTTACCTTGATAAAGAGATTCCCGGGGGTGGCTTTCGAAGTACTTAATTTATACAATATACAATATATATAATATACAATCAACATTGAAATGTTGATTGTATATTTTAAAGTCATCCAATATGTTTGAAGACGCGCAAAATATACACTAACTTTTGAGGTCACCGTCTCAAGGAGTTTCTGTAAACTGCAATGATGTTTAAGAGTCGTTAGGTGTCAGTAATGAGCCACAAAGCAACACAGCACCGCCCCCTGTCAGCAGTTTCGTTTGCTTGTTCTCCCAAGAACTACTGTACAGTATGAGCTGCGTGGAAATGCAAACCATCTAAGCAACAGGTGCATTACCAGAAATTTAAATTGCCAGTAACAAAATATTCTTGGCCTTGTTGGTGAAAATGGGGCTATTGTAAATCAATGTTATTGTAAATCAGTGCAGCTTCAAATTTCTTTTTTGGAAAATATGCATACAAGTGATGATATAGTCCAAAAATCTGTCACCGTAATTTAAATATGGTGACTGCAGCAAACAGTACAGATTGTGGAATGATTTCTGACTGTGTGCAAGCTTTGCTTTTGCCAGAACAGAAATGGTTCTTGTAGGTTTGCATTGGATAGGTTGTATATACAGTATATGTGGTTTCCAGCAAATGTTGTTGTCAATCATTACCCGAAGAAATGTAATTTAATGTACACTTCTGTATATTTATACACTCCGTTGATATATTTATTTGATTCCTTGATTCAACATTTGTGAATACCATTAATTTTGTCTTTCTCAAATTTATTGCTAACTTGTTCTCATCAAACCAGATTTTTTCACGCTGAGGTAATTATTTCCCAAATGTGCTGTATTTTCTCAACAGAAATTTGAATGTGGGTTTTGCAACATTATTAATTGTACACTACCATTTATAGGGAAAAATATATATATTTATATTCATATAATTTAACCAAATGTCCAAGGCAAGATACGATTTGTTATTCTTTATCTTACAGATTTTCAAAGTGTTTCATATTACATCCTAGAAAATATATTACTCATGAGAAAATCATTTCAAGAAGTAATCACACTGTCAGAGAACTAACATCGGTTTGTCTGAAAATTTAAAAAAAAACATTACATTTATGGAAAGTAGGTATTTTCTTTCCATTACAATTTGAGATTGAGATGAAAAGAGCGTCACAGATTAATGAACCCAACATCTGAAGATCTGCTCACCTCAGGTCGAAATTTCTCTCAGGTCAGGCCGCTCGGAAAGAAAGACAAACAGTCAATGGGAGGAAACTTGGGTTGTCTCTAATGAAAATGCTGTGACACTTATTAAGCAATTTAAATTCTTGTGGCCCTCCCACCAGCTCTCATGGCTCTCATTTCTTTTTTTTTTTGTTTTCCTCATCTCGTATTGCCTTCTATTTCGCTCTTGATGAGTTTAACATACATATATTAATTAAATATTACTTCATTCAAGAATGAATGCCTACATTCTTATAAATATATATATATTTTTTGTGTGCATTTCATATATTTGGTGACCGAGAACCACGTCTGCCTCACAGACAAGAGATCACGAGTTTGAATTTTGGCCTGTGTGGAGTTTTCATAAACAGGACTTGTGAGCCTGTGAGGTAAAGTGAAGGCTGTGAATTCCCCATATAGGGAAGGCAAGGCAGCTTTATTCATACAGCACATTTCATACACAAGGCAACTCATTTAAACATTGACAGAAAACTTTAAAAACGTTACATTTTAAAAGTAATTAAAAAAAACCCAACAAAATACAAGGTGTCTAAAATTGCTACAACATAATTAACTATTTTTTAAAAATTATGAGAGGACTTAATCAAAATAATAGGGGTAAAAGTCCCATATTTAACCCTGGATTTCAAACCATTTACACTTGAGGCTGGCTTCACTTCTGTTGGCAGTTTACCGCATTTACGTGCGGCGCAACAACTAAATGCAGCTTCACCTTGTTTACTTTGACCTCTGGGCTCCACTCATTGACTCACTTGTGCAGATTCCACGGCCCGACTAGGTTTATATTCAATTAGCATTTCTTTAATCAATTTGTGTATGTATAGGTGTGAATGTGACTTTCAATGGTTGTTTACACATGCCTGCTCAAACTCCAGGTGACTTTTACATGGAAAAGATGAAGCCATGATAAATAATTTCAACACTTTTTTCCCACCATTACTGTAAATTATAACCTGCAGAAATGAACAGAAAAAAAGGGGAAGCAGAATTACTGTACTGGAACTGAGTTACGGCAATATAGTTGCACAAATGGTTGAACAATCCCTAAAACAGCCATTTACCAGCCAGAAAAGCTCTCCAGACTGAAGAAGTGTTGCAAGCCGCAGACCCGTCACCACACCTCAGTCTTTAAGGGGGTCACACGAAATGTCCACAGCTGCTGTGCGGTCAACCTGCACGAATCAACTGAAATGAAAAGAAAGGAAGTAAGTAGAAATAGTGTATGCAACTGAGTTACTGCAACACGGTTGCACAAATTGTTGTACAATCACCAAAACAGCCATTTACCAGCCGTAAAGATCTCCAGACCGATAGTGTTGCAAATAGCAAATAGCAGACGCATCAGACCTCAGTCTTTAGGGGGCCACATAAAATGCATGTGGGAGCCCAATTATTATTACCCGATAAACAACTGCATACATATGATTCAAATGCACCTGTGCAACTTCTACATCTTTTAATGGATCATGTCCGGCTTCAGAAAAGAACTCTCACATTTGATGATTTGTGTTTGTTTTCGGTGGTGCAGTGTCACAAATGTTCTGCTGGCTTGACTCGTCACAATTTTGGCGATGTGAGCACGACAAGCACAACACTTCACTCCGGCTCATGTTTCTTTTTTTTTTTCCCACAATTTATATAGTACATTTCATACACAAGAGAACTCAATGCGCTTCACACAAGCAAAGACACAACACTGAGCACTTAGAAACACAACCGTGGCCAACATTCAGAGCAAAGCATAGAAAACAAAAAGTAGCTTGCAAAAATTACCAGAAAACTTATGGGTAAATTGAACACTCTAAATTTCCCATATAGGTGTGAATGTGAGTTTGAATGGTTGTTTGTCTGTAAAAAGTTTACACATCCATGTTCAAATTCCAGGTCATTATTCATGTTAAAAAAAAAGTGATATTGTGATAAATCATTTAAAAACCTTTCCCACCATTAATGTGAACTAATACCTGTCCACATCAACTGAAAAAAAGGGAAGCATAAATACTGTACGCAACTGAGCTATTGCAATACGGTTGCACAAATGGTTGTACAATCCCTAAAACAGCTTTTTACCAGCCGAAAAAGATCTCCAGATTGAAATGTTGCAGACCGTTCTTCTGACGGCACAATCTCAAATCAGCTCGTTCACAATACTGCAGTTGACCTCTGCATAATGCTGCAGTTGGGGTTCTGACCAGAACAAAGACATTGAATGTTGCTCGTGTCAGGAATTTTAATAAGTTTTATTTTTATAAAAATTTTATTATTTTAAGTGGGGCGCAATCGTCAATGCGTTCCCCACCACCTTCTTGGGGCCTTAGTCTTCAAAGCATGCTGCCTTTGATTGTAGCGTTTTTTTCTAATTGTTGCCAAACTGGCCATGATCAGAATTCATACTAATATAAAAATAGAAAACATCGTAAGGTATCTGTCGAAAACATTACGCCACTGTGCCAGTGTCCTGTTGCTTTTTTTCTACAGGTTTGCATACACAACGTACCATTGCAACTGCTTCGCGGTGGATCTTATTTACATTTTTTATATTCAAGTGTGATAGCGCGAGCCATTTAGTGCATAAACTATGTCAGTGCAGCCTTATTTCTAAATAATGTCAATTTAAAACAAAAATTAAGTATAGAAGATGCAGAACGACATTTTGTGCGTCAAACGGGGATGATGACATTTGGTTTAAAACGTATACAGTAAATGGCACATCATTTTACTGGCTATTCCCCTCTGGCGCCCTCTACCGTTGGCCGTCTGAAGCACATTTCCTCACCATCATGGCGGCACAGGCTCGCGCTGTGGTCTCATCCCAGTGGCTTGCGGACGCAATCCGGAACGGCCTCGTAGGCTCCAAGATTCGGGTTCTAGATTCGTCATGGTACCTCCCGATAACCAAACGGGACCCGAAAGCGGAGTTCGCGGAGAAGCATATCCCGGGATCTTCTTTCTTCGACATAGACGAGTGCGGTGACCAAAGTTCACCGTACGACCACATGTTGCCCACGAGCAGCCACTTTTCACGCTACGTGGGCGAGCTGGGCATCGGCAACGACACGCATGTAGTGGTGTACGACACGAACGGCTTCGGCTCGTACAGCGCCCCCCGCGTCTGGTGGATGTTCCGACTGTTCGGTCACAACTCGGTGTCGGTGCTGGACGGGGGCATGAAGAACTGGTTGGCCGAAGGGCGCCCGGTGACGTCAGAGCAAGTGAAGCCGGAGCGCAAAGACTTCAAGGTGACCACGAACAACACGGCGTGGGTGAAGACTTATGAGGATGTGCTGGAGAACATCAGCACCAAGACGATCCAGGTGGTAGACGCAAGATCTGCGGGCAGGTACAGGGGGGTCGAACCGGAGCCGAGAGAGGGTGAGCAAGCTTTCGCAACGACCCAATTTATGACGAATAAACTAAATCGGAAAGCGTCCGAGACTACCACTTGAGTTCCCAGAGGTTTTGAGTCCAGGAAAATACTAGTTTTTTTTCTAGGTCACCCCTTAGTCCAATTAAATACCATGAGCCCCTCAGAATGCCTTGGGAATATTAACAAACTTTGCAAAATTAAATTGAGATCAATCCCACTTTTTTATTTCCAGACCAACACGAGTATGCACTCAAGAATTGATGTCTCACTGACAGCGACGATTCCAAGTCACCGATACCACTTACGCTAGCTAGCTAGCTACACAGTGCAGTGGAAAAAGTATTTGCCCTCTTCCTGATTTATGTGTTAAGTGTATATTTATCGCACACAAACATTTTCAGTTAAAACCCATTTTAATATGCAACAGAGACAAGGAAATATTAATAAAAATGGGAGGGGCAGTTTCTAAATGATTTCATTTACCATGGAGGAAAAACATTCAAATCTATCGGGCTCGAATAATTGAGTAATTGCCCGCCTCCTTGTTAAATCACAAAGTAACTGTGACTAACGGCAGTTTTGGGGAAAGCTGATTCACTTGTCGGGCTGAATGATTTTGAAAAATAATGTTTTTTTTCCACGCTGCTTTTCCCATGTACTTGTTCAGCACTGTATGATGAAGTGCATTGTGTAACTGCAGTTGGGCAACTTAAATATATAGGGGCTGTTTGCTCCACATTTAAAATTTCTTAACAGGTACCCTACCAGGCCACTTCCCCGGTGCGATCAACATGCCGTTCACTTCCTTCCTGGAAGCCTCTGGAAAGTATCTGGCCAATGAGGACCTGTCCAGACTATTCAGGGAAGCCGGTGTGAAATTGGACCAGCCGCTGTGGGCCACCTGCGGTTCTGGCGTGACGGCATGCCTTGTTGTTTTGGCAGCTCACCTGCTCGGGCACCCGGGGGTGTGCGTTTATGACGGCTCCTGGGCCGAGTGGTTTAAACGAGCATCTCCTGAAAACGTCATCTCAGAGGGGGAGAGAAAGAAAATGTGAGGCAGCCGTCTCGGTAACAGAAGAAAGAAATAGGTTTGTCCCAAGTGAATTCAACTCTTGCTAAGACATTTGCACATTTTAAATGGCACAACGCTGCTTTATAAAAGTATATGAAATAATCTATGCAACCGTTAACATGTTACTCAAGTAGAGCAATATTTGAATGCTGCAACAGTACCGCTCTATGCAACCCATTCTCATGGGTTGTTCTCATTATTCATTCACCAGAGAAGTAAATATTAATTTCTTTAGGTGCATGGGCAGAAGTTTGCAGGTTGAATACAGATTGTAGCAGCATATATGTTATTAAAGACAACTTGAAACATCATAAGTGTTCTTGTTTCTGCTGTGTTGTCCAGTAACTGTTAAATGTCAACAAAACGGAGCTGTGCAAATTGGTGACAAAAAGTCTAAATATTTGCAGATATCCAAAGTGCTTATTAACATACTGAACCACGGTTTACCGAAATTTGTTGTTATAGCATGCGATTGTAAATACCTGTACATTTTTTAATGTAATATGTAAGCCACGGTGATGTGGTTGGGAAAAGCCATCTGGCAATTAGTATATTTATTTGATACTTTCTTTATAGTGCTTAACCCAAAGTTTACTGCTTACTTGTTTTATTCACTCTCCTTTCTGGATTATGTCACATCCCTGTCCATTCACATAAAAGATTCCAAAGATCAAAACTCCGTCAATCTAGAAGTATTTACCCAGTTTGCACATGTAATGCCGATGTTGGGTATTTATGGCTACCAGACAAATTCTCAGTGTTGTGCTTTGAATTACTTTGAACCTTTTTTTTTTTTTTTTTTTAATGTAGCCGCTTTTCCGCTTCACCGGCAACTTCACACATCTGGTGCATTTTTCCCCCTGAATTGGAGTCATCTGTAAGCCATTGATTTTTTATTTTTTTTTATTTTTTTATTTTTAAAGGGCAATGCAAGACTTGCCTGTACTTCTCTGGAAGTAATATATACACAGAGAGAGAGAAAGAGTGAGAATCTGTTCATATTATGCTTCCAAATAAAAATGTGATAATACAAGTCATGTTGAGTACACCCCCCCCCGCGCCCGACCCTCTTTAGGATAAGTGGTGTTGAAAATTGATGGATTTCTAATCTAAATTGTACACCAGTGATTTTCAGTGTGGTACGAAGAGTACTGCGGCTCCCTCTGGTAGTACTGTACTCAAAAATTTGGGATCCACTGGCATCTTTTGTTGTGGAAATACATCATTACGTAATCACAACGCAGTTCAGCAACTTTTTGCACCAAATGGCCCCGCCTTGCGCAACAGTTCCAAGATCCTGAAATTTGTTGACAAGGTCAAATTTCCACAGAATCTACACTGGTATGGCTGCACAAGTTCGCGATGTGGTCTCAGCCGAGTGGCTAGAGGACGCAATTCAAAACGGTCTCGTGGGCTCCAAGATTCGAGTCCTGGACTCGTCATGGTACCTGCCGGTAACCAAACGGGACCCGAAAGCGGAGTTCGCGGAGAGGCACATCTCGGGCTCTTCGTTCTTCGACATAGTCGAGTGCAGTGAGCAGAGCTCTCCTCTTTGCTTCACGCTCCCCACGAGCAGCCACTTTTCACGCTACGTGAGCGAGTTGGGCATCGGCAACGACACGCATGTGGTGGTTTACGACGCGCACGAGTTCGGCTTGTACACCGCGCCCCGAGTCTGGTGGATGTTCCGATTGTTCGGACACGACTCGGTGTCGGTGCTGGACGGGGGCATGAAGAACTGGTTGGCCGAAGGGCGCCCGGTGACGTCAGAGCAAGTGAAGCCGGAGCGCAAAGACTTCAAGGTGACCGCGAACAACACTGCGTGGGTGAAGACTTATGAGGACGTGCTAGAGAACATCAGCACCGAGAAGATCCAGGTGGTGGATAGCAGACCTGCGGGCAGGTATAGGGGAGTCGAACCGGAGCCCATAGAGGGTGAGCAGACTTTCGCAATTGTGTTTGAGTTTGGATCAAGGTTTTTCTTGATGAGATAGTAAGAAAAAAAAATGCAATCGTTGCTTTAGCAGACTAAACAATACGCAACAATTTTACCAGTCGTTCATATTTAATGAAAGTCGGTGGAGAGAAGTAACAAAATACAAATACAGTACTTAATTATTGTCCTCGAGTATATGTTGCAGCTCCGAAGCAAACAGAGCTGCCGCGGTGTTTTTCAGAATATGCACTTTATTAATGAGTTTCACACTCCGGCGAATACAGACACGTCTATCATGGACTACGCGTCTTCTCAACTGCCGTTCGACTCGAGAGGCGTTCAGGGCCGCTCCTAAAAAAACGTAAATTAATGATCCCTTGACTGACGCCCAGAAAAGTGAAAACAATGCAACAAAACAGAAAATCAATTGAATAACAAACAGTCTCCTACACTCTCCCCCACTTAAAAGGTGTCGTCTCGACATAATATAGAAAAGCTTGCAGACAGAACAGCATGTTATTGACAGTTAAACAGGGAACATCTTTTTTTTTTTTTTTTTTTTTTTTAGAGTCCTCTGTTCAGTGAAAGCATTCAACAGTCATAATACCAAAACATTAGGCCTCACATTCACGTGTTACATTTGTCAACCTGCTTCAATAAACAACAAGGCACATATACTGTAGAACAATGTGAAAGTCAGGTGCAACAAGCATGAAAATAACATTTTAAACATCCTTCACCAAGGTCGCCAGTAACCCCTAAAATCTAAACACTTAGTAGCTAACGTCCTCTCTGTGAAGGTCGGTTGACCCAATGTATCATAAGTCAAGCACCGTGGCTTCCTTCTCTCTCTCTGTGGGTGTGAGCGCAGCTGCCCTGTTTCCACTGCATCTCCCGAATCTGACCCATTGGCTATATCACCTACATCTACATTGTCATCAACCTCCCTCCCTGTTGGAAAAGGGGCTAATTCCATCCCTTCATCAACTGTTTGCTCGAGAGTTTCGTTCTGTACATCTCTAATAAACTGGGGGACAAACTCTGCAGCAGCGGGGTCCAGAGAGGGTTGGTTGTGTTGCTCCGGGACAGACCATGAGATGACATCATCGGATAAATCCTCATCCGAATCCTCCCCATCTCCCACCTGATGCATCTCCTGCAGATTCTTCCTGCAGTTTTCACGAGAGTGTCTTTTTGGTCTTGTCTCGGTGGTAGTCTGGTTTCGATCGGGTGTCAGTGGGAGAAAGTCACAAGGCAATAACAAATTCCTGTGTAAAACCTTTGTCCTGCCTTTGCCATTTTCTGGCTCCAGCTCAAACACAGGACTGTTCTCCCCCTTTTGACGTTTTATGACATAGATACCATCCTCCCAATAAGAGCGGATTTTGCCTGGGCCTCCTTTTTCAACATTTCTTACAAGAACACGGCTGCCTACTTGAAGGGGTGGACCATGGACTCTCTTATTATATTCTATCTTGCCCCTATCAGCTGACTTAGCCATATTCCTGGAGGCAATATTGTAAGCCTCGCTCATCCTGTTTCTCCATTTATCAACATAATCTTGATAGGACCCTGGGTTTTCATCCTGCTTAGTGCCAAACAGAAGATCAACAGGAAGCCTTGGGAACCTACCAAAAGTAGAAAGAATGGAGAGTAGCCCGTGGCCTCATTAGCAGTGCAATTGTAGGCATGTACTACTTTGGGAAGGTGTTTTTCCAGTCTAATTTTTGTTCTTCAGTGAGTGTTCTCAACATCGAGAGAAGGGTTCTGTTGAATCGTTCTGTTTGCCCATTACCCTGAGGATGATATGGGGTTGTGTGAGACCCTTTTATACCTGCCAGTTCCTTTAGGTGGTGCAACAGCCTGTTTTCAAACTCTCTCCCTAAATCGTGGTGAAGCTTTTCTGGGAAACCAAACCTAAGGCAAAAGTCATTGAATAGTCTTTCTGCCACCGTCTTCGCTGATTTGTTTGTAGTCGCGTATGCCTGTGCAAAGCGTGTGTAATGGTCAATGACCACCAAAATATACTCACAACCGCCCTTGCACTGTTCCAGGTGAAGAAAGTCAACCGACACTAATTGAAAGGGGTGTGTAGTTTCAATGCTTTGCATTGGTGCCCGTGTTTGCCTGTTTGGCTTTCTTTTCTTTAGGCATTCACATACGTTCATGACAAAGTGCAGTATGTCTTTTTGCATTTTTGGCCAATAAAAACGGTCTCTCATTAAATGTAGTGTCCTCTCTGAGCCTAAATGGCCCATTTGTTTGTGCAATTCATTCAAGACGAGGGGGTGATATATTGAGGGGAGAACCAGTTGGGTTTTCCTTCCAGCTACCCTGAACAATGTCCCGTCTTCTTTGATTTTGAGTTTAGTCCACTCCCTGGCCAAAATCTTGACCCCTGCACTCTCAGCTTTAAGCTCATGTGCGGCAGGTCTCTTTCCCCTTTTTATGTAACTGTACAGTTTACCTATTACAGGGTCTTGCTGCTGAGCTGTGCAAATCTCTTCTCTGGGGATTGGCTGGATAGTGTCTAACAGTCGTTCAGCTCCCGTTTGCTGTTGGAGGGTATCGAAGGAGACGGCACTAAACATGGGAGTTTGCTCTAATTGCTGTACCAAGATACCCTGTTGTGTGGCTGTTACTACATCCTGACTAACAGACTGCGTACAGCGGCTCATGTAGTCCTCGAAATCAATGGGCATCCTAGATAGCCCGTCTGCATCGGCATTGGTTTTGCCTGGTCTGTATTTTATGGTAAAATTGAAATCTGCCAATTCTGCTACCCATCGTTGACCAGAGGCGTTCAATTTAGCAGTGGTCAACACATAAGTGAGCGGGTTATTGTCTGTGTACACCACAAAAGATGGTGCATGCAACAAGTAATCCCTAAAGCGCTCACAGATAGCCCACTTGAGTGCTAGAAACTCCAATTTACCCGCATGCATGGGGTAGTTTTTCTCTGGCGGTGTTAAAGTTCTAGATCCATAGGCTATGACCCTTAATTTTCCATTGCTACGTTGATAGAGCACAGCTCCTAGTCCCGCCTGAGAGGCATCAGTATGTAACACAAATGGACGGTTGAGATCTGGGTAACCAAGGATAGGAGGATTTGACAATTTGTCAACCAGGCAGCACAAAACCTGCTGGTGAGTCCCTGTCCATGTAATCGGGGCAGATGATGGCAACTGCCCTTGAATGTGTTTACTTTTCCCCTTTTTTGTCTTTATCTGTGTTCTTGAGTCTCGGGTGAGCTGGGGGCGGCCAAGAGCTCGTACAATGGTTTGGCAATGCGCGAAAAGTCTTGTATGTATGACCTGTAGTAAGACAGAAATCCTAAAACTTGTCTCACCTCCCCCACCGTGCAGGGGTGTCTATCTTTTAGTGACAAGACGGGAGCAATCTCTGCCGGGTCCATACCATGTCCGTCTTTTGACACCATCCTGCCCAAAAATCGGACTTTAGGCTTGAAAAGTTCACATTTCCTAGCAGTAAGTTTAACACCGTGCTTCTGGTATCTTTGTAAAACTGCTCTCACATGTTCAACATGGTCTTGAAACGACTTGCTGTGAACTAAATTGTCATCGAGGTAAGGTAGGCAAATGTCATCCCGCAAACCCCACAAACACTCCTCCATGCTTCTCTGAAACTCAGCCGGGCAGAACTCAGGCCAAATGGGATCCGTACCCACTGGTACAAACCCCAGAGGCGTAATGAACGCTGTGAGTGGCTGACTTTCTTCATCCAAAAACCCTTGGTGATAGGCTTTCCCTTGATCAAGCACAGTAAACCACGAACTACCAGTAAGGCTATCTAGCATGTCTTGTATCCTAGGAATAGGTGTCTATCTGGTACGGATTTGCGATTAAGCTCACGATAGTCTACACAAAGTCTGAGCTCCCCGATTTTTTTCTTACACACACTATCGGTGAGGAATACGGTGACTTTGATTTTGTGACCCACCCCCTGTTGATTAAGTCCTGCAGGTATGCTTTCACTTCCTGGTGTAGTGGTTTGGGCACGCTAATGTAAGTCTTTTGGACTGGTGAATGATCATGAAGAGAAATGTGCATGCGGAGGGTAGGTATGCTGCCGACATCATTTTCATCCCGGCGAATGCGTTACACTCCTCCCTGAGCATTTCCCTCACTGCATTTTGCTGCTCATTCGTTAGGTGTTCTAACAGTACAGGAGGATCCCATTTCTCGCTTGTGTAGCTGCGGAGAGTTGACGAGTTTTTACAGTCTGCGCCATTTTCATCCAGTTTTGGTAGGTTCACAGGCTGTAGAGCTGCTGGGTATATTGCTTTGACCCTTCAACATGTCCCAAAACAACGCATGGATCCAGAATTATTTTATGACTACTGGTATTAGTGATTGGTACTGGGACAGAGGTTGCGTTGCCTCTCTTTGCCTTGAACAGTACTTCTTGTATACGCAATCCTCCAGGCAAACTCTGGCTCAAGTTTGGGCAAACAACATAGCAGTGCCTCCATCCACCTGTATACGTGTGCGACAGCGAATGGTGGTGGCTTCCCTTGGACCTAGGACAATTTTACCCTTTCCTGTTTTCACCTGAATCCCTTCATTTACCGTTTGGTGCGTGTGCAACAAATGAATCAAGGTCTTAGCGGACACCATATCCATGTCAAAAGCACTGCTCACAATGTTGGCTGCACAATCACTTTTGGTTGAACCCTGTTTTAGTTGGTAATTAATCACTTCTTCTATCACATTAAATCCTATAATAGGGTCCTGAGCTACATTGTAGTCGCCGAGACGAGCACGGGCACTAACAGACTCGGGCTTGAATCTTCTACACCAGTAAGTCGAAACTCAACCGAACCCACCCAATAAATGGTATTTTTGTCTGGTTAGCAGCCAGCCCATTTAGAGGTTCTGGTCCCAAGAGTTCATCTATCCCTCGAATTGTGGTATGAGGTAGGTGTTTTTTCTCCATTTGTCATTTATCACTGTCGCCAGCGCCGGTATCCCACAACGCCGAATTGGTACATCATCAAAAGTGCACCTGACCATTCTACGTCTACCGATTAGTTTAATCAGTTTCCGCCCTTGCTTATTTGATAATGTATCAAGACTACCAATGTGCGATGACCATCTCTTTCGTCCTTCTCACTCAAATGGTGTTCAACCAGTCTTACCGCGGTGCAGGTGAGCTTGTGTTCCGGCCAGTGCCGTGTCTGGCAGGCTTTGGAACAGTACGTGGCAGATGAGCAGCCTGCACAAGTCTGGAGTGGCGCATCTCCTTGCTCTTTGAGTCGACAGAGATGGCAGTAGCGGGACTCGTGATGAGGTCGCTGGGTCACTACTGGTCCCGTGGCAGTGGCCCTCTGTCGTTTCCCTGCAGCAGACGTGGAGCTCGGCATCCTCTAGAGATGTGACCCGACTGGCCACACTTGAAGCAGTGGGTACAGCTGTCTCCTCGCCGCTGTCCTGGCAGGTCCTGCATCCTCTCCTCCGCCGGGTGATGTCGTTTGCCCG
Organism: Hippocampus mohnikei; assembly: GCA_026261675.1. NCBI lineage: Eukaryota > Metazoa > Chordata > Actinopteri > Syngnathiformes > Syngnathidae > Hippocampus > Hippocampus mohnikei. Next base: position 4,736,004 of record JAKGUB010000328.1, read on the forward strand.
CTGGTTTCCGGGAGGCTGGAACTTAGTGGTGTTCAAGGAGGCAAGCACCATCTGCTTCATCGCCGCAACTTCAGTTTTTAGTTCTGCTACCAGGGCATGGACATCAGGAGGAGCTGGAGCCGTCTTGAGTTTCTCCTTGGCTACGGCGGTATTCTGGGATGGGGTCTGCGTTCCACCGTGTGGCCCCTCTGTGGTTTGCATCTCGTTGATTCTTGGCAACTTGGCGGTGTTTCTCTTTTGCTTGTTCACCCGCTCTGCTTCGAGGCTCGCTGCTTCATTCAGTCTCTCAATCAGTAATTCGTCAGCCACATCGGAGCTGTCGAGAAGCGGTTTAATCTGGAACTTAATATTGTCATTCAGTAGTCCTGTACTCACTGACCTCAAAAACTTCCTTTTGACCAGATCTTCGTTGTAGTGTTCGGCTGGTTCTCTTCTGGATGCATACAGAAGCCGATCTTTAAGCTCAATTGCCCTGAAGAGAAAGTCCTGCAGGAGACTCTTTTGGGTCCTGGGAAATGTTTATCAGTTTTTGATACAAGTCAGATGTGTCGTCTTCTCTGTAATGTCCTTTCAGTATTGTTTTTAACTGAGGGAGTGTGACATCCGTCTTTAGCTCAAGCATGTCTCGCAGTTTGAGTCCTGGGCAGATGGCTCTGATCACTGCTTCGATCACCTCTGATTCACTGTGGCCTTTACGAAGTCCAACTTCCATTTGGTGGAGCAGGTTGGTGTATGATAGTCTGTCGCGCTGCCCGCCTTCACCTATTTGGCCACTGATGCGGAACTCCCTTCGGATAGTCACCTCAGGTATTTTTTCTGGTGGCTGACTTTGTGTCCAGGCGGGTGGGGCGTCCACCATTTTGAGTTTTTCTTGTAACGCTTGTATTTCTTCCCGCAACTCGTCGTATTGGTGGGCCGCAGGCGTGGGGCGGGAAAAAGAGCGCCACTCGCGAGCACGCCTTCGACAGCCTTTCTTCGAGAAACGATAAGAGTTCATGAATAAACTGTCCATCATCCGATTTGTGGCTTTGCTCACGTTCATCCAATTTGTTTTCGATCAGTTTCCCTAACTCTCGCCGACTTTTGCCGTTGGTAGTCTCCCTTTCCTCGTCATCATAGACATCAAGAAAGTTACACACCTCCATTAGTCGATCCCAGCTTAGCTTGCACAGCGTGGTGGTAACTTGGTCTCTTAAGTCTTCGTACTCCATCTTTAGTACTCACAAGCGGATCCGTTTTTCAGAAATATCCGGGTTCGTAGGAGAGGGGCTCTCTTCAGCGGTGCGGAGAGCGCTAACAGTCGAGCGCTAACAGTCGTCGCTAACTGTAGCTTCCACCGGTCACTAAGAACCCTTCTCCTGGCTGGCTCGCCAAAATATGTTGCAGCTCCGAAGCAAACAGAGCTGCCGCGGTGTTTTTCAGAATATGCACTTTATTAATGAGTTTCACACTCCGGCGAATACAGACACGTCTATCATGGACTACGCGTCTTCTCAACTGCCGTTCGACTCGAGAGGCGTTCAGGGCCGCTCCTAAAAAAACGTAAATTAATGATCCCTTGACTGACGCCCAGAAAAGTGAAAACAATGCAACAAAACAGAAAATCAATTGAATAACAAACAGTCTCCTACATATATTTTCAAGTAACTACACTTTGACTTGAGTACTACATTTGAATACTGATAAAATGGATGAGCTGCACATTTTTCAATTTTAGAGCGACTCAGTCGTGATTAATTGTTGATGTCAATTATTTTTCACTTACTTGACGAATCAGATTGTGTTTGTATATGTGTATGTATAAATAAAGAGAGAGATAAATAAATATATTCATAATGAATATTAATCTTAATTGCCGCTGTAAAGTCCTGTGAATTTACCCTTTGTCTGAATAGTGCAATTCTTGATTGTATTTTTGTTTTGAAACAGGCACTCTACCTGGCCACTTCCCCGGTGCAGTCAATTTGCCATTTACCTCCTTCCTGGAATCCTCGGGGAAGTTTCTGGCCAATGAGGACCTGTCCAGACGATTCAGGGAAGCCAAACTCAGATTGGGCCAGCCGATGTGGGCCACCTGCTCTTGTGGCGTGACGGCATGCTTTGCTGTTCTGGTTGCTCAGTGGCTCGGACACCCAGGCGTGTGCGTTTATGACGGCTCTTGGTCCGAGTGGTTTAAAAGAGCATCTCCTGAAAACATCATCTCAGAAGGAGAGGGAAAGCAAATGTGAGACAGGCGATTAGGTCAGAGGGGGCTCGAGTCAATGTTAGCAGTAAAGAGAGATGCGTGTTACAAGTGAATTAAACGGTTGTACTTTTAAACTGCATTATGCTTTCTCGCAGTTTATGATGTAATAGATGCACACTTTAGTTGTTACTCAAGCAGTGTTAATACTTGAACGTTGTTACAGTATGCAGAAACATGCAATGGGCCACAGTACCTCACTAAGCATGTATGTCATCTATTTCAGACTACAGTACAGTATACATTACAGTACAATAAATGTTTATGGTTTCTTTGCTTTGAAGCACATTGCGTTGCTTGGGGTATAAAATATTTTCTATCAAGTTGCCTTGCCTTTCTTTTAAAATAAGATGTTAGTTATGCATGAAATTTATTCTGGTTTCAGTTTTCTTTTAGGATTCCATTTAAACCGTCATACTCATTTGTTCTCATTCATTAAACAGTTCAGAAAAGTAAACATTGAGTTTGTTTTGAGCTTGTAAGCCATCTTGCAATATGTGACCAATACGACAGTAGTACTGGGAAATGACAGAGTACAAATACTTGATAACTGGAGACTTAAGTCGATTTTTCAGGCGTCTAATGCTTTACTGGACTATTTATATTGCAGATGGCCTTTTACTTCTAATCCCTAAATTTCAAAGCAAATACCCGTTTTCTCCCCTTTCCCCACTTTGTCCAAGTAGGCTCTGTACTTTGTTCAACCTTACCGGATGGTGAAACAATGTAAACAAGTCATGATGAAAGAGAGGTACACGTATGTTAACTGTTAGTGAGGTTCATTTTATTGATTGTTTGAAAAATGGGAATTGTTTCATAATTGAGGAAAACATTTGTGTGCAGAGTTTAAGGGTATTTTATATAATTGCCGCAAAAATAAGTTAAAAAAACTTTTTAAAATAAGAAGTTCAATCAGTAATTCTACTGTTCCCTGACTTAGTTTTTCCATAAAATCTTCTAATTTAATGTCTTGTGATAAAATAGACCGTAACAAGATATTACTATTGATGCAAAGTCCGAAGTCCTCGTTGTATTTTAAAATGTAATTTTCGTGGTGGTACAGCAATCTGAATCAATTCGGTAGAAGGAAGTTTACAAATGAATAATTGGAGCGACAAATCCTTCAGTCGTGTATGGTACAGTACCACAACAAAGATGGCTGTCGGACTTCACATAGGTCCCTGGGCTGTCCATAAAAGTGCCTGAAGGTCCTCCAGAAATAAACAAATTGGGGTCCTCGTCCTTAGATGTATGCTAGTCGCGGAGTCGCGGTTACGATCTATATATTGCGCATTTAAAGAAAACTGTGAACATTTTAACATCAACATCCTCGTTTTAGATTGCTAAAGGAATGTTGAACAAAGCGTCGTTGTATCGGCTCGGTCATTTACGTCCCTAGTGGCCCATTATTTTTGTTTTCCAACGACGAAGGGTGTGTTTTCTTCGGTCGCGCTAACGCCGCTAAGACGCCATACAGTTTACTTTAATTTTGATATTCGCCCGAAAAATAGCTGGTGGGTTTCGTTTTAAGATAGACTTCATTTTCCATTTAAATTGATAAAGAGAAATATATGGCTCCACTGAGTCGAGTCATTATAGCATGGGGTACAGCGGTTAAATTGACCATGTTTAATTTTTCAACGTGTTTTACGATTCGTGTCTTTATACGTTGTTGTCATTTTTGTAAACGCCTCCAGAGGCTGTACTTGGTTTACATGTCTTATTATTTTGATTCAATTGTTTCACATGTTCCCATAGGGAGGGGTTAATGAGCATCAATGTCAGGCATTGCGCTTAGCAGACTGTCCCAGGAGCGCAAAGCCTGGAGAAAAGACCACCCGTTTGTTAGTGCGCCTTTTTTTATTCCCCAAATCACCAATACTTTTCTCTCAGGACTCCCTCAAATTGTTTTACTTCTCGCAGGGTTTTGTTGCTGTGCCTACCAAGAATCCAGATGGAACAATGAATCTGATGAATTGGGAATGTGCCATTCCTGGAAAGAAAGGCGTAAGTTTTCTAGCACCGTATGAAATTTGTGGCTAATTAACGGCTGTTGCTATGTACAGGACAGTTAGGTAATATAGATAGTACAGGACAGTTAAGTCAAGTCAAGTCAACTGTATTTATAGAGCACTTTCAAACAGCCATCGCCGCATACAAAGTGCTGTACATGGAGCAATTTAAGCTCGATAGAGGCAGGGTCTTAAATGATTGCGTTTATTTTAGGGCTAGGTACCGGTGTAAAAATGCCCAAAAAAGAGTGCAAGATCATTTCAAAACCTGTACAACAACAAAAATCTATAAACGATAAAGTAAAACTGAGATAACGGGCATTGCACGTGTGTTCACACCCACTTAGAACTGGGATGTGGTTGTGTTCAAAATGAACACGCTTCAGCCTTGGTTTCATTGGACCATAACAAAATCTCCCAAACACGTGGGCGAATGTGTTTCTCACGAAACCAAGGTTGCATTTTTGGGGCCATTAATTTCAAAAGGTATTTTTGGCACAACCACATGGTGGTGGCAGCATCATGCTTTAGGGCTGTTTTTCCTTCAGCTGGAACTGAATGTTTTGACACGATGGAAAGAATTATGAACAGTTCAAAGTAGCTCGACTAACCTACTAGAACATGTTTGAGGTTGATCAATTGTTGAGATTGTGTCCTGAGTCCCATTGAGCATGAGTTGAATGTTACCGGTACTTATTGGTTAAATCTGAACACAGCCATGTCACAGTTATAATATGCAACCATATTATTTCTGTTTATTTTGACTTCTCTTTATATTAAAAATAAATAAATAAGATGAGTAAGGTGAACACTTTATGAGATTAGTTTTGCAATATGGACATCTTCATTGGGTCCTAAACAGCTGTTGAGTGCAACATCTGATCCAACAAGGCAAAAGTGTATCTTGTTGGTTCCTATCGGCATTTTTGTAATACCAGAGAAGCATTCTCACGCGCTGGGGTTTTCCACTGGGGCTTTGGGTTCTTTGAACAACTCTCCATGTCATTTCATGCGGCTGTGTTTTGGACTAAAGCAGTTTTTACTCCTTTTTTTGTTAGACCTTGTGGGAGGGAGGACTGTATAAACTCAGAATGCTCTTCAAGGACGACTACCCCTCCTCGCCACCCAAATGTGAGTCCCACCGATACCACACATCTAAACTTTGGCCGCCTCGTGACAAACCCCGCGGTACAACATCGCAAATATCCAAGCATCTCTGTCAACATCACAGTCGGAAACGTTTGATATACTCGTAAGATTTCTTAAATCTCTTTTTCGACCACCCCTTTAGGCAAGTTTGAGCCACCGATATTCCATCCAAACGTCTACCCATCTGGTACTGTTTGTCTGTCCATCCTGGAGGAGGACAAAGATTGGAGGCCCGCCATCACCATCAAACAGGTTTTCATAGTCGTTATTACATAAGGCTGTGGTATGGGTGAAATAGTTTCTAAAAGTTCTAGACTGTCACTTTAATGGTATTGTGTGTTTTCAGATTCTGTTGGGGATCCAGGAGCTGTTGAATGAGCCCAACATTCAAGACCCAGCACAAGCAGAGGCTTACACAATTTACTGGTATGCATCCACCGATTGGTGAATTCATAGCTTTTATTTTGGAGTTTCATCGTAATGAAATTCAAATTCCAGTTTGCTGAACTTTTTCAGCTCCCCCGTGCTTATGTGTGGACATAAAAAGCGTACATACCGTTATGCCCCACAATTATTAATCCTCAAGCAAAAATTTGAGTCGTGCCAAAAGTCTGCAAGAAGACATTCAAATTATTCACAATGAAAAATACGTTGTGTGCCATCCTCATTGAGGAGAAAGCCTGCCGGTTAGAATCAAGTCGATGTCAGTCATATAACAAACCAAAACTCAGCGTCTTAAAATAACCCCCACTATTAATTATAAGGGATTAAAATGCAATATTGTGTTTTCCCGTTCCAGTCAGAACCGGATGGATTACGAGAAGCGGGTCAGGGCCCAGGCCAAGAAGTTTGCACCCACATAAATCTGGCAGGGAAGGAAGTCTGACTTGATCGAACCCGAAGGACCACTCCAGCAAAGATCAACTTTTCTGTACTTTTACGCCATTTCATCGGTGGCATGTCAAAGATAACCCCCAGCACTTGACTATTGGTTGTAAACTCAACAGTTGCGCGTAAGAAAGAAGCAGGCCTCCGTCCAGCCACCGCAAGGAGGGAAGTATTCGAAAAAACAAGGTCGCTAATTTGCTTTGCAACCAGTGTCAATTTCTCCGCAAATTATCACGACACGCGTTTGGGAACAAGCAAATAAGTCTGTGAGTTTTTGCCCAACGGATAAGTGACTGCGTGTATATATTATAAATAAACCAAATTGTGAAAGTTATGTTTTATATTGTTTTAGCCAGTTGACGTGTGCGTCGTATTATAACGAAGAACACAATAAATTGTGTATTGTGAAATAAAATTGAATAAAAGAACACAAGTTAAGGAGTACCTGTGGTGTTTTTTCCTCAGCGTGTGTGATACGTGAAGAAGTCGAGTTAAACTCGGATTGGGCCCGAGCCCTTTTCTAGTCAGTGCTGTACAGGATGCAATCATTGAAGAATGCAGCTACGTGCGTCCTGGCAACTGTTGTATGCAGATGGCTTGGCGTCGATGGCCGATAGCGAGGAAGGGCGCCACCATAAGCGACTGTGCTGACATCATATGAAGTCAAAGGCCCTCAAGTAGTCGAAAAGTAAAGAATGACATCAAGGATAACAACTTCGAGCTAATACCGCTGGATGCGTTTGAAGTACCTGGGAGTAACGATGAATTAGGAAGGAGGCTCTGAAACGGTGACGAAAGTGATGGCAACATGGGCAAAGGGGAGAAAAGTGGGTGACAGGAAAAGGCCCAGAAGCCTAACAAAGTAAAACGATCCAAAACAGTCATGTGACCGCGCCAGAGGTACGGACAACTGGGGAAAAAGAAGCGGAAGGTTTTAGAGCAGGGATTGTGCTACACTGGGGCAAAATTATATTTATAAATTATGTTTACAGTCATGCTTCGTATCAGTCAAGCTCACCTTTAGCCCCGGGACAGAAAAGGCTTGGAACGATATATTACAATTCATTTTGAACTTTGAATAATGACCTAACATTTGTGTTATCCATCCATTTGTGTTGTTTTCTGGTCCGAGGGTGAAACCTGACGTCACGCTCTCAGGTGTCAAGTGTGTGACATTCGTAAGAAATATAACACCTTTTTTTTTTCTTCGCTTTGCCTCTCGTGTGGTTTAGTAAGTCCTCACCGGGCTGCGGATTGGTGAAAACAAGCTGAATAGAAGAATTGTGTTTTGTTTGTGTGGGTTGGTCATCAGCAAGCACATTTCGAACCTGTAATTCTCTTTCAATAGAATATTTGACTAGACAAACTAATTAGAATTTTAAAACATGAAATATTACGGAGGAATATTTTTTGCCAGGGCGGCCTGGAGGCACAGTGGTTAGCGCGTCGACCTCACAGTGCAGAGGTACCAAGTTCGAGTCCAGCTCCGGCCTCCCTGTGTGGAGTTTGCATGTTCTCCCCTGGGGTTTTGCGTGGGTTTTCTCCGGGTAGTCTGGTTTCCTCCCACCTTCCAAAAACATGCATGGCAGGCTGATTGAACACTCTAAATGGTCCCTCGGTGTGAGTGTGAGCGTGGATGGTCGTTGGTCTCTGTGTGCCCTGCGATTGGCTGGCAACCGGTTCAGGGTGTCCTCCGCCTACTGCCCGAAGACGGCTGGGATGGGATCCAGCACCCGCCGTGACGCTTGTGAGAATAAAGCGAATCGTAAAATGGATGGATATTTTTTTGCCATGCAACTTTGCCAAAATGTTAAACAATATCTAACTACTTAGTCTATTCACAATTTCCCGCTACAAGTTACTCCTTGAGCAATTTAAAAATACAATAAAAAAATCGGTCAGGCTCTGAATCATTTTGGGCTTGATTGTGTGATTTTCTGACTTTTTCGCTTGCAAATGCTGCGCTGCTTCGACTCGTCTGTCAGTGGAGTGGATGGAGAGAAACATTTTGAACCAGAAACTCAACAAGTTGTTGACAAAAGGGAAGGTGGGGGGCTTCAAAATGAGGTCTCCTTCCCAGTGTAGTCGACAAAATGCACCAAAGTCTTGTTTTTGCAAGATGTGAAGTGTGAAGTTTTGCTGCGTGGCAATATTTCAAGAATGGTGATTTTGAAATAACAGGAAGGTTATCTGTTGTTAAAAAAAAAAGCATATGTAAATGGGACATCTCCCCTAAAACACCCTTCATAATTTAAAAAAAAAAAAGCACAACAGCAATGAAATGATTTGTTGGACTTTTTGTGAACCACAAGCCTGTACTAAAATGTGATGCCGTAACTACTGAAGTTTCTTGCGTGATGTGTATGGGCGGCCGTTTGGAGGTTTATGAGTAACCACTGAAACTTGTTCGTTGTCACAAGCCGCTGCGCTTTTTTGTCAGGACAGAAATGTGAACGCCGATTCGGCTTCGACAAAGAGCGTTCAGTCATATCGCTCGTGCGCGGTCGTCATGAGGCGAAACGAATACAAACGACAATGGATTTCCCCTCACTTGCATCTTCTGGTATGAGTGGCCTGTTTTCAGATGAAGAATTGCAACGACTAGTTTATTTTGTCGTTTCTGGAAAAATACCTATTCTCCAAATAATAAAAAAATGTAAACGAGCCTTAATTGTGTAGAGATGAGAAAGCCTGCTAGCCAGAATAAAGTTTATGTCACTCATACAACAATGCAAACAAACTAAGAGATGCCATATGGACCATACAGAACATTTACCCAAATCACTGCATATTCTACGTTTTATTTTGAGTTCATGGTCACTGTGAGGGCCAGTCAGAGACTTTGGGCGGGCCGGATGTGACCGTCCTTTGCCCAGATCTGTCATCGACTCTAACTTCCGTGCCCTCTCTATGTAATTGTCTGAGCACCACGCACGGTCTCATGCTTGCTCACATTGTGGCGCTTGACACGCCTCTGCCAATCTTGAAAGTGTCGCATGGCCTCGCGGGGCACTCTTTCACCTCCACCTCCCGTGATCCTCGCTCGCCTGAGCGATTGCAGCGAGCAGGGCGGCGAGAGGGGGTGTTAGCGGGGCGCAGCAGACTTCTGGCCGACTGCGGTTGTCAGCAATAGTTTGTATGCACAAGTACGTTGTGGTTTTTAAAGCTGCACGTTGTCACACAGCAGCCTTTTGTTGATCTCCACGACGGAAACAAGACATTCCCACGAAACTGTCCTCGTCGTTGGCGCAACTGACCGATTCGAAACACCGTATGTTAGATTTGATTCCCATCGTTAGATGCTAGGAATGAGGTTGGTTGCACACCGGCACGGAGGGAGCTATCGAACAATATGTCGATTGTTGCGGTTGTTGTTTTGCAGGCCTGCACAACCGCACTGCGTCATGCTGAGAGAAGTTTCTCGTGTTGCTCAAGAAGGTCACCTGAATATTAGAGACGACTTTTCTAACGTCAACCAAAAATACACCCAGCTCCAAACATTGAAACAGCACATCGGGACGATCATCATCTGGTGTGAAACGCCGATGTTTTGTGAATTTTGATCAAAACTATGGAAACTAACAAACAGAGGAGGTCAGAGCAATGATCCCTGTGGGATCCCACTGGATCTTTCATATTCCTGAATTCCAATGGTGACTCTGTGACCCCTCGAGCAGTACAAGCTCTGTTGACTCCCCCGAGATGTTGGATGACCTTTTGAGCAAGAAGACGTTCTCCAACCGTCTTTTCCTTCACGTCTGCCACCAAAGTGTTTGAGTGGCGGTCTAGGGTTGAGGCTACAGTCAAGTTCCGCATCTTCGAAGCTTCTTAAATAGCTGCGTGCTTCTAAATATGGCCTGAATTCACTTTTTTTGGGGCGTTAGGATCTCTTTTAACTGGAGTTTCATTGATTCAAACCACTTCAGAGGGACAATGCGAGCGTCTCTCTCGACAGAGCGATTGAAACAGGATGTGGTGTATTTCCAGTGCAGTTTACATCTGAACGATGGTAGTAAGTTGTGATTGGGGGTGAGGTGTCGCTAACAGGTGGTGGCGAGCGGAGGGAGGCGCCGCGAGTGACATTTGCACTCACCTTCCCACCTTACCCTTGCCCGTCACTCTTTCACTAACACTTTACGCGTCACAGGGCTTCCTGTTAAGGCCCAGACAGAAGTTGCGGTTGACGATTGGAAAATGTCACCGGCCACCCAAAAAAAAGAGTTAAGGCAATAAGTAGGCCAGAGAATGAGCGGCAGAAAGACAGAGAGAACAAAATGAGAGCACGCGGAAGGGAAGAAGGACAGTGAGAGATCAAAGAGAAAGAAATCTTCCGCTGAAGCCGACGGTCCGGCAGAAGGAGCGAGAATGTGGCTCCTGTCGGGGAGGCGCTGACGCCTTCGCTTCGCCAAGAAAGTCAGGTACAGTATCGGCTTTGTATTTTCAAGATTTCTTTCTTTGCAGTCGCAGTCATGTTTTAGGATTTGGCCAATGGGGAAAATTCTAACTGCATCCATGGCCTAATTTAAGAGAATGATCTGATGTTGCCAACTACAAGAACAATTCGTGGCGAGTGGGTCGTGTTTTGTGCTAGCCTAAAAATCATCAGCCAACCATCAAGTATCGCTAGTGACAGCTCCTTTTGTTTTTTGTTTTTTTGTGTTTTTCTGTCATTTCACATTAGCAAAGCTGTGGGAACAAAGTTTTAAATAGCATCAAGCATCTGTTTTTTTCTTAGTATGAGCAGTAAGCAAGTTAATAATTAGGACAAACTGTTTCGTGATCAGATCAATTTTGCAAAGTTAGCAAAATGGGTAGATTAAGTAATCAACAGTAAACAAAAAAATCCTTTCTAGTTTTATAGCTTAGTACATTTAAGAATCTTTTTTTTTTTTAAGTTTAAAGAGCGGGAGTTTTTTTTTCGCCAGCTTTAGAAATTACTTGATACCCGTACTTTTGTTTTCTCCGCATGCGATCAGTTTTCTCCGACACTTACCATAATTGGAATGACTCATTTCTAAAAAACAAAAAACAAAAGTGCAGAAACTGAACTGAATGGGGAGAAGTCCCCGCTCGAAAACTGCTTGAGATTTTTCTTGTTTGACAGTTCTCATTCAATTCCCTGATTATTCTTTTTTTCCTTCTAAGTAGGACAACAGTACAGTTATACAAGCTTAAAGCAACAAGGATGGGAGCCGAGTATTCAACCGAACTTGCCATGAAGGGAATCGTGTCCATTTACATTTACTACTCATGTTCGCCTGAGAATTACTATCGAGAGTTTCTGCAGTTCTTGTGTCAATCACGTTTTGTTGGTGTTAAACGTTAGCTTGACGACGCTTGTCTATTGGCCGCAGAGTAAATTAAGTAGGGGGCGAAAATAATGCCAACAATTCCCTCTTCAACTATAAAGCTTGGATCTCATTACTGTTAAATGTTGATCGAAAGTCACTACCCCCCGCTCAAACTATCCATGTTGTGATACTAAAGTAATACTCATACGACTCTACTGGGTCCATATGTTCATAGATCGACTGTGCTGAAGATGGGGCGGGTGCGGCCCTATTTTGTCGTGGCGGCTCTGTTTTCTCTCCGTTCCTTGGACTGCGCGGCAAACGTGCAAGGTGAGACTCATTTTGTCACTTGACATGAGAATTGGACACGAGTTACGGTTATCGACGCACACTGTTGAATCACGCCAGATGACGGGTACAAAAACGTGTGAGGCATGAGTAATAAGTGACATTTGTCCGTTCAAATCGCATTGGAGTTTGCATGTTGCATTTTGCGTCTGTTGGGTTCACGTGCATTTTGTGACGCATATTTTAATTAGGGGCGCTTTTTTTTCCTCAAATAAGAATGTCTCCAGATTCCAGATGTTAAGCCTTTAAGGGACAGTGGTGACTACAGCGGAAAGCTTATCATGTGATCAGATTACAGGGTGCATGAAAGGGTTCATTTGCATCAGCATAGCAAAGACACAGTTGGAAAAAAATCATTAAAAAATTGAGCACAGAGCTAATTGGATTAAATGTTCATTTGAGTTTGACTAACACTGGGTTTGGCTCCAAGTGCGCCAAACCTTTCCTTGCACAACAACTTTTTCATCTTTTTTTATTTTATTTTTAGGAGGGGGGCGAATTTCAGGGCTCACCTGCGTGAATGACTTCATCAACAATGTCACGTGTACACTCAACATTTCTTCGGGAGAAGACTGCATGATCCATGGCTACAAGAAAATACGATTCAAGAAGGATGTGGGGACACGTGTAATTCTAATCAGGTAGGACGGATCGCTACAATATTATGGATAATACGTCACAACGGCGATTTGTATTCCTTGTCGACTTAGTCGGAGCTGCAAGGTGAAACAACACCGCAACACACGTCCGGGATGCAGTTTTGTCTTTGAAAATACAGTAAGTGTTCAGAGGAACGTATCCACTTGTAATTACATGGATCTCCTAATTTCCCTTCTGATTAATGTCTCGATGGGTTATTCCAGGAATTCACCTTTTTCGAGGTGATGCCAAACATCAGCATGAAATGTAACGGTGGGCTGGTGGAATACCTCAAAGACTATGCACCCCAACGTCACAGTGCGTACATTTTGTCTTGTCATCTTTTTTGTTTTTACATGTTTCATTCATTACAACCACACTAAGTTGAATGAAGAATGTGTGTTTGTGTGTGTAGTCAAAATGCACCCCCCGGGGCTCCCTAATGTCACCTTCACTGACAATGACACCGTGATAGATTGGCATCCGGGTAGTCCCTACTCTGTGCTCCTCACGGCGTTTGACTACGAAGTTCAGACGCTAAACAGTGACCCAAGGACAAAGGCAAGTGTCTTGCATGTGCTGGCGTTTACATTTTGACCAATGGCTCTCGTGGCGTCAATCAGTGGCTCCACCGTCATGACCAACATTGCAAGACAGTAGCGTAGTAGGCGTACAAGTTCATTTAAAATAAATAAAACGATAAATAAAAAAGGCACAGATTTTATTCGTAAAAAGTATCGTTTATATTTTTGGAAGCAACTGTAACTTTCTGTCCATTTTAAAACATCAACACTGCACTTAAAGAGTGAATTTGCAATTCAATGTAATGGGCAGTAAACTGACAACCCCGCCAGCCCCAATTAGTCTATTAAATTAAGGTTCCTATACGCTTTATGTTATGATTTACAAAAAAATCACATTGTGCTATTAAACATGTCGTAGATTATGAATCTGCTCAAATGCAAATGGATGTGATGCTGCATAACGGTCACCGACACTGAAAAAAATATATATTGATGTGGCTCAGCAGGAGGTTCACACATTTCCCACCAACGAGCCACAATTAAGGATCGCTGCCGGGCGGCTGAAAGGCAAGCATCACGTTCGTGTAAAAGTCAAGCCGACACAGAGGGAAGGCAGCCAGTGGAGCGAGTGGAGTCCACCTGCATCCTTGGTCTGGCCGGAATCAGCAAATCGAGGTAAGTAAGAGGGAGAAGACGAACAGCAGCTTGCTGTGACATTTTAATCCCAACATCCACATTTGCTCTCCTGCGCTTAAGTTTGGATGCACCGCAACGTACATTCAAATCCTCAAACTGTTTTTATTTCAGAATGGAGTCTGTCTGACAACTTGATCATATTGGCCGTTTTGATCGTCTGGGTCGCCATGATTGTCATGATGCTGGTGTTTTACAAATGCAGCATCGGAACTGGGTGAGTAAAATGCGTGTGGGCGCGTGCATGCGTTTGTAGTGTTGAATGACTTTTATTTTGAAGGTTTGATGAGACGGCGGCAGTGCAGCGGAAACTGCATATCAAAAAAAAAAACACAGTTAAATGGACACCTTTCTGACAGTTGAAATTGACTTTTTTTTTTAATCCTAACTTTTAATGCAGCTATCGTCTCTTCAGTTTGTACCCACTAAACTGCCCCGCATACCATTTCAGATTCCTCAAAGTGAAGCCAGTTCCAAATCCTTCAACATACTTTCAAACTCTCCACGGTGGAAATCTAAAGGTAAATAATGTCGATGATGCGTATACAAGATGAACACGCACACACACACACACACACACACACACACACACACACACACACACACACACACACACACACACACACACACACACACACACACACACACACACACACACACACACACACAAAATGCTCGTCAAATGTGTTCCTTATTCGGCCTCTGGTTCTTTTTCTGCAGAAATGGCTGAATCCCAGTTGTGCCGAATCTTTGCACTTTGCCCAGCCTATCGATCACATCTCCCCCGTGGAGGTGTGTGAAAGCTGGGACGCGGGTCTTTCCGCCTTCACCCCGCCCAGCTCCACTTGCGCCCCACAACCTCCGAGCAACCTCGAATCGTCAGCGGGCTCGGACCAGATTCCGAAAGACATGCTCGCGGGCAAGTCGTCCTCGTCGAGTTTCTCGAACTTGGGCTATTTTGCATCCGGCTCTTCCAGCAGCTCTGTTCAAACTGAGCCCAACCTCGCCCACTTCGCATCTAAAGACGATTTCCACATCCTGCATAAGGCACATCATTGTAACTTTCACCTTTGCCTCGCTTTGTCTGAGTCTCCGAGCTCCGAGAGCTTCGAGAGAGGAGCACAAAGCCCCGACTCAGGCTTTTGTGTTGGAAAGGAAGATGCAGAGGTCGAGGAAGTTAAACACGGTGCGAATGGGGAAGAGATTTCAGGTCATTGTATTTCCTTGCCCCGAAGCCTCCCTCTCCATCTTCCAGCACATATAAATCGCCCTTCGACACCTCTGAATCTGTCTCCGACCTCCTCCGATAGTGCTCGGACGCATGCACCTACGCTAGCAGCTAACGTTAGCGCCGCAGGCTGGCCCGTTGCTTGCACAACGTACAGGCCTTCCTCCATGCCAGTGGAGTCGTGCAAAACGGGTTATTTCGTCCTACAAGAGATACAAACTACTTTCAGCAACGTGTCCATCTGAGATGGATCCGTTTTTTTATTTGCTGCTTAAAAATCACGATGAACTAGAGCACTCGGTAGAGCGCGGACAGCTTAGTCGCCGTGTCAACAAAAATGTGAGAGATGAAAACAGTTTTGCTGCGTCGTGCTCGCCTGGAATGGACACAAATTTGTGGAAAACTGCAAAGTTGATTCCGTCATGTACATTCCAAGCATCCCAAGCCATGCAAGATGTGAGCTGCGCTTTGAGCCATAAAAGTAAATAGCCAGTCATTTATCGCTTGTAAACCAGCGTTGAAGGGCTCTGCAGCTGTGAAAATAAAAGATGCTTTAGACGGCGGGTGACTGTTCATGTTCTTACTTGCTTGTAGGGCCTCAAAAATGTTTTTTTTTTGTCTTCATTTGTGGTTTGTTTGTGTGTGAGAATTATTATTGCTCTCGTCTGAAAACGTGAGGCACATTTCCAGTGTTCTCTGTGTGCTGCGACCAAACAATACAGCTAAAAAATAAAAACAATAAATGGGTCACCCTGTGACTTCCTGTGTCGTGGTGGAAAGTGGGGCCCCAAGAAATGGGCTGAAAAAAGACGCGCGTATGCGTGAGCAGCTAATCTGAGCCTTTTTTACATGTCCTGTCAGGTGGTACCGGCGGTATCGGGGCGTGCGTATTTGTGCGCGGTTTGACATTTTGCTCCTGCCACAACGAGCACCATCGGGTCACCTCACACCAAACATACGACTGCAATCAAGGTCAGTGAGAAAAATCACATTACAACGCGGCGCATCAAAACGCGACCTTGTCAAGTTGTGGTGCTCAACACGTGTATTCATTGAAGTTGAAATTCATTGAAGCCAGAAATGAAGTTTGTCCTCCCTCTTACGCGTTCCGTTAGTATATAATTTTAAAGACATTTTTAGTATATCATTTTAAAGAATTTTTTTTCAGGTTCCTGATCAGCATTTGAGACAAAAACAAATCCACAGCAAAACCAACCACACCAAAAAGTGGCAAAATCGTACTGCCAGTTTCCCAGGACTCAAGCAATGACCGTTTGTCAGGTGCTACAGTATCTTTAAAAAAAAAAAATCCTAGCCCCTGTTGGACTGGGAACATTTCCAGACTCTGACCCAAACACAAAACAAAAATGTACAAATAGACTATAGTGGATAGAAGAAAAATCCGGTGTATTTGTTAGTCGTAGAGTATTGGAAGCCTTTGCTTGCATTTTTCTCCCATGCCAGTAGACTTTTGACTCTATGTTTTGCATACTGTACTGTAGGAGGGGGCAGGCATTAGCTTTCCTCCCAAAATAAACCGATTGAGGCTGTTGAAGTAGGCTGCAGGGATAAGCAAGAAACGGGAAAAAAAAATCTCTCTCCCACAGATATATACACACAGAAGAAGGGTGGGCTTGACAATTTCCCTTCTTTGTCGGACTGAAGCGGCTGCAAAGACTTAACCAAGGTGAGATTTTGCTCCATCGTCACTCAAAGTTGTGGATTATTCACCATGAAATGTCAACTTCTTGAGGTACAATCAAATTTTTTTCCCAGACTTAACCAGACTCAAACTTGCTCAATTGTATAGTGTCTCTATGCAACGCTTCCATTCTAGTGTACAGAATATGCCCAGCTTAAAACTATTTTGTAACAGATAACTGAAACCATATGTGGTCATAAAACGAAACAGTTTGGAATGAAAGCACATGAAAAGGCATTTTCATACCTCCACAGGGCTGTGCGAACACACAATGTGCAATTTGTGCTACGTCACACACATGCTGTAGTACAGTAAAAGAGCAACTTGGTGCAGGAATTTGCACAAACGAGTCATGCAAAATACCCTGACTCCCCCCCACCCCATCAATGCATGTTCCCTGTGTACATCAAATGTGTATTTCTAGCACGGTATATGATTTTAAATCTGCGCCGGTCGTTTCCTTGCAGTTGCATTTCTATTTAACATATAATGCAAGACACGGTGTCCCACTTCTAGTTGGCTCGTCTCTCAGGCTTGGAGCCACAACTTTTCCTTTGAAACAGAACTCTGCTTGGCTGCCTGCTCTGGATGAAAGAAACACACTTTGGGTCATCAAGCAGATGAATTCAAGCCCGCTAGCAGAGTGGATTTTTGCTTGATCATCCTACGGTGGGATTTATTTGCCAGCTCTTAATTTGTTTTGAATTTCGCCAATATTTGTCCAAGAGCAAGTTTTAACAGCGCACGTGGCTGAACCACGTAACCCCAATTTGCACAGCTGCAAGGACATCTTTCTGCCTTGTGTATTTTTTATTTTTTTGGTATCAAGAAAAAAAAATTCCACAGTGATTACATGGCCAGCTGACCGACAAATACCCTGCTACAAATTTCCCATGTTAGTTCGACACCATGTCAGAATCCTGTTGCCGCTTGTTCTTGGGGAATTCCCGTTTTCGGCTGGACTGGTGGGAACATCGCAGGATCAGGAAGCTTCCAGCTTACCCGTGACCCGAGTGATGACAAAGCGGTTAAGCAAACAGATGACTGGATAATGGGTCAAATGTG
Source organism: Hippocampus mohnikei (assembly GCA_026261675.1). Classification (NCBI taxonomy): domain Eukaryota; kingdom Metazoa; phylum Chordata; class Actinopteri; order Syngnathiformes; family Syngnathidae; genus Hippocampus; species Hippocampus mohnikei. Next base: position 4,753,785 of record JAKGUB010000328.1, read on the forward strand.
CTTAAAGATGCCACGAAGTGGCGGCAACGCACAATATGAAGCTTGTCAACTCAATTCCTTGCCCCCCAAAATAAAAGCAGCAAATGGACTGGTCACCCGATGGACGATTCATAGGCTTCATCTGCCCGTAGGTGCAAGGCGCAATGTTGGGCATCCTCCTCAGCCTGTCCTTTGTTCACCTGGTGACACAGGCAGCCCCTCCCACAGGCTCCCCTGTGCCCTGCAAGCGCTGCTGCGATGACCTGCAACCAGCGGGGGACAGCGCGGCCCCGCCCGCGGCCGGAGGATACAACCAGCTGCCCCAGGTCCGCGCCTACATCAACATGACCATCCTTAAAGGTACACCAGCGGAACCTCGTTTCCACCGGTTTACGTTTCCACCCCTAATAATGTTGACATTTCAAAGTGTCAATTTTTATGTAATTTATTTTCCATTGGCATACAATGAACACCTTTATGATAACAACTAAGCAGTATTTTTTTTTACGTCATTCAGGTGATAAAGGAGACCGTGGTGAAAGAGGGACACCAGGTAAAACTGGACCGGAAGGCCCTCCGGGAGCCATCGGACCCATGGGCTCAAAAGGCTCCAAGGGCCAGGCCGGTCTCCCCGGAGACCCTTGCAAAGTCCAGCATGCTGCTTTTTCCGTGGGCCGTCGCAAGTCCCTCCACAGCCTGGAGGCCTACCAGGCGCTGATATTCGACACTGTTTTCGTGAACCTCGACAACCACTTCAACATGTTCAGCGGGAAATTCGTCTGCCACACACCCGGGATCTATTTCTTCAACGTCAATATCCACACGTGGAACTTCAAGGAGACCTACCTGCACGTCATGCGCAATGAAGCCGAGCAGGCGATAGTGTACGCTCAGCCCAGCGACCGCTCCATCATGCAGAGCCAGAGCCTGATGCTGGACTTGAACGCCAACGACGAGGTGTGGGTCCGCCTGTATAAGCGGGAAAGGGAAAATGCCATTTACAGCGATAACGTGGATATTTATGTCACCTTCAATGGACACCTCATCAAAGCAAGCTCAGAGTGAGGAGGAGAGGGGGCGGGGAATAAAGATTTTTTTTTTTTTTTGTAGGCAGAATGGCATCTGCAATCAACATTGTAACCAGAAAACATAAAAATAAACGAATTATTCTTTAACTTAATCCTCCGGGCTCTATGATGGAAATTTGTTTCCCCTCGCTTCTTTTAAGGTTTGTATATGATGCCAAACACACAACAATAAACAGGAATAGCGTTAGCCAAAAACTGGCGGAATTTATTACTGTATATCCTTTGCAAAGTCAACTCAGGAAAGTCAGGAATAAACACAGAAAAAAAAACGACTGTAATGCTTCGACCTTGGAAAAGGTCAATTGCTTGTTTAAGGCTCTAAGTTTCAAACTGAAGTCCACTACAGTACAGGAAAAATCCAAACTAAAACTCACTTAAAGTACAAGGGGGGGGAAGAACACGAAGACTCCACAGGAAGAGGACACTCCACATTTGGATGTAAACACTTGACAAGATGCCTACCAGAGCTCACTGCAGGTGCACCGCAGACTCATTAGGGAGCCAAGTTGTCAAGCTGATGAGCTACAGGTGAGTGATTAGCAGGCAAGCCTCAGGTGTGAGATGCAGAGCACCTTGGCTGAGAAGGCTGCCTGCCTGGGTCGGTATTAACCTCAAGAAACGGTGGCACCGTTTCAGTTCCAAAAACTGACCGTTGTCGACTTGATTGGATTAAGACGAGGGTTGTAAATAAAGAGCAATGTGACATCTGCAGTCCTAATTTTATTTTCCATGTCATTGTCAATAAAAATTAATTTGGGATAACATGACACTGTGCACTGGAAAACTGATACAACATCCCATAAAAATAGCTTACACTGTATATTTGAAAGAAAAAAAAAGGCGGTGTTTGAGACATGTCCGATGACTCTGAAGATAAAAGTAGAATACAATGCGTTCATGACACCATCACCAACAGTACAAAATACACATCCCGCATCGAGATCATTGGTTGCACATCACGATCCATCGCACAACGTCCAAGACAAGTTAGACATCTCAGCTAAAGGCTTCCCACTGACTCACAACTGATTCACAAAACAAAACAAAAAAAGAGACAAGGCCCAGATTATCAAACAGACATGTGGCATCACACAGCTGTATGCGGTTCAAAGTAAGAATCTATAAAAAATAGATTTTTTTCCTTTTTTGCTGTATAAACATTTGCAACCAAAGGCACTATCTTACATCCTGTCCATATCATCAAGGATGATTCATATTCATGCTCAATCAAGCCTTTATGACCACCAACTGAGAAGTGTTACAACTCTTGGGTTTGGTTGCAGCCTCCGGTGTGGATAAACAACGCCGTGTTACCCGCGAACACACAAACGTGACAAACACAGGGCGGCGGTGACTCACACAAAATGTTCCCTTTGGAAAATACAGCCAGGTGTTTACCTGTTCCTGCATCGAGTTGAAGTTTAAAGAACGTTGAAATTCCAGTTCAAGTCTCAAAAACAAGCCGAGATGAGTCCTACTAGCTGGCTAATACTTCATCAGCGTTGCTGCACTTTTAATATGATGATGCTACAATGCAGTTGATATCATGCTTTGAACGTGGCCAAACCAAGCAAAAAAATAAATAAATAAAAAGCTAAAAATTGATGACATCAATTAGGTCTCCAAGCTAAAGGCCGATTCACTTGATCATGCCCTACTTAGTGTGAGCGCTCCATCACCAGTTAACACCAGTCATGCTTCCCCCCCCCAAAAAAAAAGGAGGATTTCAAGAAAACGTTGCACAATACGAAATAAATGTCACTGGCATGCGGCAGCATTAAAAATGTGTCAGATTGGCCAAATGAGCGGCCTCCTGCTACAAAGCCGGCGTTGGGTAAGTCACATGTTAAGTGCGAGCGGCCAATCAAACGTGACATATGAGCTGGGAGTGTAGAATGCCGGAGGTGGGAGCTCTCTGGAGGCGCGAAATGACACAAGACACCTTCTGTTGAGCCGACTGCTTCGCACTCATTTGTGTGCTTTGTGGGATTATAACATTTTCAAATGAATTGTCCATTCGCATTTTTCTCCGGCTCACTTTTGTGCTTCCGAAAGCAGCAGGTGCCAAATATTATTCTCTGTGGCGTGTCAAACGTAGAGCTCAAATGGATTTTTTTCACTTTACAGGGACTTTCAAGAAAACACATATTCCATCTTATCAAGTTGCGTCAGTCACTCATTGAGGATAGAGTGGGGTCTATCGTAACCAAAAAGCCTGAAGTCGGGTTCATACAGCTTGTAAAGTTCCCTCCGCACCTCCAGCGGCACCGTGCTGAACCAGTCTGATTCCGAGTCGCTGGCTGTCAGATTCCTGTGCGAGGTAGGAAACTCCACCACGTTGTCCACGCGCAGCAGGCGTAGCAAATGCTCAGCATCTTCCTCTGCTGTCTCCAAGTGGCCCACAAAGTCATATTGGATCTGGCACGGGTGACACAGGCGGTACACCTGCTGCCAGTGCTCATTAAAGGGACCGTACTTCTCCGTCTGAGGGTCCAGTAGATACTGGGTGAAATGAGAGAAGGAAGGGTGAACCCCCATGGCAAACGCCTCATCCACAGAGTCGGGGGGCGTCGACTGGTTGGCGTAGCGCCGCAGCATGACCTTAGCAAAGCGGCGGTAAAAATCCTCGTTGCGCAGCTCAAATTTATCCCGGTAGGCGGATATGAGACGCACGAATGGGTCCCGCACAAAAAGGAACTTTGTGTACTTCTTCAGTTTGACCTTCAAAACAAAAGCAGCACGTTACGTTTGTGAAGGGAATTTCGAGCGATTCATGAAGACACTGAAAATGTGTTAAAATGATAACATCATGCTCAGATTGCTTTCAGAACCAATGAAACAAAGCATTCAAATGCACTTGCGACTTTTTCAACATTTTGCGACCCGTGACTGTCATTTCTCGAGAATAACACACACTCGAATAAGGAAGCCAGAGTTACTGCAGAAAATCAACACAAGAAAAGAGAGCACATGTAAGTTATGCTAAAATCAGATTTGAACCCGCGAGTTTAGTCGCGCTGGAAAAAAAAAAAGCATCTTGATAAGTGTCATCTCTAAATGGAATTAATTAAGTCCAGATAGTAAATGAAACACTTTAGCTGGAGTCCAATCCAAAAGCACTAACAAAAAAAAAAAATGAGGGAAAAAAAATATTCAACAGACCTTCATGAGGTGCCTTGCAAATTTGCCGTAGCGCTTCCAAAACTTGTTGAAGGTGAAATGCATGCTGGCGTTGTGAGCCAGCTCCCTGGGGATGGCCATCGGGTCCCTTTGGGGAACGCCGTCGCGCAGCAGGCTCTCGCTGAGAACGATCATGATTCGCTTCCAGTTGGTACAAGCCACCTACGGGGAACATAAATGGTTAGCCTGAAATTCTGGTAAATGATCACAGAAAAAATACAAGCTGCTCTAATGCGAAAATAATTGGCGATTGTGTGCGTCTCTTCCCGGAGGCAAATCACGGTGCAACCTCCAAAGTCAAACACAATCCATGAAAGGGTAAAACTCGAAAATGTGGGTTCGGCTCTAAAATTGAACAACTTTTGGACTTGTTCCTGTGTGTAACAGAGTGAAAGAGTAAAAATATAAATGTACCTTTGGCACGTAGCAGTAGATAACACCGTGCCTGTCATCGACTATGAGATGATCCAGCTCCTTGTTGGGAATGTCGTCAAATGAGCGGTTTTTGCCGGGAAACTCCAGGCTGTCATTGGCGCACAGATCTTTAAGTAACCTCTGCCGGTTCTCCTGTTGATTCCATTTGAAAGGCAAATGCATCAATAAATTAAAGGAGGAGTCTTTTTTATTTTTTAGCCGACACTGAATACAACTAATCATAAAGACATGTAAAAAGATATTGGACCAAGGTGCCATAATTGCAATTAATGTAGTGATAATAAGAAGCATCCTTTACCAGTTTTTAAAAACAATTTTGAAGGGCCCCATGACATCCAAATCCATTTTTCCGCTACAATTTCTACTTTTATTACGAATTATATTTACCTGTCTCTGGCGAAGCTCTGCTGCCACTGGAGTCAAATGAATCTTCCACTCCTGCCTCGGAACATATCGCTCTTCTGCCTTCTCTGATTGGTTGCTTGCTTCAGCGGGCACCTGGTCAGTGGGTTCGCCAGTTCCAGGCTCTAAGAACTGGTTGACAAAGGCATCGATGTCGGAGAGGAAGGACGGGATTGGGGGGGTTGAGGCTTCTGCTGCTGTTGCTGCTGTTGAGCAGGTTTTGTCATTTTGGGTCCGGGTGAGACGGGGGTGTGCAAATACTGATGGGACGCTCCAACTTCCTTCCAGTAGAGGATGATTAAAAGGATCATGAAGGCGGAGCCCAAGACGACAAAAAGGTGAAACATCCTGGATGTTCCCATCGTGACAAAGTGGGGCGCAATATGTGCCTTGCCACCTAACTGCTCATCATCACCATCATCATCATCATCATCGACCTCGTTTTACGTTGAAGGGCCCGTTACAGCGACACCATGGCAACAGATTGAAATAGTTACCTGGCTCTTTTTATGGGGTCACCAAGGAAACAGATCTTGGTTATAGAGCTCTTGCTATGGGGTCTCCATGGCAACAGTCAAGGGCCTCTCTCACCATGGCGATAGATAGGCGGCAGCTATAACTGAGCCTGTGCTTATCATGTCACCGTGCAGGACGCATCCATGGGTGAAATTCTCACCTCCGCTCCATTCGAGCAACTGCAAAGAGACAACCGAAACATTGCAACGTGAGGGGAACGAATCCGTGCAGCCGATACTCCATTTTAAATCCAACACGTAAGCATGACATTTGGACTTGGCATCGAAATGCTACCAAGTGATTATTCTCAGAATTATCACAACATGTTTGCAAAAAGAAAGCAGATACAGTTCTTCATTTGGCACATTATTTTACAAGGCACACACTTAAATTTGACACAGGCAGTTGGGGAAAAAAATAACATAGTCGTGAAAGGAAGTGCTGCATACCATTCACATTCCAGTCTGATATGATTTTACCTGCAGAAAAAACTTGCTACCCACGTTAAAAGAGTTAAACTAAAACTAAAATAAGACCAAACCAGCATTTTTTCTTCACTGTGCTGTGATGAGCTAAGCGACCTGTGTTGTAGGACTGTTGAGTTAGATTCCTTCACCAGTTTGTCCGCCTCTTCATGTGCAGCGCTTAGGTCACAGAGCGTCACTTTTCCTTCTAAATGTGGACCTCACGCGCTAAAGTCGTCACTTTATTTCCTGTCCCCCGAAGAGGACTGCTTTGACCTGGAAATTCATCACACCGTCGCTCATCGCCTCACACTCCTCTCAACGCGACACCACACAAGAAGCAAATATGAATGCCTTTCTCTTCACGACCTCAACTGGCTTTCTAATCTTACTCTGAGCCAAAAGATTCATGTGCAAAGCTGTTACGGGGATGACGTTGCTCTGTGCCCAGTTACTTAATCCCACTGCAAAACTCAGGACTATTGGTTTTACAACTTGTTTTGGTAAAAATCCTGCACCAGTCTGTGCCTCACTATTTCCATTTTGTACGACAGAATTTTATAGAGTGAATGGACAAATACAGCATATGTGTACACCTACAGGAAAGGGAAATGGAAGAAAATACCGAGTGGTTTCCACTCTCCCGTGAAGGCTTTTGGAGTAGCTCTGTGAGAATGTTGTGTCATTGGTGAGGTTAGCAGACTTGTTGAACCTGACAGAGGACTATACAATCTCCAAAAGCATTCGATGAGGTTGTGGGGCGAGGCTCTCTGATTCTTTCAAACCAAACTCACTCAGTTTCACGTTAACTGGTATTCGAATGGTATATATTATACAGCACAAAAGATGGAACTCAATCGCAAAGCTTCATTGATATCCACACTGATGTCTGTTAGGACGGATTTATAAAATATTCATAGCGAATACTTAAAAAGTTTAGATAGCCTAAGTCAGTGTTTCCCAACCAACAGTCCTTAGCCAGCCCACTTGGTACCAGGTCACACAGATAGAGTATATTCTTTTTATTTATATATTTATTTATTTATATGTATTTATTTTTTCAATTGGGGGTTGGGGGGGGGGTTGAATTTGAAAAGCTCCAGCGACTTATATACAGTACTTGACAAAGAGCTTCATAAATTATTTAAATTAAAGCTTCGAATATGTCCTTCAAAATAATACCAAACATAATATTATCAACTACTAATAACTTGACCTTGAGGCCAAATCCAGGACATCCACCAGCATCAAAAAATGGTTTTCACAACCGGGCTGTTGATAAACTGGGGATGTATAGGTATAAAAATTATAATCATCACAACTGGGATTTGTTCACCCAAATACTGTAGTACCGGTACCGCTATCGGTATCACCTCTGGCCAATGGACTACAATGTCGCCTTTAACCGAGGGTTCGAGCCAGGGAAACCGGCTCTTCCTCACATATGACGCTCGTCTCGAGGAAGAAAAAGTATCGCGTGGAAATGTTTCAGCCGAAATCCTGGAGATAATAATTCAAGGTAGCCGAGGAAAACAGTGTGTCTTCCTACAGTATCGCCCTCTCTCGCTGTATTTAATACCAAAGTAGTCTCTAGCATACAACAAATGTATCCAGCGTTTCTTTTAAGATTTGGCGACGCTAATATGAACTATGAGCGATGAGAAACAGAAGCTTTTTACCTCTTGGAGGGAGGCTGTCTGCCCCGCGTCAGCTGTGATGCCAGCAGGTCTTCGATCCTGCTTCCCTCCCTTCGAGATCAAGCGAGATTTCTCCAAGTATCGCGACAGTTTAGCTCGAGACTTCTACCTTTCTGGGTCGATTCCATCTTAACACGACAGTCGACTGCACGGTGTTACTCTAGCTAAGTGGACAACTTTAAAAGTCATTTTCTCCTACATGGTGTACATGGTTTTGATGATGGAATTCAACGACAGGGATAAGAATAATGCTCTCATTGAGTTTCATTCAATTGTAAATATTGTCTGGTCCACAGACTGCTGCACTTGTTGCACACTGCTGTAATAACGTCCGTATGACAAATGTGCAGGAACATTGAGTACCAATAATCTTTTTGTTTTCAAAACTTTTTTTTCAAATAATTAGTGAATTGGGGAGTCACATGTTTGTTTTGCATGGCGATATGACTAAGTTGTAATTGGGTGCATTTTTTTTTCTATAAAGTGAATGCAAGAAAATAAGTGTGTTTTTAGGTGTTTGTTTCCCAGAAATCTCATCCAACCATCAAACAATACATACCAAAAAGACCAAACCTTGGGTAAATGTACGCAAGCACGAAAGGGCACGCACGCACACACACACACACACGCACGCACACACGCACACACACTAGCACTCGCTCACACATACGCGAGATCGTGAAGCACTGCGGCACGGTAAATCACAGTATTTACTCCGCTGAGTAACCATGGGACTACTGTGGCTGAATGCATAAATAAATTAAAAGCAATGTTAACCATCCGCGTGGGTCGCAGTGAGAGTAACTGATAAAATACGCATTAGAATTGATTAAACCCAAATTCATCATCATTTCTGCTGCCCGTCCTTGGAGATGAGATTATCGACCCCAAATCCTCTTGTGTCCCATTTTTAACAAACCGTTTTGGAGCTTTTTCAGAAAGAGTTTCTGATTTACTTTTTATGCAAATTGAAGTTATAGAATCGCTGACAACATTCGTATGCAAATAAGGCTTCACTCAAAGAAACGTTGCACAGGCGCTGTGGTGATGTTTGCGAAACGTGACCCACAATATTGTAAAGTATGTTGATCTTGAGTCAAGATTTCGGTTTATACTAAACGGGTGACCATCATGCCGTTGTAATAGGTTTGTCAGTGTGGAGTAGAAAGTCGAAAAACTGACCAGTCTGTCCAACCCCTCCTTTCCTACTTCAGCAAGGGGTTTGGCAGCATTATTTGAAAGCACAAAATAACATTGATGTTGTGGCGGACACTAGGACCATGCTTCTCACCCAGCAGGCATACACCAAGGGGGCGTGTTCAAGTAAATGTTTTTGGCGCAAACTGTTATTTGCCAGATCCACTTGTTGGCAGTCGTGGAATAAAGACGTGTTCTCCAGTCCATCGTGTGTGCTCCTTTCGACTGCCACATTGGTGACCCTGACGTGATGATGTTTCGGTTAACGGATGAAGAGGTGTCTTCCTCGGCCACGTCGCCCCAACTCCCGCAACTTGCAGCCGCCGCTCTGCCGCGAGGCTACCGGAGTTCTGGCAGAGCGACCCGGCTTCGTGGTTTCAGCATGTGGAAGCGCTGTTCCACCTACGGGGAATCACTACCGATGAGCCGAATATTACATGGTCGTGGCGTCCTCGACCAGCAGACTACACGTCGTGCGATGCAGCTCCTGCGGGCGCTCCGCAAGGCGGAAATACGACGCGCTCAAGCAGCTTCTGCTTCGAGGTTCAGCTTGTCGGACTCGGAGAGAGCAGACGGACTCTTTCCCTTCCCGGCTAGGCGATGGCACGGCAGTGGATCTGATGGACAAATGCTGTCGCTGTTAGGCTCGATGAAGGCGGATTTCTTTTCCGCGCATTTTCCACGCCAACTACCAGGCCCAGTGCGCGCGGTGTTGGCTAACTCGACATGTCTGACGACCGGCGATTATCGGGTTTGGCTGAAGAAGCGGATCGAGTGCTGCTGGCTACGCGACAGTTCGCCGTACAAAGTGCGACGGCCGACCCTCCTCGAGACGACGCCAGGCGTGGACCCGACAGTGGTGGCCGGAGTGGGTACGCGGAAGCGGCGGAAAAGACTCTCTGTTTTTCCATCAGCGTTTTGGCGCCAAGGCTCGGCGCTGTGTTCCCCTGCAACTACGAGGCCCGGAAACGCCAGTGCCGGCGTTCAGTAGCAGCCGTGGACGCCGGCGACAGAAACGAGCTGCTTTTCATCACAGACTCGTCATCAGGAAGACGTTTTCTGGTGGACAGCGGATCGCAGGTCAGCCTGCTTACACTAACCGCCGCGACAAGGCGGCCGGTGGCTGCGGGCGCTTCTGTTTGCAGCCAACGGCTCGCCCATCATCAACTTTGGTTCCAGGTCGGTGACCGTGTGCTTCCATGGACGCAATTTCCAGTGGAACTTTGTCGTGGCCTCAATCACAGTTCCGATTATCGGTGCGGATTTTCAGCGCACATGGACTGCTCGTTGATGTCGCGAACCGCCGGTTGATTGACGCTGTGTCGCTCGCCACTTTTCCGTGTGAGGCTGGGGGACTCGGACCATTAACGCGCGCAAATTTTTTGGCTTCGGGTGACGTTTATCAACGTTTACTGACAGACTTCCCGTCGCTAACGACTCCCGCCTTTTCCGACACCGATACTAAGCACGGGGTGGAGCATTTCATCCCCACAGTTGGCCCGCCGGTGTTTGCCCGCGCGCGTCGCCTCGACGCGGCAAAACTGGCAATTGCGAAAGGGGAGTTTGCTACAATGGAGCGTTTGGGAATCGTTAGGCGTTCAAACAGCCCGTGGGCCTCACCCTTACACATGGTGCCTAAAAGTGACGGTTCCTGGCGGCCGTGTGGTGATTTTCGTCGGCTTAACAATGTTACCACGCATGACCGCTACCCCATTCCGCACATTCAGGATTTTTCCGCGCGTTTGGCTGGCACCAAAATTTTTTCCAAAGTGGATTTGGTCCGGGGTTATCACCAGGTGCCCGTGCAGGCGGATGATGTGCCCAAAACCGCAGTGATAACCCCGTTTGGGCTTTTCAATTTCTGCGCATGCCTTTTGGGCTGAAGGGGGCTGCACAAACTTTTCAAAGGTTGATGGACTCCGTGTTGCGCGACCTAGATTTTGTGTTCGTCTATCTCGACGACATTCTGGTGGCCAGTCTTTCACCAGAGGAACACCTGTCGCACTTAACGACGGTTTTCAAGCGCCTGGATTCACACGGCCTGATTGTTAACCCGTGAAATGTCAATTTGGTCTGTCTGAGATCGATTTCTTGGGCCACCGTGATTTCAGCACGGGCGCTATCCCTTGCCTGCCAAAGTGCAGGCGGTGGTGATTTCCCGCCCGCTTCAGTTAAGGCCTTGCAAGAGTTTTTGGGCATGGTTAATTTTTATAACCGGTTCCTTCCTCGCGCAGCCCACCTCCTGCAGCCACTTTACTGCGCCTTGAGTAAGAGGAAGGCTAGTGATCCGGTCGAGTGGTGTCCACAACGGGCACAGGCGTTTCAACAGGCTAAGGACGCTCTCGCAAGTGCAGCCTTCCTGGTCCACCCAATTGCAACCGCGCAGGTGGCTTTAACTACGGATGCATCTGATATTGCTGTTGGGGCGGTGGTTGAGCAGCTGGTGGAGAACGTATGGCAGCCCTTGCGTTTTTCAGTCGTAAGCTGCGGATAACGAACGCAAGTATAGTGTTTTTGACAGAGAGTTGCTGGCACTCTATCTTGCGACGCGCCATTTTCGTTTCCTTCTTGAAGGACGCCCTTTCACCGCTTTTGTGGATCACAAGCCACTTACATTTGCGATGTCAAAAGTTACAGAACCGTGGTCGGCTCGGCAGCAACGGCACTTGGCGGCCATTTCTGAGTTCACAACTGACATTCAGCATGTGGCCGTAAGTGTAACCCTGTGGCTGATTGTTTGTCACGCGCAATCGTGTGTCCGGTCCATCTCGGGTTGAGTTTTCGGAAATGGCCGCCGACCAATCCGACGATCCTGACATCCGCAACCTCAAGGCAGCCAGTACGGCTCTTAAACTTGAGGAGGTAATAACGCGCGTAGGCGGTCCCGCTCTCCTCTGCGATGTGTCTACAGGGCGACTCGCCTGTGGTTCCGCTTGATTGGCGTCGCCGAATCTTTGATTCGATCCATTCCTCTCACACCCTGGCGTTCGTGCGTCAGTCAAGCTGGTTGGGGCCAAGTTCGTCTGGCCTGGATTACGCAGGGACGTCAGGAGGTGGGCGGCTGCATGCGTGGCGTGTCAGCGCCAAAATCCACCGCACACCAGGGCGAACCTTGAACCTTTTCCAATTCCGGCCAGGCGATTTGACCACATCCACGTGGACCTGGTAGGCCCCCTCCTCCGTCGCAGGGTTTCACACATCTACTCACGATGGTAGATCGACCACTAGGTGGCCGGAAGCAGTTCCCCTGTCATCCACGACGCCGGTAGATATAGCTCGTGCTTTTCTGTCGTCCTGGGTCGCGCTTTGGCACACCATGCGATATCACCTCGGACAGGGGCCCCAGTTTGTGTCGGAGCTCTGGTCAGCCATGGCAGGGTCCTTGGGTGTGCAGGTACACCGCACTACGGCCTACCACCCACAGGCTAACGGTTTGTGTGAACGTTTTCACCGTCGCTTAAAGCTGCGCTATGGCTGCGCCACGGACGGTAACTGGGTCGACCGCCTTCCGTGGGTGTTGCTCGGTTACGCTCGCCCGAAGAAGATCTTAATGCCGCCCCTGCTGAGTTGGTGCTCGGTCAGCCACTTCGTGTTCCCGTGAATTTCTGCCAGAAGGTTCGGCGCGCCTTCCTTCCCCTTTTGTCTGAGGGACCCCTAACTCCGACGCCGGTTCACCATTTTGTTCCCAAAGTGTTCGTACCGCCTGCGCTATGTCGGCCCGTTTTGTTTTTGTGCGCCATGATGCCCACCGCCGCCCTCCAGCCACCGTATGATGGCCCATTTAGGTGCTCGAGCACGGTGATAAGAGTTTTGTGATTGATATGGGTGGGCGAAGGGAGCGGGTTTCCTTAGATAGGCTCAAACCAGCTCATGTGGTTGCAGGCGATGTGCTGTCGCCGCCCAGGTCCCCGCCGCGTCGCCCTCCGAAGCCCCCAGCCTCACTTCAGCGTGTCGGGTTGAGTGTCGTTCTCCCACTCGGGTCTCACCTGTGCCTCCTGCCCGACTAGTTTCGCCTGCGCCACCAGGAGACGGACTGCGTAGTCGTTGTGGCAGACTAATAAAACCCCGGTGAAGTTGTCATTGTGATTGTCCTTCTGGGTGTTCAGGGGGGGGCTGTGTGGCGGACACTAGGACCATGCTTCTCACCCAGCAGGCATACACCAAGGGGGCGTGTTCAAGTAAATGTTTTTGGCGCAAACTGTTATTTGCCAGATCCACTTGTTGGCAGTCGTGGAATAAAGACGTGTTCTCCAGTCCATCGTGTGTGCTCCTTTCGACTGCCACAATGTTGTACTTATCACCTTGGTCACTAGAGGGCAGTGTAGTTCTATCAAATGGCTCCGTATAGAAAGTTGTGTACTGTATTCCGTTTTCAAAACAATGCAAGGCACAGCTTTACAAAAGATAAAGTTTATTGTTTTAGTATTAAATACAGAGCATATACATGTATAATTTTAACGCTGTTTTTGTATTGTGGTTCTACAATATGTTTCTTTTCATGTACAGCCCATGGTCTCTACAGGAGATCCCGCTCCACCCACACGGTCTTCTTCTGCTCCTCAAATATTCGCTCTTTGACCACCCTGATGAGGTCATCCGTCCCGAGCCAGGCCTCCGGCTCCAGGCTGCTGTAGAGGCAAGGAATACCCTCCAGCTCCTTTTCTTTCGCCCTGCTTGACCTCAGAAACTCCTCCTCCGACTCCAGGCGCAGCGGTAACTTTCTGTGTGTGGACAGGAAACAGGAAGGAAACAACTCAGTTGTGGTAAGTGTTGTAAAGTTATACACCTACTTTGTCTGATGAGAACCTACAATAAAGGTGTGTGTGCTTGATTGTGCAGAAATTGTACCGATAACAACCAGAAGACATACTCAATATTAAGACCCTTTCTCTTTTGCATGCACATCCATACACAAAAGCCTACCGCAGCTTCTTGACATTTTTTTCACAGATCTTGACAAAGATGATGATTGGGTAAATTTCCACCCTCAAGAGGTTTTTCACGCAGCTCAGGTCAGCTTGCAGTAGGCAATGTTTGCCCTGGTGACAGTGAGAAAGGAAAGAATATGCAAATAGCCATCAAGTCACACAAGTTCAAGCACAAGTAAGAAAATCTGGTCATGATTGGCTGTGCATGGAACCTTGGCAGCGACGGCCTCGATGCTCTCTTTGGTGATGAATTCAAAAGAAGCACCGTTTTCTTTGCAGTAAACGAAGGACTCTGCACCCAGTTTCTGATTCGACTCCTCTTTGGATAAAATGTCTACAAAAAAACAGAAGAGAATAATGCATGCAAAGGGAAATTCCTGTGAATGATTGAGCAAATGTTGGCTGTATAACCAAGACATCTGACACGAGCAGGAGGAACAGAAAGTGGTGATGTTTCTATCTTGAGACATCCGAGCAAATATGTGACAGCAGTCAACTGACTTCTCAGCACTAACAGAGACGAGAGTGATGACTGCTATTACGTTTGGCGGTCCTTTTTACAATTAACTGTGTCAATGATTGTAGCGTGTGAACACATTATGAATCTGCTCACACCTCAAAAGTATGCCGACTGACCTGGTTTGCACACACTGAAGTCCATGGCACCCGCCATGTTAACTAATTTCTGTGACAGTGCTTTGGCTAAAGCAGCCGGCGCGAAGAGGACCGGTCTTCTCCTCTCGGTCCATTGAGGGGTGACATGGCTGTATGGGGTCAGGTTCAAACTCTTGCTTATCTCCCGTTCAGGATCAGCGACGTCTGCTTGCAACAGACGGCACAGAGAATACAGATTGATCTAAAAGAAGAACATGCTTTGCTCTAGGATTATTCTCCCACATATTCTTTTGGGGGTGACTACTGGCAGAAATCCCCCCGATTGATGATTAAAATGAATTCTTGTTTACTTCTGATGTTAAGGAGAAATCTGTCTCTGTGAAACTATGTTGCTTCAGGTCCCAGAAGTGCAAAACCTGAACCTGAACCTTTGATTCCAAAACCTTGCACAACAGTCGTCTTACGTGTGGGAGTTTAATTGTGGTGCGCCATTAAATGGCACCTTCAGATGTTTCATGTGACTAACAGACCCTTTTGTTCAAGGCTCACAACACTTTCCCACTGGATTTTCGACAGTACGGCACACATTCTCTACCTCCTGCAGGACTCTCACAATTAATCATCAGCCGAAACAACAACAAGCGCTAACTTCCACAGTCCTCGTAAAATTAACTGCTCTGAAAGCTTGAGACGACTCTTAACCCTTTCAGGGACAGCGCTTACTACCGTGGACAGCTTATCATGTGATCAGGTTACAGGGTGCATGAAAGCGTTAAATTCCAAAATTCAGCCGGATTGACAAAACTGTAAATGTCCCAGGAAAGCTGTCACAGGTGACATTTGACGATCAGTATATTTCCACGTGTGAGAAGTCTGGCTCCCCTTTGCATCACTTTTTTTCCTCACCTTCTGCTCGGAGCATGTCAAAGCCTTGCCCGGGAGTGTTGTGCTACCGGAGGTGATGATCCTCACACGCTCGTTACTGTTCAGTCGCTTGTATTTGGTATCCGCCCTGCTGACGAGCTACAAAAGCACCAACACATGACAGTCTTTATGAATTTCATTTCAGCCCTTGAGTCTTTCTGCATGTCGACGCTGATGATACAGGATTCATGCTTCGTCACCTGCAGAATCTGGGTGAGGAAGATGCTGGCTCTTGACATGCGTGGGCTGGTTTTGGGGTCAGAAGAGGGGCTGCCTTCCTCTGGCTGCAAATTGCTCTACATATAGAATATCTCCACTTATTTGAGTACAAGCAATTATTGACAGTATGTACACAGCATCTGTCTATGTATGTCATGATTGCACCTTGACTCCGCTTTCTCTCTAAAAATAAAATAAAGCTTAAGAAAAATTCATACTTGTAACAATATATCTACCCTCATGTTGCGCTGCATTTCATTTTCTTCTTTGCTCCCTTGACGCATCAACTTCTGTATCTTTACGAGGAGGAGCTGCTGAGCCCTATGTTAAACACACATACAAATAGTTTCATTGAGATCTTGCCAACAGATTGCGTAAATTAGACGTAAAATTGGCGACATGTGCTACTGGCAGCTTTGTAATCTTCCCGAGTGTGAATACTTCTACAGGTTACAACAGGTGGAAACCAGTTGGTATTTAGGGTAAGTAGAAGTACAGATACTTATCTAAAAAAAAATCAATAAAATGAAATACAAGTTAGCAGTACTGATTTATCTACTGTGTTTTCGACTGAAATGTAAAATGTAAAGTTTGAAAACTAAAATGTATACATGAATTTTTACTATCAATTGCATTCAATACCCATGTTAATAAAATGGCCACAACATAAGAAAAAGGTCGCTGCACACAAAATAGTTTCTCACTTTTTTTAAATTGCATGTTGCTCATACAGAGAAAGGAAAATAATCCACTGGACACACTTTCCAAACTTGTTACATTACACTGAGCTACAGAGCTCACAGACTCATTTGATACCATGCCCATTTGACACATCTGCTATCGTGTCTGCTTAGCATCTAAGGTACAAGTAAAACCTTTTGACTTCTCGATAGTTTCTCATACCGTGAGTTGCTAGGCAGAGTCCCACGTTCCAGCAGGTCAGAGCCGCTGTAGGGGTCAACGCGGGCACACAGCCACTCACTTTGGCCTTGGTGCTTCGTGTCCAAAACGTGGACCACCTCATCACATTGCACGCTCAGCGAGCAGAAGTCTAACTGGCTGGAGATGTTGAGGTTCACCCGGATGTAGAAGGAGTCTCCGGAAACCCTCGTGCCTTCTTCGAGGTCCCTCTGAAAACGTCGGTAAGCTGGGGTGCACATACAGCAATGCGATTCAAAGATGAAAACCGTTCACTCCGAGAAGGTCACAAACTTACAGTCAAAGTTGGCTCGGTAGTGCAGCCTGATCAGTCCAGAGCAGTGTTTCAGCACCCAGAGGGCTTCCTCCTGGGTGCTGGTTTCCAACGGCATCCTCTGGTTCTCGCCTCGTATGCGCCCCTCAAGCTGATAAGCCAGTCATATCGCAAGAGAGAAAAAAAGCGCCACTGTGATGTGAGTATACATTTTTATTGGATGGATGAGTAAAGGGGAATTAGATCTCACCAACAAGAGGCGGTGACCCTCTCGCAAACCAGACTTCTCCGCAACAGAGCCCGGCTGGACGGACGAGATGAAAATCCCACTGTCGTTGCCGCCAACAAGAGTGATGTCCTTCAGCAGGTTTTCGCTTAATAATGTAAACTCCTGCACAGGCTTCAAGACCGAGCTGATACTCGACAAGG
Organism: Hippocampus mohnikei; assembly: GCA_026261675.1. Taxonomy (NCBI): domain Eukaryota; kingdom Metazoa; phylum Chordata; class Actinopteri; order Syngnathiformes; family Syngnathidae; genus Hippocampus; species Hippocampus mohnikei. The sequence continues at coordinate 4,771,050 of JAKGUB010000328.1, forward strand.
ACGACAGAGACGGACGAAACGGCCTGCGCACACAAATCAACATGAACGCTAGAGCAAGTCTGTGAACTTGCAACAACGCGCCTATGTGCATCACGTACTTTTCCAGAGAAAATTTCCTGAAGATATTGTTGACTTGCTCCATGTCGTAAGTGTCCATAACTTCTGATTGATGGGACGAGGAAGACGAGTGGACAGAAGATGGGCCGCGCTTCACTCCCTCCTCTAAGGATGGATTTTGGGAGGGGATTTAAGTCGAAAGACTGGCATATACGATGATGGAAAGTTTGCTCCATTTATATTTACCACATTCCATAGTGTCACTGTCAAAGTCCGAAAGGCTGGAAGAAACCAAATGGAGGACTGTATATGTATTTTTTTTGCCAGTTATAGCACAATATAAAGTTTAAAAGACATTGGAGATTATTTTGTCCATTACCCCCCACCACCCAAAAAAATAAAATAAATAAAATAAAAATGCAGAAATGGCGCCATAACTACCTGCGGGGCTGGAAGTCGTTTTCGTTCTCCCTTTCTCGACGGTACAGAGATGCTTTCTCCGGGGCTCAGGCTGCGTGGATTGGATGCTGTCGGTACGGTAACGAATCTAGAAGCAGTATTGACAGAAGCAATATTATTTAAAGATCTGACGAAATAGTCCAAGCGATTGATAATACGGCCACAGCATCGCCTTTTGTGGTCGGCCTCACCATATTTAGCCTGTTGGGCTGTTCCGTCATGGAGTGACAGCGCGGAGTGGACGGAGAGGACAAAGTGAGGGCGGGGGTCAAGCTGGGAGCATACGTGAGGAATGCGGGGCCCACACTGGGTGAAGGAGGGAGGGAGTTGCTGTGGGCTTGCATTCTTGGAATCAGATTTTCAAGATGATCGCCTCCATTGGCTGTCAACATAGAACGTTTTTGACACAAACATCGTGCATCGGCACTTTTGAATGTTCATCGCGTCTTACCGGCAGGATGAGAAGGCTCTACGGAAACTGGAAGGTCTTTGGGTAGCCAGCTGGGAGACTTCGCTCTGTTCTAGAAGGTCAAGCATAAATGCCTTCAAGTATGCCGTCATAAATGGAGTGTAGCGTGTCTGCAGTTCGTTTGGATGCAACGTTCTATGATCATCAACAATTTGAACAATCGACGTTGACTGACCACTGCTTTTAGATTGGGTCTGCGTCTGAGCCGGGATTCCTCTGGTAAAATCCTTTCCTCTGGCGACTCATCACTAGACCATTCTGACTGACCCTGGCCAGGTTTAAGCTCCCGCTGAAATTGGGTGGTTGTGGGAACGTCCCTTGGTAAGCTCTGAGAAAGAGAAGAAGAAAAAAAAAATCAGCAATGGTGGTGAATTTGTGTTCCCTTCATAAATACATATGTCAAAAAATGTCAAACCTGATCCAAGGCAATGTCCTTGGAGATCCGTCGCATGCGAGACTCCAGAGTGACCAGCTGGGCTTCTTTCCGCACCATCTCGATCTGGAGCTCATCGCTCTTCTCCTCCAACTCTCTAATCTGCTTGCGATACTTGTCTTTGTCGATCAGACTCTGTGAGAACTGGTGCTGGGCATCGTCTCTTGCCCGGAATGCCTGCGGCACAAAATATACATGCAAGGTCACAGAAAAACTATGTGCGCTTTGCGAGACCACTCTTGGCATGATTGTGGACGTGCATTGAGTCACCTGGTCCCTCTCTTTTTCTACTTCCTTGAGCTGCATGGTGATGGTGTCCATTCGGTTCCGGTACATCTGACAGTCTTTCTGCAACGTGGAGCACTTTAGCTCCAGGTCCTCCTTCTCCTCCAGGTACTACACGCACACACACACAATATCACTAATTTGTGAGTCGTGTATGTTTCCAAGATTGTACTATGTGGGCATTAGATGAGCGGGTCAAGGATCTCCTACTTATGAATGTGGGCATAAGTCGACCGTATCTGTTTGTTACCTTGTCTCGCAGTTCCTCTGCCTGTCTGACCTCCTCATGAAGGTTGTAGAGGCGGTTGACCAGGTCCTGTCTATCTTCAAGCGCTTCCTGCCTGTCATGCTCCAAAATGTCAAGAATGTCTTTGTCCGATGTAGACAGAGGACCAGGCTGGGCATTCTAAAACAAATTACCCATTTAAACTGTTTTATAAAGAAAACCAACCAGATGTTTTGCATCAAAAATAAATTTCTGTAATAATGGCGAATATCACAGTGAAAATATCATTGTCAATTTGAATTTGGAGATGTTTATCTGTTTGTGAACACATATCGTCACACCTGGATGATGGACTGCAGCTCCTGTAGTTTGATTTTAAGTGTCTCATTCTCCCTCTTGAGCTCAAATATCTGCTCCTTCTTGGGGCGATTCTCGATGTCGTTCTTCAGTTTGAGACTTTGCTTCCTCTCCATCTTACACTCTTCCTCCATCTTGTTTAGCCTGTGCTTAAACTGATCAATCTGTTTGAACGGAGAGAACACAGAAAGTATGAAATAGTCAGCTCTAAATTCCACTGAAGGCGACCTAGATCGTAATTGGGAGCCAGTGATGGTGCATGAGTGTGATGGTGAGGTGCTGGAAAGTCAATCAATGTTGGTGAATAATGTGACCAAGTAGATGCTGAAAAACAAATGTCCAAGTATAGAACCTTGTGGTACTCCTTGGTTGACTAGAGTCGGAGTGGATCTGGAGGTATCGATGATGACAAACTGCTCTGTCGGAAAGGTATGACTCGAACCAGGAAAGAACTTAATGTCCAAATTCAAAGAGAATGAGATCTTAAATCATCAGATTTGGCCACTCGCCACAACTTTTAATACAAACGTTGTGTTGGATCTCTTTAGATAGTACCTGATGATGTGTAGATAGAGCTAATGTCATATCACATCATAAAAAGTTGAACTGCAATTTATGAGATTTTTTTTTCCTGGTGTCATGGGCAAATTCTAGTGTACGTATGTATTTCACGGTACAGTCACGTGTCTTTGGATGAGTACTTAAATGTTGACATGCAGACCTTTTCATCATTACCTCCAGCTGCAGGTCCCTGCTCCTCATCACCGCCAAGTTCTTCTCCTCACTCAGAGCAGCGTATCTCATGGCCAGTTTGTAGTTCTCATCCTTGACTCTCAGCAGCTCATCGCTGTAGGAGTTGCGTTCTTCTTTCATTTTGTTGAACCCTGTGGACCCACACACAGGTTGTGAGCATTGACACAGTGGCCCCAAAATGACTCCACTCAACTCCTCTTTATTGAGACAGCGCTTACACAACAGCTGCACCCCAAACTTACATTTTTTTTCCTTTAAAAAAAAATGATGCTAGCTAGCTAGCTAGCTAGATGATAGATGGATAGATAGTCACACTACGCATTTATTACAATGTAAAAATGTTATGCACACGAAATGTATCTATTGAAACCGAGACAAGATGAGTAATAATGGAAAAAAAATCATATTTTCTGAAGCAACAGAGTGAAGTAGGAAGTAGTGCTTTTAGGATTGCACATTTTCAAATCCACCCTCACCGCAGACATTGGCACCTCAGCATCTTCCCAATAATAAATAGCGTGACGGGCAAAATACCGTCGTTTGTGTTTTCCATGATTTAGATTCTTGTGCTCTTGAAATGTACAATATAGCAACAGTCCCTCACTGGATAGTCGTATAGTGGTGTCAAGACAAGGTGATTAGATGACTGTCATGAACTTTCATTCAAACATAAAAGAGGGCCTTCAGAGATCTTCAATGAGAATAGGATTTAGGTTTTTTTTTTTTTGTTTACTCTGTTGCGAGGTCTGAAGTTCCTGATTTACGAGCCGTAGTTTCTTCTGCTCATCCTCCAGGGTGCAGTTCTTCCTGCTGAGCTCAGCATGCTGCAGAGTCTTCACTTTAGACTGCTCCTGCAGCTTCATCACCTCGTTCATCAAGAACTGGGTCAGACCTTCATGACCCTCCTCGACTGCGTCAAAGAGGAAAAACCATGGATCAGCCTTTATTATGTTGCATGTAATATGCAAGTACGCAAGAAGTCGATCAAATTTAGGGAACATTTGCAGGGCAACAAGCGAGTAAAACCAAGTTTCATTCAACCCTTGAGCAAAGATGCGTGTCTCACCGACGATGGTGGAGAAGCGACGTGTGGGGTTCTTCCCTGTGACCTGTTTGTAAAGTTCTGGATAGTAAAATTCCAGGCTCTCCATAAACACCACATATCCCCGGTCTCCCCTGGAGCGCAGGATGTCAAGAAGGCGACCTGATGGGAGATTATTACTACGATGTCATTTGTCTTCAAAAGTCATTCCGTATATTGTTTTCATTCAAGGTTAAAGAAAACACACACTTATCTGACTACCGGTACATACTTGTGCGGTTTGCTTTGGAGACCAGCAGTAAAGAGTTGAGGATCTCATCTTCATCTTGCTCGTCCAGCACTTTGCACTGGCGAAGGTAAGGCGTGAGCTTGGCCGGAGAGATGATGCGACAAATTTCATAGCGTCTGCACTCCACGTTCTCCCACCGTAACTCGACATCGTCAAGTATCCCCGGTGTGCCGTTTTCCATCTCATGCGCCCTGAAAAGACAGGACCACTTAAAGCACAGCAATTGCCAAGTCAGTTACAGTAAAACAAAGCCAGGAAACGATTGCAGAGGGACTCAAAAAGACACGCCATAGTTTTTATGTTTTGGGATCGACAAATGATTTTTTCATTCATCAAGTTGTACATATTTTCTGTGTCCAAGTGCTTTTTCTTCACATGAAAAAAAGAGACCGCACCACCACAATGTCCGTATAGGTAGGGAATAGCAAAAGGGCTGTGACTAACAGTGCAGCAACGCAAACAAGCTTGGCAATAAACGGCGACGTGACTTCCTTGGGAAAGCTAACAATGAGGACATAACACAAATGTGATCATTAGCATAACCCGGTGTGCTACATGACAGATATGAAAGCTTTAACTAGATCGTATAGGCGACACAGGTATGTTAGGCTTCCTGATGTATGGCTTTGTAGTGACAACAGAAACTGTTTCCCCCACACAAGAGTTGACCAACGCACATCTTTCCATTTCACATTCATATTCGCTCTTTACTCCAACCAACATTTTATCCTTTTCATCCAAGCCATGCACAAATACGCACTGTGGCAGTCCGTCAGCATTTGCATGATGTAGCTGTAGTAAATGTTAAACAAATAAAGTCTGGCTGATGTTGCCATGCATGTAAACCGTCATGTTTGCATACAACCGCCATGTTTGTTCAAGTATAACATTTGCGAATATAGTATTGCTACTACACCCTGGGCGTGAAGAACATGTTATCAGTATCGAGAATTTAGAATCACCTTTATTGGCCAAGGATGTTAAAACAGACGGGGAATTTTTCCGTAGTAGCTGGGAGCCACTTGAGTACGACACCAAAGAAGCCACTATACAACAGAACGTCTCCCACCGTGTGGTAATACAGATCCAATTGTGCAAATGACACGGAGAGTCATCAAGCAACATAAAATGTCCAGTCGCGCCATAATAATGATCTACAACGCTTTTGCAAGTGATGCAGCGTGACGGCTCTTCGACGATAAATACAGTAGCAATGGCAGTAAGGCACATTCCAAAGTGGCAAGGTCACGATGAAACTGTGAATCAAACATTTTACGGGGTTAATGGAGCAAGAGCTCAGCTACTGCAATTTCCGACATCGAGCTAAATCAATGATAAGTTACATTTAAAACGTAGCCTGAGGGGGGTGAAAAGAAAAAAATGATAGACCACAACGTGAGTGTGTGCTGCCAAGATTTGACGCCGATAATGAAACCACAAAGCACAGACCAACGCACACGTACACTCACACACCCATGCACTCGTGCACACACCTCTGCAGAAACCACATATTTGCTTCCTCTTCTCTATTCTCTTATTTTAGAGTTTGTTGTTGAGAAAATTCTACTTTGCTTCCTCCTTGCCAAGCCAGATGTGAGTAGACGCCTCATTTAAGGGGCAGTTCAGAGTCATTTACACGTTTCACTTTCATAAGCATCTTTTGTGAGGACGTTTGCACTAAGAAGAAGGACCAGGTTTCAGCAAGGTCACACGAAACTTAGCATTTCCTTTTTTTTTTTTATCAGACTGCCAGTCACGCCTTTTTGCGCCTGGCAGAACTTGGCTGGTTGCATTGCGAGCGGCATGACGATACACCTGAATAGGCAGAATAGGTCACCGATCAAATCTCCCTCAACATTGTGAGCACTCCTGGGTCAGGAGTGCTTCATGAATTGCTTATTTGTCAAATATCGTGATCAAACAGGAATCTGTGTTTATTTTATTTAACCAGCAGGTCAGGTTGACGAAAAGGGGAAGGATGGGGCGTAACATTGACAGCCAGAGCTCACTATCGGAATTACCGTAATTTCCGCACTATAGAGCGCACCTGATTATAAGCCGCACCCACTACATTTTTAGAGGAAAATCAATTTTGTACATACACAAGCCGCACCTGTATATAAGCCGCATGTGCCCACATTAAAACATGTAAACATATTTACAAAGAAAGACGGTACACAGAGAGAGTTTTCAAAGTTTTAATAATATAACTTAACAATAATAATAATATAACTTTCTTCCCAAACGGTGCCTGTGACGCGGCAGTAAAACGGTAGCAACATGGTAACAACACGCTAGCAACAAAATAGCAATGCGTCATATGCCTTTCTTTTTGCATTTTCCATGATGAGGGTATGTTCACGCTAATTTAATTTATGCACAAGACAAGGAGTTGCAGTCTTCCTCGACGCATATATTCCACCGGTCTTAATCTTACCTTTTCTACTCGAGCGCCACTGGAAAAAATTACATAAATTGGCCGCATCACTGAATAAGCCGCAGAGTTGAAAGTTTGGGAAAAAAGTAGCGGCTTATAGTCCGGAATTTACGGTAATACGATTGCTATGTGTGTGAGACCATCGTGGTGTCTGAATCTGATGAATGGGCCACATTCCCACACTGATTTTGGGTGACAAAACAAACAAGGTCGCAGATCATTGCTGTACCATTCATGTCCTCCAGACGGTGGTAATGTGAGTTTCAAACTGTTAAAACAAATCAAGAAGAACGCATTTCCGCCATCCGTTGACTCGGAATGCATGTGCTAAAAAAAAGGCAACATACTTTGCTTATCATATGTGTCGTGATCTAGTTTGAAGTGACTCGACGAATGACACAAACCAACCAGACCTGTCAGTAGCTACAAATTGTTGCTCGTTCCACCTGTACACCGCATAACAAATGATGCTTGACAAAACTTGAAATCCACCTTGATTCAAAAGTGAGTGGACGTCATGGAATCTGGAATTTACGCTGTGTATGTCCACGTTTCAGATATGGTAAGGCGTCCAGCCCAGAATGGGACTCTCCTAAAATGTTCCTTAACATTGAGAGGATACAGCTGAGGGCATTCGTGCTTAAGATGGGCATCCACTGAGCTATTTTGTTTTCAAGTGTTGCTTATAAGACATGATTCACCAACAATGTAGAATAAGTTCCAGCTTGTTTTTTTCGGCAGGAAGCAGGAAGAGCGATCACAGTCATTCCCAATGCATGAGGAAATTAATAATAGAATTTTCTCAATAACGCTAGTCAACAAGTCGACAATTTTACCGTACCTGAAAGTGTTTTCCCGTAAGTAGTATTTAGAGGAAATTGTTAAGAGAAATCACGACAATTACTATTCGAACCAAAATGACACTCAAGCTGAAGGAAAGGTTTCAAGTACTCCACGCTACCTTACAGTATCCATCCATCCATTCATCCATCCATTTTCTAATCCATTTATCCTCACACGGGTCGTGGGTGTGCTGGAGCCTATCCCAGCTGTCTTCAGGCAACAGGTGGGGGAGGACAGTTCTTACTTCTAGACATACTTTTATTTTTAACAGATGAGCTTTTCACTATTGTCCCATAACATCCATGTCATGCACAGGCATATGGTGGCCTGGTATTTGACTGCCGTAGATGTAAATGGTTCAGGTGTGTGGGAGCCATCATAAAGACTTCATTGTCCAAGCTTTAAGAAATGTGATATGCTGGCCCTGTGTATGGAGTCCAAGGGGGAGAAGAGAGGAGTGTGTGAGCACTTGCATGTTTGTAAGGGCTGCGTCGTTTCGAAAAGGCAAGGCAGTTTTTACCAACATGAAACACCATATCAGTTTACAAAGGGAAGAGTCAGTGTGGCAGAAAAGTATTATAGTATCCCACTTGATTATACTTGTATTTTTCCACATATCATACTCCATCTTTGGCAAATGTCTTCTGAATCAACTCTCGCCCCAAAAGTACACCTGCGCCATCAAAGAATTCCGAACGCAAAAGGTACATCAGCTATTTCCAAGTGTTTGGTCACCTTTTTAGTTGCTGAATTGGGGTGTCAACATGAGCAACGCCTTTACTTATGATGCGCTGAAATGACGAATTGCAAATATATTGTGGGTAAAAAAATACTTCGATGACAGTGTCAATCAAACGTGAGCGTTGTAATCAATCTCTGGACGGGCGTCCTTGTTTGTGTTTTCGGCCTGATTCGTTTGTGCAAGTAAAGCTCTTGTCTTGCAGAAAATGTAAAATCTCGTGCATATTTTGCCCAACCCTTCAAGCGGGCAATGCGGTCAGGCCAGCCTCCACTCGCAAAATTCAATCCAGGCGCCACAGCGATTGTTCATACTCTGCATTACGGTAATGTGTTCATGTTGATTTGAGCTGGTTTGAATTACAGTATTGATAACTTGTTGTTGAAGTCAGGCAATGAGTTGGTTGCGATTAACATGGACGGAAAAATAATCGGCCTCATACACGTTCAGTAGTCAAAGTATTCAAGAGTTGGGCTTACCTGAGATGTGGACGATAAGCAGGCAGCACAGTCGGGTGAAATTTAAGGTGACGAGGCGTGCCACTGTGTGTTGCTGTTGTCTTTGAAATGGCACATATGCCGTTTACCCACTAGAAGATTCAAAAATGGCAACTTTGTCTCAGAGTTCGTCCAAAAAGGTCTTGAACTGAGAGCGTGTGGAACATATATGAAAAAGAGAGAGAGAGAGAGAGAGAGAGAGAGAGAGAGAGAGAGAGAGAGAGAGAGAGAGAGAGAGAGAGAGAGAGAGAGAGAGAGAGAGAGAGAGAGAGAGAGAGAGAGAGAGAGAGAGAGAGAGTTTTCGTAATGAGACTGACATACCTGAACTGTATGTCGTGTCCTTTATTTTATTTTTGTTCCGGTCACATTTTTCGGCCCTAAAATGTGCGGTTACTGTATCTATTTTTACTCGATCGTGTCACGTTGGTGGACCCCAAAAAGCAGACAAGAGGGAGGAGGAGCAGGGTGTACTTGACAAAGTGTACTGTATTGATAAAACACAGAGAAAACTGAATCCAAAACAAGCAAAGTCCAAAACAGTATATCAAACAAAAATCAAAACATAACAATGACCTAAACATGATTGAAACAAACATGACAGCAGCCAACAAACAGCCACAATGACCCAACCATGAGTGGACGGGCTGGGAGTCCTTTTAAAGCACTAATTACAAAATGACCAACAGGTGTGCAGCTGCAGGGAGAGCCCTACAGTGCCGCCTGTTGGTCCCAAACAGAATCATGACAGATCGTTTTTCGGGTTTTTGTTACCTGTATTGGAAAGATTGATTACTATGACAAAACAGTATTCGAAATTATTAAAGCGTTCATTTATCATCATCAGTATTATTATTATTATTATTATTATTATTATTAGTAGTAGTAGTAGTAGTAGTAGTAGTAGTAGTAGTAGTAGTAGTAGTAGTAGTAGTAGTAGTAGTAGTAGTAGTAGTTGTAGTAGTAGTAGTAGTAGTAGTAATAGTAGTAGTAGTAGCAGCAGCTGCAGCGTTTAAAGTTGAAGTGAGTAATAGTAGTATCATGTTAATTATTTAATTGGGAGGTGTGTTCCCGAGACTTATGTCCTTACTTTTTTCTTTCTGCTTTTTTCCTTTTCATCTTCATCTCCTTCTTCTTCTTCTGTTTCTACATTTTTTTTATTTGTGTTGATTTTGTTGCTAAAATGGCAAAGCAGCAAAATTGAGACTCTTTGTAAACAGAATAATAACCTCAGGAGTGAGGACTGAAACCACTTCGAAGTGGCAGAATGCATCCTTTAAAAACCTGCATGTTCTGCAGTCAGCATGTCTGTGGGATATGGCACAACATTGAAAAAATGTAGCTTCCTTTTTTTTCCATTAACAGATGCCTAAGACGAATCTGATGTCGTTCAAGAAAGTTAGCTTACAAAAATAGTATTATTACTATTATTATGATGATTATTATTATTAATAGTCGTAATAGTAGCAGTAGTAGTATTTAATGTGTTTTAATTACACTTTCTTTACATGTGATGGATATAAAGACATCTGATGTCACTGTCACTGTCAGTCTAGAAGAGGCGGAACTTACAAAGTAAAAGTTACGTTTCAGCCGGGACTCGATCAGTGCTGTACTGTTTATCTGCCCCTTCAGGCGGAAGTAATAGCGCGTTAACGATGTACTCTCACGGTTCCGAAAGCTTAATTAAGCAAGCAAGGTAAGGCACTGTCACAACTATTCCGCATACGTTGTTTCGGTAATAGAGAAGCAGCATGCATTTTTATTCTGTGATTTGCAGTATGGAACATCGAACTAAAATGCCTCTAACGAGTTTATTGGTGAGGGTTTCCACTTTTCAGGGAGATCCAGGAGTCTGAGCTGCAGAGGTTTTACAGTAGATTAATCAAATCGCTCCAGGAGAAAGAACACGGTCATGAGACTATTGATTCCTTGCAAAGACTGCGCCTTATCGTCTCTGCGACTAAGTACACTCGGACGTAAGTGTGTTTTAAAACTTTAATCCGAGTCCCTCTCTCATGTTTTAATAGAGTGACGGAAAGTAAGAAAGTAGAAATACATCGTAGCGCTACTTAAGTAGCTTTTCCTGGTAGGCTATGTACTTGACTTGAGTATTTTTTTCTGGTGACGTTTAAAATCAGATGATAGCGGTGGTGATGATTGAGATCTTGAGTTTTTTTGGTAGTGAATCCTGTGTTTTCTAAACCGCAGGTTGCCCCCTGAGCTCCAGAAGAGGCTAAGATTACTCCTCTCTTCCCCTGTGGAGCAGCTTCAAGTGCTGAGCTCAGCTGTCCTCAGAGAGACCCTCCCCTTCACTGCTCAGAAGTATGGCCAGGACGGCAACAGTCAGCTGAATAGTCACACAACTGCCCTGCTGCTTTCTCAGGTGTGCTTATGTCTTATTTGGCTGAATGAAACACTGCAAACGAGTACCATATTCGGCCGCTCACCCAATTTAATCCACTGCTCAATACCACCACTAGTTTCTCATAATTCATACTATGAGCAGATATTCTTCGAATATGTGTTTTTCCCGACCTTACGTTAAACATAACCACTGTATGGAGACATGACATCTATGTTTTCACAATTACTTAACACATTCTGTTCCAAGCAGGCTGAATCCCGAGATGATCTGTCAGCTCTCTGCACTCAGCTCCTCCGCAATCTGGACAACCGACCCTCAGAAGGGCCGACTCACCTGCTCCTTCACACCCTGCCAGTTGTCAACACCATCCTCACACACAGCCCTGAGAGCCTCACAGAAGGTAACATTCACAACAATTTTATTTTATTTGTTTTGCTTTAGCTTGGTAGTTTTAAAAAGCTTTTGTTCACCTAAATTCGGTTGTCAGAGTCGTGTGAGTCATGCTTTCCCTACATGTGAATCACTTCAGATAACATCACCCTCCTTAGTAAAAAGCTCATCGACTGGCTGCGCTATGCGAGCACCACGCAAGGGGGCGGTGCTTCCTCGGGAGGATTCTTCACAGGGTCCAGGTCCCGTCAGGTATGCACTTAACTCCTATCAATATAGTATCTCTTTTGTACTTTGTCAAATATCTTTCGTGACCTGCGTTCCGTTAGCCGATGCCTACCGCAGAGCTGGATGGGACGGTGTCGGGAGATTTCTTCACTGTGCTGTGTGTCGGTCAAGGTTTCACTGAAGACCAGTGGATGAACGTTTACTCCTTTTCCATGCTTCGACATTGGCTCCTCACATTCCACTCTGTGCCCGGCGGCATGGTAGCGGACACTGGTATGAAGTCAGCGTTTATTCATAGCTGTTCACTTGAAATCAGGGGTGGCCAAACTACGGTCAGTCTTGTTCGCCTGAATCACAAAGTGTTTGCTCCACTGCCACTTTATATTAAAATATGATTTAATATATCGGGAAGTTTAGCCTTTAATTAGTCAATAACAATGCCCTTCAGTCCCAACTACCAGTTGTGTGTAATATCAGGATTTAAACACCTCAAACAATTTCACCTTGCCCATTTCAGATGACCTGCTCTGTGTTTTTATCATCTTCAGCAAACAGGTTACAGCTAAGTCTCTCCCTCTCTCACTCATTTTCGAACGGTAAGAGGTGAATTTGACCCACACCCCAACCCCACCCCCCGCATGTGCATCAAAGAAGCCAAATCAATTATATTCTTACAAGTTATTCCGCTTTCGGCCCTTTGATCTGAAGCATGATCTCACCAGAAACACTTTACTTGTATTTATTGAGATGGGCCCGTAAGATCATCTCTTTCACATTTCTCCTCAGCAACACATAACTCATAGCTTCATAATTTGAATTTCCCTAAAATCAGCATGGGCAGACAACTCCGATATTTTCACTTGATATAATTGCAAACTCCTCTTCTGATTGCGCTTTCTTATTCCAATGAACTCGCTGACGTGGCAACCGTGCAAAACTGTGTGGCCATTTGTAATGACCTCAAATTCTGATCCGCTGTGTTACAGATGACAGGTCGGAGATAGACGGGTCTGTGGTTTCCATGGTTTCCGTCACATCGTCCACCGGCCGCCTGCTGCCTCCAAAGGAGCGCCTCAGAGAGAAAGCCTTCCAGTACTGCCAGCGCCTCATTGAACAGAGTGATCGCAGTATGTTGTGTTCCACTGTTATTTTAAAACGTAGATCAGTTGTGGGTGTGCATTGCTCCCCTTTTTCACCTTCCGCAGCTATATTTTAGTATACACTGTGTATAAGCGTGGACAGCCGTCACATTTGATTTTCCGTCTTTTTTTCTCTCTCAGAAGCGCAGAAGAAGACAGATACAGAGCTACAGAAAGCCGTGAGCCCATCTCTGTTTGCCTTTTTCACTCACACTGTCGGATCGACATGGGGAGGGGCTCAGATGGGGAAAAGTTGTGAGGCACCAAAAACAACAACAAATTAAAAGCGCATTCGACCACTCTGAAATGCTAATATAAAAAACAGCTTGATAACAACTGTCACATATAGATTAATAATATTTGTTCTTCAGATCATGAATAACTATTTGGAATTATACATCAAGTGCACAAGAGGCCAATGTTAGCTTCTAAAACTGAAGTGGGGCAAACCACACTGCAGCTCCAGAACACAGCAAAGAAACGCATTGCTCGACTAGCATTGTTGGTCACGAGAAAACATAACAGTAAAATCATGCCTGCCATTTTGTAAAACGAATTTCATGAGTGTATTGTATTTGTTTCCTCCCTCAGTGTCTGGTGGAAGCGGTGTGTATCCTGGACTGCGTGTGCCTTGAGGATGCGTCCTTTGTCTACCGGGTGTTCCCGTGCATCAAGGCGCTTTTTGGTCGTCTCAGCTCAGACTTGACATTCGCCAGAGTCCTGCTTCCTGTGGCACAGTTCTATCTTAATCATGGCACGTATAAACACAACATTACGGTCATATGGACACATAGTGCACTTCTAAATGACCCAACCACTGTAATTAACAACCATTCAGACACCTTGAAGTGTCCTTTTTGCAATAGATTGTAGACCAATACTTTACTTGATATGTTCGGATCTTTTTTAGTTCGGATGTGCATGTAGTTTTTGTTACATTTCCATTACCAAAGTGAAGAGTCTCAAAATAGCCAATCTGTAGAACCAGTTATTGGCCCTCTTTTGTCACCGTGCCTGCAGTGTGTTGATGAGCTGATAGAGAGTCTTCCACGCGACAACAAAAATAGAATGTGGCTTGTCGAAAAGGAAACTCGCCTTCAGTCACATGCCAGGCAGAAAAAAAAACACAAATATGGTGCAATATTTTTGTCCTCTGTTCGGACTATTTGGTTGTTTACATTGTGTCACACCGCCACCCCACGGTAGAAACGCACGCCAAATCTCTGACATCCCGAGACCGAGACACCACCTAATAAAAGGCTGAGAAGTGGATGTCCTTGAAAATATTGGTTAATTCATGGAATGCCTGTTGTGCAGTTGGACATTGAAAAGCTTAGAGGTCAAATTCAATTTGCTTTTAAAGGCCATAGTTGTATTTAGGTTCATGAAATTTCTCCCAAAAAGCTGAATTTTTGGCATGTGTACCTACACTCAAACATGAATACATGTCTTTTCTTGCCCCTTTTTAGGTGAACTTGCTGCTGTAGAGTGTGACTGCGTATGGAACCTAGTGTTTGGTCGTTTCCCCACTGAGCTCTTTAACGACCCTTTCCTGGCACACGAGCTTCTGCGCTTCTTGCGACTCAACCTCGAGAACGTGCAACTCCGAGTTCCCCAGTACACACGTTACTTCCCAAACCTTCTCAAGGTAAAAAAAAAATGGGAGTGAAAGGCTGCGACACAAATTTACAAATACATACTTGCCAGCATTTCCCGCGTCTCTCCAGTTCTTAGCGTGGGACAGCCCTGCAGTGATTGATGACTTTGTTGATCTGCTGCCCTCTATGGTGACATCTGCTACTTCACTAGAACTGCTGCATACTTTGTTGGACCTCCCGTGTCTTTCTGCTACCCTGCTCTTGCAACTCAGGTGCACATTTGCCACATCCGAAAAAAACTATTGCTTGAGTGTTGTGTCGCGACAAGTTTGTTTTTTTCCAACTCCCGCCCACGAATGTTGCAGATCAATGTGTCTGCCCATTTCTGATTCGGGAGGGCGCAACCTCGCATCGATGGATGCATTCCGAAATCCATCTTTCCGAGGGCTGTTCCTCTTCCTACTTCGAGGTGAAGCAGGCACAGGTAAACACACAATGTTTTTACCCAAAATATTGTGGGTGGGGATGAGTGTTGACAACACGATTCCGGCTACGTCCAACGGTGTATTTGCTAAAACGATGACACCGGTGTTATTTTCCACAGGTGACACAATTGACCGACTGAGCACGCTCCTTGAGCTGTTATCGGAAGCTGTCGATTGGCCAAGAGTTATTCAGTGCGCCCAGACTGTCCCGATTTTGCTGCACATTTTCTTCAACACGGTCATCACAGTGAGGAAAATAAATGATCTGGAGCATTGTTTTCCCTTTCGAGAGCTAAGGCACCTTTTCGATTACACAAATCGCACATCACACCACCAAACAAATATGTCCCAAAAAGTATAGCCAATATACTGAAATGATGATCTGGTGTCAACGTGTTTACTTGAACCTGATATACTCACAGAAATTGAAAAAAGACACTTGAACAGCTGAGTTGAGTCTAGTTGAAAATAATTAATCGTCACCAAACCAAAATTTGCAGTGGCGCACCTGATTTTTGTTGGCTTGGTTTTTTTTTTTAGGTTGCCGACAGGACACTATTAGGCCAAGTGCTTTTGGTGCTCCTGGAGAGAAGCAGCCTCCTCCTCAACATCCCTAAATACATTGCAGAGATCCACAGGTACAACTCAACGCACACAATGAGAGCAAAGTGCTAATCCGTTGTCTGTCGTGGAGATTTGCACGTTTCACCATGGGCGCATTGTCCGTGCAGAGTGTTCAGCCGCCAGCTGACGAAACTGTGCAAACTCCACCCCTCTTTGGTCATTGACCAATCCCACGAGCTGCTGGAGTTCGCCGGAGCGACATCCAATGTTTACAGCAAACAAGAAATCTACACACATGTGGTGAGAAAAAGGAAATGGATCGCAGCGCCTAAAGCCATTTTAGCAATTTATTCTGTTTTCGCTGTCTGCTAGTTGACCCAATACTTTTGTTCAGGTCAAGTATTTTCTTTCCAATTCAAATATAAAAACATTGTTGTTTTCAAATGCATCTGCTTTCAGGTGTTGGTGCTTGGGGAGTACCTTTCTGTGTCATATGATTCTCGCTGCTCCGTGAGGCTCATCACTTCGTGTTTCGAGACCTTGGAGGCAGTGCTGTTTGAAATTACATCATCTGCCCCGCTCCCTGGAGTCGGCTGCCCCGCCCCCCGCGTCATCACCACTCTCATGAGCGCCCTCGCTAAGCTGGCATCACGATCACATGACCTGATACCCAGGTGGCGTTGGGGAACACTCTACGATTTGAATCTAGTCATAAATTGCACGTGGACTGGTCATGTTTTATGTGTCCAACGTAGGGTGTCGCTGTTCCTCTCCAAGCTGAGAAACGTCTCCAGTGGAGGGTCCGTTTCCTGGTGCGACGATGAAGAGGACCTTGTTTCCATAGTAACTCTCGGGGAGGAGCTGTGCGCCCTTCTGAAGACGCCCGGTGTGGCTCAGAGTGTCCTGAACCCGCCGGCGCACGTCACCGCACCCCGGTGGCACCAAGACACCAACGTGGCCGTGCCGCTCCAACTGCGAGCGCTCACCAGACTCACACAGGCGCACGCGTCACATGCTCAACACACGCCTACTTCGGCGCCACACCACACGAGCACGTAAACGAAACATCGGCGGCCATCCATTTTCTGTTCCACACCACCTGTTCAAGATCATGGGTGAGCTGGCGCCAATCCCGAGGTCACCAGTCAGTCGCAGGGCACGACCGTTCACCGTCATACCTTTGGACAATTTAAAAGTCTGTGGATGATATGGAATGCCGAAGCACGTGGTTGATTTTTGCACTTTTTGTAAATACTGTACATCGCTTAATTGATGGAGAACTGTGACAATGAACCAATGACAAAAGACGCTCAAGAATCACTTGTAATATATTATCTCTTCTTTATTTTTTTTAAATCGTGACAGAAATAAACATTTACAAAATAGATCATCTGATTTCTGTAAAAAATAAATGGATATCTCCCAAGTCTCCAGAGCCTGTTGGCCAGTTTGAAAATAGGTGAAGTGTTTGTATAACGTTTTGAGGAGTACTCAAAATACAGACATTGACTTGTAGAAAGTGCTTACAGCTTTACCAAAAAGTACTACATAACAAGAACATCAAATTATCATCTTCATTAATTCAAACGGTATCAATTGTGACTCATTGCATTGTAAAAAAAAATGTTTTTAAGAATTACTACTTCAAATGAACATTGTTACGCAAACTCAACTGAGCAACTGAAATCTAATCACAAAGTGTGGGCTTGAGTCTCCACATTTGATTTTAATCAGCTATTCCAAATGAACAAAAGCTTGAAAGAGATGGATTTTGGCACATTATTAGTGGGAAGGATACAAAGTGCAAGAAAATTTATTTCACTTTAAAACGACCTAGACTCGACCAGTATAACATTAACAAGAAATGTATACACAACTATTTGCCCGACTGCCTCTCTTTGACCAAACATTGGTCATCTGAACCTGTTTGCAAAGTGATGCTGTACCTATGAGGTCATGAAACAAAATTACATTCGCGCTACTTCAGATTTGTCCTTCCAAAAATAATTCATAGAAACAGAATTAGTGATTCATGTTAAAGTCGCTGTGTTTCATCATCATTGAGGACGATTTCAAAAGCGGTCAGGCTTTATCATCTCTGACTTCTCAAATAGCGTGCGAGCTATTTAATTAAGACCACTTTTATTTTCACCGCTGCGCTTGTGTTTTCTCAGCCAGTAACTCTCAGCGTGAGAACGGCTCACCATCACCTGGAGGTCTCCGGCAGGGGCCGAGGCAAGTAGAGATACCTCCAGATGGCGTAGTAGTGAATGCCGGCTCCGGCTGCCACGAAAAGATGCCAAATGGCGTGGGCGAATGGGACAAAGCCGTCACTCTTGAAGAAGGCCACGCCCACCACGTAGAAGAATCCCCCCATGGCAAGTTCACACAAGCCTGCGTGGTCCACCTGCGGGATTTTTTTTTTTATTTGGGATTCAGCTCTTTTAGTGTAGCAGACAAACAGGAAAGAGACGTTATCGTATTGGCTTCCATCAGATTGTGCACCACAATTTGGGGAATCGCTGACCCAGACTGTATATCATAATCCCTAAGCGGTAATATACCAACCCAACCGGCACAACATTAGGTATACCTCCACAATCTTTTGAGCTTTATCAATAAATAAATAAAAATAATGACAAAGATGCTCAGTTTTGACAGACACGGTCAGAAAGTGATTGTGTAATTTTGTTGCATCATATTAAGAGCCTCTTACTAATATTGTGCTTCTGTAAGACAGACAATATAAAATCAAATCTAACGCTTCAAGCTACTCACCATAGACAGAATGACCAGAGCAGGAACAGCCCCCATGGCGACATATCCCAGCAACTCCACCATCTTATATCTGCCAAGCGAAACCACCAAACGACAATGCCGCTGTTATTCGCTGCCTCCGATTCTGTCCAAACAATGGTAATGTGTGTGTGTGTGTGTGTGTGTGTGTGTGTGTGTGTGTGTGTGTGTGTGTGTGTGTGTGTGTGTGTGTGTGTGTGTGTGTGTGTGTGTGTATGACTCCGAACACCTGAAAGCGTTCGGTTTCAGTCACACCACTGTACGAGACGGGACTCAAAGCAAGATGAGGTTACCTCTCATGGAAAAAGAAGACGTAGAAGGACCCGGAACAAGCCATGACCCAGATCAGCCAGCGCATGTGGCACGCCCACGGGCCCAGCTCCCTCAGCATCAACCTGTCCACAACACGTCACGCAAACGTCACAGCGCCTCCGCCGTGACCTCAGTCACCCGTCACATCACATCGTTGTGTTATTTCGCTCATCGACAGACTGACCAGGGAGAGTAGGAGGCCGCAATGAAGAAGTAGATGGCCATTCGGTCACACATGTGGAAAAGTTGCTCCACTTTCCTGCAAAAGACAATGAAAAAGAAGGATAAAAAACAAACTTGAGGATAAAGTGGATTCGAAAATGGATGGATAGATGGAAGATTCCGACATTCTTAATTTAATCGAGCTCATTGACACCATCCATCAGCGCTGTCACATTTTCAACAAGCTGACATTCCTCGTCACGTTTCTCGTCTGATGTGTTTCGTGAAAGTGATGCTCAATATTTTTATAACCAGGTCACATCTGTTGTGTATCCCAACTCCTCTGGCGATGTCATAATTAATGTATGTTAATATAATGAACAAACCGTGTGTGTGTGTGTGTGTGTGTGTGTGTGTGTGTGACTGCGAGCACAAACATTCACATCTGGCATGTGATGCCAGATGTGAATACCAAGCACCCACACACCTGAAGTGGCTGATTTTCCAGGCTGCTGCGTGGAAGAGCGTCGAGGTGACAAAGAGGCCAGTGAGTCCGCTGCCATAAAGCCAGGCAGCGACACGATGCCATTGGTCCCCCGACAGGAAGTACAGCAAGGAACCACCCAGCATGCTCGGTAGGATCCAGAACTGTCAAGGCAAGGCAAGGCATTGTGATTTCTACTGCGTATTTTAGACAGAAGGTAACTCAATGTACCATGTGAAGACATTAGAGGCATTTTTACAAGAAATATTATGATGAGGCACCCGAGCGATGCTGTTGGAGCATTTATTCGATATCCTTGATATGCATCTTCTGGTCCATGTACTGTACTAGTATGCTCTTTGTCTGCTCTAGAATGGCAAAACATGAAAGCTGCCGGCCAACCGTTGTTATACGTTGCGGAGAAATCAGTATTTTTACGACCACACTATATCTAGATTTTATTTCCCAAAAATGGACGTATGAATAGATGCAGAAAGGTGGGTCAAGAAAATAGCTCGGATTATTTTTCTTGATCACGTCACACATTTTACGCGGCCCCTTGTTACGCGTCAAAGTTCACAGGGCTTCAACTATTGGCCCAAGGAAAACAAAGCCATACAAAAAACTTTGCAAACCCATTTTGCTGTTGTCCTGGGGTTTGTTTGTTTTTTTTCCTTCACTGCGTTTGGCGCGCAAACATTTCTGTGTCTGCCTCTCGGTCTTCTTTCCTGACATTGTTCACATTCCTGCCTCTCTCCTCACACAGCTGCCGCCACTGCCGAGTGACTCCGCGCTTTTACACGAGGTGAACATGCGTGTTCGTGCTTGCGACACGCGGCTCGCCTTTCATTTGTTGTGTCAGGCTTTCTCCCCTCCTCTCTTCCATCTTTCATTCACTCGCTCTCCCTCCGAGACCCAAAGCGTCAGGAGATTACAGCAGATTAGGGAACGCTACAGGCCGAATAGCGGATTACAGCCCACCGTCCCCAGCAGAGAGCCCCAAATCCGCACTGTTCTGCCTCAATCCTCTGCATCTCTTTCAGGGCTTTCACTCAACTGACGTCACTCGGCGCAAATAGAGTTGTCATGGACGACGCAATGATTGGCAACTCTACCCTGCATATTTACACAATTCATGTTTTTGTTTTTTTTTGTATGACTCACAGCATGCGTGGCACAGTTAGCAGCATGTTCATAATCAGTCGGCTGGTATCGCTTGTTGGATGGCACCCTGCAATTCATGAACCTGCCAACAGAAAAGGAACATGTTTGTTAGTCAGGGAGCAGAGAGTCGATGGCATCATTAGTGAGCTCATTACTTTGGTATTTTATAAACCTGTGCGTGCGTGCGCATTTGGGAGTGTTGGGTTCATTCTTGCAGGATTTAAATGCTGCTTAATCCACATCACGTTGCCGGAATCTTTAATGTGAACCGTTGTTACTTGGGAGACTGTGTTGTTATTTTTAAACAGGACACCGCTCCCTTCCGACATCATGGAAATATGAAAATGTTCCATCAGTACAATACATTGTTATACATTCTATGATTTTATTTTATTTTTTATGCCAACCGTTGACGAGCAGCATCATTACACCTGTTGCAATATTCAAACAATTGCAAAATAATTTCCTTGATAACCCCAAAATTTCAAAGGCTACAAAACTGCACTGAAAAAACCCAGATATAAATTGTAAATCCATATGAATAAATAGATCTCCTGATCCTCTGTGATGTCATAAATGCAATCTTCACAAAATCTCATCAAGATTTTCATATTGTGGAAAAACTGCGTTACTTAACGATGCATAATTAACCCGATATAAATCCCACGAAGAATACAGCGGGATGAAAACACACACACACACACACACACACACACACACACACACACACACACACACACACACACACACACACACACACACACACACACACGCGCACAGCTAGCTTTACCCTGGGCCACAGGTGCGTGTGGGTCAGTCAGCTGTGTTACTTCATTACACATTGAGAGCACTTCCATGCGCACAAAGATGCCAGCAATCATGCGTCTTCTTGCATCTGTTTGGTGTAACCATTTATTCTACAGAACGTGGAGGCTGCTCAATATTCTCGTATGAAACACCAAAATCCCTCTTGCATCATACCAGTACGATGAACATAGCGGAAAGAAGAAAAAAAATGTCTTGAGGAGTGTGCTTAGGATGTTTTCCCGACACCTTCCTGCCAATTTGTCATTGCAACGCAAACTCTCTGGCACCTTTATTGAAAGGCGGGTGACACATTTGTGGGTGTTACTTTGAAGAAACCAAATATTAACCTGTGTCATAAGGGTGGCCAAGATAAAGAAAACTGATATATGGCCTTTGGGTTTCCCAGGGAGCTCGGTGAGTTATGCTCGGTCGTGTTTTTCTGGGCACTGTTGTGAGGCTCTCAATGGACGTGAGTGTTGCGCTGCAATGTCCCCTAATTGCTTCTGACGGAATTGTGCATCTGAGTGTGTTTGTGTAGTTGGACTGAAGGGAAGAAAAGACTGATCAGAGGAGACATTGTCATCATCAGCCCGACTATTCTCTGGCTTGGGCACACACTGTCCTTTCGCTCATGCGCACACACACACACACACACACGTACGGTACACTCATGTATGCGTGATTCTGTGTATGTATGAGTGTTTGATTCTCACCAAAAGTAAGAGTTTGGCTAAAATAGCCCATTTCAGCACATTCCATACATTAATAGGATCGGTTACATTTAAGCTGTGTGTGCGTGCATGCGTGTATTTCTCTGTGTGTGAGTGTGTGTGTGTGTGTGTGTGTGTGTGTGTGTGTGTGTGTGTGTGTGTGTGTGTGTGTGTGTGTGTGTGTGTGTGTGTGTGTGTGTGTGTGTGTGTGTTCAGGGTGATTCCTTTTTCCAGTAATGCTCAAGTTCATTTCCACTGGGACTCAAACGCTGGTTCTCACGATTACAGTATCACCATCTCCCATGCATGTGTACAAGCCCATCACTGTGTGTGCGTCTGTTTGATATTTATTATATGTAATATTAAGCTTTTCTGATGTTATTTTCCACATGTTGCATCATTTTTCTCACGTTGTCGCAGTGCCTTCCCAGTCCACATAGTGTAGTTAAAATCCAATTCCTACAGTGAATATAAAGTCTACACACCCCTGTTCAAATGTCATGTTTCTGTGGGAAAAAACAAAATGAGACTAAGTTCAATCATTTCATGTCACCTTTAACCTGTACAATTCAATTGAACAAAAATTAAATGATTTCAAAAGTATAGAGTAAAAATAGACTGAGATAATAAGACAGGTGTGCACACCCTTTTATTCGGGATGTGTTCTGAAGAAACGCATACATGATGGTGACACTACATTGCTTCACTGTGAGTATGGTGTTCTTTTGGTGATGAGCTGTGTCAACGTTAGTTATAGCTCTTAAACAACATGAGATTTGTAATGTGATTTCTCCCAGACCCCCAGGGTTGGTGGTAGGGAGGGCTATAACAGGGTCAGAAATCAGTGTAGCTCCATTTAAGCCCCTCCACCATTTTATTTGATATTCTAAAATATATTTCTATATTATTTTCTCAGCCCCCCACTATGAAACAGTCAAGCCCCCGTTTAGCCCATGCAGAGAGAAAAAAAAATCCTGGAGCCGTAACTGCCCCCCGACCCCCTCCCGTTTTCTCATTACGACCCCTATTAGTCAAAATAAATGGGAAACTATTTTGTATGTTTGTTGCACCAAATTATCAAAACAGGTACAGTAACTGACAGTAAAAAAAATGTTCTTCTACTTTTTTACATTTGCACTTAATTCTGTTAGTTTGGAGTTGAATCCGTACTGTTTTGCAATTTATTTAGTTAGTGACTTTGTTATTTTCTTATGAAAGTAACTGTATTTCAATTCCAGTCCTGTCAATACTAAAGCCACCGCTGCCCAAAATGGCAGGTTAAAAAAAATAATAGTGGGTATTAAACTGTAATGGAATCGTACACATTTTGAACTGCAACTTCGAGCAAAGAAAAAGTTCTGCAAAAAATAAAAAAAACTTCGGTCACCGAATGAGATGCTGCTATTCACACGCACACTTGCGAAAGCACGTACACGCAATAGAATCGGACCGTGCGCGTCAGTGCGCCTCGGTGCACCGCAACCGTTCCATTCCAATTCTATTAAAAAAAAACATAACAACAAAGAAACCATACTTTCCAAATTTCGTTCCCTTCAGGTTCATCTTGTGCCTGCGTGCGTGCGAGTCTCCGTCTACGGATTCCCCATTCCGGATGTCCCACCGCCTTGCGCTCAAACATAAACACATAAGTCCAGCCGTCCCAAAAATGACCTGTAAGTTCGGTCCGAGCAATATTGCTGCCCCAAAAAAAAACGACGGAGGTGGCAGCTACACCACTTCAACGCAACTTTTCACCAGCGTGAAAATGGAAACGGGCTGCATTCCTTTTGGCAAGCATGGGTGGCGGTCTTGTGGGTCTGCGTTGAGTTCTGTGCAGAATCTCAAATGTGCTTGCAGGATGTTACGCCGGACTGACTGGGCATGTAATCCCTCCTCCCCGCTCCTGGACGATGATAACACAGCAGCCAACCACCTCTCCTTCCCACATAATTTATCTCCTCCCTCAAGTCTGTACTGTATTTTAGCTGTAAATATTTGGAGATGAAACACTGGCCAATGGACTGCAAATGCAGTGTTGAGGAACCTCCTACAGTCGAACACAAGCCCTGAAGGGAGACGCAAACAGTCACCATCGAGAATCCCGTCTTAATTGCAATTTTCTGTTTTTTAAAATTAAATGTAAATTTAATAATTTCATCTAAATTAATTAATTTAACATTAAAAATGGGTTTCCCCTGACTACATGTAATTAAATACAATCATTTCAGCTCTTTAGTAATGAAGGAAGCTTCTGCTGGACTAAACAGTGTTGAAACACTATCAGGTGGAAGAAGAGGACCTTCCCTCCAGCCTGCATACCCGCTGCCAATCATAATCAGTCACAGACAGTATTTCAGGATTTCCAAACTGCCAAATCTCTGTCGGATTATTCCTCATCTTGCTTATGACTTTGTCTCTGTCACGATTTGGTTTGGGACCAACAGGTGGCACTGTAGGACTTCCCCTGCAGCTGCACACCTGTTGGTCGTTGTGTAATTAGTAGCATAAAAGGACTCCCAGCCCTGTTTAGGTCATGTTTTTGGTCATGTTTCTGTTATTGATAGTTTTTAGCTTCAGTCATGGTTTTTGTTTGATACTTTGGACTTTGTTTGTTTATGATCTAGTTTTCTGTGTTTTATCAATACAGTACACTTCTTCAAATACACCCTGCTCCTCCCTCCTGCCTGCTTTTTGGGGTCCACCACCACCTCGCTATGTGACAGTCTCCAAGTGTTGAATTCAGCCAAAATGTCATGCATGCATGACAAACTTCAGAAATATGCACACTGCAACGGAAAATTAAATATTGTCCAACAACTCACAGAATCCCTTGTCTCATAGTGTTGCTTTGGTGTGTGAGGTGACACAGACACATTATCCAAAGACCTGTGTGAATGATTCAAACAAATCAGTTCACACATTCATCACTGACTCAACCACAGTGGGCATGTGTGTGTATAAAGTACCATGAATGTCACACATGGTGACTGACTCGCACTCTTCTATAATGCATCTGTGGGTATTCATGTGTCTTGCTTTTTCTTCACAGATGATATGAACATATTTATTCATGCAGATCCAGTTATGGCTTGCCCAGCTTAGCTTTCTATTTCAGAAGACGTATTGTAAACCAACGAGAATGTAAACCAACGTGTGTTGGATGTGTGCCAGTGCTTACAAACCTCTGGAACAACCATAACATTCAACTTGACCAAAGGACACAGCTGTCACAGCCTTACTAAGGCACAACAGTTAGCACACTTCACGTTTGTAAATGGTTACAAGCTAGAGTAGATATGATATTTTTCGTCAAATACCAATTTAAAAGGCAGCATAAACATCATTCATAACCGTGTCAGGACAATGCAAAGTTTTCATATCATTTCAGGACAGTCGAACAAATGTTTGTCTGTACCTTTAAGCCCGCGCCACGCTTCTGTCTACGCGCATGCGCAGATGCGTGGAGCAGCTCCCCCCTACCCCACCACCACCTGCAAATGAAAAACAACAACAATCCTGTTAGCATTGCTACGACTGGCCAACGCAATGGTTCCCTGAAGCTCAACTACACGTCTGGCCTTTAACACACACCAATTACCAGGCCAGCAGCTTCCATTCCCCCGGGCCTTTATACGTCGATGGTGCCGGGCTCATGAACTTGGCTAGCCTAAGCGGGGATGCGGGCGGAAGCCAGCTCCTCTTCGCCAACTTTAACCAGGATAACACGTAAGACAGGGCCGGGCCGAATGGAGGGCAGGACGGGGAAGAACACAGGCAGGCTCCGGGAAATGTTCGATGCTACGGCGGGCAGTGCTATGGAGCTAGCAAGCATTAGCTTCAATTTTGGGGGCTTTTCTACTTTATGACGGCCTGACACTATTTGACGAGACGCAGTCTCCCTTTGTTTTTTCTGAAAGTCACGGCTAATGTACGAATATTGTCCGTTATCCAATCCGAAAACCGTAGGTCGTCTAATATATTGTCGGTGGCTAGCCGGTAGCTGCTAGGCTAACGTGATGGTGTGCTCTCACACGCTAACTTTAGCTTCATCTATCAGAATATATTTTGATTCATCATTTTCAATGTGGTTCATTTAATTCATATAATATAACGCGAAGTTATTTTTGTATTTTCGATAACCACATGTTTGAGGTAATATTTCGTCAATTTGAGGGGGGGGGGGCTTTGAATAAACATGCTGAGTTTGATACGGCTACGTCAGGCTGGGACATTGCGGTGTTTTTAAAGATGAATTATTTTTCTGTTCCAGCAATGACTGGGGTTGTGTTGTGTTGATTTCAAAGGTCCCTGGCTGTTGGCACCAAATCGGGATACAAGTTTTTCTCTCTGTCCTCTGTGGAAAAATTAGACCAGATATATGAATGTAGTGAGTATCCCATATTTATCCAATTATAGTGAGTGAACATACAATACCGTTTCTGTATCCTGTCCGCATATACAGTGTGTTAATATACAATACAGCTGCAAGTTTTCTATTAATAATATAACTTAAGTCGTATTATTAATAGTCACTTCCTTATTTATGGATCTGGCTTCCTTGTCATGACACATCCTCCAAAGTCCTACTGCAAAATTGTGTGTAACTCAGCCAACTGCGAAAGCTGATGATATGTGTGTGTTTGTGTTTAACAGCGGACACAGAGGATGTGTGTATCGTGGAGCGTCTGTTCTCCAGCAGCCTGGTGGCCATCGTCAGCCTCAAGGCCCCCAGGAAGCTCAAAGTCTGTCACTTCAAGAAGGGAACTGAAATCTGCAACTACTCTTACTCCAACACAATACTGGCTGTTAAACTCAATCGACAAGTAAGAAGATAAACACACTCACTCCTTTCACTTATTTGCTGTGTCTTCCATTGTGTTTAGTAGTTACAGAAAAGACCGGTTGATATTTAGTTTTTGCGGTGTGTGTGATTTCTTCTACAGAGGCTGATCGTGTGTCTGGAGGAGTCGCTTTACATTCACAATATTCGAGACATGAAAGTGTTGCATACAATTAGAGAGACTCCACCCAACCCTTCAGGTTTGTTTAAACCGTATAACAGTATGTTTGTATACACACATCAACCCCATTCGGTAAACTGTACAGCTTACCCAAGAAAAAAAATGTTTACGCTAATTATAAAGCATTCTCATAAAAATTAGAAAGGGCCTTCTTTCACACTCCTCAACAATATAGTTGAATCAGTACCTATGGCAGGGTAATTTAACGTGAGTATTTTTGATGCAGGTGTTTGATTGGATCTCTTTGAATGACTTTCTTCTTGTTTGTGTTTGTTTGCCTTCCTACAGGGTTGTGTGCCCTGTCTATTAGTAACGACAATTGTTACTTGGCATATCCTGGTAGTGCCATGATAGGAGAAGTTCAAGTGTTTGACACTGTCAACCTGGTAGGTCAACACAAAAATGACGCTACTTCTGCCCCTCAGACCGTTTCTTGAGTGAAGGCCTCACTTTTCTATGGCGGTTTTGGCAGTGATGCAGATGTTCATTACAAGCATGTCGCTGTCCATCATGTTTTCATTGCTTGTTTAGCTACACAAATTTTTAACCCGCGAGTAAATTGGAAATTTTTCTCTGAATGGGGTAACTCAATATGCTTCACATAATTATAAGTAAAACATTTTAAAGCCTTTACAAACAAATGATTTCCAGACATGAAAAATCAAAGTCAAGAAATCAAATGTAGCCTTTTAAAAATGGTAAAAGAACACAGCGCAAGAACAAGATTTTGGAAAAATTTATCTTAAAAATGCTTTAAAAATAATACTTAAAAAAAAAAGGATTTATAAGCATTTGCATTTCTGTTGGCATCTTATTCCACCCGTTACATGCGTGTGTTTTAGCGAGCCGCAAACATGATTCCCGCCCACGACAGCCCATTAGCAGCTCTTGCGTTTGACGCCAGTGGAACCAAACTGGCCACAGCTTCAGAGAAGGTAGGACTGTTACAAGGCCTTTGCCTGTTTTTTCTCACACTCTCTCTCTCTCCCTTCAACTGTTATCTTCCTCTGCGTGTCTTTTGTGTTTCATTTCCTCATCCCAGGGCACAGTCATCCGTGTCTTCTCTATCCCAGAAGGACAAAAACTCTTTGAGTTTCGGCGAGGCGTCAAGAGGTGATTGATGTGATCGTTACAGTGAAATTTTCACGCACCAAAGGTTCATTTTCTTATCTGTGTGTGTGTGTGTGTGTGTGTGTGTGGTCCTGGTCGTAGGTGTGTGAGCATCTGCTCCTTGGCCTTCAGCATGGAAGGCTTGTACCTGTCAGCCTCCAGCAACACAGAGACGGTTCACATCTTCAAACTTGAAACACAGAAGGAGAAGTATGTGTACGTATTTGAAAAAGAATGCTGGTTTTTGGTTGTGCTATCACAGTAATTCACCTACCTGACTTCCGTGCAGGCAGTTTGAGTTCATCTCCCACTCTATCTGTGCGTGCGTGCGTGTAGGCCAGCAGAGGAGCCCACTACTTGGGGAGGATACCTGGGCAAGGTTCTGATGGCATCAACCAGCTATTTGCCCTCCCAGGTCACAGAAATGTTTACACAGGGGCGAGCCTTCGCCACCGTGCGGCTGCCCTTCTGCGGCCATAAGAACATCTGCGCTTTGGCAATGTCAGTTTCTCTCTCTGCTTTGTTTATTGCGTTCATTGTATGGAATTCTCCCGTGCTATGTCAACCAAGACCTTTCCTTACATATTACCATTGGGAAATAGGTAGCGGTGAATCAGGATTTCACATTATGTTGAGTTAATGAAATCGCCATAAAACACGCAGGCTTATTTTTATCTTCTTGGGTCGTCTCGTAGGATTCAGAAGATTCCTCGGTTGCTGGTTGCAGCGGCCGATGGCTACTTGTATCTCTACAACTTGGATCCACAAGAAGGAGGGGAATGCAGTCTCATGAAGCAGCACAGGTAACGCACACAAACACGGTGAACATGCTCTCTTTTCTTGGACGCCAATAACTCCACCGATACTAAATAAGACCTTAGTTTTAAGAACCTCTGCTGTTGACCTCAGGTTAGACGGCAGCGCAGAGCCGCCGAATGAGATCCTGGAGCAGGGGACACATGATCGCCCGCTTGTGGCGCAGACCTACAGTGCTTCTGTCACTAAAGGTATGTCACAAACTAAACTCGTGCTGAACATAGCGAGGTACATTTAGAGTCTTCCTTGTAAGCCTGCATGCAGAGACCCAAATAATGAAGGAGCATTGTTAAGCAGGGTACACTAGTACTGACACGCAGGCTAAATTCAACCATTTTCATTCCCATGTGATCAAATTCAGCAACTCTCCTGTGGTTTGTCAAATTTACAAGAGATTTATTTTTGTCACTTGACAGAGTCATCAAAATAATACTGTATTGAATGAAAACATGATAATCTAATCAATTGGTTTGTATGTGCAATTACTCTACATGCTGTCGTTTTTTTGTGCGTTAGTGTGCTTGTAAGGGGCGCGGCCTTGTGAGTGACCTCAAGAGGGCATTACAGTACAATACACTACCTTTTTGTTGTGTAAAATTTGTTACTTGGCTTAAAGGTTTGGAAACGGCAAATTATTTTCCTCATCATGTGTGTCGTCTCACATTCCTAAACGGGAATGCATGTACCTGGCTTTCCCCTAACGGCAAGGAGGAGTATCGAACTTTTGTGTGCTCCATGATGCGACCTCTGAACTCACTCTCGCCTTTGAACATCCTAGGTTACTGTGACGAGCAGGGCGCCGTGGGAGGGGCGGGGCTAGAGGAAGACCCCAACAGCTTGCGGCTGGAGGATGAGAACGAGCAGCCGCCGCTCATCCTGGAAACTGACTGACCAAAACGGATGGCCGCACCCACCAATCAGAGGGCTCCTCTGGCGCTGCTATCGACAAGTGACATGAGAGGGGAGGGCAGGCTCAGCGAGGGAAGGTGTTTTTTTTTTTTTCTTTCCTCTTTTCCCCCAAAACACACTAGTGCTCCGGAGCCTCTCTGTTGTTATCTGTTGTATGTTTCTTCACACACACCTCTGCATTTTAGCGTCCTCCCTCCTTCTTCTGCTCTTTTTCCCCCCTCAGTTTAGTCTCCACGGACCAAACTGACTGCTTTGCATGTACATGTGCCAACCGCTCAAACAAATCCCCAATGTGAATGACAGTTTGAGCGTGCGTGTTGGACTTTGGATCAAAATAGAAATGTAGCTGTGCTCTACTATGGCCAAGCGCAGATTCTCGCGCTGTTTAAAAAACAAACACAAAAAAAATTATTGTGTAAGTGCCTCTTTGCCCTTCATGTTTTCTGTTGGAGATTTCTGCGTTGGCTTAATAAAATCAATTTAAATTTGTCTGATCTTAACCGAGGGTGTGCGCTGTACTCTCTTTTCTGACGCCTTGCTCTCTCTCATGCGTACACAAACGCGCGCACACACACACGCCATTGGGCAAGGAGCGCACATTGTGTGTCGTCGGCTCGCGTGTGTCTTGATGCCGCTTATTGGCACAGGTGTGTGTTTGCGCATGTGGCGTAATTAGCTTACATTTACCCTTGATCACTTCTACCTCTTAAACAGAGGCTCGTCGGACCCGCCCATCCATGCTTTGCTCCTATCAGTGGTCAGAGTCCAACTTTTGATATTATGCCTGTTTTTCAAAAAGCAACACGGGCATTTCTACTCAGTGCTGCATGAGCCTGCATGATGTTGCCGTGATAGCGTATCCATACACTGAAGACATTTCCTGGGTGGTAACCATTTTATATGCAGAGCTTAGAAACACAATCAGTCTGTACATTTCTTCTCGTGGCAGGTTGACAGTGTAAAATGTTCTGCTTCTGGCCAGAGACTCGATGTGGACAATACATGTCTTTCATTTGATTGGTCGGCCGGTCCTTTTGGTGACTGAAGCCACTCAGCAAAGATGAAACAGGAGATTGGGAGTGTCTGGCTTTTTCTATTGATTTTTGTATAAAATGTGAAACATTCATTTGAAACCACAATAAAGTCCATGTTATGTAATGTTGTACCATGACATTTTACTCGCGCATTATGACACACACACACCACCAAAATGAAGGAGTGACAAAGTACCAACAGAAATTGCTGGCAACAACAAACAAAAAAAACCCATTACATATTCAGACAAACGCAACAAACGGTAACTTATTTTTACTGTAATTTTTAAAAAATAAATCAAAACATAGGCTACTTATAAAACACGATAGTCACCAACTGATCTGAGTTGACTCCATTTGGAAGTTGTCATAATTTAAAAGAACCAAACTGTACAGTGCACAAATTATGCATTTTTTTTACATTAATTTTAAAACAAATCTGATACAAAATGTATTTTCAATATGAAGAGGTCACCAGTTGCACAACAAATTCTGGAACGTCAAAATCATTTCAAGTGAAAATTCGTTCTTAGCGAGGCGCTCAAAAAATGTTGAACCAAATATCCTTTACATAAATCAGGTATGACAAAAGAACAAATATTTAAAGGAAAGAGAACAAACATTAACTGATTTTGACCACTCAGGAACAGCGTAATCATCGTGTCATCACATATACTTTTAAATGATGCTGCCCTTCATCTTATCTTGTCCAAATTCATCCCAGATCCAAGTTGGATAACGGACAGCTGCACGTGTGAAACACAAAATACAATTTTAAGCTGAACATGAGGCCAAAACAAGAAAACCTTGAAGGCATTATATACACCTGGACAAACTATTCTCGTAATAGAGCTTTGTTTCTTAACGGCCAATAGTGAGTCAGTGTGGTATGAAAGGAGCCATGCAGACACTTCCTGTCGCCAACCCACAAAAACCTGTGACTTTGAATGGTGTCCCTGTGCTGTGTCTGAAGGTACCAGCATCTCACGCCAAAAAAAGGAGAATTCAGTTGTACAAGATGTAGGTCACATTTATAGTGGAAAGATTTATCTTGCGTTCATATTGCTATCGTGTCACGGTGCCATTGTGCGAGATGGAGAAGAGGGAGGATGTTGCCTTTCTTCCGCTTGTACATTTGGGTCATAGGTGGGCAGCAGTTATGGGTTAATAGTCACACACAGAACACGCCATATTCGGTCTAAAAGGAGGGACGAGCACAAAGGGCCATTCCCATGAATAATACAAGCGCCAACATAAATCTTGGCTCAATAGAGGTAGGTATGCGGCTGACAGGAAAAATGGATGAATTCAAGGTTGATCAACGTTCAATGTTGTCGTCTCTGTTTCTACTACAAGGGCTTTGCTGACATAGATCCTCATGGTTGCTGTTGCTGCTACTGACCTATACCACTCCAGCTCACTCACCAGACTGGATGGATGAGAGTGGAAGAAAGCACTATTTAAAGGTTGTGTGTGAAGCACGGCTTTGTTCTCTGGAATGAATGTCTGACGTAGAGTAATTAGTGTGCCCTCACCAAAGCGGGAGGCGTCTCAGGAAAGACCTTGGGTGTTGTTGGGGTCAGGTAATTATGTATATGATGCTCTATTTCCAAGCGATCGCAGGCATCAGAACAGCCACCTGTGGAGTCCTGACATGGAAAAACGCAGACAAGAGGAGAACAAATTCAGAGCTAGAAGAGGATTGATGTAAAGTGGGATGAAGAGTGCGCGAAAATGGTGTCAAATGGCGACCAATGAAACAATATGGCTCTGCTTGAAACTCAGTGCAACAGTCGAAAGAGCAGCTGTGTTTTGAATGTGAGCATTACTTGTGTCCGGTCCGATGTGGATTTACTGAATCCTGTGCCCTGAAAACGGTCTACTCAGAGGCTCCATTGTTCCAGTCGCTAATACCGCCGCAGGCAAATCCCAGTAGCCAAGTCAAGCACTTTACCTCTAAATAAACATTTGAAGTGCATCATATGATAGACCATCACTGTCATGTGTTCAGTGAATTTCAATGCTGCCGAAGGCGATGTGCAGTGTTGAACATAACGTCAATCTTATGAACAACTGGACAAACTATTTTCAGTGAAATACACTTAATCCTGTCTGTGATGAGTAACATGCAGAGGGGAGGGAAAAATGATGTATCCTATTGTATGGCAATTAAAAAAAGGATCTTGTTAAATTTTCATCCCAGATGCCTTTTTACAATAGATGACAAAACTGGCATGCTTGTGAAATTAGCCGTGAGTTTGATGCAGGCTTATAAATAAAACCTCATTCCTATCATAGATGTTATAAATCAACATATAATCCATGTCACTGTGTTTGTGTTGAGTATGCTTAGAGAAGATAAAAGTTCTATTCTTCAGAGCTCAGCATACATAATGTTAACTATTGAAACTGAATTAGATTCAGTTGATTTGTTAATGAAAATAGAATCGTCAGAGGAATTCAGAATCCTAAATCAATTTTAAATGGACTGGTTTTATTTCATGACATATTTTTATTATGATACATTTTAGTCAATCATGAAAAATGTCTAATCCCAGAAAAAAAAATAAAACAAAACAAAATTACTCAGAAAAACATTTTTCCCCAAGTGAATTCAATACGCTTCCGTCAATAGCATTTCAATTCAAAAATAAAACGTCTTACTGCGTGCAAGGACTTCCACGGGCACGCCCACCGGACGCGAGCACGTAAGGCTGTACTGTACAGTGAGGACTGTGACGTCATTACGTGCTTGAGCCTGCCCGAAAATGTTCTCCCGTGTTGTCGGCTCTCGAAGAAGCGCTGGACTTTGCCATGAAATAATACATTCGCATCAATGAAGAACCGAAAAAACAACCGCGTGTTTGTAATCTGAAGACATTCGCCATCCGACAGAGTCGTGAAACGGTCTCTTTTAAGAGACCCGAAGGGAAACTTTGTGGGCTCGTTTTTCACGGAGTGATGTCGAATCCTGGGACTCGGAGGAACGGGTCCAGCATCAAAATCCGACTGACAGGTAAAGAAAAAAGAACAAGAAACGAGACTGTAAAACACCACACGCTGCGGTTCGGATCTTCGGTGCACTGCGACGTATCGTTTATGTTGGGGAAGCCTAATCTGACAACACGAAGTAGCTTTGAAGGGCTGCTATTTGCCTAAACATCCGGTTTTTGTGCAGTAGACAGAGGCACAAGTGCTAGCTTGTTAGCCGCAATGCAAGAAAGCAGTCCACTGTGTAGAAATCATTTACTGTCCCGTGGAACTTTCACGCGAGCCAGAAGCCTATTCTTAGACGCTGGGGTCAATGGAAAACATAGCCGCTTTAAAACCATTAATACGCGATGAATTATTAACACAAGCCAGTCGGCGTTAGCTCGCTCTAACGCTGTAGTTAACGTTGACCGCTAATGCTCGCTAGCTACGCCCATCGGGGGGCTCAGTCACCACCACCACCACTAGACCATAAAAACATTTATACTTAACCTTATTATGAACGCAATTGAACACTTATTTCTTCATAGATTGAGTCTTGTTGATTTTTACCTGCCGATTGCGTCTGACAGCTATTTGAAGCATCATAACCGATTGACACCGTAATGCTATACTTAACCGTTATCTCCTTGATTTGTTGGGCTCTTGGCTGCTTAATTCGACAATTTAAGGTTGTTTTTGACGTTGGGGCTCGCTTGTGTCGGACATTAAGTAGTCTCTCTGATACAGGGACACCGCTGTAACAAAGGCTTCTCACTGTAGCCGGTGTGACCCCATCGGGCTCCCAGGGGCTTCTATTCAAATGCAAATGTCTCTCTGTGCCTAGGGCCTGACTCCTTGGTCACCTGATGCTAAACTGAGCATTCACACCGAAGAATTGGATTAATTGAAGGGTTGATGCACCTATGTGGCAAACGAAATAAAGGATGCACTCCACCAAGGATGTAACAGAAATTGCATATATATTTTTTTATTTACCTTCTGCAATCTAGTAGAAAAACATGCCATTGTTCTTTCTGCCTTTCACCAGATGGTGCTGGCATAGATAGGTGAATAAAGATGCTTTTTTTTTCTAAATGAAACCATGGTACTTTTCGTGAAGCAGAACAATCGCACTTGATCCAATCTGTGGCGTTTTGTGCATTTGGTAGCTGGGCCTTTAGTGGGGACTTTTTTTGACTTCTTGAAATACCACCACTATCATATTGCAGTTTTAGAAACCATCAATACTAAAGCAAAACACAATATAACTTGTACATCATCTTGATCACTTCCGAATTAATGTAGACCTCGTAACTTGAAGAAATCAAAAACATTTCAGTATTATACAGCATAGTCACCGGAGATGCCGATAATAAAATGCAGATCGTTACAGATGTGTTTTGTTCGTCGAACTTGACCTTCACAAGTTTCGTTCTGAACCAATCACAGGAGAACATTTGAAATCTGATTGGATAAAGAAACAGTCCCCATCGCTAATTTAGTTCAAAGTACGTCAACCAGCTCTACTCATCCGCGACAAATAGAACATCACTTGACCAAACCTAGAAAATAAATTAGTGGACTTTGTGTGTGCATCGCAATAAACAGCATAACAACGTGTTGATGCCGTGATGCTTCAAGCCTGAACTCGC
The DNA here is from genome assembly GCA_026261675.1 of Hippocampus mohnikei. NCBI lineage: Eukaryota > Metazoa > Chordata > Actinopteri > Syngnathiformes > Syngnathidae > Hippocampus > Hippocampus mohnikei. The sequence goes on from JAKGUB010000328.1 coordinate 4,806,655, forward strand.
TCAAATTTTGTTTTCTTTATGGCTCTTGTTTTTGCGCAAATGTTAAATACATGTATATCATTTCTTTTTATAAATATGGTATGATGCACAACACGTGCGGTGTGTGTGTGTGTGTGTGTGTGTGTGTGTGTGTGTGTGTGTGTGTGTGTGTGTGTGTGTGTGTGTGTGTGTGTGTGTGTGTGTGTGTGTGTTGCTTAGACACTCATTAGTTCAACTTGGATGCAAGCAAAGGTTATTACCCCTGACTTTGCCAACGCTCCTACAGGTATGGAGGAAATTCTAATTGGCTGCGGAATGTGCGTTGAACCAATGGCAGTGTAATACTCCTTGGCTGGTGAATGTGTGTTGTGTCTGTCAAGCAGAGGGAATGTTTGGCCTACATTAGCACAAGGCTTGTGCGCCTGTGGCAGGGAGACACACACAAAGACCCGGACGGCCCCTCTGACTTTATTGTGACGTATTTGACCCACAGTCCCTTGTGGATATATTTTGCTGATATAAAAGAGCGATGCTCTGTATGAAAAACTGTCTTGTTGGTCCTGAAAAATGAAGCCTCGATGTATAGGCTTGCCTCCTATTTAGTGTGATGCCATTGAATATTTAGGCCAAGAAAACTAAAGCATAGTTCGGTCAAAGGAAGTACAGAGGTTTGTTTTGTCTAGCGAAGAAGGAGGCTCGTGGGCTTACCGCGCCAAACATTGTCAGCTGAATGTTAGCTTGCTCAGGCAACACATGCTGCTCGGGTTTTGTTGCCAACTATTTGGATTGTGCACCAATTGGCTCATTCGACACGGGACACTCACAAGATAGGGTAGAAATGAAGGGAAAATTATGAGATAAAAAAAAAAGGAAAACGAGTGAAGGAATCACAATAATACCAAGTAGCTTGCAAGTGAGGAAAGGGGAGACAACATTTAGTAGGAAACCTCTTAGCATCTCTAATCTTCTCACGGCCCTGCCTGAGCCTGCAGCATGTGCACAAACCTCCACATGCATGTATCCAGGTTGAAAAGAGGACAAGCGCATAAATGAAGCTACCGGTACCTATTTGTAGGCGGGTCAACGTGTGCATAAAATCCCATCGATGTGTTCGGATGCAAGTAATTCCTCATCAAATAGTGGCTCTGAGTGTTTTTTTTTCTCGAGTCTCACAAGAAGTGATGACAACATCTCACACAAGCCACTCTAAAACAGTAGCCAAAGCAATAATTTATCATTTAGAGATCAATCTGTGGGTATTGATCAGGAAACTGCACATGACACTGTGTCCTAAAAATACCTGTATATTTTAATAGAACTCATTTCAACTGCAAAACCCTTGAATATCTGTCGAACACGTGCTGAAAAAGCAAGTTTTAGATTCCTCGAGACAGCGGTCGCTCACTTTTGTCAGCGTCGCGCTTTGTGATGTTCCTACTCGTTTCCCCCCAAGACCGGATGAAAAGGATTCTTCCTCTGCTGGCTCCCACCGGTTCTCAGGTTCTCTAAAAAAGATCAGCCTTGAATGCCAAAAAGAAAAAGCAGCAGTGGGGAAGTGGAGAACCAGCTGAGCGGTTGTGTATGTATGGGGAAGTGTGTGCGTATGTGTGTGTCTTTATGTGCGTCTTTACCAGGCATGACCTTGGCAGAAAAAGGAATTTCCTGAAATGCTGAGAAAGGCCCGGTCACACATTCACTGCCACGGAAGAGCTGAACAAAACTCTGAAAAGAGAGAGCGGGTGAAAAACCTTTGTCCTTCTCGTTTTCCTGGCAAGAGACAGACGGAAGGGTGAAGGGGGGGGCGAAGTGGTAGTTGAGTAGTGACAGAAAGTACGCAAGTGGATTGAGGATAGATCAAGAAATGTGATTCTGTTTGTCTCGTGGCTCCGCTTCTCTGGCGGTGATGTCTCACTGTGGAATGTGTGAGTCAAGGGAAGAGGGAAGGAGATCTTGCAGCCATTCTCCACGGGTTATTCACAGGAAGTAGAGGAGGACACAGCAGACATATCTCCGCCACCACGGTCACCACATCCTAAACCTGCGGCGGACTGACTTCCTTAACGGCCATCTGGGCCAAACTGGACCATTCTGCAGTTTGAATTGGAGCACAAAGCCATGATAACATTGCGGCTGGTGGAACAGATCAATTAGTGGCAGCCTGTCAATCAATAGGTGATGAGATTACTCTGTGCCATCGGCACCATTTTTTTCATCCCCCATGACAGGGTCCACTTTATGGGGCAGCTGATCCACAACTAAAATGCCATGACAGTAAGCAGTTCAAATGGAATAAATGTATTCCACCCTCGCTGTGGGAGGCCTCCGTGTGTAGATCTTCTGCATTATTTATTCGTGTCCTACAAGGCAGACCATTTTTTTCTCCATAGCAGCGTTTATTGTGCCAATCTACATCATTTTAAACCACTTGTGTTTTTGTGTGTGTGCGTGTGTGTGTGTTCCATATTCATTATGTTCTGTTCTTTCCTACAGTATTATGTGCCAAGAACCTCGCAAAGAAAGACTTCTTTCGTAAGTTGCTCTTTTGTTTTGCATGAAGTTTGTGCCATGCTGACGTCTGTAGATCAGGAATTGATTGAATGAGATTCTTTGTGCGGTACGTCTTTGACTACTTCGACCGTGTTTTCACTCATCAACTATCTGGTTACGTCAGTGATTCTCAGGGTCCGACATTAATGGTGGTGTTGGCCCCGGGGCCAATATGACGCTGTGTTGGGATTAACAGATTTTTGCTTTTTGCAACAATTACTCTTACATTGATGTAGTATTTCATTATAGGATATTTTTTGAATAATCTTTTATACTGCCTCCTGAGGTTTAAAACATTTGAGAACCACAGAACTAGATGCTAACAGTCATGAATGGTGGGCACACAGGTCTACCCGATCCCTTTGCCAAGGTTGTGGTGGACGGATCCGGTCAATGCCACTCGACAGACACAGTTAAGAGCACACTGGACCCCAAATGGAATCAGCACTACGACCTGTAAGTGTCCTTCGCCCACTCACAACAATTCCCCGGCCTGTGCTTGCTGTGTCCTTCTAGCTCTGCTTTGGAAACCAAATGATCCTCCTGTAACTAGTTCACCCGTGGGTGGGTGTTATGCAGTTTACAAATCTGTTTCAGTAGGTGCCACAGTTCAAACTTCCTTGAACATGTTGCGCTGATATTAGGTTGTTAATATCAGCCCTTATTGTTTTTTTGTTGTTTTTTTTAAGGTTATGACAGTCAAAGTACTCGAATTCATGTGTTTTTTTCCCCCAGCTACATTGGAAAGGCAGACTCAATCACCATCAGCATATGGAACCACAAGAAGATCCATAAACGGCAGGGGGCAGGCTTCTTGGGGTGCATTAGACTTCTTTCAAATGCCATCAGCAGACTAAAAGACACAGGATGTAAGCTCTCTTTTCTTTTCTTGGCGCTTCTTGGACACAAACCCTCTGCTGCATAAATGTGGCATGTGGAAACGGGGTTTAAAAAAAAAAACAAGCAGTGTGTCTTTTTATGTCTCCCTCCAGACCAGCGGCTAGATCTTTGTAAACTGAACCCCTCAGACAGTGACGCAGTGCGGGGACAGATTGTAGGTGAGGCTGCTCACAAACACGATGATTCTCTCTTGGTGTCTCTTGGTGTGTACACTCGCCCCAAAATATTCATGGCCTGACATTTATGTTATAATTCCCCCCCACCTCCCTCCCCAGTGAGCCTGCAGACACGAGACCGCATAGGTAGTGGAGGCCCCGTGGTGGACTGTCGAGGTCTGTTGGAAAATGATGGGTGAGTGCGCCAACAAATGTTTATGCTCCCAGCATCAAATAACGATATTCCAGGATGTAAATATCGATGATTTGTCATTTGCTAAGGTCCCCACATAGTCCTCAAATACATTCTGACTGTGCTTTGATCAACATGATACTGGAATGCATGAGAAATTCCACATCATGTCCAGCGGGACACAGTTTTATTGTTGTGTCATTCATGTCGTTTTACTTGTTTACTTTTTAAAAATTATATCTGACCCATTTTATGGACGTCGCACATTCTCATTTTAGTATTTTTGCGTCAACGAATATGAGTGTGTTACGGGTGTGACTCTTTGTGTAGGCCCGTGTTAGAAGGATGTTTCAGTGAAGAACCGCTGCCTTATTCTGACGCCACCGGTGCTGCGGGTGGTGGGAACTGCCGTCTCGACTCGCCCAGTCAAGAAAACCGTCTTCAGTCCCAACGAATCCGGGGGCAGGACTCCAGAGGACATGGCCACACACCTCAGAACAGACCTCACGGGCACCAGCCACCCGACCTGCCTGAAGGATATGGTCAGTCCGACGTGGCCGGCCGGGGTCTCATCTCTTACCGCGTCACTCTCGAAACCAAATTAGTGGTCCGCTCATCATTTTCACTTGTTTCTTTTTCATACAGAGCAGCGAACAACAGTACAGGGCCAGGTGTACTTCCTACACACGCAGACAGGTGTCAGCACCTGGCATGACCCTCGGATACCGAGGTATGATTCCCATTTGTTGGGGAACCTTGGTTCACGAAGTCACAACATTTTAGAAGAAATATTCCATGTGTTCACGAACAGCCTTGGCATTGACACCGAGCGATCAGTTCATTGCGGTCTATACTCTGGGTTACTAACAAAGAGTCTCGGCTCTGCTTGAAGGTGTAGCATATTTTGTTGGAGTTTGATTTCTACTATCTGGACTTACGCGCTTGCTTGCATGTTACTGATGCAGAGACCTGGCCAGTGTAAGCTGTGAGGAACTTGGTCCGTTGCCAGTGGGCTGGGAGGTCCGAAGCACCGTGTCGGGCCGCATTTACTTCGTGGACCACAACAACAGAACCACGCAGTTCACAGATCCACGTCTACACACCATCATCAGGTAGCGGCCGACTCAAAAATAAGTTTATGAATCCGACCAGTGGATGTCTTCACCTCATTTAGAGATACCCCAACACACGGGGAAAAATAAGTAGTTTCAACACTAATCTGCTGCTAATCTCCCTGCTGCAATGCGGAACTCACACTGAATCTCAACATGACCTACTAAATGTCTGCTTTTATGGAAATGTGGTTTTATAGTAGACGGTGCTTGGATATGTAATCTGGCGCATAGACTGCATACAAATATTTGAACGTGTGGAATTAGTACTTTTGTTCATTTCTCAAAATGTGTCTTCCCACTTTCAGCCAGCAATCCCAAGTGAAGGAATCCTCACAAGCCCCACAGATGGATGTGGGGGTTGATGAGGGCGGAGTTGGAGGAATGAGCGGCGGTGTAGGGGGTGATGGGGACATGGCGGCACGCTACGAGAGAGATTTGGTCCACAAACTGAAGCTGCTGCGCCACGAGCTCTCTTTGCAGCAGCCCCAAGCTGGACACTGTCGCATTGAGGTGTCCCGTGAAGAGATATTTGAGGTGGGCGCTACCTCACTTAATTTATAATTTTCTCCATTAATGATGGTACACACACTCAGCACACGAGTGGCATCAGATATTGTCTGTATAGATATGCTGGGAAAAGTGTCCTGACTTTTTTGTGGCCCGCAAGAGCAAATATCGTAGTGCGTCTTCTTTGTGTTTCTTACACATTGGTAGATTTCTTCTTTTCATTTTGGCAGAACATCGGGTCCAATATTGTGATAGATTTTTTTTTCGCCTTAATTTTTTGCAGACATGCAAAGCTTTTTCTCTCCACTAAATCCCTTTCTTAACTTAAACTAAAGAACAGTTGCAAACTTAGATGCTTGGTTGTCACTTTTTTTTCCAATGCCTTTTGATTGCAAATTAAAAATGTATTAGAACAATGATGAGAGTGTGTTTTATTTTGTACACTTCTGTTGTTTTAGGAGTCGTATAGGCAGATAATGAAGATGAGGCCCAAAGACCTGAAGAAGCGTCTCATGGTTAAATTCCGAGGAGAGGAGGGACTGGACTATGGTGGTGTGGCCAGGTGAATTCTCTATTTATGCCACTTTGGAAAACGAGGTATTTAGGGTTACACTCATGACATGCTCGGGTAATATTGTTGACACAAGTGATGCACTGTGAAATTTGCAAATCAGAAAATGTGATTCACCATTAAGACCTGAATGTTTTATTTTCTATTATTTGTTGTACGGAAGAGTCCGACCTCCATAACATTGTGGTTCTCTCTTCTCTGTAGGGAGTGGCTGTACCTGCTGTGCCATGAAATGTTGAACCCCTATTATGGCCTATTCCAGTACTCCACAGACAATATCTACACATTACAGATCAACCCCGACTCCTCCATTAACCCGGTGGGTGCTGAGAGACACATACAACACTCCACAATTTACTTTACAACTTACCTCTATATATATGCGTGCCTGCCCATATTTCAGGATCACCTTTCATATTTCCACTTTGTGGGCCGGGTAATGGGGCTGGCAGTTTTTCATGGTCACTACATCAATGGGAGCTTCACGCTGCCCTTCTACAAACAGCTGTTGGGCAAACCCATTCAGCTCAATGACCTGGAGACCACCGACCCAGAGTTGCACAAGAGTCTCATCTGGATATTGTAAGTTAGATCACCTGCACAGAAATCGGCTTTGAGAGAAGGTTTTATTATTGACTTTGTTTTGGTACATTTGCCACAACCGTGCTATTGTCTGCGGGACAAAATCGCAACTCGCAGAAGGAGAATGGCCTAACAACATCAATATGCCTTTCGCAATGCCATTCATAAACTAGCCATAGCTGCCCATGTATAATTAAAGATCTGGATCTGCAATAGCAAACCACTATAGCAACAAAATCATGAATAATGTATGGAGTGAAAGGGAAGGAAAAGTAAATGCGACTGCATTATTATGCAGATGATGCTCATTGTCATCATGATGTTGTGTTTGCAGAGAGAATGATATCACTTCGGTCCTGGACCACACCTTCTGCGTGGAGCATAACGCCTTTGGGAAGTTTCTACAACATGAACTCAAACCTAACGGCCGTAACATTCCCGTTACTGAGGAGAACAAGAAGGAATATGTGAGGTACTGACATACCTATTATACTCTATCAAAAATAATCTCATTATTTAATTAAATGAATGACCACTAAATAAATGTGTGTGTGTGTGTGTGTGTGTGTGTGTGTGTGTGTGTGTGTGTGTGTGTGTGAACATGTTTATTGTCCTCTTTAGGCTTTATGTAAATTGGAGGTTTATGCGAGGAATTGAAGCCCAGTTTCTGGCTCTCCAGAAGGGATTTAGTGAGCTTATCCCCCAACATCTCCTAAAAGCTTTCGACCATAAAGAACTTGAGGTACATTCTTTTTTTTTTTCGAAACGGTACTTTTAAGGAACTGGCTGGCCCCTTGATTTGTTATGTTTATGACGTCCTTTTCTTCCTCTCCTGGCCGCAACCCAGCTGATCATCGGCGGATTGGGGAAAATCGACCTGACTGACTGGAAGACGAACACGCGCTTGAAGCACTGTACAAGTGAAAGCAATGTGGTGCGGTGGTTCTGGCAGGCAGTGGAGGCCTTCAGTGAGGAGAGGAGAGGACGCCTGCTGCAGTTTGTCACGGGCTCCACCCGGGTCCCGTTGCAGGGGTTCAAAGCACTGCAGGGTGGGTCATGCACTGGTTCTGGGCCACACGCACACATTTTGTTTTTTTTTTTTTTTTGGGTCTCATGTACAACACCTTTCACTAGAAATGTAAAGTATCCATTAAAGGATAGCCTATGCCTTGTGCTTTCTACAAGAATATACAAGGCTCTGGTACGCAGTTATTTCTTGATGAATAATTTCAGTCAACCTTTTTACGAGCCGAAGCACTTCATTTTACTGTACATGAAAGAAATATCACCGCATGCCCCGAAAAATTGTCACAAAAGTATCATGAAATCATGATCTCTTCTCAAAGGGCTCAGTGTGAATTTTGGGCCTGTTTATCTGAACACAAAGCTATTATTGTGTTGTCTAAATGGCAACAGGTGGATACACAGTTTAAATGTGCTTTCTGCCCTCTAGTGGATGAACTTTTAATTTGTTCTGTTGCTCACTATATACAGTACAGTATTGCTGGCACACAGATGCATTATGTGTAGTGAATAAATGAGAATTTACCAACCAATTCAGTGAAACTTACGACAGCGCACCTGATGATTTAAGTAATTAGACTACCGCAAATGTTGTTCTGTGTAGCAGTATAGAGCAGTGATAACTAGAATGTATATGTGTAAGGCTCTACAGGTTCTGCAGGACCAAGACTCTTTACCATCCATTTGATAGACGCCAACACTGACAACCTGCCCAAGGCGCACACTTGGTAAAGACACAACAAACGGACCCAACAAATACCTCTTAAAAGAAGTGGTCCAGCTTGGTTTCGCTAATTGCCCTTCTCTGTGTCTAGTTTCAACAGGATAGACATCCCACCCTACGAGTCTTATGAGAAACTTTATGAGAAACTGCTGACGGCTGTGGAGGAGACCTGCGGCTTCGCTGTGGAGTGAAAGGCCTCGCAACCAAACCAACGTACACAGTCACACTTATGCTTGCACTTGCATTCAACTCTTTGACTTTAATTTTAACGTACACACCATGCACAGAAAGAAGATGGAGAATGCACAGAGCATGGCCGGCGAGCGGCCAAGCGTGAGGAGAATGCAGTTCTGGTCCGACGCCGCCCGAACCGTTGGCAGTTGAAGGCGAAAGCACATCAAGGAAGTCAAATGGGAAGGAAAAAATACCTAAACAAAAGTATTTTAAGATCTTTTCAAATGTTTTGAAGAAGCATTTTTAGCTTTTGGTTTGAACAAACTATGATGTCAACTCCTCGGAATGTCTACAGCCACAGCGAACTTGTCACTCATCGTACAGACATGGTGCAATGATGTCTGGATGGAAAACAAAGCTGAGGCTGACTGTGATGTGTGTGTGCGTGTGTAAGTGTGTGAGACATCCTGATTGACTGACTCGTACTCATGCGGTCACTTTGACCACTGTCGCGTTTCCGAATGTGTCTACATATGTATGTGTGCATGTCATACAGCGTGGGTGTGGCATGGCACCTGGCCACGCTGCCAAACGATCAAATGAGCCTGCTCCTCTTTTGGATTACTTAATGTCTGTCTGTTCCGTTTGTACGTACCTGCAACCACTCTGATCCTCTCTAATGTTTTATTATTTATTACTAAGTGAATACTGACCAAGCTGCTCTCTCTCTCTCTCTCTCTCTCTCTCTCTCTCTCTCTCTCTCTCTCTCTCTCTCTCTCTCTCTCTCTCTCTCTCTCTCTCTCTCTCTCTCTCTCTCTCTCTCTCTCTCTCTCTCTCTCTCTCTCTCTCTCTCTCTCTCTCTCTCTCTCTACTGTATGCGCTACAAAGAGTTCACACTAATCCTTTCATACCCTCTCAATGAGTGGAAGGGTCAATTCACTTCCAGTTCAAGTAATCCACCAAGTGGTTTTTGATTAATTTCTTTTACTTTTTTTAACATGCACATTGATGCAAATATTCTTGTGAGTGTATGTAAACTATGAATGCTACGGTATGTTTATTGAGGAGAAAGGGATCAACCTTACAAGTCCTGATTTTAAAGTTTCACTCTACTGAAAGGTCAGGAGGGGGTGATGTGGTTAATTTCTAAATGAGCCGAGGAAATGCAAAAGGAGGAGTCAGCTTCAGTAAGAACCAAACAAACAAAAAAAAAGCTCAAGCCTTTCACTCATGTTTTAATATCAACGTCTCAAATGTTCTTCTTTGGCAGCCCTGATGTTTTGTCCATTTTACTCCGGCCCTTTGTCGAGTACTCATTAACCTCAAGGCAGCCATGAATGAACAAGCGCTCTTTGCTATTACCAGTCCTCCACAGATGTGAATGAATTAATGATTAAAAAAAAAAAAAAGCTAACTCAAGTGAAAAATGTGGGAAAACATTGGGCTTCACTGTAGATTGAAGACTGTTATGGCAGATTAGTTTGAATCTGCATTTTTTTAGGTTCTGCGTTCACTGTGTAATGGATGCAAGAGTATTGAAACTTACTATGTGCTAAAACATATATGAAAAATACGTTGTAAATAAGATTATATTAAAAGAAATTACATTAAAAATGTCCTTGGGTTGTGTGATTAATTGTTCTGCTTTTTAAAAGTTTGTCAGTGTCAAGATTTTTTTTTGTGGTGCCCATTTAACACTTGTTTTATGATTCCATGAAGGGAAAAATAACGCATTTAACAATGATAGTTTTATTATTCCACCAAGAGGAAAATAGTGCAAACAAAAACTTTCCACTTAGAGGAAAATACTGTAGTGCAAACAAAAACTCACGATGCAATCACGTTTTGTAAATTACAAGGCGATATTACAAAGGGAGACATTTCAAAACTATTCATATATTCAGAGCCGAGACTTCACTTAGGCGAGTGAAGTGGTTTTCAAATAAAGTATTTGAAGACGAAGTGACGACAGGCGACGCGATCGCTGGATTTAGAAAGATTTTGATCAGTCAATTTCCACTGAACTGTGTGAATGATGCATGGATATAAAAATCGAATAGCCATTTAAACTAATAAGTGTGCTGATGCTAATTACACCGTGAGCTTTGTGGAAGCAATTGTGCACATTGTTATAAAATTCGGAGGGCCACAATTGATTGAGGACTACATTTACCAAGACGCCATTACTGTCGCCAGGCTTTGTACGTATGACGTCACTCACTTCCCCTATGCTCTTGTTTTTGCTGCTTGTTTGGCTTTTCCGCGTTCTATCAGTCCACAAAGACGACCGTTGGTATTGGCATTCTAGCAAGAAGCAGCGGTATTGTCATGTTTTGTTATCTTTCTACCCAACGCTTTTATCCTATACAGCACGTGCGTTGTTTGAGACACTGTTGTGAATACTAATTTGGAAGTCCCCTAACTAGTTACCCTACTGGCTAGCTCGCTGGTTAGCTGGGCTAATTAACGTTAGCTTAGCTGTCCGCATTGCTTTTCCCCGTCTTCAAACTTAATTTGCGCGAAAATAATCGATAGTTTTTTAAAAACGTGTGTCTTCTTCACGGCGGCTTCCTCCACGCACGGATGCTATTAGAACGTTAGCGCTAATGTCAGCAGATCGCCAATTTGAATTCATATACAGTATCGCTCTTATCAGCTGGACATCGTTAGTAGCTTTGACAGTCGTTTCTGTTTTATCGTACAACATAGACAGATTTTAGAACTTAAGCGTTAGTCTTTGTCTTTTAAGTGAAAGTCCCAGACCCCGCGGGCGACGTTGCTTGGGTTCTGATCGCTTCATCTTACTAATGATGAACGTTCGTCAAGATCGGAATTTTGTGAGTGACGAATCACTTCCTGTAAGATAAACTAACGGAAAACATGTACCGGCGTTACGGACTCATGATGTCACGTATCGTCATCATCGTCTTGTCAGAATTACTCGATGGTGTGTCTGTCTCCACCAGTCCATGTGTGATGTGGGGTCTTAATCTACTGCTACAAATATGTCCTCTTTTTCCCATTTCAGTCGTTATAACATACACTGTTTTGGACCAAGTAAATCTTCTGTATGAATAATAAAGTGTCTGTCAGACTGACCATCCATCCATCCATCCTCACAACTGTGAACAAATGATTAGCATGTCGGCCGAACAGTCTGGAAATGTATTATTTAAATTTTGGGTCCTCCAGTTTCCTCCTCCTTCCAAAACCATGCATATTATTAAGTATTCATAAGACCAAAATTACCACACAGCTATATCCAGTTTTATACAGTCGTGTTATTTTCTCAACATCAGAATATTTGCTATTGGGATAATCCAAAAGTAATCAAATTCCATCATTGTAATAATATGGTAGTTGGATTGTGTTACTAATGACATTTTAAACAAGTAACTGCATCGGAAAACTATGTGAAAGTAACCCTCCCAACCATGTACTGTACTTGAACTGCTTTGTGCGTTCTAGATGGTGTAATCAAGCAGCAACTGTCTATCAGACAATTTAAGGGGCTGGCCAGTTGTGTATCATCATGGCAGATGGATGCAGTGATGATGATGTCATTCACCTGGCAAGTTTCAACATCCACCGAAGTCAAGGTAAGTTAGGCCCAAAACATTTGAAGCAAACGGTATGAAAGAAAAATCTGAATTCCTCATGACATTTTGTTTCAAAATTACCTATCCAGCATGTCTAACAATGTCAATGAACGGGTTTGTTTAGGCTCCAGCGGCCGTAAGAGGGAGCTGATCACCATTTCTGATGACTCTGATGAGGAAACTGTGACTTTGGTACCTCGCAGTCCTGTATTAGTTCCAGATGACGATGCTGCTGGAGATGATGATGTCAGCATACTAGAGGTAAGTGAGAAACAATTCTTTCTTCAAGGGGAAACTCAACCCAGGATGTCAAAACTTGGTTGCATTTTAAGTGTCCATATTTTCTTGTCGGTTTCTCATTAATATTGGCTCAAGTTAGTATAATTATTGAAATGTTGACTTTTTTTTCAACCTACTTTTCCCAGCCACTAGCTCCTGCGCGCAGACATGTAATACGACCGGCGGCAAAGTGGAGTGGGACCTCGCAAAACCTTAGCAAAGTCGGTGCAAAATCCGGGAGTCTTATGAGGGACCCGTTTGCCCCCTCCACCTCCAGAGACGCTATTGCGCACACATCTGTAGTTCGCACATCCGTACTCACACAAGCAAACCCAATAACAAACTCCCAGCAGCCACAAACTGGGACGCCACAAAAGATAAAGGTGGAGGCCCGAGTCGATTCTTCGACTCAAACCCAATCTACCTCCGTACTCGCTCCAGCTGTCACACAAGGTGCAGAGCACCTTCTGCCTAGCACATCTGAACCGGCTTGCTCCACGGGACAATTATTAGCTCGGCCACAGCCAAGCACATCACACGGTGTTGTTTCAAAGACACTTCCTGCCTCCACGACGTCTCAAGAAAGGGCATGTAAAAGTACAAGCGTTCAAGACAATCCTCAGGCAAGCACTTCGTCTGCAGAGCCGCAGCCTAAAGCCAGCACATCGACGGAATTTCAGCCTAGCGGGTCAGCGAAACTAGTAGCCCAGCTTCTCCAGGAGAAGCAGTTGAACCCCGTCATCCGAGCCTTCGCTTTGATCGCGCAGCCTCAGCAACAGAACAAAGCCCGGACGACTCCCGAGCCTGTCCCGCATCCCACGCGCGGCAATCTCACTCAGATTGAACCCCATCCCCTTGGCCAGGCTCCAGCCCAGACTCCGGCCCAGGCAACCCCAACCCATCGAGTGGCGCCTAGAATCCAGTCTGCAGTGCTTATAGCTGCAGCCCCTCAGAGGCTGGGACCTCCAGAGGCGGGCCACCAAATTATGCTCGGCAGCCAGGCCAATCCTCGGCCACTGGGTGGCACCTCGAGTGCGTTTCCGCAAGCCCACATCAATGAGAATTTAAACCACCCCGCTGGGCCAGCTCCAGCTCCAGCAGCTTTGGTTCCCCACAACAGAATACAGATGCATCAGAATCTGGATCTAGGCCCAAACCCAGAGAGGGTGAACCCAGTCCCCGGTCTGGTCGCCTTCCCTCCTGATCCTGAAGATTTTCCCAGAATAGAGGATGCCAGGCCCGGTCCATCCGAGCCACATGAGAGGTTGGAGCTGCAGCAGCACATCAGAACCCTCATTCGTGGTGTCGTAAGTAATAACGGACACCTCTTTAGTTGTCATTTTCTCTGTCGTTCAAATGGCCTAATTTTTTTTTTTGTTCTCTCTGTCTCTCTCTCAAGTTGGATCTCTTTCCAAATGTCCAAGAAGCTTATGTAGCAGAACTGATCCGAACAAATTATGTGGAAGACCTGAATGTGTAAGTCTGTGGCTCTAAAGTGATTTGCTGCTCTGCTAAATGTGAGAACGCAGTCTACGGAGAACATTTGTCATTTGTATTATTTTCGCGGTTGCTTGCGCTGTTTCACAAATATTGTCTGGCAGCTACTACTGCGAGATCATCCTTGCATCTGACTATAAGTTGAGTAGGGTACACAGTCATGTTTACATGCACTTTTCCTCTGTGTGTGTGTTTTGTGTTTTTTTTTAAGCATCTGTAACCTGCTGTTGGAGAACCCAGAATATCCAAAGACAGGGGCTGCTGCAGCCACAGTAGCTCCCACCAGCATCTTACTGGAGTCTGGAGACAGTAACACGGAGGTAACTGTGCCTCTGTATACAAGTAATCGGGTCTCTGAACGTGATCCTGCCGCACCCGCAAACAGGCTAATTTCAGGAAGGCAAGAATTGTGTGTGCCAAGTACGCTGTGGGCTATATAAAAAGACCCGGGAACTTTTTTTAATTGTGAAAAAACCTATAAAGTCTGATGTATTTTTACCATGATGTATCTTTTCAGGTAACGGAGGATCTGTTTGATTACGACAAGCTGGGCCCGGTAGGTCCAGAGACAATGACACAGGCCGCTGACTTGCTCATGGCAGACTTCCGGATGATCAGTTGTCAAGACATCAAATGGGCCCTCAATGCCCTCAAAGGACACTATGCAATCACACGCAAGGTGCTTATTGTTTACCGCCCCCGCACCCCCTGATTCTAGCTCCAAATTTTACTGCTAAGAAAGAAAAAAAAGTTACCATTCAAGTCACTCTTATTCTTCCAAAAGCCAGGAGTTTAAATGTTTTGCTTTTGTTAAGGAATACAACAAAAAAATCGATTTGATGGAAGATGGACTCACATTTTTGTTTTGTGGCCTCATAAAAGCAAGTTTTATCAACAAAGCTTCAAGTTCTGCATGTGTAAATGTATGTGATATTCTGATTTGGTGCGTGTATGATCAGCATTCTCTCTCACCCTCCGTATTAGGCCTTATTTGAAGCTCTGAAAAAGTTTCAAGAATCAGGCGACTCCTCAGGAAAGCGACGGCGAAGCAGAATGTCCACTGAACGCTGCTACATCGATTTCCATTTTGAGCACGGTGAGGAAAAAAAGCGTGTGTGTGAATTGATTTCAAATAATTTTTCATGGCACTCACTGTTTCAGGGAACTTTCCCTCTCTGTGCTGCAGGTCAGGTCAAGTTTGAAAAGAGGATGTACTTTTTGGAAAAAGGCCGACGCTACTGCAGGACGTACAGCAACTTGGAAGCTTCTTTACAAAAGGAGCTTACCTTCTTCCAACAGAAAGCCAAGGAATGGGCCGAGGTATTCTCACACACATTTGTTTTTGTAGTTTTAAACGTGATTGAAGGTCTTTTCTTTTTGTTGTCCTCTTTCCAGCATGAGGACTTCCTCCTGGCGCTGCAAGTCAACGAAGATGAATATAAGAAAGTAGGTTTTTTTGTTTAATCTTAGTTCCGTAGAAAGAGAAGTACGTTTGCTGATAATTCCTGAAGATTCTTTTGACTTGACCTGTGACTTTGCAACCATAAAGTTACATGCCTGCATCAGTGATTGCTGATTGTTTGTCCAGGATGGCCAGCTGATTGAGTGCGGCTGTTGCTACGGAGAGTTTGCCTTTGAGAAAATGACACAGTGTTCGGACGGCCACTTGTTCTGTAAAGAGTGCCTCGTCAAATATGCTCAAGAGGCCGTGTTTGGCTCTGGAAAGGTACGTCCTTGATGCCAAGAAGAAGTTGTTGGGAGGGTTGACAGGAACCATAGACGTACGACATGCAGGTCACAGTGGAATACAACCCGTAACTGAAGTAAATGATGGCCAGTTCCATTCATCTTTTTTTTTCTATTTTACTGAAATGATATTGACAGCGTTCCTAAAAATTCCACACTTGTCTAATTGTGTCAAAGTAGTTTTAGTCTCTCATTTTTGTTGAGTGTAGACAACAGACTCTCTTGTCTCATCTTCCTCTTTCAATGGCAAACGAATTCCCAAATCCTTTTCAGTCTACGGAAAAAAAAATATAACGAAATTTGTTTAGCCGCAGTTCCAAGACTTCTCAGATACTTTTGGATAGGATTGTCGAAGTTAGTTTGTCTTAGTAAATGTGACTGTCTGTGATCACTGGAAAAACATTTAAATCAAAAGTATGTCAGATTAATGGGGTTGGAGTTATTCCCTGTTGTAGCAATTTACAAATTGCTGTTGCTGAACAATAATAACGTTTGAACATTCTTATTGTGGAATTTGATGTGTGTGTAGTTGTAGTATATTGTTTTATTTATTTATTTATTTTAATTACTTCAATGAGTTTGTGTACGTGTATGCATTTTCTTGGCAGTCAGAGCTAAGCTGCATGGAGTCGGGCTGCCTTTGCTCGTACCCGGTCTGCGAACTGGAGAAAGTCCTACCAGAAAACATCCTTTGCAAATACTACGAGAGGCAGGCGGAGGAGGCCGTCGCCGCCACCTGCGCGGATGAACTCGTAAGGTAAGAGTGACGTCATTGCGCCTTTGTTGCCGTCCCACATGAATGGGGCTTTTGCGATGGCAACACTGCAAGGGTGGCGCCTCAGATTCAGTCTTGCGAACGCGACTGTCAATACAGCGCCGATAAGAAGATGAGACATAACGTTGGATGCGTTCGTCTGCAGTTCATGAGTATTTCCACTCTAATGTCGTCAACACGCGTGAACCACCGGGAGCAAACTGTCATGTGTTTAGTGATTTGGCCGTGACGCTACACATCTACCAAACAAGACAAGTAGGATCGCTTTTACTTTGTTTTATTTCAACTTGTGCTGGGGGGAACCTTACATCATGTTATGACTATATACCTAACAGTCCTCTCACTTTCCCCCCCGCCCCCATCCCCAGGTGTCCCTTCTGCAACTTTCCGGCCTTGCTGGACAAAGACATGTCTCTCTTTAGCTGCCCCAATCCTCGCTGCCGCAAGGTCAGTCCTTTTTCAACTTTCGAAATGAAGTCGGAGATGACGTGAATGTTTTGGTCCGTTCTGAACAAACGTACCGACAGTGAGAGGTCCAACAAGAATAACGATGGGGGCAGAGGTCAACCAATGTGTGAGAGCAAGGATTGATGGGCACCAAATGGTTCCATCTGGAGAGGTCCCCGCCTCTTATCACTGCCTCCTTCCGCAGTCTGAGGAATGCTGGGGTTGGGGCAATGCAATTTGGTTTCTCAATCACCTTTATCTGGATCAAACATGCACGTGGCCCCCGTTGTTGCAACTGTCTCTAGAAGAGCTCTGCATTTCGACATAGAGGTCCGTGAAAAAGTACTTGCCCACTTCCTGATTTCTGTGTTCTTTGCATATTGGAAACCTACCAGCCCTCTCACTTTCACCACACACAACACTTTCAGTTCTTCAAACCAATTTTAAGATTGCACCGAGACAATCATTGGCAGCAGTTTCTAAATGCCAATTTAATTTATTAAGGCACACCAAAAAAAATCCAAACCTACTTGTGCCGATGTGAACAAATAATTCCTCCCTGAAACTTAGCAGCAAAAACTGAAATCAAGTGTTAGCTTTTTTTTGCTGTCCAGGAATGCAAATCGGCTCTACAATAATGAGTATATTTTATTGTCTGTATCGACTTCTTCCTGATGGTGTATTAGCCATTACAGAAACCATTACACAGCTTCTTGTGTGTAATTTGTCTATTTTCTCCAGTGCATCCTGGTACTCCTTCCGCAAAGCGTTCTTGTCGGCGTAATTAAAGACAATTTCATTTTCCATAGGTCTGAATGTGAATAGTTGTTTTTAAATTTTTTTTCCCCTCCAACATTTGCCAGGTGACCAATCCTTTTCCCAAAGTCGCACGGGGTCGGTTGCGGCTCACCCAAGACAAGCAGTACAGTATAGAAAATGTATGGATGAAAAAGTACCCTGTGCGGTAATCCTAACGCAGTTTCACCTTTGAAGCCGTAGGTGGAGCCCTTTACTTTTTGAGGACAACTCGTGTTCATTGCACAGCTGCACATCATTTCAGCAAAGGCACACACCCAACATCCTTTAGTCAGGGTAGTGTCTTCATGTGCAGCAGCTGCAAATGGTAGTCACAACATTTGTTTAAAATGTTCTCTTTGGAGCAGATTGGCTGAAAAGGCGATGGCTTTTTGTTTTGCGGGCATTTTGCGAAAACCTCGTGAATTCGACTTCCATTGTTAGTTGGTAGTTTACTTTATTGAGTACGATTCTTTTATTTCTTTATTTTGCCCCGAGTCATTGGCGAGAAGCTCCACGGTCTGCTTGGGCGGCGACCAGGGCAGCGCCTTATTATGTAATTGACACACTTCGACAAAACCCGCCCCCTTTTCCCCCCCTTTCCCTGATGCTTCAGCATTGGCAAGCCGCTCTCTCCGCACCCCTTCGCCGGTTTCCCATTGGCCGAGAGCACTTCCTCTTCTATTTCAAATGTGCCGCACATCAAGTTTGACCCACATTCTCCTCCCCTCCATCCCGCCCTCCCCTAATGTCTTCCACATGTGCTCATGAGCACATCTGAACAAGCTGGTTCCTAGCCCGCATAGAATTTCTCCACGGCAAATGTAGGCCAGTGGAAATTTGTCTTTGACAACCGCTGCACATTCGCAGTCACGTCACTGCACTTTCAAATGCATCATCATCGTTGCTCCCCGTGACCCGCCTAAAATCTCAGTAGCGACCGAGAGCGCCTGGTGTCATAGCACAATGCAGACCCCCACCCCCATTGCAACCTCGGCCATAGGGCTTGCACCACCTTAAAAGGTAATGTGCAGACAAAAGATTGAAAGAAATGGAGGGGAAAAGGCATGCTATGAATGAAGGAGTGGCGACCCCCAGGGGATGGCGTGTCATGGCAGGTTAGCACAGGACGGACAGAAGCTGGGGAGCGGCACAAGCCGAGGCTTGAGAGAACCGACGTGGGCAGCATTGTAAATTGTGTTCTTCGCTACTGTGTGTGTGTGTGTGTGTGTGTGTGTGTGTGTGTGTGTGTGTGTGTGTGTGTGTGTGTGTGTGTGTGTGTGTGTGTGTGTGTGTGTGTGTGTGTGTGTGTGTGTGTGTGTGTGTGTGTGTGTGTGTGTGTGTGTGTGTGTGTGTGTGTGTGTGTGTGTGTGTGTGTGTGTGTCCTGCCTGCCTGCCATTGAGCAGCTATGCTTTCTGGTAAACGTTGAACAGTAGGGGGCAATGGTTAACCACACACACACACACACTCTTACCCCCACACCCTTTGTTAGCCACCCTTTTTTGTCCAAGTACATTTCTGCAGCATGTCATATTTTCATGTTGTCTGTATGTAATCTGCAAATTATCAGACCGTTTAAAACGCATCACTTAAAATTTGTTTTTTTGGGTCAATAATCTTTACGTTGGTCAAAGCGTGAACCGCAAACTGCCCTCTCAAGTCTGAGCAGTTTAATCTGAGGCCATCCTCAAGAGCATCTCTCCTCTGCATAGCCGCATGCCATCTTAAGTTTTCCTGCTCCCCCCCCCCCCCCCCGCCCCTTCTGTCCTCCATCTGACCTTGGCTGAAAGAGCACATGCACGCAATTCCCTCCTCCCAGCCAGTCATCAAGGTAGATGAGCGATGACATAAATATTGATGATGCCTGCCTCCGCTTAGCTATGGATTAGCATTAGTTTAAGCATGCGCATGGAATGATGCTCTGCAGGCTGGAGCTGAAGCTCACAGGATGGATTTGCAGTTTCTAGGCAACCGTGCACTTGGTAAAAGGGCAAATCCCACCCCACGTGTGCACACCGCAGGGCCACACCTTGCGGTGTCTGCAGTGCAGACTGATATTTTTTTTTCCTCTGGTTTAAGTCCAAATGAAAAAACATTTCCGATTCAAATGCAACAATTGTATTTTTTTTGTGTGTGTCTCGACGTGTAGGAAAGTTGTCGAAAGTGCCACGTGCAATGGAAACTGCATGTGGGGAAGACGTGTGAGCAAGTCCTGGAGAAAGACGAGATCCGCATGAGGGTGCTCATGTAAGTGGGAACCCACGGATCACGTATGGGGGGGGGACACCCACTTCAGTCCCTTTAATCCTCCATCCTTTCCCTACGACACGCCAAAGAGGATGCTGTTTCCCAGACAACACTACAGGAAGCCGGCTGCTTCCCGTGGGCCCGCCAGGCCGAACTTCCTGTTTTGAGCCATTGAGCAGCTCTTCCTACTTCCTGGTGATGACAGAGACAGGAAGTGTCCTGGTAGAAACATCTGCGGATCGATTTGATTACTAGCGCGAGACAACAAATTTCAGCACACTCACGTAACTACTTATCTGAGGCTCCAACGGAGGCGAATGCCGTTTATCGTCTTCCAAACACGTTTTGTGGGTTGGACAAACGGCAGGAGGCGTACCTCGGCTCCATCAACAAAGCAGAGTGAACTGTCAAGGAGCCCAACTGTTACGGAAAAGGGCGGCAAATGTGCAAAAGTGGCTCACTAACAGACAGTTTCCGAAACGGGCAGATGAAAGATTTACTTGGTTGTTTAATTTCATACTTGATGGAAAAGCTAACCTCATCCCATTGATCGAAAAAAAAATGGAACTTACAGACCACTGCCTGTCACTCCAGAAGGGAAGAAAGCACTACAACATGCCGAGGGATTGCAACTTGAATTGAAATAATCTCTCACTCTTCCCTTTGTATGCGAGTTGCTATTTGTTTATCTTTTTTAACGCTTTCGTGTCCTCTCGCGCTCACTCAGTGAGGAGCGCATGACGCCGCCGGGTGAGGAAGTGCGTCAAGTGCGGCACGGGCCTGGTCAAGTCGGAGGGCTGCAACCGCATGTCGTGTCGCTGCGGCGGCTTCATGTGCTACCTGTGCCGAGAGCCCATCACCGGATACAACCACTTCTGCCAGCACGCTCGCTCGCCAGGCGCTCCCTGCCGCCACTGCCGCAAGTGTTCCCTCTGGACCGACCCCACGGTACACGCACACGCGCGCACAGAGTATACTTTTGTTGACTGTGAATTACGTCACTGGTTCCCAATTACCTGGCCACGCACCGTTAGGTACAGGGCCGCACAGAGGAGATGAATGTCGTAAAAATCAGCCTCTGCGTCAGCATACAAGCAACCCGCGTTTATCGTTTTGACTTGTGCGCTTGGCCTTGGAATCCCTTCTGTTCGCGGACATCGTGTCCCCCGCACCTAAATTGTGCACAAACGCACCCACGCACTTTGACCCAGACCATCTGGCCCCTGTGGAGGCCCACAGTGACCTGGCTCCAGTACCGCTGGCAACCAACGGTAGCAATTAGCTCCCGTGCTGCTTGTCGTTAAGGCGGAGCCAAAAAATGCCCAAAATACTTGGCGAGAGAAAACAGAGATGCTTTTTTTGCTTTGAACTGTGTTGGGCTGTTTTAAAACTTTACTGATAATGAATACACTCTTAGTGGGATTATTTTTTGGCATTTGTGTTTTATGCTCTTGTCGTCTTAAATTTATCAATGTCAGCTAGGACTGAGTGATGATTTATATCGATGAATTTGAATTTGTTGGACAGTTTTCTGTATTTAATAGTTTTTAGGGTGCATTTTTATCTTTTTTGGGGGGGCAATGCTTCATTTTATCTCAGATTTTTTTGGGGGGGTTAGTATTAGTTTGAGTTTGTCTTGTTTTTTTTAATGGGTGTTTGTTGAGTGCAACATTTACTGTCAAGTCAAGGTACACCGTTCCACACAAATCAGAGGTGGAGCAGCCTACCGGAACAAATTCATTTCACTTTAGAGGAAACTGCGAAGATGTGGCTTACTCGCTAACATCGCGCTTTTATCTTGGCGTGTTCTTGCAGCAAGATGACGAGCGGAACATTCAGGAGATCCAGAAGGAGGGAGAAGTGCAGCTGAATAAGAAGTTTGCAGGTAAGCTTGTCTGCGATTTGCCAGGGGCAACCGACACCCTCGGTCATTCACTCACTCATTCACCCACCCACCCACCCGGTTTCTTCTTGGCTCAGATCAATTGGGAAAGAGAGTCGGCCCGCCCCCGGAGGACATCCAAGAGAGCAAGCGTCCTCGTGTGGGACCGCCCCCCCAAAACCCTCCTCCCCCGGCTCCCCGTCACCCCCAAGCGGTGCAGGCTCCCCTCTTCGTGCCCCCTCACGCCCATTACCCTCCCGGCCTGCCCCAAGGCCAGATGTACATGATCAACCCGTTACCCCCGGCGCCCTACGTGCCCCCGCTGCCAAACTTGCTCCCTTTGAACAACAATAACCACCACCACCATCACCATCACCACCACAATCGGCATGCCGACCAGCACCCTCTAAATCTGAACATGATTGACATGCCCATGCACTACGGGCCCGCCCACCGCTACTTCAGGCCTTTATAACACTCACACAAGGTAACTGTCAAGCTGCATTCACCCTCTCTACAGATCCACTTCCTGTTTTCAGAGCCTCTTTATTTTTTGTTTGTTTGTTTTAATGAACATTTTCTTGGTGCGCCCGCTTTCCGGCAACCTTGATCCGAGTCCTTTTGCGTTTGCCCGAAGGAACGCGTACGTAACTGAACGACATCTGAAGAGATACACGCTTGCACTCGGCCTTCTCACACTGAACCATGGATGCCGGCTTGTGTTTTTCGCATATGTTTACAAAAACAATAACAAACAAAAAAAAAAGTTATGAAATCATTGTTCAATTTCCAGTTTATAAGTAAGTTTTCTGGCAAAAAAAAAGTTGAGCATACGTCTGCCGAAACGTGTTTTTCTAATAAAGTTTTCTGTCCACATTTTCATTTTTGTCATACAGGTCTTTAATTTTTGTGCTTCTTCCTGTATTTGTGTGAATTTTCTCCAGATCCTCTGAACAATCATTTGTTTTTAGGACCTTAGGATTTGTGCTCGATGGTAGCTGTCTGCCACAATGTTTAATATGAATTTACAACCTGGTACTAATATAATGAAAAAAGACATTTGGAGTGATCCTCAAAATGTTTCCTCTTGGCCATGACTGCCCTCTTTAAATCACTTTGGTGTCAGATTGACTTCCTGGTTCTGCAAACATAACCCGAGGGCACTTCCCAATGATTGTTGTTAAAAAAAAAAAAGTAAAACAGTCCCACAAATGGCATCTCCCAAGGAAGGTGAGGCACTGTACTAAAGACCCCCTTTTTCTGTGTTTCTACTGGCAGTCGCCATAGCAACAAGAATCATTCAACTGCGGGCGCTTTTTCAGGGAAGGAAGAAACCATATTTACTGACTTGAACTAAAATGGAAGCATGAGGCGGCCACAGACCCAACAGAACCATCAAAGCAAAAATGGCGGTGTCTTTTCACATCATATCTTTAAACAAATCTAGATATACCGGTACTGTATTTTTTCTACACACAACTCTGAACCTTAACATTAGTATGGATGCTAACGCAACATGAGCTACAGATTGTGGCGTGAACTGGATGCGCTGTTAATAAATCAAGATGTATATTGTATTGATTACAATCAAAATGCTATGGTCTTTTTCAACATATACATTCTCGACGCATACATGATTTGCTTTATTTAAAGATGTTTAAGAAGAGGCGTGAAACAAATTTCCATTGTTCTGCAGTCATGACACTTATGTCACCTTATGCCACCTTTTTATGGCAACGCTTTTCGGCAACCGCCCACTTTACGGTCGTGACGTCACGCCGTCGTAACATGACCCTGTGGCTGTGGTTACATGCCACACTGATCATCTGAATCAGGTGTGTTGTAGCCGGAAGAGCTGGAAAATAGTCAGGACAGTGGCCCTCCAGGTATTTAATAATTAAATACTACACTATTCTTGTCTTCAGTGAAATAATACACATCTTATTGGGCCTTGTCCTTATGGACCTGACTTGTGTGTGTCCCTTTAACATGAAATGTAATTTGGGTTTGGAATTCTGGGTTTGATTTGCCCCCCCACCCCCCATAGAGAGATTACCCACTGACCCACTGTCTCACCATTTGAGAGAGAGAGAGAGAGGGAAAATACTTAATACTGTAGTCATTTAGAGGAAATGTAGGAAGGTGTGTGTGTGTGTGTGTGTGTGTGTGTGTGTGTGTGTGTGTGTGTGTGTGTGTGTGTGTGTGTGTGTGTGTGAGAGAGAGAGAGAGAGAGAGAGAGAGAGAGCTAGCCAAAATGTCCACGCAATTAAGATGGTTGAGACAAAACAGACACACAACTAATCCCCTGTCCATCTGCATTGTCGATGATGAACGTTCCGACACCCAGCCTGCTTCGTAGCTACGTTCTTTTGGTTGCCATGGCGACAGGGAGACGAGTTTTGCCGAACAGGGGGTGGAGATAGCGGGCATTTCACACAAACGCAGCCTCACTACCGTCCCTTCCCCCACAGCCTTTCCCTTTTTGCTCAGGGGGTGAACCAAAAAAAAAAAGTGAGAGCCGGCCGTGCCTCCAGCATGACGCCTTAGCCACAAACCACTGCTCCCATTTCTGGGATCTGGGACATATTTCAGGCTTATGGAATCGAGGAGGGAGGGTGGTACAA
Source organism: Hippocampus mohnikei (assembly GCA_026261675.1). NCBI lineage: Eukaryota > Metazoa > Chordata > Actinopteri > Syngnathiformes > Syngnathidae > Hippocampus > Hippocampus mohnikei. The sequence continues at coordinate 4,831,017 of JAKGUB010000328.1, forward strand.
GGGCGCGGATGGAGACCGGAGGGGGGCACCAAGGGGAGCTGAGTGTCGACTGACAGAGGGATTCATGGTCTGGGATGGTTAGTGAAGCAGGAAGTAAGGGGCAGGAGAGGTAGAGGGGGGGTTGTATTTGTTTTGCCATGTTGGACGTCCCTCAGGGGTCTGCAGTATGATGGGAGGGAAATGGATTAGAGACCTGCTCTGGAGTTCCCATCATTACATTACGATCGTGTGTGTGGTGTGTGTTAGATTCATGTTTGAACACAAAGGCTCTATTGAGAGGAGGGGGATAGTGCATTCCCACGTGCGTATGTCAGTGGCACAGCACATAGCACTGCTCCATGTGGTCAAAATACACAGAAGAATCAAGTGGGATTATGATTGAATTGTTTACCCAGCAATACAATCACCATATTTTGTTGTGCCAAGATAATTATTAAAATAGGAGAAATAAGAGGATAAAGATATTGTACAGCTCAATCCTCAAGATGTAATGTGCCATGTTCAAACCATTGCCAAAAGGGTTATAGCACTTGCATTAGCTTGATTAGTTTGAAATTGATGTGACTTTACCTGTCGATTGATAAATCATTGCAAAACGTTTTGTTGATTATGAGCAGTGGAACTGTGTGAGTGGACATACCGAAAAAAATGCTTCAGCGGCAACAATAAAGTAGAAACACATTGTTCCAAATCCCAGTTTTATTGGTTGTTGGATTGCAGGTGAACCGATGGCACAAGAGATGAATCCACAATATCAAACAAATTATACAAAAATAATACAAAAAGGAAGTTCCAGTTATACAAAGCAAAGATGTGGATTTTTTTTTAAACCCATCTAATTTCCTACTGCCCAAAACGAAAGCGTAAGGCACAGTCATTACCACACATTTGCCATTCCACATCCGTTTGTCTTAGCCTCGGTTCCCATGGAGACAGTATCGCTGACAATAAGGGAACCATTTAGTTATTGGAGATTCTTAACTCTTTATTTAAAAAAAAAAACTGCCTACAATCATGTTTCATTTCTTAGTGCGAGGAGGCGCTTAATGGATTGCTTTGGAGAAAGCAGGCCAACAAGACAAGATTCTTGGCTTCACTGCTACATGACTGTAGAACGCCACTTCTTTCTATGACCATACGAATTCACTGACAAGCACCCCCCCCCAAAACATTTAGTCATACCTCATTTCAAAATGCTGATATGACAATGGTCAAAGTTGAAACAAAAGAAGGGCAAGAAGCAGCAGATCTGGTTAAGAAAAAGGCTCAAGTGCTTTGTGACGGATGAGATGCTTCACTGGGTTTGGCAGGAGGAAAAAAAAAAAACAAAACATTTTACTAATTGGTGCAAACAGCACACATTACGAGCACCATGGTCCAGCTGTATCGGCTTTGTGCGAGATGACGCGATGGTTGAATCCAGTTAAATCACAAGGCTTGGTCGACATACATAAAGCTCACGTTGTGCTCATCTGATCCAAAAAGCAGCTTTCAAAATATTCATTTCTGGGCTTCCCTACTTCACTTAACCATGATAATGTCTGTGCCTTGGACTCCGAGTCCAACACATTATTTTTCTTCAACTTTTTTTCCTGGTGAGGTGCATGCAGTGATAGCACCCAGATTTGTTTTCATTTTTTATTTTTCCAACTGTTCTGGGGACAATAGGGAGGGGGCTGTATGTTGACTTCCTACATCCTGTTTGGTCCCGAACAATCAAGACTCCTCACCGACCAATAGAAAGACAGCTAGAGGACAATACAGGAAGCGAGTTTACGAGGGAACAATTTCATGTTAAGGTGAAGGCCTTACACTCAACCAAGAGGCCCAGGAAACACACACGCACACACATACCTGTTCTGGTTTTGATAGAAAAAAAAATCTGTTTCTACTCGAGCCAGATATATAGACCCCACACCTTAGAAGCAGATTCTGTTTTTTGGGGGGCGGAGCGGATTGGGTGGGGGAGAATCAAGTAGAGGAACATCAATTTACAATAGAGACGAGTAGAAAGAAGACCAGTCGGTGCTAAGGCGAGGAAGGGGTGAGCAATGATTCCGGGGGGAGGGGAACGAGCAGCGAACCAGGGGGAAAAAAGTGCACAGCCCCGTGGTAACTATAGCAACATACAGAGGTTGGCAGCTGGGAAAGGGAGGGAGAGAAAGGAAGGACGGGGGAGGCAGAGAATAAACCTCCCTCTTCCATCCTTCCTCTTCTCTCTGTGCAGTTCAAAATATAAAGTCATACAAGACGTCATATATGAGGACGGGCGTGGGGAACGGGGAGGCGGGGGGAGTAGTAGACATTGCAAAGGGCGGGTGTCACGTTGGGACGACTGCGTCCCCCCCCGGCCCCACAACACCTTCAATACTCCCACAGCGTGGCCGTCTCGAGGTCGTCGGCGTTGGCCTTCAGCACGCCGGCGTGGTCGCCACGGAGATATTTGCCGTCGCCGGCATGGCGGACGGCAAGCTTGTTGTAGTCGCAAAATTCAAAGAGGAAGTCGACGGGCGCGTCGCTGCTGCTCACCACCGCCTGCTCATTGCCGACCATCCAGTACTTGCCGGTGGAGTCTGAAAATGGGAGGCAGGCATTCAGGAGTTGAGCGCTTGACTACTTTCACGTCATCCCACGTAAATGACAATTTTTATTTTCCCCTTCCAAGAGGATTTGCATTCTTTCACTTGTTCCAAAATGGATCTCTGTTGATCGCGTCAAAATTACTTTCGAGGTGCAAAGAAATACGCGTCATTGTGGCACAAGTTCAGAACAGTCAGTGGAATAAAAATGCTCGATTGTTTATATATATTTTTTGCCACTCAATTTCTTCATGGAATTAAAATGATAAAGGCTCGCCTGTCTAATGTTTTTTTGGGTCATTTTCCAAGAACCAGGAAGTAGACTCAGATCAGGGATTAAACAAATGTGGGCATTTATCATTTTTAACAAAGCCAAACTACTCATGGCATTGAATGTTACAATTTATGTTTGGGGGAAAAAAAATCCCTATATCAAAAGAAACAATTTCAATTCCACCCCTCGTAAATAAAGGTGTTTTTACATAATCCTGCCAACAAACGAAAAACAAAACAAAAAACACCCGCCTTCGGTGGAGATAATTAACCAAACCAAATCCCTCTTTTTTTTTTTTTTTTTTTTAAAGAGTAAATCCATAATGAGCACGATAGACAAAAGACGTAATCCTTTTCATGCCCGCAAGCCGTCTGACAACAAAGTGTCTGTGCCAGCCGCGGAGCTCAGGCGCTACGGTTGACTTTGCACGCTGACCTTGCAGGCTGTAGGCTCCATCTCGGAACTCCAGCGTGAAGTAGTCGTAGGAGGAGCGATTGGAATCCAGGGTCCCGGTCACCTTCCTGCAGCCGATGAAGCCGTGCTCGCCGCGCAGTACGATGATGGGACGGTTGATCAGCTTCATGATAAACTCCTCCGACTCACCTGGGAGGAGCAAAGGTACATTTTACACATCGCGCGATCCAAGTTACTTAGTGGGTGTTCATTTCGGTACAAATTTTAGCAAGCTGACGCACATGATTTGCTTTTGCGGCGCCACATAAAATGACCTGACGGGCCGGATCTGGCCCACGGGCCTTGAGTTTGACACGTTTAAGTGATCTAACTGGGGCATAAAAGCTCCAATGTGGAGGCACAGTTTCTAAAAATAGACTACAATCCGTCAAAAGCAAACACTTTGGCTGTCACGTGGACATCAAACGCTGCTAAAAAAAGAAAAATGGAACTTCTGATCTCAACATTCTGCCTGGCATCCAATTCGTAGCCTTAACGAGAGACTCGTGAGCAGGATTTTGACAGTTTCACTGGGGAAGAATCACGGATTCAAGCTTGACAAACTCTGCTCATTGAACACCAACGGCGATGGCTAAATCAGCACTCGCGCATTCAAATTCATTTACAGACCGCTGACCAATGAAATCAAACTGACCGGCCGAGTCCATGGTGGCTGCGAGCTGGCCGTTTTTCTTGGCGGCGACGTATTTCCCGTTAGCGGCCCGCAGAGTCAGCCTCTTCCCACGCCACTCAATGTCAAAGTAGCAATTAGTTGACCTACAGACAGACAAATGAAAAGGCACGAGACATCAGGAAGGGAGGTTGCGCTTACGTTCACGTGGCACCTGCGAGATTGAGCGCCAAGTGTAAATGCGCTCTGCTGTTGCGCAATCAGTTAGGAGGACGAGATTTCATCCGTTTCCCTCCACTTGGCACATCGTGTTGCTGAAATAACACATTCTGGTGTACATTTCGCAGAGACAGACCTGCGTTTCACCTCAAACATTCCCTAATAGTTCGCCCCTTTCGCGGTCAAAACCAAGAAGAAATGAAATGCGGTTGCATGTGGAAGGCGTCAAGAGAATAGACGTGAGACTGTCGTCGTGGAATGCGGCCGCATTGATATGCTTGCCGCGGTTTTGTCTCATCTCAAGCCGACACCTTTGAGATAAGCGAGGAAGGTTAGTGGGACCTCTGCAGACAAACCGTTCCGGAATGCTGGCCGACCTCCAGTTTTGGATTTCAAAATCAAAGAAATAATGGAAAGGCATATGGAGGAGTACTGCATTACTTTTCTACAGTCATAAAAATCTTGATTAACTCTATAGGCAGTGTTTGAGGTGTGCGAACATGTCAACATTCTTAACTGCCACACAAGTGTAAAAAATAAATTCAACCCCGTTCTTAAAGCTAAAATAATATCACACAAAAAAGTGTGCTTGTCGATGCAGCTCATTCTGTTCATTTTTAAAAACATTGTCACAAGCGTAAACATTCGGATTTTAAAATGATGCCTTTACAAGGAGGCACACCTAATTTAAGAGTTGAATCATAACCGCCCAACACTGTGGTTGAAAGCACTCCGTTTCGGGGAACAGTTCTGTCACAAATGCAGAGCAGAGCTTTTGTTTTGGTGCCTTATCGGCCAGTGTCGCAACAAAAGAGCGACTCTGTGTTGGCAAAATTACTCATGGTTTATTTTTGGGGTGCGTTTATACTATTTCCTATAAGAAAACATTGCTTTAGTTTTCATCCAATTCTCTTTTGACCCTTTAAACACGAAAACAGTACTACCATCTGTATTTCAGTCTTGCTTGTATGTCATCTGGTGTGGGGGTGGGAAAGTCACATTTGTTGACGGAGATGTGTGTGCATGTGTGTGTGGGACTATGGGCGCAGTCAAACCATTTTTCCCCTCCATGTCATGTGGGGGCTGACATTTTGAAAAATGGTCAAGATGTTGAAAATTGCCCCAGCTCACACCACACCCAGCAAAAAAGGTTGGCGGTATTCAAATCAATAGTTTGTGTGGCACCATTAAATGGAGCGTACGTAAGACCCAAAGTGTTTGCCTCGTAATGATTAAGAAGGCTTTTTTTAATGGAGCCTCACAAGTAGTACCCAGACATGTTGGATGGGGGTCAAAGGTTAACTGCCAGCACTCTGGTTAGATGTGAAAGAAAAATCACTCCGCACAGGTTGAGCCTGCACACAAATCCAATCGGTCCTCCTCCACATGCCAAGGCCTTGACCCCTGAACCCACGCATGACATCGGACCCAATACACACAGGCCCTACGCATCTCAAATATCCAGCTGGCACTCCAAACTTAAGATGAACGATCGACTATCCTTCCCCAAGGCCCCCACCAAGAGCTGTGACACATTGAAACAGGTGATCACGCCGTCACATACTTGGTGGAGGCGGTGCACTGCAGGCCTCCGTTGGCAGTTAGGGTCCAGTATTTGCCGGCAGCGGTGCGGAACGCGCACTTCCTGTTCTCGCGGCTGATCTCCACTTGGAAGACTTCCTGGTCACCTTCCTCGTCCTGATTGGCTGACAGGTCCATACCTGTGGCGGAAAGAGGGGGGGGGGGGGGGGCGCAGCGGTTAGGGCACGTCCGAGGGGTGAGCTGCAAATGGAGATGATCCAGATACACTCGTGCAAATCATCTGGTTAAGATAAGATAACCTAAATGAGCAACAGACAGCTTGGATTAGCAAAGTATTTTGACACACACACACAACCACTATGAAAATACACAACTCTTGACCTCATTAACATCCCTTCAGCCTCACAATGAGCTACAGAGTAATAAACAATGTCTACAGTCTACAGGATGGCATACCCAACTGTACTCGCGTACATACACAACACACAGTTCAGAGCGCACAATACAAGCCATTGTGCATTATGAGGTCATAGTTGACCGTTAGCCTGAGGCCCTGATAGAGAGAAACATGGACTGTGTTGGCCCGCTGTGTAAATGTGTGCAAAAAGAAATGTGTGTTTGAGAAAACGATTATAATCATGTGCTTGGTTCCCCCCCCCCTCCAGTCTTCCTTTTCATGCTCCTGGATGCTCAAATCTCATTTTTTCCATCTTTCTTGTTCTCTACAGGCCCACCACTTGCGATATTAAAATGGAAAATTCCACAAGCTGAACAACAACGACGACGACGAGCGTTATATTGGCAACCTTGAGCTGCAGCTGTCCGGGTACGTCCCACTCCATTTTTCTCATTTCAAACCCAAGCAATGGCACTTGAGGACATTGACAAGATTTTAAACTGTTACGACGCCATTGTGACGATGTGGACTTGAGAGCACATCTCTCCAACTGAAGCCAAATGGGGGCGGAAAATAAAATGCGCTTGGCCTATGTAAATCATGTGCAAGTGATGTACGTTTGAATTAAATCCAAAGAACCTTTTGTTCCAGTGTAGGAAGACTGTTGCCAGGCAGAATTATTGGGGCACATTCACATTTCTGTGCCGACACATCGGGGGGGCGGGGGGGGGGGGCAGACGTGATAAAACTCAGATGAAGAATATTGTTGAATAGGACTGGGGCAGCCACGTACTAAAATATAAAACACACCTCTTACTCCACCGTTAGAACGCCGCTTTCCTACGACGACATACGTCAAACCGAAGTGAGTTGTGGCCTAAACTGAAGCGGAACGATGTTTGGGTGTGGGTGGGGAAACCGTCTTGTTAAAAACACACACCATGAAGCCTTGAAGAGAGGTTATATCACAAGAAAAACACACGTGGAAATATACAACGCCGACACAGACAAAGCCATGACCCGGAGAGTCCACGGCCGAGTGTGGAATCCTGATAAGTGTACACCGTTTTTTTTTGTTTAATGAATAGTTCCCAAGAGACGCTGGACTAGCACACCAGAACCACGCTGCAGAATCCTCCCATCCCACACACACGCAGTGAAAATACCCTCTCCGTCTTTCTTGTCCACCTCATCCAATCTGACGGAGGCAAGGAAGGCCCAGATTGTTGGCCGCAGTTTATTGCTGTGAACGCACGCGATTGTACCCACTTCAATTGCCAGTGTGTGTGTGTGTGTGTGTGTGTGTGTGTGTCTGTCTGCTATTGTTCGGCAGCCTGACCGAGCAGGCGGACAGCTGGGGCACAAACGGGGAGACACCACATCATCGGCCTTTGTTCCGATTCACAAGCACGACACCTCCAGCCAGTCTTGCCGACTTTGAAAGCCTAATCAAGCTCCAGGAAACACACGCGCACACACAGATTCTCACACCCTTCCTGTATCACGTAAGGTCACGGTGCGAAATTGATTTTTCAACTCATGCTGAGTGTGAAGGGCATTTCAGCAGAGATACACTCCACACAGGAAGCCAAACCAACAATGAAGTAGATATCATGGGGAGAATCTTTGTTGCTGACCCTGCCTCACCCACACACACACAAACCCACATTAACATGACGGTCTTTCAACATATCAGTTTACACATTCTTCAGCAGCCAGCAAACACAAGCAAATGATAACAGCAATCACTTGCTCTCTTTCCCCCCCCTTTATTGCGCGTGCACGGTCGCACTTTGTGGAGTTGTGTGTGTCAGGTTTCATTTCCTGCCAGCCGGAGGTGGTCAAGGACACAACTGGCATCAGGGCTCATTTGGTGATGTGATACAAGGCTTGGAAGCGGGAGCAACGGAACTATGAAGTCCAACAAGAGTTCTTTGGCCCAATTTAAAAATGGAAACTGCTCAGTATAATTCAGTGCAGTTCGACACAATTGCAACCTATTGTTACAAACCTGCGTGAAAGGATTTTTTTTTGTCCAGTGGATGTGTATTTTACATGCCGTTCCTTGCTCTACCAAGATCAATCGACCCACAAGGCCACAAATTTTGTAAAGTCGGCCAATTGCACTAAATGTCTTCCTGTTGGCCATTTTAATGAAAACGACCAGCTCCCCCCCTCCCCCCTGACCTTCTGGACAACGCAACACAAATGATGTTGACAAAGCAACAGGTCACATTTAACCCGTCATCAAACCCACTTTGGAGTAAGAGAACACCTCCGAGTAAGCTTTCCTTCATGTATTGGCCAGAGGGAAAACTGGGAATAACCTCCTGCATTATCGTCCGCTTCCTTTTGGAAACTTGATGTGATTTGGTGAGTTTATTCTCACTCGTCTGCTTTGAACTTTACAGCCAATGCGTCACATTAAGTGAGGCTGCGTAATTCTCATTCACTCTTCTGGAAATGCATTGTTGAGATAGTGAAAACTGACCTCATCTCCCCCCTCCCATATATGCGACTAAGGTTGGTGTTGAACCAGACGCAAAGGGCCAGTCAGTGGTCACACAACAGTGGCAAACAGGAAATGATGCCCCCCGCCCCCACGCCCTAAATCAATCACTTAAAAAAGCCATTTGAGCTGAAGGCTGACGGACTCAAAATGTAGCATCCCATCCCTTAAATGGTCTCTCTGGGATTTTGGGACCAAGGATGGAGGCAAGGGGATGAAATGAGCATTAAGACGAAGTTACTTTCATAGCGATTCGGAAGGCTACAAGCACTCACAAAAAGGGAAACGGCAAGCAAGATGGCTGTGATTTGAATCTGGGAGGAGACTACTCAGAGCAATTTTTTTCCTATCCCTTTGATGCTCTCTGCGACTTCAACCTTCCCTCTTTATCCAGGCAGCTTTTTTTCAAGTTCATCATAGAACACCAACATACTTCCATCCATCCATTTTGTGAACCACTTTAGCCTCACGAAGGTCGCGGGGCGTGCTGGAGCCTATCCCAGCTGTCTTCGGGCAGTAAGCGGGGGACACCCTGAACCGGTTGCCAGCCAATCGCAGGGCACACAGAGATCAACAACCATCTGTGCTCTCACAGCTAGGGACAATTTTGAGTGTTCAATCAGCCTGCCATGCATGTTTTGGGAATGTGGGAGGAAACCGGAGTACCCGGAGAAAACCCACACAGGCCCGGGGAGAACATACAAACTCCACACGGGGAGGTGGAATCAAACCCGGTACCTCTGCACTGTGATACTAAGCAGCATTTGGGAAGGACATCATCATCACACTGGCTTCCACTAATGCAAGCCAGGCCACTTCAACCGCCATGTTGGCTCCAGCCTGCTTATTGAGGGAAGCAAGCTCTAAGCCCAAAAACATCTGGAGCCAGTTTAATTCCGATCTGTTTTTTTTTCTTTTTTTTCAAGCGCATCGTAATGATCCCACCATTCGGCATAGTGAACATCGGCTTCCCTCCTGGGATTGTCAGTAAAAGACAAGCTCCCGAAACATGCACGAGCGGAACATTGACAGCCATTTTAACATTTCTGGCTACGGAGAGCGCCACCATGTACTTCCGACGGAGTCGTGACTGGCCTCCATTTTGTGGCGATAGAACAGAAAGTGCTGATGGGGCGAAAAGCGGATAAATGATCCATTGACAAGTAAACACAGCAGGGAGATTGAACAAACGGGCTCAGAGTGTCACGGAGGGATCAGAGCTGGGGGGGTGGGGAGGTGGAGCCAAAAATCTTCAGTGCATTCATCTGACCGCTCACAATTTTTTTTGTTTCAGGGAAACAGTTTTTACTGCGCGATGAAGCCAGCACTCATCGTTTTCCCTCACGATTGAAGTGTTCCGTACGCGATTCTAATCATTCCTCGGCTTAACGTGGTTTTTCTTCCATATATAAAACATTGCTCATGAAAATAGACTGTTCATTATAGCAAGTTTTGGCCCTGACGATGACCTTTAATGCACAGCAGACCAGCCTGAATACTTGATGAGGTTGGGGGAGGTGCGCCATTAGGGAAATTACGCAAGAGGTGCGACTGAGAAGGAAGGATGGAGACAAGCTTTTGTCTACCACTTGTGCAGCTGCAAACCACAACCAGCACCGGCCCATCTAACCTGTGAGGCCAACACTGGGTCAGCTGGGCTCCTACAAGCACCATTTAAAGATATCAGATATGAATGAGCTGATATGAACATGTGCAACATAAGCCAAGCCCACTAAATAGTCACAAAACCTCAAAAATCTTACGTCACGGTGGCTTGACGGTTTTTCAACATCAAACAGGGAGTGTGCCGCTCGGACCTTCTGGTTTACATGTGAATGATGGCACATGTGCAAATAGACCAGCAGGCTTAAAGGCCTCCTTTGTTGGATTCTTTCTGCTGCAGTTGTCTGGAAAAATGGAGCACACATGCTTTCTGCAAAAATGCACTATTGCGAGCAAGCAATTTTGTGGGCTCAAGCTCTGATGTCTTTTTTTTTTTTAACAGGATGGGGTGTTTTACATCACTGAAATCTGTGTGTGTGTGTGTGTGTGTGTGTGTGGGGTGCCTAAACAGAGGTTGTGGCAGTGTAAAGACGATTGAACCTATCTGTGTGTGTGGGTCGGTGATTGTAGCAGCGTGTGGCAAAGCTGGTCAAACTGGTGCATGTGGTGGCAATGGGATCAAATCAGTGCATGGGGCAAGGATAATCAAACCAGGGTGAGAGTGGGTGCATGCGTCTGCAGGGCGTGCGTGACAATGACAAAAATGGTCACATCAATGTGTGTGCGTGTTTGAAAAAAGGGGGGTGGGGTGGCAATTTCCTCTAGAACTGTGTATTGGGGGCGGGGGGGGGGCAGACAAACATGCCATCACATTAACATTCCCACTGAGAGACACGCAAGCAAGACACGCACCTTGGCGGGTGGAGACGTTCTTCTCGTTGGCTGCAGTGAGAACCACCTGCGGGTGGCTCTGCTCCAGTTGGAAGAGCTCGTCCTTGCCCACGCGCAGACTCTTGCCAGACTTCATGGTGCCGGAGGGCCCGGACGGCGCCAGGTACTTGCCTCCGCAGTCCCTGAACGCCACCTTGCCGGAGCGAAACTCCAGCGTGTAGCCGGTGTTCTTGTCGGTGGCGGCCACCAGCGCGCCGTCGTTCCTCAGGAAGCGGTTGTCGGAGGTCTGCAGGTGGTAGCGCTGCTCTCGGAAGACCAGCGTGATGGTGGAGTCCACGCCCCACGGCACGTCCCTGTCGATGGCGATCTCGTCCACCTTGGAGCTCAGGTGCGCGTAGCGTTTGCGCGTCAGGCTGAAGACGTTCACCTGCGGGTGCATGGCGATGTGCACGCTCCATTTCTCCGCCACGGACGCGGTTTGGGCGAAGCAAATGATGCGGTCCTCGGTTCCGCCCAGGTAGCGGCCGAAGAGCTCCGATTGCAAGGACCAGCGGCCGTCGTCGTGCGCCGTGATGATGAAGCGGCACTCGGGGCCCGGAACCTCGCTGTCGGCGGTCACGTTGCCGTCCTTGTCGGTGGCGATGTAGCGGCCCAGATGTGATTTGAGGAGGAACACGTTGCCGCTCGGACTCTCGCCGCTGTGCTCCAGGGTCCAAATCTGCTTCTTCTTCATGCTCGAGGCCGAGGCGTTGATTTTGAAGCCGAACGTCTCGGCCGTCAGGTATTTGTTACCGGAGTTGATGAGACCGAACTGGATCTGCAGCATGTCGCTGGTTCCGTTGGCTGCGCCGTTAGTTGTCATGGTGGCTTCGGTCCGGTTCTGCCTGCGAGGAAAATCTGATCGGTTTTGTCTGCTGGCCTGTTTAAAGGGTAGGATGCTGCGGTGCCTCGCGTGCTTCTCTTTGTTTGAGGAGTGTGTCCGTGTGCGCGCGTCCCCGGTCCTCCGCCTGCCTCATCAGCGCAAGCCCGCCGCCACGGCTGCAGCCTATATAAGCATCCGTGACGTCACCAATAAACCACGCCCACTGTGGCCCTTGGACAACTGCAGCTTGGCAAAGGGAGTTGCAATTTACCACTCTCCATTCGACTTTCCAGAGGTTGCAAAAGTACTTGCACTCTGTACTTGAGTAGCGGTACAAATTACTTGTGTCAACAACAACAAAAAATACTCTGGAAAAAGTCAAAGCGCAGAGTCATTTCTTTGATATAAGTCAAGGTAAAAAAGTACAGACTCGGAAAGAAAATATACAATCATATACTGCAAATTTTATAGTGGCCTTTTATTGTGGGCAGCCTATGGTACACCTGCACAGTAGATGTGATGGCACTATATGGTGGTCACACCGGATATTGACTGGACCCTGTACTCACTTTCACCTTTTTTTTCCCCAACATTTGAGAAAAGTGTATCTTTTGTGAGCATAAAAATGTATTTGATCTTTGCGTTCAGCTCATGAAAAATGGGACCAAACGCAAAGTTGCTCCATTTATATTTTTGTTTAGTATGAATCTAGACGTAAGCACAGATAATTTAAAGTATTATTTTCTGAAAATGCTTTGATTATTAGCATATTTATCTATTTTTGCCATTTGTATAACTACTGTTATTATTATTTCCACGAATATTACAATTTCCTAAAATGTTTATGGTTTTTTTAAACACGGATTTCATCCCCCTATGTGCCAATTGATCAAAACAGGTCCTGCATTGAACTGACAGGACAACATTCCTTTTTACTGTCTACTTTTGTACATCACAAAAATATGAACGCAAGGTTTTTGTTTTCTCTCTCACTATTGCGCTATAAGAACAATGATGACACATTTGCCCGTTTTTTTTTTTCTTTTTCATTCTCATGTCTTCTGTCTCTCACATTTAAAAAAAATTGGTTCGGATGTTAAGTAGGAAGTTTCATTTTTTTTCTCTTGATATAACGGAAATTGTGAATTTGATGTGGATGTCATGGTCTTTGGCCATTTAGAGTAGGCGAAGTTAAGAATTTGAAACGGCATGCTAGTTTCTTTTTTTCTTATATCAACTTTCCTGCAGCCTCTGATAATATCACGCCGCCTTCTCATACTGGTCAGACGGACTCTCAAGTCATGAGGATGTGCATCCTCACACAAAGCTCCATTCACGGTTTCGGCACACACATCAGAGGGAAGCAGAGAGCCGGCTCTGTAAACAAAGAGGCCAAACAGATCCCGGCGTGCATCCGTTCCGTGCGTGTGCACCACCGTGCAATCAAACACACGTGCAAGAAGCATTTCAATGCATATTTCCCTCCAAGTGAAAGTACAGATGCTCCCCAGCCTACCTTCAGCTTCGTGAGTGAGCACGGAAGACTTGAGAACCTTGATTGGCAGCCTGCACCGTATTGATGCCCTCGTTGCTATGCAGAGGAAGTCTCAGAGTTGTGGAAATCAATGATCTCAGCTAAAACTAGCTTGCTTTTAAGTCAAAAACGTTCTGTCAGCAGTGCTCCGTGACCTCCGACCCATTATAAACAACGTGAAATGAATGCCATATCGTATGTTTAATCCTCACATTGTAAAGGGGGTGTAATGGCGTCAAGACGTTATTTTCCCAAATCCGGAATTAGACTCCAAATTCTGTGATGGGGTGAAGTTATGGCCAAGGGAAGAAAGCATTAAAAAAAAATCCCCTCCATCCAGCGGATTACATGCAGTCCAAGAGGAAATTCCAATGAAGACTTCTGTCTAGTTCCAAAGTGGCCCTTATAAATCATCCATTATATGGACAAAAGTATTAGTACAGCTGGGGGGGGGGGGTTCACAGAAGAGAAAATATGGAGTTGGTCCCTTCGTTTCAGCAGCAACTGTTTCAATTCATCTGGGAAAGGATTAGATTACAATATGCTAAGAGGAGTTCCAAGGAGTGGCAGCAGATGAACTGAGCATTTTCTTCCCCAAAAAAAAGCTGTCATCACAGCTGTTGTTTCTATTGACTGTATTGATTGTATTAATGGTGGCACTTGGGCCTCTCCTCTCTTCTCTGTGTCTTATGTCTTAGTGGTTCATGTTTCCACACAAGCAAGAAAAAAAATGGTAGGAACTCATACCGAAAGCAGAAGCGTTCTCGAAGATACACATCAGACAGCTTTCTTCGGGATCAGACATTTTATCACCCGCAGGGACAAACTAGTGGCACCAGTTCGATGTGAGACCATGACCAAGCTGCAGCTGTCTAACTCCTTCAATCTCAAATCAATCTATCTCCGGTGTCTCACAAATGGAGGACACTCCTCACATTCACACGTTTCCCTTTTTCTTTTCATTGGGGAAAACACGTAAGAAATGACACTTTGCGACATCCGTACCTGGTTTCTGGCCCAAAGTCAGCTGTGCGACGCCTGACTCTCATTTGGACATTGGACGAGCGCTCGGGAAAAGGGATGGATAGATGATTTCGGTGAGATTTGGCGGCGCGACTAGGAAGGAAGGAAGGAAGGAAGGAAGGAAGGAAGGAAGGAAGGAAGGAAGGAAGGAAGGAAGGAAGGAAGGAAGGAAGGAAGGAAGGAAGGAAGGAAGGAAGGAAGGAAGGAAGGAAGGAAGGAAGGAAGGAAGGAAGGAAGGAAGGAAGGAAGGAAGGAAGGAAGGAAGGAAGGAAGGAAGGAAGGAAGGAAGGAAGGACGGACGGACGGACGGACGGACGGACGGACGGACGGACGGACGGACGGACGGACGGACGGACGGACGGACGGACGGACGGACGGACGGACGGACGGACGGACAGACAGACAGACAGACAGACAGACAGACAGACAGACAGACGACCGACCGACAGACAGACGACCGACCGACCGACCGACCGATAGACAGACAGATAGAGAGATAGATAGACCGACCGACCGACCGACCGACCGACCGACCGACCGACCGACCGATCGATCGATCATGATCGGCGGCAGATCGATCGGAGCACCACTAGTATGTACCTATCGAAAAATGTGGAAAGTTGTCAAAGGAGCTTCATCGAAATCGAAGGGGCCACATGTGTGTCTACGTGCATCAGGGTGCAATCACAAAGGAATTTGCGTTCAGCCCGCGAGTGTGTCTGCACACACAGCTGCAGCGCAACCATGGGCCTCCTCTCCTCCAAACAAAGAGCTGGAAGCCGGAGCAACTGGGTTACCCCTCACACTCGCCATTCTTCTCAATAGGAGTCGGGTCAAAGGTCACAATGGAAGCAGTGTGTGTGCCCATGCAAGTGTGCGCTTTGGCCTTGCCCCCCCCTTCTAGGCTCTCTTATTGTCATGGCAACAGGAATACATAGCTTTTCCCCTCTGTTTAACACATTATGAGGGTTGTGGGGGTGTGTGTGTGTGTGTGTGTGTGTGTGTGTGTGTGTGTGTGTGTGTGTGTGTGTGTGTGTGTGTGTGTGTGTGTGTGTGTGTGTGTGTGTGTGTGTGTGTGTGCGCATATGCAAGGGATGGCCTGTAGCTGACAGCAAGATGTAGGTCAGTCAACAGATTTGTGCAGCATGAGACGGACACCAGTGCACGTCTGTGTGTGTGTGCATGTGCGCGAGCACACAAATGTGTTTATGTATCATGTGGTGTCATGTGGGGACATAAATGTGTTTACATAGAGAAATTATAGTCGTGTGAGTGAGCATGATGCAGGTGGACTGAGATGGGGCTTTTCCTTCCAGTGTAAGAAGGAAAACAAACATTGATACTTGTGACTAGAGGGGAAACTTGATCAGGATGCTTCTAAAAATACAATTTTCCTCTTCTGGACATATCCTGTCCACATGAATGCACATTGCGGTACCCAGTATTTCCACTTATTTCTGTGTTTCCCTACTTGTCTTATGAAGTAAGGAACTGCTGCTTCCTTTGGACACAAGAACAAACCATTTATTCACGACAACAACAAAAAATCATTGCTGTGAAATGCAAGAAAGCCAAACTGGTTTCACAGCAGCAGAAGTTAAAACACTTACAAGTTCAAATATCCAGTTTGTTGCCTTGAAATTTTGAGTTCACCCAATTCATTTTTTACAATGTATCAGAAGCACTCATGTCAATTTACCACCAAAATACTGTTTGTTTCGTGATATTGTATGGATTTATTCCCAATCGTCGCTTCTCTTCTCAAAGCGAACGTGGGACGCCATGCGACATTTTAAGCATCATGTCTATGATCCACTGGTGAAAGGAGACTTTGAATCTCTCCACTTTCATCTAACTGCTACAAACCACAAAGTGGATGCAGGAATATTGTCCACGTTTTACGTTACGTGATATGATGATAAGTTGTCTGTAAAGCGCCTTCCTTGTTCCCGCTGCAGCTGCTGTGAAAGCGCTCTTATCACTAAAGATGCTTTGCTTTGAGTCTTCCAGCCTCTTCAGATGAGTTTAAAGGAGCTCTAGTGTGCCACCCATTGGCGACAAGTGAACATTGCACCACCGACAGCATCTGTGGAAAGTGGGATGATTGCACACCACATCTGTGAACGGACGAACACGAGCAGGTGTTGTTGGCCACTGCCACCACTTTCCTGCCCCCACCCTCCCCTTTGGAATCCCCCCCCCAACACACACACACACACTCATCCTCTCTCTTTACCCCCCACCCCCGTTTCCTCTACAATGACCTCCTTCCAACGTTTTCATCTTTCTCATTAGTGGGAATCGGGGCTTGTTATATTGTGTGCCCTTGTGCTACAAAGAGCTGATGGGGCCTCCCCTTAAGAGCTTCACATGCAACACAGTAATTGTGGGCTCTGCCGGCTTCTTATTACACAATCCCCCCCACACCCCCACCTCCTTCTCCTTTAAGGGAAGGAAGAGGCAGCATTATAAGTAGAGTAACAATCGGAATACAACAAATGGTTTCAATTCTGCCATGGATGTGCTACGGATGGATCTGGCTATATTCTGGGTTGCTGCAGTTCAGAATTTAAAACACGCGAAGCCTCCACTTGCGCGCAGACTATTAAACGAAGTTGATACAAGGCGACTTTGAATAATTGATGAGCAATGTCGCATCACTGATTTGCAAGTACACGAGTAGGGCTTTTGATGTAGTTCAACCTATACGTAGACCAATCATCATTGATTACAAAAGAAAAACCAGCATAACATTTACATAAAAAAACACCCACTGACCCAGTTTTACTTCTGTTACCAAAGCAACAAAGGGGGGGAAACAAAATGTGGTCAGACATGTTTTTTTTTGTTTTGCTTTCTCCCAGACACAAACATGTGTCAATAGGTCCGCTAATCCTTATACTGCATTTCTCTTTCCTTTTTACTATTCTACTTACCTTATTTTCTGTCAAATTATTACTGTATATGTTTTATGTTCAATAAACAAACAAACAAACAAACAAACAAACAAACTATCAGCCTTGACATGTCCCAGGTAATCAGTTTACAATCTGATGAGCCAAGAAAGGCTCACTCCTCACTCCATCTCGCATCTTGATATCCTTCCCAACCTTTTGTTGCCCTCCAATTAGCATTCTTTATGAGCCAAGATTGTGTAAAAGCAGCAGGGGAGTTGCAAATGAATTTTAAAAATAACTATCCCTTCTGTTATTATTATTTTTTTAGGTGCGGAGCATAAACTCGGGAGGGGAAATACGAAAATGAATAAAGGCAGAGGAGGAGCAACGTGGGAGGAGGGATTGACAGTAGTACCTGTCCTTAAAAGGTAATCCAGCCCAGGTGATTACCTGTCGTAAAGAACCAATCACTGCAGCGAGTTGCGGACCTGCTGATGGGTTTTACCGCTCTTGATAAAACACGTTAGCGAAAACGTACTGAGCATACCAGAAAGTGAAGTTGCACACTTCCTTCTGCGTATTCCCAGTACATGAAATAGCCAAATTTTCGTTGCGCTGCATATGCGTGTGCGTGGGATTATGTAACAACGCAACCAAGGGAAATAGCAGTGTGCCTCTTGACCTTCTTTGTGGGGCCCCTCAAACCTTGTGTCCGCTCGGGGGAATTCCACGTATAATTAGCTATGTAACACTCCAATGGGTTCGCGCTTACGCACAGTTACATTTAAATGAAGAAAAGAAAACACGGTCCCTGTTTAGTAGAACAAAACTTTCCACTTCGTCACCCCCCCCCCCCCCCCAAGAGGAAGCGAATACCACAGCTTGTGAAAAGCACCTCGTCAGGAACTATGTGGAGGGACAAGCGAATTTCTTGCGATCGAAAGAGAGAAGGAAGGGAGTGGTGCTTTCTTTGCCTTCACACACTTGTGAGCCAGTCTCGACACAAATGCAGGTGTCAAGAGTTTAAGCGCTCGAAGAATGTCAGACAAAAACAAAGATAAGATACAATGATACAAAATCAATATGCGTGGCTGTGTATCAGTGGTCATACTGCGGGATTGAATTTGGTAGGTGCAGCGTCTGAGTCAGAGATCTTGCCAAAGTTGACCAAAACTTCCTTCCTCATGACTAACACGCATGCTGACACCGCAACAGATGAAAGTGAAGCCGATCCCGAGTTCGTCCGCATCCACTTTTGTCGCTGTGGCCATGCCGTGAAATCCATACCTGCTGACTTTTCACCTTATATGGTGCCCCATTTTAAAAGCAGTAGAGGAAGCGCCTCTGTCAGTACTGTAATGACAAGCTCGAAGTTCCGGTGTTCACTGGAGCAGCCGCAGGGGGCAGCATTGAGCAAAGAAGCACTAACAAAAATTGCAGCCACAGGACTCGGTGTGTTTTTCCACTTCTTTCAAAGGCACACAAATGTTCAAAAGTGACGCGACTCATACCACATATAGATGGAATGAAGTGCGCATAAAGGGAACAAAAAAATCATAGGGCGCATGTTCCTACTCTTTGATTTAATTCAGAAAGAAAATGAACCTTACTAATGTGAATTTACTCAGAGGCCCCACACAAAAAGTTCAACATTACTCATTTGGGTTATGAAATGATCAACCTCCTCTTCTGCTATTTCCATAGGTGGAACAACAACCCGAAGAGAAGTGAAAGCTTTGAGGCCTCAAACTCCTCTCATCTCACTCACACACTCCCATGAACATAATGCACAGCTCAAGGAGTTTACTCGCGCCCAACGCAATGACGTGCAGATCATTTCATAGTCCTGAAGGGACTTGCAATTGCATCCCATGTGACCACCCTTGCATTCCTCAGATTGCTGTCATGTGACAAACCTAAAGATCTCCTTTTATGGATGTCTGATTTAACAAAAGGGTGCGGCCTCGCTCATGGTCAACAAATTCATAGACAACAAAGTGCAAAGTTGCAGACACACACAGGGCAAGGTTTCACACATCTTTGCTAATCCAAACATAAATAAACAACGACAAAGCGATGGGAGTGATGACATCACACTGTCCTCCTCTCCAGTCACATGGCTGGTGGGAGGCATGAGGCCTGCTAGCAAAAGGACCAGCGTGATCTTTGCCCTGTTTATTTCATTGGGATGGTGATTATCACAGAAAGAATCTCAAATTAAGCACAGGTCAAGATTGAAAAGCACAAGACAGCATGAATACTATCACATGCTGCATAGTTACATAAACATTAGCCACATCTGGCTTTGTTATAAGAGGCAGCCGTGCAACTTTGATGGTCAAATGGACCCAGACTCCTTGTACTGTACTTCCTACAATAAAAGCTTTGCAACTTATTTTACTCTCTGACCAAGCTAATGGGACCTTTTTTTTTTCAATGCCAGCTTTAATATAAACCATTCAGTCATATTTGTGCAAAATCCGGTACATTACTCCAAACACAATGTTCGACTACTATGTTGCTCAATTTAGACTTTGTCCTCCACTCAGCTGTAAAAATGGCAGCTTTTGTGTTTTACAGTCAAGTGAAAAACGACTGACATTAATGACTCAACACGAGACTTTAGGTCATGGGGACGATAATACATCAAGAAAAGAGTGTCATGGGGAGATTTTCATTAGGCAAGCTTAAGAACAGAAAAAGATGAAGAAATGCTGGAGTGACACGCTTTCAGGCAGGGCGCCGGTTCTCCACTTCCGCTTTAGCCCATTTCCTGCCTCTTCTGCCACTGCTGTCATGTCCTTATATGGCAGCCACAGTCAGCCAGTCAGATCAGAGCGTCCCGTTCATTCAAACTGCGAGCGAGGAGAACCGCAAACTGAAACACTGTAACTGGCGTTGCTTTTCGTGAAGCGTTCAGTGTACCTCGGAGATCAGGATATTTCCGTTCTGGACACTTGACAATAAGTTTACGTTCTTCCCTTTGCATCAGCAGTATATTTTCCAACATATTACAAATGCTTTACACAACCAAACAAATGTTGTATTTGTGACACGAGAACAGAAATCAACACCGTGTGCGTGGCCCATCTACCTAGAACACTTTTTGAGGTTCATCAAAAACATTAATATAAATAATACGATAGCCCAAAGAAAGAAAGAAAAAAAACATACGTTAAGCAGTAAATACAATCAATTTGTCTATTACACAAAATCGCGCCTGTTGGTGACGTCAAGAACCGTTTAGTTTGAAAAAAGACGTCACAAGGACTTGAAAGAATATGTTTCAGGCGAAAAAAACCTCTTATCAACGTATAAATTGAGGTATAAATTAATCGCGCTTGTGCCTTCTGGTCAGTCCACTGAGATTGTCGCCGCTTTGTTGCAGCACGTCGAGAACTTTTTCCCACGATCATCGCTTCGAGCATCCATTTGAGGTAGGATGGCAATTACATATTTAATGCTGAGTTGTACAATGTACAAGGATAAGTTTAGATATTTTTCGGACTGGGTGAAGGATTGCACAGCTCTTATATGACAATTAAACGTGATTTATGTCAATATGTTCTTGAATGCTTTAACCATCATTTTATTTTTTGTCATTGTGAATTTATTTTGAGGATAAATGCTGTTTTGGTGATGAATTACATGGAGGGTTGAGGAGGAGAGTTTTAAACAAATTGAGATCTGATTAAATAAAGTAAGGTGAAGTTATGTAAAGGAACATTTTTGGGGGCAAGTTAGTGTTTGAAGCTGTTGGCATTTTGGGTGTTTTTATACAATTTGAGTATTAGAGACATGGCACTTGGATAAGAATGCCTGTGATGTGTGAAAGGGTGTGTAGGTGGCTTGTGTAGGTGGCTGAACGGTGTGACTTGTCAGTGTTGCTGAAGAGCGCATGAGATGTGGAAGATCAGGAAGTTTGACTGTAATCCAAGGAATGCGTGCATGTGAAAAGTGTCAAAATGAAAAGTCTTTGCAATGGAGAGATGGCAGTGAAAAAGAAGCCACCAGTTCACCACATGCTGTGTGTGTGCGTGGGTGTGTGTTCATCCATAATATTACATTGTTGTAATATCCTTGTAATATAAAATATTGCATACTTGTCAAAATATTGCAATATGGCGTCGCTGTACTTTGAAGTGAAAGTGATTGCTTTTCATTGTCATTTGATGGATGCGGGGGGTAAAAGTTGCTCAGTCATCTGGGTTGCTTGAGAGCCTTAAAAGGCACCCAAAGCCTTCACTTTGAGCCAATTGGAGCTGAGAGCACAGGGAGGAAGTAAAGTGAGTACAGTATTGAGGAATAGGAACACAAGAGGGGGGCCTGTTGTGACTTTAGGAGGAACCAAGGCCTTAAGCACTGCATGCGCTTATTACATGAATTTGATACACAAAAGTGGGTCATGTACTTGAAGCATGTGATCATTTGGTCATAATGGTGGTATTGTAAAAAAATAAATAAGCCCAAAGCAGATTTTGGGCTACTGAACGAGTTAAGATGTTTGTGGCCAGCACCTCGAGTAACATAAGCATATGTGCTTTGATATTCTCTGTCTAACTGCTTTCTTTGATCCATGATGTCACATACAGCTCAGGATTCCTTGATGTCCTGGGAGTGTGAGGTGAAAAAGGTGGGGGTTGGAGATAAATTTGGGCTGTAATTGGGAAGCTAATCCAATCGTAGCAAGAAACTACAAGCCAGCTGGCAGACACGCACGCACAGCTGGTGACTAGCCCTTGCCTTGGAGTAAGACTATTGCCGTGGTGACCCGCGGATCAATGACACTGCAGACAAGCCAATCTTATTGGCTGTTTCATGAAAGCAGGGGTAGAGATGAAGGAGGGGGTTGGGGCGAGGCAGGAAGGAGGCAAGTGAGGCAGCCTTGGTGAATGGCGTTTCCCTGTGACTGGCCACAGATGGCAAACAATAGGCGACTCGGTTACTTTGCATAAGGCCAGCGGCATGACAACTTCCTTGCTTATTTTGCACAAATGAAGCCACTCAAGTGTAGAAACTGAGTGAGTGCACTGATTGAGGAAAGAAAAAGTCCTGAGATTGCTTGCATTTGGGTTAAAATCAAGACCAGCCAACTGCCCCCCCTTTTTTTTGTATGCTACCAAGACTGCATTTGATGGTTTCGAGCTAGAAAAGTGTTGTCATTATTGCAATAAGCTTTGCAATTGTGTGTGTAATACAGATATAATTTGCACTTTTCTTTTTTTGGGCAACAAATCTTTAAAGGGGAAGTCAAGTCAAAAACGTTAACAACGGTACAGTCTAAACATGGTATTCTGTTAATAATAGCATTTGTGGAAAATGAACTAAGCAGAAAACTCCACCCGCTTTTATCTCTTAATGGGGGCAGCCAGTTTGACTGAAAATGACGTTGCAGTGCCTAAGGGCTCAGCTTGCGAACGTCACATGACCAGACCCATAAAACAGGCAAGCTGCAATCGGTCATGACCAGAACCCATCGATTGCCAGACGTATTTACTTAAGTAATTGTTTTCCATGTAAATTAACATCTACAGAATGTAACAATATATTTGTTTCAAATAGTATGTTGTGGAGAGTCGGATTCTACGTGTAATAAGATAATTGATCAATGGGTCCTTTGGTGTGAACAGAAACTTGTGGCAGAGGAACAGGTTGAAATTGGATGACGTGAGGCAAGGAGTGGCAATGAATGAATGTGTGGACCGACGCGGCTGCCGGGCTGGTTGGACTTGAGCTGAGCTGATGACCTCACACGAGGATGTCACAACATGTTTTTTTTTTAATCACCGGCAAATTGTTTTGTGTTGGAACTGCATTGCATATGGCTCGGTAGATTTTGTTTGTGTGCGTCTGCGGGGATGTGGGCGTTGCCATTACATATTGTTTGGCTGACATTGGTCAGCACAAAGCAGAGGCTTATTTTGCTGTCAGAATGCAAACACATGCACTGTCATCAGAATGGGATTGTGCTTATTGGCTGTTGCTCTTTTGAGTTGCGCACTCGCATCAACACGCGTGCTTTAGTGGTTGGTTACTTATTGACTGTTGTATTGACACAACATCTGGGTGATCACCTGTCACTGAATAGGTTATAGGTGTTCCATGTTTATCAGTTTATGGGTAACATTTTGCAAGAGACCCTCAGTTGAAATTGGACCAATCACGTAAGTACTTACCTAATGGTCATTAAACACGTATTATTTCCCAGGCTGGTGTAAACGGGTGCCTCGCTGAAATATTTTAACATGTGCATCTTCTGTGATGCAGCTTCAGAGCAGGCAACATGAGCTGGTCGTCAGGTTGTAAATATTCTCACAAGCTGTTATGACACGTGAGAAGAGTCCACTCAGGGACAGTTTGCCCAACACTTGGCTGGATGAAATTCCCTTGAAGAGGTGTTGACAGCGCACCGCTTAAGCTGGACTGAACAACCAGCCACATAAAAATAGCATGTATATCCAAAGGCCTTATTGCTGACACCCACTGACAGGTTATTTAACGCAGTGATTGAGTAACATCGTAATTTCAAATTTGTCATATTGTGGAGAGTATCATCATTGTCACAATTATCGAAGTGGGCTCCACAGGAACCATGAGTCACCCTCTCGTATATGTAGAAACCTTGGAGCACTCCCTCTTGACTGGTAAAACATTTCCCAACCAATCCCTCTTTGGTATGGCACCAACACTGAACGGGAGGTATCCTCGTTTCAGCTTTTGTCATTGAGAGTTACTTAGCACAAGTTAAATTAACAGCATCCTCTTAATATTGGAGGTCAGGATACTGGCGCTCAACTGTTGAGTTTCAGGCCTGTAAATCAATAAGTGGTACCGGTAGGCCATATATGAGTCAGCTGTCTACAGAGTAAAGTCGAGTAGATTCCGTGTACTGCAACTGATTTTTCATGTCATCGCATGTATGATATACAAAATAAAAATATGAGATCATGGAACCTTTGAGACTGGCTTGTTTGGACTAAGAGGAGCTGCTTCACTCATCATATTTGGTCATTATTGTGCTGTGGCCTGTACTGCTGCTGATTTAACAGAATCTTTATGGTCATGTGAGGACAGTCGCATCCATTTAAAACTAGTAGCTTGAAGTGAGGAGGAATAGTGGCCGAGGCCCTTAAAAAGGCATTGGAATTTTTGCAACATGTTAAAAGGAAGAGGAAATGTGAAAGATGAGGAAGAGAGGTCGATGCTTTTTGCCTCCAACTTTAAATGGCTGTGTTCTACAAATGTGAATGAGATTCGGGATTACAATTTGAATACCTGATAGAGGTTAAAAATGGACATGCCATCTTTTCGCAGAACACTTTTAGTGAGAATCATGTACAAGCAAGCAAACAGTCAGTCCTTGGCAATGAAAGGGAAAGGGGTGGCCTACAAATGTGGTCATTCCCCAGTCGCCCTCTTAATGTGTGTCATGCTGTTGACCTGGTGATGCCGTGTCTCACGATGACCCCACAAAAGCTTTGCAAAAGCCCACAGTAACGTCCTCGTCACCTCAGTGTAAATCTGTCGTATCAAGCAGCATTAAGATAATTGCATTCACTGGGAGGTGCACAGTCTTGTCCATCTTAATGTGGAAGAGACCCGTTCATTCTTCTGACAGTTTATGCGTGGCTTAATTTAACGTATGAAATGCTCTTAACGAGGGATTAAGCTAGCTGCGTTCTCCACATCACTCCATTCCCACTTTATTTTCTTCAATCCTTTAGTCATGATCGCCTCCCTCTCGCGAGTCGCCCTCAAATCGCGAGCGCCCAGTGCGCAGCGCCGCGTGCACGCGACGTGCCCGGCGCATGACGCTAGACCAATCAGAACGCGCGATTCCCAAAGTTTACCTTATATGGCGTGAGCCGGGCCACGAAGGTGGTATAAAAGCCGCGTTCCCGGTACGAGGTCCTTACTCTGAGCACCGTCACACGCAGCTCCTGCGGGATATCATTTGCCTGAAACCACTTCCCTAAAAGCGAAAAGCCCCCCCACCCAAAAGGTAAAGGTTCTAATTTTACATTTAATCTTTGTATATACGACGCTGAGAATTTTGGGCGAATATATTAAAGCTCTCGTGATGTAATAAGTTTGACAACTGCTAGCGACCACGAGGTTCTATTGTCTGAACGTTTTACCACTGTTGGCTGATAAAAGCTCGAATTACTTTCTTGTGCTTGCTTCAATTTTTTTATTTTGTGTAACTGATGTTCAAGGCCAATGGCTAGCTTTAGCCTGGCTTTGGTGTTGCTCGTCTTCTCAGCGTTTGTAACCGGCTTATGAATGCAACCTTGTGAGTTGCGCTTAGTGGTGACTTAACGTGTATTTGACGTTGTACACTTGCAAACATCCAATCTGCGCCTTCTACGACTTAATGGTTGTCGTCGATCAAGATGGTTCTTGATTGGTGTTGAGGGTGTCTGGACTCTGGCTGCTCCTTTGTGCGCTCTGCGGCGGGGTGTGACCTACTTTAGCACGTTAGCTTAGCGTCGCCATCGTGCTGCTTGCCACCGCCCTTCATTCTTGTACTTGAATCAGCTCAAACATTTCCGCTTCCTGGTACCAATAGGGGACTTGAATAAACGGGTTTAAAAAAAACCCTAACCTTTATTAAAACTACTGCGAAGTATTGATATTTGTGGGTTTTTTTTTTAAGGCGTGGCTTTCGGGGAACTGTCGTGGTCTAGACTGCACTGAGCATGACTCAAGACAAGCCGGTGCCTTGGGCTACATTTTAGATGGCGTCAACTTTAAAAAATGTTCTTCCGGAGTAGCAATAAGTGACGACGGGTTATTGCGTTAAGAGTGAGCCGCCCCCAAAATGGGGCAATGAGAGTGAGAGAATACGTAACAATGGACAGGAGGGAGTGGTCGCTGCAGTACCAGTTGACTGCTCTTCGTACTCTGCCGCCCTGGCTGTGCGCCAAGGCGCCGGTAGCGGCAAAGCTGCTCAAAACCCGAACCATGCCCTTATATGGTAACAAGAGCACACAGCGCCACTTCCTTTTGTCTGGCCACAAGGAATTTGGCTCGCGCTCTCCCTCTAGTGGCCGCCCGCGTCATTTCCTCCCCAAGCAGGAAGTGACAGCGGTGACAAATCTGGAATGATTTCAAGATGGATGTTGTACTTTGAGTGTTAATGGCTTCCCCCCTCTTATTTTCAGTTCAGCCATGGAAGATGAAATCGCCGCACTGGTTGTTGACAACGGATCCGGAATGTGCAAAGCCGGATTTGCTGGAGATGACGCTCCTCGTGCCGTCTTCCCCTCCATCGTCGGGCGCCCCAGGCATCAGGTGAGGCACCTTTTTTTGCGTTTAGATTTTTAAATAAAATGTGTGTTCATGACATGAGTAGTAATGTTTGAATTTTTGCTTTTAGGGCGTGATGGTCGGCATGGGACAAAAGGACAGCTACGTTGGTGACGAGGCCCAGAGCAAGAGGGGTATCCTCACCCTGAAGTATCCCATTGAGCACGGTATTGTGACCAACTGGGATGACATGGAGAAGATCTGGCATCACACCTTCTACAATGAACTGAGAGTTGCCCCCGAGGAGCACCCCGTCCTGCTTACAGAGGCCCCCCTGAACCCTAAAGCCAACAGGGAGAAGATGACCCAGGTAAGATGTAGGGAAGTCCCTGTAGAGTTGACCTCATTTCCTCTCTCTCCATTTGATTCTCATTCGCCTTCCTCCCTCTCTCCAGGATCTCTCTATGACATGATCTGTCATCAACAGGTCTCTTGACTGTGTGCCTTTTTCCTTCCTTTCTAGCTGAACAGTAGATTGACATGCACAAGTGTGAAGGAATGTTGAATTTCTGCACCTTGTTTCTACTAACTTCAATCTGATCCTCACATTTAATGCATGCAGAAATGCAGTGGTCACCAAAGGCAATGAACGTCTTGTTAAATGGCCATCATTCTCAAGTGTCCTCTTCTGTCCACAGATCATGTTCGAGACCTTCAACACACCCGCCATGTACGTTGCCATTCAGGCTGTGCTGTCCCTGTACGCCTCCGGTCGTACCACCGGTATCGTCATGGACTCCGGTGATGGTGTGACCCACACAGTGCCCATCTACGAGGGTTACGCTCTGCCCCACGCCATCCTGCGTCTGGACTTGGCTGGCCGTGACCTCACAGACTACCTCATGAAGATCCTGACAGAACGTGGCTACTCCTTCACTACCACAGCTGAGAGGGAAATTGTGCGTGACATCAAGGAGAAGCTGTGCTACGTCGCCCTCGACTTTGAGCAGGAGATGGGCACCGCTGCCTCCTCCTCCTCCTTGGAGAAGAGCTACGAGCTGCCTGACGGACAGGTCATCACCATCGGCAATGAGAGGTTCCGTTGCCCCGAGGCCCTCTTCCAGCCTTCCTTCCTTGGTATGTTCAGTGTCGAAGCCTAAAAATGCATGACGCATTGCTTGAAAAACGCACCTGCTTACAGTTGCTTGCGCTCTTAGGTATGGAGTCCTGTGGCATCCACGAGACCACCTACAACAGCATCATGAAGTGTGATGTTGACATCCGTAAGGACCTGTACGCCAACACTGTGCTGTCTGGCGGTACCACCATGTACCCTGGCATTGCTGACAGGATGCAGAAGGAGATCACAGCCCTGGCCCCATCCACCATGAAGATCAAGGTGAGAAACTGCTCCTCCCCCCGAAAGTAAAAATTTATGCCAAATGTGCTCATGTTTTTTGTTTTTGGTCCTTTGCAGATCATTGCCCCACCTGAGCGTAAATACTCTGTCTGGATCGGAGGCTCCATCCTGGCTTCTCTGTCTACCTTCCAGCAGATGTGGATCAGCAAGCAGGAGTATGATGAGTCCGGCCCCTCCATCGTCCACCGCAAATGCTTCTAAACAGACTGTTCCTCCTCCCCTTCCCCAACCAAATGCCCAACATTTTCAGCTCTGTGCAAAACGACCACAACATTATCATACATACTCAAGCGCAGAGCCTGTTGACCAATTCACTGGCATGGCTTCTGTTAGTTTTTGGCGCTTGACTCAGGATTTAAAAAAAAAACTGGAACGATGGCGACAGTAATGTTTTTGGCAAGGTTCAATAAAGCACCCCCCAGGGTTTCTGCAGTTGCATCTGGGGACTTAAACATTTCTTTGAGTCATTCCAAATGTCTAACTGCATAAGACACATGATTCCAAATGGTAACTGCATTGTTCAGACATGTATTTTGCCTCTGTGAAGGCTGCCCAGTGGTTGGTGCATACTTAACATGGTGGTAGTATCGCTTGTATGTAAATTATGTCTGGGTTTTTTGTACTTTCAGCCTTAAAAATATCTTGGTCCTGTTTATTTTTTTGTTATGCAAAACCCAGTTGTGACCTGTTCTTCCCCCTGTTGGCAGTTTCATCCCCAGGGTGGTGGGGCAAGGGGTCAAGAGGTGATGGGGTAATGTGGGGTGCCAGATAAGTACACTGACTATCCCAATAAAGTGCACATGTGTTCAGACCAGAAATTGTTTTGTGTTGTGTTTTTCCCAAATGCTCAAACTTTACTCTGCTTTATTTTTTGGTTGGCAAACGTTGCAAAAGGAAATTTTGACAGCAGTTAGTAGAAATTTCTTGCGTGCATAGGTAATTTAAATGACTTTCTAACCGCTACTCTTTCAATCAGGAAACTGAAATGTCAAAATGACAAGTGCTTACAATTTTGGTACCCATGGTGCTATTTATGTATCTTAAAGCACTTTGATTCAAGTGGGTAACTTGCAATAAGTCAAAGCAAAGCTTACCCACGTACACATTTTCTTGAATAAAATATTCCGGAGAAGTCGGTGCTTAACGAGTTAAAATCTAATTGCAATTCCAATTTCTGTTATTCGCTTCGGCTAAAAGTGCTGCTATCGCATATGCAGTGCCATATTTCGACCACTACATGGCGCTCAAAGCTTCATGCAACAACTACGGTCTTCGCCCATACCCGGTTACGTTCGTAAATGTTCATGGTCATGAAACGCTCTTCGCAAAATACCGCATGATCCAATTTAATTTTTAATTAAAATAATTTACATAAACGGAACCCCACAGGCCTTTTCTAGATTGTCCAAACGCGTCAATTTGACCCGCAACATAGAAGGGGAATCCAGTATTAACTACTGTCAAACGATGTGCAATTTCATAGATTGAAAGCATCTGTGTACTATGTATGCTTAGGCAACAAGAGATTCGGGAGGAAAATTGCATTATAACGCGAAATCCCGATGACAGCGCACAAAGTCGGATAAAATGGATGATGCTACTGTTTCACAATGGCAGCAGATATCCAGCAGTAGCTCAAGTAACACTTAGCCCATTCATCAGACTGTCCTCTGCTATTAATGAAGTTCGATCGTCTCCTGCTGCACAGCGGAAGTGGTGATGAATGATCATCCGAGGTAGCTGTTGAAAAAAAAAAATACAAATGCACGTGAACGTGCATTTATTGAGCAGATGTACACATACGCCAAGGTGTGTGTGCTGCTTTTATGAGTCCATACTTGCATTTGTTAGGCTGAGATGCATGCAAACAGTCGTCTGCATTTATATTTTACAATTTGTTAGGCTGAGATGCATGCAAACAGTCGTCTGCATTTATATTTTACAAGTGTTATACTCACTTCTCGCCAGCAGATGACGCCAATTTACCACACAAAACCGTGTTTGGCAGAACGAGGTAAGAACACGTTATACCGCTACTCCCCCTAGTCGTATTATCCTCAAGAGTGTTCAGAAGTCTCCCTAAACATCGAGCGTCGCATCATAGTTACAATTATAAAGGGCAGGAAGATGCCCCGAATTGTTAGCATGTGTGCTTCATTTTCCCGAGGTTCAGGGTTTGAATCCCAAGTGCGGAAGTTGCAAATTCTCCCCGTGCTTGTTTCCACATTCCAAAAACTAGCATGGCAGACTTTAAAGACAAGGGCATTAATGGTTGCTGGTCAAATGCAAAGTGGTAGCAGTAGTTTTGTTCGACAGAGTGACCTGCCGTGCCACGTTAAAGTGTCCAAAACAGTCTATTAATTCAGCAAGCGAGTCTCGCCACTGCGTGGGAGCCGACAGAACAAGAGATGGTTAAATTTGAATAAATAGATTGCTTATGGGCCTTAGTCATTTAGTGCTGATGATTCCCGATTGAGTGTCTTGATTATTGCAGCTTTCAAAGCTAAAAGCAGTGAGCTGGAAACTGTAATATCTATCTGTTGCCTGGCAACAACAAAAAAAGACAGTAATCCAGGCAGCATGTTGAAGATAATTAGAGAAGCAATGAGGATTGTGCAAATAGAAGAAACACAAATACAAAGAGCAAACCTGATGGGAAATTCTGAGTAAATGAAACGGAAAATGGAAACTGTATCAGGTTGGAAACCTTGCAGGCACTTTTTAGTGCATCGCCACTGTACAACAGCACGACCCGTGTTGCATTTGTGGTTTTGCCCAAGTGTTTTCTCAGAGCTCAGACTGCACACCTCACGCAGGAACACAACACCTTACATGCAGCTGTAAATTGTATCTACCTATGGAGTGTGTCTATACATTTTTGTAACGTGACTAAGTGGATGTATGTGTGACAGTATGTTAGTTCTCCAGCACCCAACACCACCACCCCTGCCCCCCAAAGACACACACATACACTCCACTACCACCGCACCCACCTGCAGTAAAACCCTGCAAGGCACCAACTGGTGATTGACAGGTACCCCCCGAGACCAGTATACTGCACGTATGTTGAATTGCTTGCTATGGCGGCTTGGTGTCAGTCATGGCCGAGGCTCACGTTTATTGCGTTCGTGTTCTTGCTTCAGACCATCAGAAACCACAATGCTGCAATTAAGCCTTCCTCAGATTAGTCGTGCTGCAATGCAGTGGTACTTGCCTCAGTACCAATAACAGTACGGACCGGAGCATGAGTTGGCCCCCGTGGGCATGCGAGCTCTCTGCATAAGTGTGTGAGCAGAATGGGTGGGGTCACGGATGAGATCTGTTATTTATTGCTGCTCCCATGGTTGGGGAAAAGAGGTGTGAATGTGTCTCTTCTGGCTTTATTATAAACTGAGGGTTGGGTGCTTATGCAGGGGACACGTCTTCCTGTATTTATTTATTTACACGTCCTTCCCAGAGAGCAGTGAACCCCCCAACTGAATTAATCAATGCTGTCTCTGTGCTCTGTCCCCTGTGGGTTTATGCAGCCACATGCCTAATCAGATATTCCCGTCACCAACTCTATAATCATTTACCACGTATTGACTACAACCTCCAAGAATATTCTTCCGAGAGGAGGTTTGAAGAAGGTGAAACTGGTAACCAATGTAAACGTTGTGTTAGGAGCGCGCTTATGCTGTGACCTTTACTTATTGACGTTAAGATGTGCATTATTGCTTCTGCAGCATTTGTGGCTCTGGCTCATGATTAATATGTGGTTTTCTTCAACAGCTCAAGAAGGATTTGTGTAAGGGTGTGAAATGAGTCAGTTGAAATACAAAAAAACAGATGAATGCATTCACACTGTATAACCTTGACTATGAAGTGAGATGTTTGTGGCATTACATGGAATTACAAAAGTGACGTTTTGGATTTAGATTGCGTTGCTGCGAGAAGGTTACATGATGTATGACATTTGCGATTCTTCATTGCAGAGACTGCAATGACATCAATTGGTTTTCAAGAGTTCATTTCTTTCACAAATAAGCGCATATTATGCATCGTGTGCGTGCTATGTATTCCGGACTGTTTGGCATGAATGAGTTTCATAAACCACCCACCTCCAAAGTGGTGATAAGACCACCACCATCGCCGCAGTATATGACAAGAAAAACAAGGAGAAGATGAAACCTGCCAAATGTTTGTGGGGTAAAGAGAGCAACAATGGAGCCCTAATCTGCACCCATTGTCTGGATTCTCAGTTGGAGGGAGGAGAACAAAGAGCGCCTCGGTTCCCTCGGAGGGCTCAGTACGGGGACATCGCACACATCTGATCCCAGTCTGGGCACTCCCTCTCCGGGTCCTGTTGAGGATGAGAGTCGCCAGGAAGGCTCTGGATCATCAGCCTCTAGGTCTACCTCATCCGGGAGACGTTATCCTTTCTGTGACTAGGGGTGATCTCACCGAACCGCGTGTATATCATTTGAGTTGTTTATCCCTCCGTTTATTGACGAACCAGGACGACATTCTCGCTTCACGGACCTACAACCTCCTGGTTTACTCTACCGGAGGATCGCCTTGAAACCGACACTGCGAAGGGAGGAGGGGCTGGAGGAATGGGAAAGGGGGGGGGTGACATGGGCATCTTGAAACAGTGTCAGATTTTTTAATCAACATTTGTTGGAACTGCGTAGGGCGCACTCGCGCAGCTTCGGAGCCAGTGGAAAGGAGGAGAGGAAGAGGAGCGAGGGTGTTGCGCGGATCGCATGTAGCTTCCAGTAGAGTTTTTGCATAAGCAAACTAAAACATCGACATTTTCCTCCTCTTCTGATGCAAATGTAGGCAAACTGCGCTGCACCACTATCCTTGGGCCTGTTAGGGGACATTTGCATCTCGAAGACTCCGTTAGATGAAAGCTGACAAACACACACACACACACACACACACACACACACACACACACACACACACACACACACACACACACACACACACACACACACACACACACACACACACACATACATACATACATACATACATACATACATACATACATACATACATACATACATACATACATACATACATACATACATACATACATACATACACATATATAGATATATATATCTATATATGTACAGTATACTGTATATATGTATTGCTAGTTAGATATGCATAACAGCATGTAAAATGCAAGTTACTCTAATGCACTTGCAGCTAAACTACGTTAAAAATACTGCAGCGTTTTCTACATTTCCCCTGTGCTTTGCGCCTCTATTCTAATCAGCGTGGAATTGGTGTGCGTGGGGGTCGTCTTGCACCACTACCGCCACCAACCATCACAGCAACCCTCAATTTTGATCGCGTAGTCCACAGTAGTGAAGGGAGAAGAGACCTTGAAACGAACGGCCAAGCCTTTCTCGCTCCATAATTAGTTTTATAGTGCTGGTAAAGGGCCAGTGTTTAGAATTTGATCGACGTGGAACTTAGCCAATCACAGAGTAGCTGACGCCAACAAATGGGCGGAGATTTTTAAGTAGGCGGTGCTATCGAGCTGGGCGGGGCTTGCGAAACAATGCTATGTTTCATTGCTGAGGAGTAAACGGGTAAGACTGAGGCTCTCTCTTCCCCTTTTTACCCCCGCAGTCCACCTTCGAGTGAGCCTGGAATGGACTACAGCAGTTCTCCGAGCAACTTGGACGCACTTTGCGAGAGTCCTAGGCATTTTTAAATCGTGTGATCGCTTCATTTAAACCCCTCCCCTTTCAAGTAAGCGCTTTGACTTTGTTTTCGTACTTTTTCCTCGGTCGCCTTACAGAAGAATTGTTGCGATTTCTCGTTATTTCTGACAATCAACCTTGTTTTTTGGTCGGGCGCGGAGGTTCTTGGCGGTTAACTGCGGAGTAAAAACATGACTTTTTATCAACACCCCCCCCGTGCCTGGGAAAGTTTAGCCGTTAACGGAATGGTTGCAAACTTTGAAACGTGGCTCTTAATGTCGTGTTTCTCCGCCACTAAACCACGCAGATCACAGCCCCAAATATTGTCTTAACTCCGCGTACGGATTCATTAATATTGCCTGGGGAAGTAAATGTATGTTAGCGCTGCTGGTTTTAGAAAACACAACGAGCGAGCCTTGTGCAAGTGATCCTGCCCGCCTGCATATCACGAGTCATAGCTGTAATGTTTGTTTGCATCATTTGAAGGTTAAATCCACTTTCACTCTCTTTTCTCCTTTTTTACAGTGCGCCGTGTTGAATCACATTTCTGTTGAGCGGCGATTTAACGCTATTCATTTTTGTTCCGCGGATGCATTCATCATTTTAAAGAAGACGAGTCGCAGTTACTCGCAGCAAGTTAACTTGTGTATTTTCGCGTAAAGGCAGTCACGAATGTGCAGACGGTAGTCTTCCACTTATTTCCCCACGGTAATTTATTTTATCTTAAGACTCCGCGCTAGCTCGCAGAAAGCTCATTTACAAAGTCGGTCAAACTCGTGCGAAAAAATCGACTCAAAGAATATATGTGTATATCTATCGACGACGTCTTTTGAATGTAAATGAGATTTTACTGTCTTTAAACTAGCACACATACGTACCCGATGGCCCCGGACTAAAACTGTGTGCAACAAAACGCCACCATGGCTGCGACTAACGACGGGTATCTATTTACAACTTTTTTTTAATTTTCGAATGTGCACTCGCTGCATATTTTACGCTGCATTCGGTTTGCGTTGTGACTACGACTTAAAAGTATGAAATTGGGTTAAATAAATAAAGCTGGTTGATGTAAAAATGTATTAAAATATGAACGTATGCGTTAGCATGCAATAATTGCCGAGTGTGTTCATGGCGGCGCGGAGCCACTGACCGGTGCGCGCTGGTCGCGTTTCCCCGGGACGCGAAGCCCTGTAGCGGCTGACTGCTCGCTGCGCATCGGGGGCGGAGCGCCTCTTTTATGCTTTAACACCGAACCACAATGTTGTCGATTTCGGTACAATCGCGATTAAATGATTGACCTTGAGTTAAACTCTTATACTAGTAGCAAGGAACTCTCAGTCCGTTTTAAGTGGTTTTTTTCCACGAACTGCGTCATCGCACCGATGCGCCGCTTGGTCGCCGAAATAATGAAAAATACGCACTGAAGAAATCTGTCCATTTTTTATTTTTATAAATGTACGTTTTCTGGTATTTTCAATCAAATGACTGCTTCGTTTTGTTTCACAGGTCATCAGAATGGCTGAAAATGAGTCCGGATCTCCCGGACCACTAAAGACATTATTCATATTATTATTCTTGCTATTATAGCCCAACCTGGCTTTTTTTCGGCATAGGTCGCCTATCCGAAAGGACGATTTTTTATCCTAACTTTCCTTGTTGCGGATAATGGATGGCAGAGATTTCGGAGCTCCACGATCCGTCCACGTACCTCCCCCTTTGCTGGCGGGGCTCGCCGTGGAGCCTCACCGACTCGGGGCTGCAGGAGCAGCCGGGAGGATCCCTCCTTCCTCCGGCCACTTGGCCGCGCCTCATCCGCCGCCCCTCCACTCGGGAAAATTCTTACCATCGGCTATTAACCTCCACGGACACCACAGTGAGTATATAATCTTGCACTACTTTAATGCCACCACGAGTGCCATAAAATACACTCCTAAGGATTAACTATTAACGTTAAAGGCGGACTGTTTGTGTCACTTGGCATGCGCGTTTATAACTGGATAATGTTATAATGTTGGAAATTAGGCCAGATGTCGACTTGTTTTATGGAGGCAGCGACTGTAAAAATGACAATGGCAATTATATATATAAATAAAAATCCGAGGCCAAGTTTGAGATATGAAAGTATGACATTGTGTGAAGGATTCCCACGGTTTTCGATGGGCAACACATGAGTGGAAAAGTACTTGGCCCAAACAGGAGCACAGCAGCGGGCAGGCCAGAGTGCAGTGCACTTGGATTCCATGTAGACCATTAAACCGCCGTTCGTGTTCCAAATGTTGCTTGTGCGCGTTGTCAGAATTGGACTGCTCGACGTGTGATGTTGCAGCAATGTGATACTTGGACTGCTGGCTGAGCTGGATTGCAGTGTTTATTATCGTGACAGTGCATCTGTACGGTTTGGGAGCGCTCCTCTCTGGGAACATTCTGCCCGTGGCTGTTTCTCTTCTTTCCATTTCTCTCTGTCTCTGCGTTGGGAACTCTACGTGGAAAGGGGCGAGCCGATTGCTCTTCTTGCGTTTTCTGGATAAAAGGGACTTTGCTGTAAACCATTAAAGCAACCCTCCTTGTGTTATTGGAGCTGATTAGTGAGTGTTTTTTCATGACTTGACCAGTCGGTAGATCAAATGCAGTGTTTGTTATTCCCCTCTGAGCTAGTGATTTAGCGTGTAGTTGCACCGCCTTGTCACGTCTGCTCATGTTATTAGGAATGGAAGTTTTGTATATGTGTGCATAGCCTTGTGGCCAACCAAGGGAACGTCCAGAAGCCTCTCGTTCTAAACATACGTTGTATCGAGGAAAGGTTACAGCTGTAGGAGGGTTGTTTTTTTTGGGGGGGGGGGGTGGAAAATGGAAAGTCTGACAAATACTGTCATCGTGTTACATCCCCCCCTGAAGTCATGTAGCTGCAGACAGATATACAATTACAGTTTCTCTGGTTTCTGTTCAAGGGTAAAACCCCAAGAGATGCTAATGTTTCAGATGAGGGGCCATTCTTTCGATCTTATTGTCAAATGTGGTTTGTGTGTAGCTTGTGTCACGTTGGGGGCAGTGGATGATGAAACCTCTGAGATGAACACACCACATTTTTTTCTACACTTGGTTGACTCCTGATTTGTTTGAATTTGGAATAAATGAAAATGGGTCTGGGAGGGGACACGTTCTTGAGTAAATTTGTCACCGTCATCATTGCTATTCAGTGTACAGGCAATGTTTTGTGTCATGGTTTTAACTGTCAAACAAGTTTGAAAATAAATGTCATGCTGTTAATGTTTAAATGCAAAAAAACAAAGCGCTCAGCCATGGCGGAGAAGGCGGAATGCAGAGGTGACAAGACATCGCTGCGGTCTTAAAAGTCAAAACACAAAGGTCTGCCTTAAGTGTGATAACAATTTGCTGTACCGAGGTGCGTCAGCACGCGTGACGGCAGGATGTCATCGGCTCGAGAGGCATGTTTTTTTTTTTCCCCTCCCAGAATTGTGCAGCTTCAGGGGCATAAAGCTTTACAGCTAACGCTATGCTACGTGTCTGGTAAAATGAAACAGGACCCTGTAAAGAGCATTCATTTGTCAACACGCACGCGCACGCACTCACCGTGTCAGCCGTGCTATCAGCATGCAGAGCGAAGACTGTAGTATATTGACTGGGTGTGTTGCAGCTTGACGGTTTAAACATTTTGTTATTCAGATGTGCTTTACAGTTTGGATTGCGACAAGGAACACATTCCCAAGCCAACTCATCAGAGCAGTGTGGACATCATTTTTGAAATGTTTGATTGAGGTTGACGCGGCTGCGATAGTGCGCAGTTAAAAATGACACGGTGCCACTTGTTTTGAGGAGTGACTAACGCAGCCGGCGTTAGGCAACAGTTTGTGGCTCTGCGGCCACGGTGCTCTTTGTATTGGGCGGCGCTTCAACCAAAAAGTCCTCAGAACGTGTGTTTGGACGAAGCGAGAAATGGTCCAAAATCCAAAAGTTCCAAGAGCAGCAGATCCGCGAATGGGACACGTTTTCAACAACTTCTCCTCAAGTTGAGTCTAACAAGCATGATTTTTTTTCTTTCCACAAGTGAACCTGTTTGCATTTAATGAGGCAATTATTCAATAGTGTTGTTTATAGACCGGCCGCAAAGTACGCAGCTGCACGTGATTAAGAAATGCTTTTAAATGCGCTCCAACAGTGGAGTATGTTAAAGGTTATTCATGATTTTGAGATTTGTATGAAACAATCATTGATCTCATCTAAAAAAAACGAATGACTGCTGTTACGATAAGATTATAATTTTTTTAAAGATATGTTTAAACTTACTCTAGTGGCTCCCAGTGATGGACTTTGGAGTCCAACACAAGTCATCTTTCCCCTACGATATAAAAACTGGCGTGCCTTTATTTGCACCAGCAGTTATCCGGTGTAATTGTTATGTGCTAGCTAGCTATGCCTACACCCCGAAAATGCATTGTATCATCTCTTCCGATCGTTGGCTGGCATTGCCGCTTTCGAGTTTCTGCGGGCCAGGTCTCTGCGCTGGCGCGACTGCTTTAGAGCGCCTCGTAGGCCGCGAGTGTGCACACATCACGGAGAGAAGGCAGACAAGTGACTCGGGGTGCAGTTAAATGTCACAGCTAGCATATGGAAAGGGGGCTCTACCCTGGCGTGGCTGGTTTAGACGCCCTCGGCGCATGGCAAACCTCTGCGACGAGCCGGTCGGATAAAGTCCACCCTCAGGGGCTTTAAGCGAATATATTTTTGCTGCTCAAAACATGTCATGCGTATGAATGAGAAGAGAGAATAGCTTGATTTTTTTTCAGACCCATTTTATATACTTGGGGATTTCTTAAAAAAATATTTAAAATTTGGCAGGGTTGTGTGGACAATGTCCGGGTGTGTACAGGGAGAGTTTTTAAATTGTTCCAATCCAGGCTGACAGTTGAAACCCTCCTTATGAAACAGAGGAGGCGTGTTGGTTTCTGCCCACACACTGACCCTCTCACTTACTGACTCTTCTCGTCCGCACACTCGCCAGCCCACACGCCGCCATATGAAACAGGCCGTTTGGCTTTATGGATGCTCTTCAATATCATATCCCTACAGATTACATCAACCAAACGGGATTGAGATGCCGGTCCCGCGCTCGCGATACTAAAACGCCGGCTCCGCGACATGACAGTTATTTGGTAATTGCAAATGGTGGCAATGTTCCAATTTTAATTACCACAAACGGCTTGAACTCAAGCACCCAGTGAGTCATCAAATAAGCCCGGCTGGTGTTTTTGTTGTATGGAATTGAAGACCCCCCCCCCGCCCCCTCTCCTGCTTCACTTTTGTAGCAAACTATTACACCCTCGCGGGGGTCTCCCTTAATATCTTTTTACACTACCTGTAAAATCCGGCTGGCGTTTTTCATATCTTTGGGGGGTGGGGGGGGTCCTCTCGTTCGTAGTGGAGGACTAAGTCACTCAGAGTTGGTACCAAAGCTCGAACAGAGCCGTTACGCCGCCTCTCTAGTGCAGTGCCAAAAACAATAACGTTTAGCACCTGACATTGACTTCTCCCTGCTATTATGTTGAAAGCAGTTGTTGTCCGCACCACAAGTATTTTTACACACACCAGATGCTGGCACTGATTTGTCGGTTGATATGTGGCCGTGTGAAAGTGCACGCAGTTGCGCTAATAGATTTGCTTCGCTGGGTTCTGTGCGGAAGGCAAAGATGACTTGACTCGTCGACTCGCCAGCAACGGCTGTCGCCATTAGTTGACGACCAAGCAGGCAGCTGCTCTTATAAAAGTCGTCATTAGCTTGTATTATTTAAGCCATGTACAAGTGAATCATGACAATTAAGATGATGGTGGATTTAACTTTGTATCCGCATTCCCGACATGTGTGCGAATAATGGCGCAATTTAAATTGCCATTCCTCTTTTAGTGCATTTCAAAATGGAACCCAAAACATGAACGACGGTGTTCAAAGGAACACACGTCGGCGGTTCTGAGCTTTCGATGCGGCACCGCTTTTAAAATGCAAACAATGTTGCAAATGTTTTCCACCGTGTCTTTTCAATGATGCGACGCGAGTGGCCGTCTGGTGGCGATACATTTTTCTCTGTCTAGCAGAGGTCTACCCAAGCCTTTCTTCACCAGATTGGGGCCATCTGTCCTGTTAGCTCCCTTGTGCGCGCAGACCTACACAAACGTAACTACGCTGATGAATGAGACCAGGCCAGAAATGCCTCTTGCCCATTCCTGTAAAAAAAAAAAAAAAAAAAAGCAGGAGACATTTGTAAGCTATTTTCAAAGTGCGTGCTGACAATCAAGACAGTGTTTAGTTGCGCCGTTCTGAACCCCCCCCCCCCCTCCAGCTTTACTCACATTTTCAACCCTCAATGCTCACTCGCATTGCATTTCCCAGCGAGCATGCCGACCCCCTACAACAACTGCCGTGGCCATGATGAATGACATCGGCTGTGAGCGATGAGCGCCGTGGGTATAAATTCCAGATGCGCATGCAAACTAGGGGTGTCAGTTGCTGTCGAACAATTGTCCGCGACGGCGGGCGGACCACGACTTTGAAGTCGAGCTACTCCCAATGTTTCGGACTTGGTTCTTGGAGCGACGCCATACTCAAACCGGGCGCGCGCACAAGCGACCGAACGATTATTGGAGTGAAACAGGAGCCGATGACTGTCTTGAGACGAGGGCTTGAGAACAAAGAAGACTCACTCGGTTTCACATCCCCGGGGGGGGTGGGAAGTATTGTATTTTTTTGTGTGTGCTTCTTTTCAGGGGATAAGAGATGTGTTTGTGTGAGAAGAAATGTCTTGTGTGTTGGAATAGGAGCATGTGATTGTGCTTATAGCTGCGACGGCGAGGGAAGCCCCCCTGGCCCTCACCATCGAGAGATTTATCCTGACCACAACACACTCGAATGCAGTCAGACGAATGTGGTAGCCCTTCAAATGCTCTCTCTTTCCGACTCACCCACACACACACACTTATACACGCACACCAATGCATACAGTTCATATGCACAGCGAGGTACTCGAGTGGAAGTATAATTCATGCAGCTTGTAGGGCAGGACCGCGCGTTGTCCCAGCCAATACCAATTTGTCTTCCACGGTGCTCGGATAGCGTCTGTTTACGTTTAATGTTAATGTAGTGAGTGTGTGTGTTTTTATACGTGAGCAAAGGCACAGTCCTCCGTCTGTGTGTGTGCGTGCGCGCGAAGGCGGAGGACGACGCGTCCCCTCTCGGATAAATTGAATCTTTCAGGAAAGAAAACAGGCTCTTTAAGGGAAAGCACAAGGCACCGCTGCCCCTGCGACAATAAACCTGTCAGAGGTAGACAAACGGCACACCAGCGTGCCACGTGCACGCAACTGCCAAACATGAGACCGATAGACCTCTCTGCGTGTGTGTGTGTGTGTGTGTGCGTGTGTGTGCGTACGATGCACAAATGAGCATGCTGTAGCATGTCGAAATACCCCGCGCATTAGCTAACGTGTCCGCTCTGCCATCATTCAAACACACCAAGGTCACATGGCGTCTTGTCTTTGTGCTGGCCTGGTGAGTCTCTGGATGCCCCCCCCATCCCTCCCAATGAAAGGTTACATATTTGGACCAAGACCCCCCGGATTGCAGTCTCAATGTTTTGCGTTGTGGAAGTGTCAAGAGAGTGAGAGGGAAAAGTGATATTGCGACAGGCTGATCCTTCCTTTGTTTCATCAACAATTGACTGTCATCTTCGCCCGCCACGCTGTTTCCATTGGATGTCAACCGTACAAACAAATTCTGCCCTTGTTCGACACTTTAGCGCGTGTGTGTGACTCCTATTGCTGCGAAACACATGCTGCTTGAAGCGGGAGCTTCATTAGAACTTCCTCCGAGTGCAAAAACGTGTTTGGTGAGAGGTTTGTGTTCATCAGATTTATTTAAAAAAAAATTTTTGGGGGGGGTAGCTCGCGCCACAGTTGCTGTCTTGGGGTTGGAGTCTGGAGAACAGCTTTTGGACTCCAGCAAACTAAATGCCAATTGATTAAGGCAGCGTTGACGAACCTTTATTGAGCGTATCGTGTCACCGAACGTGTACATATCGTGTACTGAAACACTCGCAGATTTTGTACCTTCTTTTGTACCATCGCCTCGCGCATGCCGTCACCGAGCGCTTTCCATTTGTCGGTCTAATCGAAGAGCAAAACAGGAAAAGAAACTCAGCACGGAACCCTTTCGCTCATCTTATGACAAGCGCGACCCAAAACTCCCTGGAGAAGTTCCCCCTTTTCGTTGAGCCGTTCTGACTCTTTAGCTCGTCGTCGACTTGTTGAAGTTCAACGCGTCGACGCGAGACCTGCTTCTGCGTTTAATTTGTGTTAAGGAATGTCATTTTTGGAACCCCGTCCGACTTGCGGGGTCTCCGTTTGGATGAGTCGCTTAGACGGCAGCCGACGTGGCCGCTTCTGACTTCTGTGATTGGCTGAATGTAACGTCGGTGGGATGTCCGCCTCCCGACAACATGCGCAAACGTCTGTTTTGATGCAAATATGCCGAGATGCACCATTTGTTGCTTCATTGAACAAACGCTACAATAATATACCTACTGCAGATTTTTATTTTCTGACAAATCTACAATTACGTGTCTTGGGTTGCCAATGGCAACCGTTTGTGATTGGACGATCGAGGTTACCCACATATGCAGCAGATTTTCACTTTACACTGCGGAGGGCGACAAGTCGCTTTTAGTTAACTCATTCACTCCCAAAGACGTTTTTATATGTCTTTTCAGACTTGGTTTAAAATTGGCTGGGACTGAATGAGTTAATGGCCCTGTAGTATTGTTGTATGCTTGGTCTGGTTAAGGGTTCATCGCTATCGCAGTGTCGCTGACAGTTTCGTTAGCCCATCTATGGTGTTTTGCAATGTGTTTTTAGCATTACGCTCGAAGCCGAAAATCAAAGAAGCCGGGCCGATGATGGTAATTGGCCTTGACTGAGGCCTGCGCACTCCCGGCTGAGCTTTGTTTCCAAAGTATGCGTGGTAGATGTTTGAGATAGCGAGACGTGCCTACCCCGAAAACTCATTGCTGATGCAGGCCTGCTTTTCCAAACGATTCCAAAATCCACTTTGGTGTGGTTGTAAATCTTTGTATCAAAGAGCAGCCAAATGGCCGTCACAGATAATCCGAAGCATATTAGCCGGGTGATATATTTTGGGAATGCCACTCCGTATTCGGCACGTAAGCGTTCTCAGATTTGGAAATGTGGCTGTGTGTACTGCAAATCTGCATCCTGCTGTGTAAGGGAAAGAAAAGTCTCTCTCGTTGCGGATGCCGGTGGCATTGTGGTGCTTGGGGCGCAGACTGCAAGCACAGTTTTATTAGAAGTTTGTTAGGTTTTTAAAATGTTTTATTTTCTTGCAGGAAATAAAATAAAGAAATCAATTGTTGACCCCCCCCACCACCACCACACCAATCCCACTAACTGCTGATGGATAACAGATGGTGTGTGTGTGTGTGGGGGGGGGCATTTCACTTTTTTTTTTAAATGTAGTTTTATTTTGCTTTTGTTCCTGTTCCTTTTTTTTTTTATGATCAAGTTTTTTTCTGTTAAATTTGTCATTGTTCTGTGCTCATGAACATCCCCCAAGCCAATTTGACCGAGTCCGCCGTTGGCCATGGCAGCAACGTTTCCTGAATGGATTTCCAACCGACCTTTCATTTGTTTTTTTTTTTGTTTTTTTATCGAGGATCTGAATATGGAGACTCAGAAGAGGCTTCCAGTCGGAGCATGTTTCCTGGCAACTCGCTCCTACCAATATGGCAAAGTAACCATCTTGTGAAGTGGGAGCTGTTTTGTGTGCGCAGGCGAGGGGGAAATAGACTCGCGTTGGCAAAAGAAGGAATTTGCGATGATGGAAAGAAAGCCAAGAGAGTTCATTCGACTCATTCCAAAACATTTTGAGATACATTTCCCTTCAAGATGTTTTGGGGTTTGCTTCTGGAACGAGGATAACAAATGTTTTCGCCCTCTTTCCCTTTGCGCCGCCGCGACTACAAACTGGTGTGCTGGGCGAGCCCCCCCGCCTGCCCCCCGACAGATTCTGCCGCTTTTGCTTCGTTCGGCGCGCAAAGCGACGCGAGCGTTGCGGCACGACAACCTGCGGCTGCTTCGCCCCGACAACCCGCTTGCTCACACAGCCCCAAGCATCTGACGGTTCCTTGTCGCGAAGAACATGGAAGCGGTGACGGCGCAAACTCCGACCTGGGTCCGTGTGATTGCCCCGCCCCTCCTTCTTAATCTTAAGGGGGGGACCCATTTGGAGGCGTCGACAATATCGCACCCGTGGCGCAGTCGCGCAGGATTTCTGAAGAATCCTTCCGGGAGTGCATTAAGGCGTGACGGAAAAGGTGGAGAAGGCTGCGTTGGACTCCAGGGGGAATTCCATCAAAGAGGGAAACTCGTAGTTTGAGCTCTATCTTTAACCATGCCAGTCCTGGAACTTTTTGACACCTCATATGTGCGTGCACACGGAGCCCCAGGCCCGTCTGTAGGCGGCTGTGATGCGAAGAATGCCCTCATGCTCCAACCGGGGCAACTGGGCTGCTTAACGTGTTCTCTAGCGAGAGGCTGCTCATTTGGCCCGAAGGAATGTGATCTGCTGGGGAACTAAAAAAAAAAAAAAAAACGTGGCAGGTGGTGATTGACTGCATTGTGTGTCCGTTTCGCTCACGTACAAGCACGCAGGAACACTTTGTAACAGTCGGAATGAAGCGGAGATAGAATCGAAAAAGTAGCGATACCATGACAGTCGCCAACGAGTTTTTTTTTCCCTTGTGATATGCCGTCGGTTTGTTTTGGAACTCGACCCGTTTCCTTTTTTAAAAATGGTTTATCCCATGAAATAAATGTGGGCTATTTAAGGGGCATTGTTTGTGCTGTTAGCGTGATACGATCAAAATGTAGCTGACGGATGTTCTACGTGGTTATTCATCTCTCGTTCTGGCTTGCGTTTGCTGTCGCGGGGAGAGTTCTTCTCATCTGTGTTTTTCTTTCTTTCACCGCCGACTTCTGCTCAGTTGACAGCAATAACGGGAATAAATGAACCCCAAGATGCCGCAGTAAACGCACACCCGCTTCTCATCAGCAAACCAAATTGTGTGCAAAGACAACGTCACCGACTGCCGTAGTCAAGCCACTGCCGTTCGCAGAAGTCAAATGGAAAAAGCTGACTTGAATTAAAAAAGGGAATTTCTCTTTGGTCGCTCCAAAAATGCACCAGGCGCTGTTTTGATG
Organism: Hippocampus mohnikei; assembly: GCA_026261675.1. Lineage (NCBI taxonomy): Eukaryota > Metazoa > Chordata > Actinopteri > Syngnathiformes > Syngnathidae > Hippocampus > Hippocampus mohnikei. Next base: position 4,875,985 of record JAKGUB010000328.1, read on the forward strand.
CCGAACAAGCTCGCAGGAAACACGCAAACTGAGGAATAACTGCAGGTGTGCTACGACTGGATATGAGCATGTGTTGGCCCAAGACTTCCGTCAATCCATTTTGATTTGCTATTGATTGACAAAAACTAATTTCAAACTGATAAAACAAATTATGAGCTTCCATAAGAATGGGAAAAAGTCCTACAGCAGTCTTTTTTTGTCCTTTTTAAAAATTTTGCTATAGTCCATCACATAGTTTTGTACCGCAAGCAGATTTCTGCTCCCTCCCCATTTCACATCTTGTCAGCTCTTCAAAATTTTTATGTACTCCCCTAACAAAATGTTAGCCCGTTAATTCAAACATGGCCTGCGCAGTTAAAAAAAAAAGTTTCACGAAGGCGATAGTTGAAGCCTGGAACGCATTTCAATGCTTTTCCTTTTTTTTTCCCCATGAGAGAAAGAATGGTTTTGAAATCAGGAGAATTTGGCACTTGTCGCTGAATGAAATGTTCAAATTTGAAGGTTCCGCTCTCGTCCTTGTCATGTCTCTTGCTGCTGACGCTGCTACCCGCTGACACGTGTGTGTGTGTGTGTGTGTGTGTGTGTGGGGGGCAGTGGCGGTATCAGGGATGGCTTTCCAACAGAGTTAACCGACCGGGACAAACTGAAGGTTACACACACACACACACACACACACACACACACACACACACACACACACACACACACACACACACACACACACACACACACACACACACACACACACTGTCGGCGTCTGTGCGTATTGTGCAAATGTGTTTTAAATCAAATCTGCCCACTTGTTGGCCACGCGCCTCTCTCAAAGAGCATCCAGTGGAAAAAGACAACCCACACAGAACTGTTTGCACACGTTTGTGATCATACGCACACGCTGAACGTTTGACTCTGGCGGTGCCTGCAGACTTGGAGCGCCTCGACGGAATCTGCGTGACGGGGCATGGCGGGGAAGGCTCCGCGCACTGCGGAATGGGAGCGTGCACGCCCACGTTGGTGATTAATTGGGAAATGTGTATGTATTGATTGGAGAATATATCGGTGTGCTGACATATTGCGGTTTTAATGCAGTTTTTTAGATGCAAAAAAAAAAGAGCCGTTGGCGTGCGATAGACACACGCATGCAGACACAAACACGCCTCTCTCCCCCTTGCCCATGTCGAAGAGACGAAAGCACCCCTTCCCCGACACACATGGATAGTTTTATCAGGCTAATGGCTGCGCACTGCTTTTGGTTAATGGCCTGGGCAGGAAAGTGATGGCACACCTCGGTTAAACGCGAACCCTTTTTTTTCCCCCCGTGCTCTTGAGATGTGCGATTGAAAGGAAGCGACAAGAGTTCAAAGGTTCAACGTTTGCTAATGGTCTGATAGTGCTTGGTGATGAGCCCGCTTAAAAATAGCCCCGATAAAAGTATCGCTGCTGAGTCAAGGATTTCTGACTGGACAAGGATTTGGTTTGCAAGGTGGCGCGTTGGATTTCGGCTCGATTCTTTGAACGGTGCGCGTGTCTGGAAAGTGGTTAGCGCGAGTTTAAACGGGCGCAGCGGACGTCGTCGGGGTCCAGCTGATGCCCGTTGGTTGTGATAATCAAGTTAGGAATGATGTCTGCGCAATCTGAAATAAAGCTTCATAAAACGTCAATTCTGTCCGGCCCCGAAGGGAATCCTGTGCAGTCGATAGTCGAGATCGTAAAACCTGGAAGATGATCCTCTCTCCGTTCCGCTATACACATCAACTGCCGCGAATCAATCACAAACCTTGGCGTCATAAAACCTTAATCAGGTAACATTAGAATATTGAAAGTGTTATTTGAACATTCACTTGTGAGTATTGAACTAAGTTGACCACAGTTGAAAACATGTTCTTAAGCTTCATTATGATGTTGCCTGACGCGTTTTAAAGGACACTGGTTAGACCGCTGAATTTGTGTGTGTGTGTTGTTTTCCCCGCCTGTGAAATGATCCCTTGAATTGCGAATTGTCCGCCCTTTGGCAGCTTTTTCGATTTTGTGGAGCTGCTGAAATGGTTGCGACAGCTAAAATGTCCGTGATGCACCCGAACTTGTTGCTGAAATGCAAATCCATGCGGCAGAGTTTGGCTCAGCTCAAAACAAGGTGCCCTTGTGTGTAATGTGCCCCCCCCCCCCCCCACAAACCCCCACAAACAAAACGAAAAAAGAACATCAGGTTGCATTAAGCCGAAATCTGCTTTATTTCCTCCCGATAAAGCCGTCATTGCACGATTGGAAAATCAGCGGGGATTTACACATCGGCCACAGGGTATTGTTAATATTTATTATCCACAGTTCCGCATATTGATTGCTTTTGTCTGGTTATTACTTTTGGCAGTGGTGGTTGCTATGGTGACTGCCAATCCTTATTTTTAATGTCTTTTTCCTCCCCAGGTGATGCCTTCCCTACGGGATCCAATCCCTTCCTGGCCGGCTATCCATGCCCCTCCCCCTTGACCGCCGACCCCGCGTACCGATCATCCAATCCCGGTGGCTTGCCGATGGCTCAGCTTTGGGCGTCACACGCTCACGAAGGTAAATTCCGGCGAGTCCATCAATCACCGGCGTCCATACTCTGCGCCCGCCCACCGTTCACCCCCAGAGGCCTGTTCTTCTTCTTCTTCTTCCTCGTCGTCTCATCACTTCCACCGGTGGGAGTCTTTCCCATTTTCTCTTTCTCTGCTCCTGGCTCTGTCCTAAATGTGTCTCGCTTCCCTTTTTGCTCCACTCAGCCAGTCTCACTTTCACCTGCCACGTCTCAGTTTAATGTTACCTTCTTTTCGTCCTTTTTTCTTTTTTTTCAAGGCCGGTGCCCAACATGCTCTCCAACTCCCTCTCCTGCCCCACTTTTTCAACATTTCTCTCTTTCTCCCTGACCTAGCTTTTCGGCACACACGTGCACGCATGTGCGGATGGATGGATGATCGTGTCTTTTGTCTCCTCCTGGGAAGTCTTTGTCCTCTGTCCTCTCCTTTCTAAAACTCCGCTCGGCGATTGAATGCGTGTGCCCTCGTTACGTGTTCTCCGATGAAGTCTTGCCAAGAGTGGTAGAAAAGTATCGAATGAGGCACATCTTGCAATGGCATCTGGGAGAGGCTCCAGTGGAGAGAGTCCTGTGGAAAGACAAGTCAATCTCATTTGGGGTTCATGTTAAAAAAAAAAAGGTTGCATGGTGGACCTGACAGATCTGCAGGACTTTCCAGTGATAGGTGATCGTTTTGTTCCATTTCGCCCCATTTTGTGGAGTTAAGACAGGTCATCACTATCATGTGAGTCTAAGGTGCTGATGAATTAGGTAGACTAAGCTTCCAGAAAGTGGAGACGAACCCCCTTTGACCGAATATTCAGGAGATGGTAGACTCGATGGAAATTTCAATGTAGTCCGAATTTAAGCACAGAGATCTGGCTGAAAACCCCGCTGCTGACTCAAGAGGACAGAGACACGGATATAAATACAAATTCGTCATGGCCTAAAGGCGCTTCGCGATGCCTGCTTGTAGTACAGTAGCAGCTGAAGGTAAAATTTGGAAGCATTTCTGGGCAGCAGCCTCGAGTCAGTTATTTTTTTTTGGGACACACCCACGCGTCACTCCGGATGAAAGCTGCGAAGAGATCAGCGCCGGCCGTTTGTTGTGTTTAAATGAAGCTTAGCGATAAAGCCGCCTTGCATCCAGTTGGCCCCCTCGCTGTAATGCCGCCTTTTTTCTTTCCACCTCACCGTGCCTTTCGCCATGCGGCGGCACTGCTCGCCTCTCTCGGCGTCCGCCTTCTCACAAGGTAGACGGATTTACACGCCGGTTCTGCTGCTCGGCCGTTTCACGCCGGGCTGGCTGCGGCGCCTTCGAGACGCGTCGCCGGCCCTGTGGGAATGTGTGGCAACGCCAGTTAGCAGAGGAGTTACAAACGAGCGCATCGCTAGCGTGGAAATAAAAGGGCAGAGGATTTTTATTTTTTTTTCTATATTAAGAACCGGTCTCTGAGAGCAACAGCTGGCTCCGAGGCAGACTTTAGCCTGCTGTTGACCCACGAATGGAACAACTGACTGCAGGTGTGGCTGCCGGGGAGGGGGCAGGGACACACAAAAAAAGTGTGCAAAGTCTGACATAAAGTATGCCGTTCTTGTCATGCTCAAATAGGAAGCTCAGATAAGCATTCAGACTATGACCCAATTCATGTCGCCGTCCTTCTGCGCACAGTTTCAATGGATTTGAAGTGATAATTAAATCAGTCTTTTTTGGGGGGGGCAGAACCTCAAAATAGTAACATTCACAGTTGCATGGACTGGTGAAAATCCATCTTACGCTGAGCTAATAAAGGAACTATCAAGGATCGCGAAGGCCGTCATTAGGTTGCGGACTGCGGCTGCATGAAACGTGTTGCTTTGCCCAGATATGTTCCGTCTTCAGGCCAAGTTTCTTGCGTGGTTCTCAACACCGGCACATTTTCTTAAGTGGATCTAAGCCGTAACTATTTCTTTTAATCCATAGTTTCTTCTTCTGGCACTCGGTGAATGCTGGGCTAGAAAGATAGAAGCGATGTAGACACACAGGAGGATGGTCAGCTGTTGCTTTGAGTGTTTGACAATAACAAAAGGCTTTTACCGCAATTGCAAAAGAAGCTATGATATGAAGATATTGGATGACACGGGACATATTCTACGTTTTGGTAAACCGTGTGTGTTTGGAAGGCTGATAGATTATTCGTGTTAGCAAAAGCTGAAGGCTATTGCTAATGCGATGATTTCAGCTATTGCTAACGCGATGATTACTAGTCACGATTTTATGAATGTGTTGCCTGCCTGGCGATTATCCAGATTCCTCAAATGAGTACATTCCCCTTTTTGACAAAAAAAAAACATTCTCAAAGGACCTAAGTAACATTTCCGAATTTTGTGTTTGAATTCCTGTGAATTCAAAAGTTCTCTTAAAAAAATAGCTTTGCTGGACTTTAATCGGTGCCTGTTGATTTTCGTTACGGTAAACGAAGTTAGAGAAATTGCATTTTGTGTGCACGCGTTGACTAGCATGATGTTCGGGCAAATGAAAAGAACCTTGTGATTTTTGTTTAAGAGTTGAAATGATGGAGTGGAGGAAACGGATGAAGGCGCCGTTGTATTTCGAACCCGAATCAAATGATGTGGTCTGTTTTGTTTTTTTAATCTCTAGGCTACCCTCTTCATGGCAGCCTGTACGCAAGTCCCTACCTATCACTGGGGCACTTGGACCCTCCCTCAATTCCACAAAATCCCCTTTATGACTCCCACAAAGGTCAGTCCCCCCCCCTATGATCTATTGCTCCCGTTGATGCACTCCAGCATCTAATGTGTCCTCATATCCCGAGGTGTTTATTTGAGCTTGCTTTTCTTTTACTTTTGTCTGATTTTTAGAGAGCTTTTTCCTGCCGGCGGCTGTCAGCCAGGCGCCCCTCCGCCCCCCATCGGCTCCTCAAAGCACACTGTCCAGCTCGACGCCGCCTCAGAAGGCGCCGCGAGACGCGGGGCGGGAGAGGGCCTATCGGGGGGAACGGGACCGAGACAGAGAGCGCTCACGAGAGGAGCTGCGAGCGCACAGTGTGGTGGACCTCACGCTGGATGGGAAGAGCGAGGAAGACCGGCGGGGGCGCCCCGGGGATAAGGAGCGAGAGAGGGAGAGGGAGAGGGACACCGAGAGAGACGGCTGGTCCTTCCGTCACCACCACCACCACCACCATCAGAAATCCAGCTCTCAGCCCTCCACGGGGGAGCCCAGTTCAAGGCCGTCACCTGCGCTCCCCTCCTTCCCTCCAGGAGGCGCCATCAGCAGGCTCCTCGGACACGAAACGGACCGAGGGAGTCTGGAAGGGGAGCTCTGCCCAAGGGCCCACCAACACTCGAACTCGAACAACTCCAACTCGCCGGCAGCCTCTCACTCCGAACGACAAAGGAGGAACGACTCCACGCCGGCCGGAACGCGCCACTTCTCCTACGCCCTTCCTCCTTCGCTGCAGGCCTCCATCACTGCCCCGCCCCTCCCCCACACGCTCCGAGAGTGCACGAGAGAGCATCGAGTCACCGCGCCGACGTACGTGCCTTCTGTGGAGGTTTACGATGAGCGGGTCGGGCCCATCCAGATCGCATCGCAGGCCCGCGACAAGCACGGTGACAAATGCAGAGACAGAGAGCGAGAGAATGATAAAGAGCCCGAACGGGAAAGCTACAGGTTTCCCGAGAGGGGCCTGATCGAACATCCTCGACTTTCCCAGCCTGGCGACTCGAGCAATCATCGAGAGGAAGGTTCCGTCATTTGTTCCAACGGTTCCGCTGGCAAACGCGGCCAGGATCCTTCTCACTCTTCCAATCAATCGAGGTTTAGCCCCGAAGCCCGGGACATGTCCAAGCACTCGAGTCGTTTGGGCTTCGAGCGGGCCGGGGCGGACAAAAATTGGAATTCCATCAGTCCTTTGACCAGCTACGCCACCAATCACATGGCCGCCCTCGCCGCCCAACGCGGACACGCGCTTTCTTCTCCGCACAGTCAGCCGTCGCACGCGCCCATTTCCCATTCCCCGCACGCGACCAACCGGCCCGCCGCTAACGCGCACAGGCATTCCCCGCACGCCACCGAGCACGGACAGAGCCGCGCGGGCGAGGAGGGCAGTCAGAGACTCTACCTGGACCCGTCGGCCCTTTACCGACCGGGAGCGTCCGCCGGGGCGGAGAGAGCCTCCGCGCCCTCGGAGGTGTCGGCCATGCAGAGTCTCATTAAATACAGCGGCAATTTTGCCGCCGAGGGGCCCGCCGCCTCCTCCCGGCTCGCGGCGGACACCCGGGGGCCCTTCGGAGGTTTGGCCAGCATCGGGATGGTCGGCGATCGAGACCGGGAGAGGTCGGTTGTGGGCTCAAGTGCTTCCGGGTCACTGAGGGTGCCCCCCCAGCTGAAAAGGGAACAGGATCGACCCGACAGCGCCCGTTCCTTCGGTCGAGAGATTGAGGGCGAGGTGCGCCACCCGCCGGTTGGCATCGCCGTCGCTGTGGCCCGCCAAAGAGAGAGCACCAGCAGTAAGCAGACCGGCGGATCAACAGACTCCCAGAGACCCCTCCTGTCGACGACGGCCATTAAAGGTAAGGAGTGTTGTTTTTGTTCCCGGGAGATGGGGGGCCAAACCATTTGTTCCCTTTCCACACCTGTTCGCTGGCAATTAGTCACTTCCGATCATGCGTCGACCCGTCTGGCAAAATGTACCGCGGCTCCACGTGGGCTATTTCCCCATCAACTTTCTTTTTGCCTTCCCATCACACGCTCCTTTTTGCAGCCCCCTCCCCCGGTGATACTGCGGGAAACTCGCCCCGACTTCATTAAGATGAACCGAGAGCAAATCATTTCTCATTTTGCTTTGGATGAATTAATAATGATTCATTTTCCTTTGGCTCAAAGTCATCTTTTCTCAGCTCTGTTTGACTTGGCATTGGTGCCCGTAACGTGATTGGACATCTTTTTTGTCCGGATCGCTAATTGCGTCGTCATGTGATGCTTGTTGTCGTCAGGCTCATTTCGACGAATCGGTTTTGGCTCTCCTTCGACACCCCTTTCTGTCGTCGACCTTCTTTCGGTCGCTCTCCAAATGTCTCTTTCCTGTCTGTCACGGCTCCAAGTGTTGTTTTTTGTTTTTTTTCATCCTTTGCTCTCTTGTGATTTCCTTCAATGCCTCGACTTCTGAGTTATTTGGCAAAGCACTCCCTCCTTGTCCCACCTTAGGGCCCTCCTCTCTCTCTCTCTCGCTCTTTTCTGCAGCTTGTAGGCTGCCTCCAGTTCCCACAGCCTCACCTCCACCCACTCCGCATTAAACATGGCATCACAGAGTGCGGCGAAAAGCTACAAATAAGCCTTGAATGACAATCAGGCCATTGGTTCAGTTGCTAAGCAATGATGAGCCTCCCGAGTGATGGACTTTGTTAATGTGTGAAAGACTATGAGAGGTACAATAGATGACTCATGGAGTGTTTTATTAGCATGTGGTTGCGTATGCACGTCCATCCCCGGTTGAGGCCTTTAGTCTCTTCCTTGCCGGGGGGTGGGGGGGAGTTGCCCGATTTCTCAAACGGCCCCCTTTTTAAAAGCGACTCTTGACAAACAGCTGAGGATTTGCTGTGGAAAAATACAACAGGAGGAGGTGTGCATGCAGGGGATGGTTGACAGGCGGATAGATGGGAAGAGAGAGAGAGAGCTCTCGTGGGATGTAAAGAAGTGAGTATTAAGAGAGGTGAGCCGGGGAGGAAAGGTGGTGGCTAATCACTGGCTTTGTGATGCACAGAGGAGGATAGCATGTGGGCCAGGCTCCTCGTAACCTTGGTAACAGTCTTGAAATCTTTCCCGCGGAGCATGTCAGGGTTGGTTAAAGTCTCTTGTCTCTACACATACATTTTCTCTCTCTCTCTCTCGCTCTGAATGGTTCGGCACGGTCGTATGAAGCCTTTCTCTCCATCTCTGTACCTCGGGGACCTTGAGTCAGCTCGGCTGGGTGGAGGGCGAGAGTGCAAAGAGATCCTCATGTTTATTCTTTCCTCGATAGAGTGAGGACATTAGCCCCGCTGAATTGCGGTAGCTTTAGAAACTTCTCAGTTGAAAGTTCACCGTGCGTCCAGGCAGCCGCTAATCTCGCGCGACACTCGGCTAACTAGCCGTGAAGGTTGACAGACCGGAAAGCCGACTTTGAAACCAAGAGTAGGACTGTCGACAATAGATGGCATGTGCTGTTGCGATATTTCAAACGGTGTCATTGTTCACTGAAAATTGCTGCAGTTAGTTTGACAGAATTAGTTTGAATTGGATGATCGTGGTCTTTTGTTGACAATTGGTTTATCTCATTGGTCTCCTGTTAGCCATCGAAAGAGACAAATGTTGAAGGAAGTATGTTTCATAATTCATCATTTTGCTGCGGTCAATTGGGAATTTCTCCTTTGTGAGACAAATAAAGGTTTTCTTTTCTTATCTTGTGTAAGAATTCTACTCTGAGAAATGTTGGCCCTCTCCTGGCAAGACTCCCTCAAAAGATTTTGGTGAATCTCTGAGAATTGTGGTCCAGCCATGCAGAAGAACATTTGTGTCCTGAGGAATGTATCGTGTGTAAATATACCAAAGAGAGACTTGAAACTGCCTCCAGTTTGAATCGAGGCTTGACTGCTGTGACAAATGGGGCGGCGAGAGCAGAGCAGCAGGAAGCCACGAGACATCAAACGCGGCGCATCCTGTCAGGTCGACGCCGCGGCGACGCGTTTGCAACGGTCGGTCAGATTGAGGCCGACAAACTGACCCGCAGTTAATTAACCTCTCGTGCACGCGGCCTTGTCGTCGCGTTGCGTAACTAAGCCGCGCTCTGATATTCCGCAGTCTTGTCAAATGGTTCAGCCAACCAAATTGTCTCGGGCCCCGTTCATCGTTGCTTCACATCTTTTAGCAGGAAGCGCTAAATATGACCCCGACTTGTCTGTTGCCAACGTAGATGAAGAACGAGGTGAAGAGCGCTCGCGTCATCATGAAGACCGAATGCTTGCAGGCCGGTTGGAACGCGATGACAAAATGCTCAGGTGAGGCGGACATCTCACAGGCATGGCGATTGAAACAGGCTAACAGTCTTCTCTCTCTCTTTTTTTTTTTGGACAAATCATGTTTCCAGCGATCTAAAACCGCCACATGCAACTTTTACTCTTTTTTTTTTTTTTTTTTTTTTTTTTTACACACGCAGTTTGCTTCCCCGCTTCTTTGCAGAGACCCCAAAGAGCTGTCCGACTTCACCCAGTTGCACCCTCCGCTGCTTTCAAGCAGCTTGACGCCCAGTATGATGACAACCAGCCTCATGACCCCCAACCTTATGGTGACTGGAGGGGCGGGGCGATGGCATCCCGACCCGTCAACTCTGACCTCTCACCCCTGGCTGCCTCGCCCTGGCGCTCCTCCGGTTTGGCTCTCCAGCTCCCCATACAGTATGTGGACAGACAAATTAGACGCTTTGATGAGTTGTTCCTGTCATTTTGTCCCGATTAAAAAAAAAAAAATATGATCCTGCTATTCAATCCAATTATTTTATTCACTTATTCATTGGAAGAACAACAAAAAAAAAAAACATGAAAGTCGCATGAGTTTCTCTCTTACATGTAACCGAGGCCCTCCTGCCGGCCTTTCAAAGTGTTAAATGAGCCAGCGTTTCCCTTTTCAGCTGAACATCTCCGCCGCCCTCTTTGTCATCCGAGTGATTCCACCTGGCGCTAAAGACAGCCCGCCTCCTTTTTACGCTCGCTTATGGGACGCGCTTGCGCAATCCTCCGTGCGGCTGCGTAACAGTCTCCCAATTGGTGTAATAACAGAGGCAAGTGTTGGCTTTCTCTCAAGTGGTTGGCGCAGCAGCCGCCGCCGCCTCCAGGGGTCAAGTGCCGCAGACATTCCTGAACTTTGCAGGGACGTTCCAACGCCGATGCCTCATTCCCAGTCCAGAAATAAGCGCGTCAACATGCGCAACAAATGTCTTCAGGCTTGCACGTCAACTCTACACACACAAAACACGCGCGGGCGCGCGCAGCTCCCCGAGGGCCCTCGCAGTCTAGACGCAATCCTCTCCGAAGGAGCAAAATTCACTCCGAGCCCCCCCCCCCAAATAGAACTCGTTCTGTCCTCATAGTGGGTATAAATACTGGATGAAAAAACATGGCAGTACAAATGTTAGTTTTGAGCATTGTGAAGAAAATGTTTGCCTTTCTGTCTCTTTGGATTCCCTTCTGCGCCCTTGACCCGCCGTCCCACCGGCATGTGCCCAACCTTCCGTTTCTTCTCAGGCTTGAGCCCTTCCCCCCTTCACCAGACGCTTCCCCCAGGCTACCCGCCGCCCCTACCGGGCGCCATACCACCTCCGTACCAGTTTGTCAGAGACTCGCAGACTGGGAAGCTCATCGTCATCCCGACAGAACACTTGCCGCACTATGGTATGAACGCATTTCCCGTTTCTAAAGTTGGTGTCCTATGTGAAAAAACCCCAAAAACGTTTGAATGTTCTTTTTTCGTGCAGGGGGAGACGTCTTGGAGCGCGGGCCGCCGTGTGGCCGGGGATGTACGGCACGGGCACCTCCCTGCAGCACGCGGCCCAGCTCCAGCTGCTCTCCCAGCAGCAGATGCTCCGGCAACAGGAGCTACTCATGATCCAGCAGCACACGGCGCAGGTTCTGGAGATGCAGAGGAATGCGCAGTTTGTTGTGAGTGTCATTTGTCTCTCTTAAAAACACAAGGACCCGAGTTGCTACTGATTCCCGATGCCCCCCCCCTGGTAATTTTGCTGCAATCGGATGAATTTAGCAAGTGCAATGTGAAACCTTATTGCTCGGGCTGCCTTTTTGCGTCTTTTAATAGCGCGTCTGAAAAGCTGGTGCAACAGCACGTGCAATCCGTTCAGAGTGGATGTACAAATTAGTGCCTGCTTGTATGGCATCTTGGTAAATTAAGCACAGAGTGAGCAGAGGAGACAAAAAAAAAAAAGGATGTGAGATAAATGTGTGCATGATGTGTGTCCGCTGGATCTGTGGAATTGAGTGAAAACGACGGCTGTCAATACAAAAAAAAATGAAGCAAACTCGTAAGAGTCTCATCGAATGCATTTGGAAAGTTGTCAATCAGCAACACATTTGCAAACGGTGTCTCGTGTGCGTTTTCAGGAGCATTTAAAGGCCAGCGAGCGCCGGGCAGAGACGGACGACAAAGCGGACAAGCCGAACGCCGAAGCCAAACTCCGACCGTTGTCAAGATCTTCCCCGTCGCCATCCCCCGTGCTGCAGCCCCGCAGGGCGTCCCCGCCGCCCCGCTCGCCGACGCCGTCGACGTCCTCCCTCACCCCGCTGCCGCCGTCACCGGCGACCCACCTCAAGTCGGAAGAATTGAGGCAGAGGGCGTCGTCTCACCCGCCCGCGCCGCTGCCGCACGCGCCCTCCCCGTGTTCGGCCTCGCCGCCTCCGTCGTCGCCGCGGCTGCCGAAAGACGAGTCTGTCGATGACGGGCGGGTGGAAAGGGGCGGCGAGATGGACGCAAGCCTGCTTTTCAAGGCATCTATTCGGGTGAGTCATTTGAGTCGCCGTTTATGTCACGGACTTAACAATGTCGATATTGTGCTTGGCATTCATGTTGTTGTTGTTGTTTTTTTTTAGTTACCTAAACATTGATATACACATTTTTTTAATTCTGTTTGTAGAGCTCTCACCTGACTACTCCTACCAGTCGATCGCGACTCCTTTTGGCGCGCCTGTCCCAACTTATCACGTGCCAGCGGCGCACACAAAAGCAAACCCAGAAGCGGCTGCACGGCGCCACTCGCACTCTTTGGACTTGAGTCCCTCCTTCCCCTCAGCCCACCTGCGCTCGAGGCCGCTGGATGCCGACCAACTCAAACCACCGAAACTGACAACAAAGAACGAGTCCTTCCCGACAGAGGAGCCTGTCGCGGGAAAGCGTCGCTTCGACTCGACGCCGCAACCGCTGATTCCTCACCGGCGTAGTTGCAGTCCCGTCGGAACGCCGCGGAATAGGCAGGACGGAGCGGGCCCGCTGAAGCCGCGGCCGATAGCTCCGCAGGTCGCTCGTCCCGCGCCGCAGCGCAGCCCGAGAGCGGATGATGTCGGGCTGGAAGCAAAAGAAGAACAGATCAAAACAGAGATGCGGGCATATCGATGTCGTGATGCGTATTCTTCCCCACTGGATGTAAGCGAGCCTGAAGCAACGGCGTACGAGGAACCCGAGCGGACGCGCTACGCCTCGTCCATCGCAGCAGATCTGGGTGGTCAGGAATCCACTCAGCCAGGCGCAAGTTTTGAACGCGAATCCCATCGAGCGACGACGACGCCAGAGCGACACACCCCAAGCCACAAGGAAAGCGTCGGCCAAATCCCCGCCTCCTCCGAGTCGCCGCCCCCCGCGGTCGTCGGGTCCGAAGATCCCATGGCGGGGATGCTCGCCCTGCTCGCAGCCAGCGAGATGTGTCGGCCGCACCCCCTCGGCCAGACGGCGTCAACGCTCGCCGAAAACGCCGCCGGTCCGCTGGAGATGGTGGCGCTGGAGGGCATGGCCCTGCTCAGCCAAATGGCCCAGCGGGAAATGGAGAACATCGGCATGGAGCAGGGTGAGGCGGAATGTATAGGTGGGGTTTCAGGACGAACCTAAAATGCACGTCACCTTTATGAGTGAACTTAATGCCGAAAAACTGTTCGTTTCAACCCCCCCCCCCCCTCCCGCGGTTCTCTTAACAAGGAGCAGAACGGGGAAATTCACAACAGGTGTTTGACCGATACGTTCCTTGTTTCAATTAGAATCGGTACGATAACAGCCCTCTTTATCGTGCCTTTCACGCTTTGACGTCAGAGGGAAGTGATGACTGAACGTAGTCTTACGGAGTTGTCATCGGCCGGATGCAAAAGAGATCCGGAAAGACCGCAAGTGCCACAGAAAGGCACGGAAGGGGGGCGCGTCCTGGGAAATGCATTTGTTGAGCAAAATTTGCCTTTCATCTGCATCAGGATGGGGAAAATTCACTGAAGCATTTCACTCATTGACTCCCAAAGACGTTTTTAAACGTCTTTTCAGACTTGGTCTAGAATTGGCTGGTACTGAATGAGTTCACAGTTGGACATGCGCGTCAAAATAAGTCCCCCTTTCGAGGTTTTAATGCATTTTCGGTTCATTTTGAAGTGTCGCACGAAAGCTTAAAGATTCCTAACATTTTGTGACTAATCAATAAATCAGGTCTCGTCACTGATAATGTACCGTTATGTGTCTGCGTGTCTTTTTGCTCCGCATCCCATGACAGATTTGGCAATCGAGGGTTTGGACTACCTTCTGGAGGCAAGCAAACAGATTCTGCTGGAGGCCATCGAGGAACAGTCCCACATTGATCTGCCCAGAACGCTCCATCCCAACAGAAAGTACAGCTGGAGGCAGAGGAAGGAGGAGCCGGTAGGAAGATAAATATGGTCACCCACAGAGGAAAACGTGGAAAGAAAAAGGCCTCGACATTGCTCTTTTTTTTTTTTTCCCCCCGCAGCTTTATAGTAAAATGTCCATGGACGCGTTGGATGCGGCGGAGGTGGAATACCGCATTCGCTTGGCTGAGCTACAGAAGACGTACAAGGAGAAACAGAGAGAGATGAGCAAGCTGCAGAGACGCAGAGACAAGCAGTCAGTGCACAGCGCACACTCTCCCGACCGACTGCTGCCGCGTCTGTCGGACGCGCACGCGCTTAACTCTTCTTGTCATGCCAGCGAACGGCTGCAGCAGGAAGACGAGAGGCGGACTCTCACTCGGCGGGGCAGAGGTCGACCTAGGAAGAGAAAACACTTGGCCACGCCTCCCAAAATGGACGGCAGGCCCGCAAAGTCAGTGTGTCCCAAATCTATAAATCACAGCCTGGCGCTTTTTGACCCATTGAGCAGTTTCAAGTACATCCTGAAGTACAAATATTCTCTTGCCTCAGGGTGGGAAGGTCACTGCAATACTCGGAGGACTCTGAAACTGGGGAAGGACACAGAAAAAGGTTCCTGGTGTCCAGAGAAGATGAGGAAACTGAGATGGGGACTTTAGGGGTCAAGATAAAGAAGAAGAAAAAGAGCAAGGGCTGGAAAGACCAGGACGCATCCGGCAGCCATGTTCCCGAGGTAACCCGTTGTTTAAAAAAAAAAAAAAAAATCCCAACAGGCCTCTTCCATTCCACTCTGATTAATGATGTGTGTGTGTGTGTGTGTGTGCCGTTGTCAGGGGCTGAAGGTGAAACGCGGCCACGTGTGCGAGCAGGAGCAGCTGGCCTCCGACCTCGACAGAGCCCTCTCGCTCTCGCGGCTGGACACCGCGGGCGCCGCTCGCAAACTCGCTTCGGGCTCGAAAGGAGAGCGGCCCAGGGGCAAGTCCGCCGACGGCCGGCCCAAGGAGCGAAATATCCACTCGGCGTCTCAAAGCGGACAAAAGGTGGCCGCAAAGGCTTCGGAGGTGGTACGGAAGGTGAAAGGTCAGAAGAAGAGTGCTTTTTTCTCCCCCATGAGATCGGAGCTCAGCAGCTGCTCGAACAGTGAGTACCTGCTTGGAAAACAAACGCGTGTGCGTGTGACGTTTGAGTTATGAGCTTCGTCCAGGGATGGGCGACTTCAATGCTGGAGGGGGGGGGGGCATGTAGGAGCATCCACTTTATAAGCAGATATATGACAAAAATGCCCCCTCAGAACATGTGCATCTGTTTTTTCAATGCTTGTCTAACAGATCTACTATCCTAACTCAAGCAAGCAGGATATTTTTAACCCCCCCTTGTTCAAAGGGGATCTCTTGCATATGTGCCATTCAAGGAACCGGTTTTAAGCGCAAGAATTCATTTTGTAAATTTTTCACACACTAAAAAAAAAAAATACTCATTTTAATATTGTTGAGCTACTATTTTTTCCCCAGCATATCATTTCACCCCCCCGCCCCCCAAAAAAAACCCCAAAAACAGAAGGCCTACTCACATTGGGCACAATAAAACCAGTGTTAGTTCAACTAAGACATGTCTGCCATTTCGTAGTGATGGGTTAAATAAAATAAATTAAGAAAATATTTTTCTTTCCTCTCCCCTGCCATTTAAAAAAATAACTAAAATAAAAACACAGCCGGCAGTTCCCCATCCCTGTTTTAGCCATCGACTGGATTAAGCTTGTAAATCAAGCTGTGTGTTGTTCGCCTTCTACGTTTCGGTCTCAATTAGAATTCGGTTCATTGTTCAAGTTGCATCTCTCCCGTCTGGAACGCCTGACGAGCCGCTGACCGCTCTGTCCTTGTGCCAGACTCTGATTCCGAGGGTCACAGTTCTGCAAAAGGGAGCTGGCCCTCTCTCTCAGGAACACGTCCCCACGGCAACCCGGCCCGGAAGAGGCACGCCGCATCGTCGCCGTGCTCCGTGCTGTCCGGCGCTCAGTCGCAAAAGAAGAAGAAGAAAAAGAAGAAACACAAGCACTTATCCCTGCTGCTTGAGGAGGCGGGCCTGAGCTCCTCCGACGACTCGTTCGATCAAGGTTACTGACCCCCCCTCTTAGAACCTTGCACTGTTAACTCAGACGATACCTTGTCTGTTGAGTCTTGTCACAGCTTGTATGTTTGCCCTTTGCAAAGGCATCTTTTTTTTGTTTTTCTTCCCAGACTGTGCTTTAGCTTGACCGTCCCTACCTCTCTCTCTTGCTGCTGGTTTTTCTGCAAAGTTGCCTATTTTTTTTTGTTTTTCCTTTTTAAAGAGTTTACACATTTCTATGGTGTTTTTATTGCCTGGATTGAAAAGCATTTTGTAGAGTTTGTACATTGAATTGAAATATTGTGTGAATTTGTGAGATTTGTTTTCATAAAGTTGTATTGCAGTTTGGTACCTATCAAAAAAAAAAAAAGGCTTTATTAAAGGTTTGGACTTGACTTAGTATGGAAAGCGAGCCGCTGTGGTCCTTGTGTCGGCTTCATCTGTCTCGTCTGTCTTTGTCGTTCTGTCCAGCTGCACCTTCACGTCCTCCCAGCGCCTTCTGTTTGTCCAATATCCCTCCGTTTGGCCCAGGAAAGGTTGGAAAGACTGCTCGGTTTCAGGTTGCACAGGGACGTTTAGTAGTTGAGCTGTCTCCCCCTCCCCACATCCATTGTGGGAGCTTTATAGTAAATTTAATGCGTTATTTTTAATCCAGATGATGCCGCCAATTGACGTTTGGGATATTTGGACAAAAGAGCTTCTTGTCAGTCTACTAAACCTTCCAATAACACCCCCACCCTCCCCCCCTCACCCATTTTACTTTTGCTGTCAACCACTTTGCTCTGTCAGCCACCTCAACCCCCCTCCCCACCCTTCCAAATTGTCTTTCCCGTGATGCTTTGAGTGTCTTTCTGCCTGTCCCACGTGCTTGTGCTGCTGCTGCTGCCGCTGCCGCCGCTCCCACGACATTTCAGAAGTTTGGCAAGGACTTGCTCACGCTGCGGCTAAAGTGTAGCTTAAGCTAGACTGCGCTAAGGCGGCGTGGCTGCGCTAAGGCTAGGCTGCACTCTCGCCTCCGTGCCGCCCGCCCCAACCCCGCCCTGCCTGAGGCCACACCCCTGTCACCTGCTCTGTAAGTAGGACACGCCCCTCTTATTTTCTCCACTGCTAATACGGACAGTGCTGTATGGAATGACGTTTGCGCATTTATTCCGTGTCCTTGATATCCAACTTAAGGTCTGCAGCACAGTTGTCGAGTAGTAAGGTTTAATTGCATAATAATAGGCCACACCCTCCCACCCAAAAAGTCGAGACAGTTGTTCTACGAGTGTGCTGAATTGTCTTACTAGCGAGGACAATGGGCATTAACTTGAGTATCAAGGACAATGGAGTCATACTCAGACGGCCTTCCATGAAGCTGAAATTATCATCCATTCACAGAATATAAACTTTCACCTGATTTATTTTTTTTCCCTGACAAATTCAAGCTTTTTTTTTCTTTCTTGGGAGCCATGGTTTCACCTTATTAGACCTTTTTTTTTGGGGGTCTCTGCTGACTTGTAGACGTTAAAAGCTAGCTTTGGTAGCTAGCTGGGGTGAAGGCGGTTACCATGATTACTCAAACTTTGTACCAAAGCTAAAGCAAGGGGCCTCACAGGGCTGTCCTCTCAGTGCCTGCATCGTCCTGTCTGTTGTCTGCCTGCGAACGTTATTACAATGTGGATTCACAGTACCTCTTATGCAGCGCTTCCGAGATTCATCGACACTGAAATATTCATTTTAGATTTCGGGTCCCAAGTTTTCACGGCATGACACGGCCAATTTTGCTGACCCCGAGCGGTAATTTGGATCACGATGTATGCAATGTACACCAAGTTACCAGAGCTGCATCAAAATGCTATGCATTGACAAATACGACAATGTTCAGTTTCCACTGACAACTGTCAACACAGGTCAACCTTGAGCAAGGTTCTTCCAGTACGCAGTGGTGTCGAACCCCACCGAAAATTGTGGCGACTTCCAATTAGGGGCACAAGTCCCCCAAAAAATGAGCAACAGCTCTCCATTGCGATGCGTTTGAGGGGTGCGCCCGGCAATCGACAACCACACTCGACGTCAGTGAATCAAAACAAAAGGCAGGATGTTTGGCGCGGCCCGTCAATCGGATATGATTGCACTGTTACAATCTGACTGCTCTCCCGTACTGTGTATCCACCCTCGCGTTAACACTCTGCGGAGACTTTCCTCCTGCTCGTCTGTTGGACCTAACCGCTTACTACTAGCAACACGCCGCTAACCCGCAGTGTGCTTCAATAGCTATTTGAACGTGTGTGTGTGTTTTGTGTACGGCACGCGTTTTGTTTGCTTGCTGCAATGTCTTGTCATTGAAGGAAGGAAGTGGATCTCTGCTGTTTTTAATATTCCCTCAAGGGTGGGGGGGGTTAAATAACGGATAGTGATGTATGGGGTCGGAGGCCACGTGGGTTTTTTTTCCCAGTGTGAGTGTGTATGTGCAGTCGTGGTAGATGGCCTGTGAGGTTGAGTGCAGCAGAGTTTGGATGACGCGGCGTACGAGCTGTTGGGTGATGTCATTCTCTTTGCGCTGTGGGTTCCATCCGCCAACACGTTTGTTGTGAAGGAGTGTGTGTGTGTGTGTGTGTGTGTGTGTGTGTAGTTCAATCCAGGCTACCATGTCATTTCAAGCTAACGCCAACTAAGTCTTATCGAAGTGAAGAGTTATTTATTTATTTATTTTAAATATACTATCGGCGTTTGTTACGACAGTATATGGGGCATATCCGTCCGCCCTCTGAGCTCAATTTTTTTTTTCCCTCAAACAGACTCTTCAGAGGATGATTACGAAGCCGAGGAGGATTCCGATTCGGAAGACGGCGGCTGCGAGGAGAGCGGCCTGGGCCTGTTGGCCAGGTTTGCAGCGAGCGCCCTCCCGGCGGTCAGCTCTGCCGCTTTGAGCCTCCTCCCCGACGGCAAACATCACAGCCGGCCGAGCATTCTGGGTAAGAACACGACACACCAAAGCAGAGTCGCAGAATGGCTTCGTGCGCGTTGTTTTGTTGATCCAACGCAAACGTACGTAAAGAGTTATCGAGTCATTGACTGTGTGAACAAAAGGCTCGCTGCTGCGATGGTTCCTCTGATTGTGCTTTTTGTGGTCGAGCAGGTTTATCCGCCGGAGTGTTTTTCAGCGCCGCGGTTTGGCGGCATTGTTCAAATATTCACTCGTTTCCAATTGTCACATTGCGGTGGAACTAATGTTTCAGTGGTAAATTATGCATTGCTTGGGATGTAATCAATCGTGCTATTCTTGTCGTTATTGATTGCAGAGAATCCAATCCCTTTACATGGCTTTAAGACGGACCGACCACAATCGCATGCGCGTGGTTTCACCCCTTCCGCGCACTTTCAAACACGTTTCAACTCATTAAAACATGCTCGAAATTCCTTAGTGTCAGTTCTCACTCTTGCAGTTCTCCAAAGAGGACAAGTGTGCTTGCTTCAAGCTGTTTGTGTCACTTCCAGTTAGTCTGCTGTAAAAGTGTGTGTGTGGACTTCATTTGAACGTTCAAGCTCATGAGACTATCTTGCCACCATCAGGCTCATCAGAGTGCGAGTGGTCCGACTCCGGTTCCGACTTGCGCTTGAGGAAGTTCCCCTCCCTGCTGCACGGCAAACGCTCGGCGCCGCAACTCCCCCTGCTGCCGCCGGCGACCCGCCGCATCGAGCAGAGCAGCCCTAGCAAGCGCGACGAAACGCTGCCCGTCAAACGCAAGCCTCTACCGATCAAACGGCGCCGACCGTCGCCTCGGCCTCAGCGGCGCTTCAGTTTCGATCTGGCGCCGGCTTCCGGCTTGGGAGGCTTCAGCGAGGACGAAGCCTGGAACCGGCGGCGCAGCGAGAGGATCTTCCTCCACGACGCCACCGCCTCGGCCAACCAAATGTCATCCGTGTCCGGCACCAGTCAGAGCTCCGCCTCCGGCTCAGCCCCGCCTCTCACCCCAAAGCCCGTTTCCAGACCCAAGCAGCCCGCTTCCCACAGAGAGGCCAAAGATGCCGTGAAAGTACGTCAATTATTCATCAAGTGGTTACTCAGCGACTGGGGTGTGTGTGTGGGGGGGGGGGGGTCCTTTTCTGTTCCATTATACACTTGCTTCTCTTCAAAACCCTCTCCCGGAATTTTTTGGGTCTAGTGTATGTGTCACAGTTCCAGCAGGGTTTCCCAGCACTTTAGTCACTCTCGCACTCGCCTGCTGTCTTAAATGTTGCTGACAAGAAAGGACAACTGCGGGCTTCTCCCACCCGAGTGCATATTTGTGTGTGTGTGTGTGTGTGTGGGTGGGGGGCGTCCTTGTCGTCATTCCACCGATTTATGTTCTGACATGTGTAAAACAGAAAAAGAAGACGAAGGAGTCCTCCTCTCTGTCCGTGAGTCCGTCCTCCCTGGCTAGTCCAATAAGAGACGGAGGCCCGGCGGCTCTGAGCCTCAGCCCGGCGCGGAAGAGCCAATCGAAAGCAAAGACCAAGGCCCGGGAGGTCAGTGTGATGACTGATCAGCTGAGAAGTCATGAGCAGGGCAAAGTCATCGCGTACCGTCTCGGCAAGGTCGCGACGAGAATGCTCGAATGAAACCGTTTGACATCAACGCGCGCAAAGGCATTTACGTTTCTGGAATGCGCAGTCACGTTTGTGTGTGAATGTTGGCGTCTGTTTTTGCCACTGAGACGTCAAGTTGGCCTCACGTATGGAGATTATTGTGACATGTTGTCCATCTGTTAGAACTCTGTTGAGTCATCGTGTAAATGTTAAAGGCTGCCCAAATTGTAGTGGTTTGAAAAGAAATGTACTTTTCTCAAATCTTCCTTCCCCATTCAAATGAATTGAAACGACATTATTCCGTTCCACAAAAGCTTTTGTTGTTTTAATAACCAAAAATATCACGATATTAATATAGTTTATACAAATTGAGTAATAATACAATTAATTACAAGAATGTATGCCTGTGTGTAGAGTTATATTATCTTCTTACTCCAGCATGTGTGTTCAAATATCCATTGGCTTTAAAACTGCAACCATCAATGCTAACCATTAGCATCTCAATTGAGTCTTGCCTTTTTTTTGTTAGCGCTAAGCTAAGCGGACTTTCATCAGGCCAAATTGCGTGATTGATTGAAATACAATGCACGAGGTCTAGTCGTATTATCCAGTAGAGGGACACAGACTTGCCACACCCAAAATGCATCGCTGCAAAGAAGACACGAGATTATTACCATCTTCACATTATTGTTGTCGTTTGGAGTTGTGTAGTACGCATCATGCGTAGAGTTGTAATAATTTGACCCTCTCATGTTGCTAAATGTGATCGCCAAATATGAGAACCATCCCTCAGAATGACGCAGTGCCGTTCTGCATGACTGCAAACTCCACCCGCGATAATAAACAGTGTCAATCAAAATGCACAGGTTTTTTCCCCCCGTACAGCTCTTACTCTAATTACATTATGCAAGTGGCTGCTGTATATAACCAGCTGGTGTAAATAACTTTCAGGGCAAACCGAAAACCCATCTCGCCTGGACGCAAATGTGTTTTTCTAAAGCCGAATCAAGGAATACGATCCGTTAGTAGAAAAATAAAGGGCATTGGGTGTCATTTACAGCAGTCCAGGGGAGCAGTGAGCCGGCTGATGGAGAGCATGGCTGCTGATGAAGACTTTGAGCCCAATCAGGACAGCAGCTTCAGCGAAGACGAGCTCATCCCGCCGTGCGGCAACAGTGTGCCCGAGAGGTCCTCGACACCCGGTCAGCGCTGTTGGTTCACGCCTCAGGACCGTCGCGATTCATAAGAACCTGCAGGCATGAGTGTATTCATGTCCTGTGTTTTTGTTCTGTTTTGTTTGTTTCTTGCATTCAGCTCCAGTGCAGTGTGTGTTGGACAAAGACTCTTTGGCGGACGGGCTACGGGTTTTGATCCCAATGGATGACCAGCTTCTCTACGCAGGGCACGTGCACACCGTGCACTCGCCCGATATGTGAGTATATTACAAGATGTATTCATATTTGTACTATGTCTTAGCTCTTCTCAGCTCATCAGTACGGCGCTAATATTTGTTGCTACCCACCAATTGGTGACTTATGATATTGACGTGATTTTTTATATATTTTTTTTAAAGCTGTTCGTGATTGAGTTAGCAAAAGGTTTAGCACAGGTGGGTGGAGCTTGGCTTGATTCATTTTTTAATGTTTCCTCTCTGGCTTATCGCTTCTGCCCAACTGTTTTGAACAACCGTTAAGAGTTTTGAGGTTTCCATGGACAGGAGAAAAAACCTTTTTCGATTTCACGTGCCAAAGTGCCTCAGGATGCAGTGTAACGCATACTTAACATCTTAATCACCGGAAGCAAATCAATAAGAGTGTTTGACAAACTCTGAAATGGGGGGGAACATCAGCTCTAGCTTGCTCACTTAGCTGCAAATCCAATGGGGCTGAGTTAAAAGAAAACGAGACTTAATCTCCTTTAAAGCAGGATTAATATTCTCGGGGAATGTAAATGTGATCCGCGCAACAATTGGGACAAAGTACTGTGCAGCCATAATTTCGTCAGTGTCGAGTTTGGTTTCTTTTGAGGTGTGCCGCAAAAATAGTCGTAGCAGCCTCAGCCAGCTACGCTTAGTTTAACTCGGTTGGAAATGACGCAACGTTACGTTTAGGACAGAAATCACAGAAAGGAAAAGTGAATGCGGCGCATCCCAATTTGTCTTGCCGCGCTTTGAGCCGCCTGTAATTGTTTGCCGCAGATACAGCGTGGTGGTGGAGGGCGAGAGAGGCAACCGGCCGCACATCTACTGCTTGGAGCAACTGCTGCAGGAGGCTGTGAGTAAAGCGGATGTCACTCGCATGAGAGCGGCGCGGTTCAACGCGCCACGTCGCTCTCGCTCGGATTTCTAGTGACACATGAGAGCGCGGCCGCTCGGAGACGAGAGTGAAACATGAAACATGCATGACCCAAAGTAGGTCATACGTCATGTGACGGCCACATGCGCTTAAACCGAGCTCTCGCCCTCTGCCCGCATGGCTTATTCGAGTTTATCTCTGTGTAGTCTTGATGCGGAATAAATAAACGAAGCTCAGGCCAATGCCGGTAAGAAACACTTGCGTGGTTCTGACATTTCACGTCCTTTATTCTTGTCTGTGTTCAGATCATTGATGTGAAGCCTCCTTCGGTTCGCTATCTCCCCGAGGGCACCCGCATCGCTGCCTACTGGAGTCAGCAGTACCGCTGCCTTTATCCTGGCACGGTTGTCAACGGTACACGAGCGCGCACGCACACACACAAACAGTGCTCGGATGCCATGAGTCATAGTCAATTTCCAATTAAATGCTAGCTGGCGGCACATGACAAATGTATGATGTCCACTGGGCTATTTCAATACGGCAGAGTGCGCCGCTATACCCGATCGTCGTCGCGTGAAAGTGTAAATATATCGCACGCAGTACACACCTACTGTCGGAGAGGTATTTCTTTGACCGTGTGTTTATTATTCTGGCCATGGTCTGCAGTTCACCATCTGAGCCAGAGGGGGCAGTGTGTGCAGCGTAGAAGCTTACAAGGCATTTCGGCTTGGTTGTCACCAAACCTCCAAAATGCACTCGTCACTAAGTGCGCTGCCGCATTGTGGCGCATGAAATCGACAAACACAAAATACCCGCAACGTCCACGTTGATAGTCATGGATGGTGACACCGCGTACTTAAGCTAATCGGTCCTCACAATGCAGCTTTGTTGACGTTTTGGCATTGACGTGATAGTCCTCCAAATGGTTTTCTACTCTTGATTTTCGTCGAGCCCGACTGCCAAGTCATTGGCTGGGAAACAGTTTTTTTTTTTTGGTCGGTGCTTCTCGGGTCCACTGCTTGATGAAAGTGGGGCAGAAATGCAGAACAGAGGCGTTTGTAGAAATAGGAAGAGAACACTTGAAAGACCCAATGATTTGTACGCGAACAGAAAATGAACTCAGAAATATTTCCCCTTTGAGAGCTTGTTCAAATAACTCTGAAGTTGATTTTAACTCGGGGAATAAAACTCCGGAATAGGCCGATATGACTTGGATTAGCTTTAGAATTCAACTAAATGACATTAGACCAAATTACAACTGGCATGAGGACTGCTCTTGACTTTTTTTTTTTTTTTTTTTTTTTTTTAAGACTCAGTAGTTCAGACCCGGTTTGGTTTTCAAAACGGGACAGCTTATTTCCCCATGTCTAGATATTATTTAAACAATCAATACCATTGTTAATCAACATTTAAGGTCAGTCGAGATAAGTTTTGAAACTGCCAGGCAACTTCTTATTGGCAATTTGCTGTTTTCCTCCCCAAAACAGGAAGTTCGGACATCGACGACGACGACGATCTCATCACGGTGGAGTTTGACGATGGCGACACGGGACGCATCCCCCTCTCTCACATCCGACTGTTGCCTCCAGACTACAAGATCCACTGTGAGCACATACCGTACCAAAGCACCGCTCACGCACACCATTGTTCCTTTGTCTCTCCTACCCCAATTTGAACGGAAAACAGTGAGCTTTAAAAAAAAAAAAAAAAAAAAAAATCCAATGGCCCCGTCAACAAAGAGGACAATTGTTTACATGCTCGCTCGTCCTTTTGGGGTTTCGCTTGGCCTCCGTCACAGGAAGACACAAAGTTGGTTTAGTCTTCAGCTTGGGGGCCTTAGGTCACGCCTGTTTTTATTCGCAAGATTCCTGCCTGTGTGGGTGTCACAAAAATAGATTCTGTCCACCCACAAACCGCGTTTAAGGTCACACTGAACTGACTCCATCCAACTTTTTAGAACAGCCGTTGCAGCGCGGGCAGATAGATCAACATTTTTCTAACTTTTTTGGAACGGAGTTTTGTTTGTTGTCCTTTATGGAATCTAACCGTGACTCCCATTACTTGCGGTACAAATGTACACCAAGTTGTTCTCAAAGTAACTTCCCTCAAGCATTTGATTGGATGAACTGACTTCAGGGTGAGGGGGTGACAGCACCACCTGTTGCGTTGACAGTTTACGACTTTTCGATTGCACCGCGAGGTCGACGCGCTAACCACTGGACCACCTTTGTTGGTTTCTTTAGTTGAATTTTTTTTTTTAGCAAAATCATGAATGTGATCATTTTTGCTAACTATAATCATGATAGAAAATCTTCATCCAGTTTCAACTCTTGCCCCGATGACGATCAGTTTGAGCAGCTCATTCACTCCCAAAGACGTTTTTAAACGTCTTTTCAGACTTGGTCCAGAATTGGCTGGTACTGAATGAGTTGATATGTGGCGTCACACAGGTCACGTGAGCGCTAAAAGCTTGTGTTCCCCTTGAACAGGCGCTGAGCCTTCCCCTGCACTCCTGGTGGCCAGTTGCTCTCGCAGGAGGGTGCGCAAATGCAGCAAGGAGGGCAAAGAGGCCAAGGCCGATGAAACGGCGCCAAAAGTCAAGGGCAAACCCGGTCGCAAGCCGAAACCCAAACCAGGTGAGCCGAACTCAAATAACGGATGACCGTGAGATCAATTCTTTCAAAATCACTCTTCATCTGTTTCATTTGCCGAAAAATCATTTTGTCCTGGAAGGATCCTGCTGCCCCCCGTGTCCGCGTCTCATGTTGTGTTGTTGTTGTTCCCACCGCAGAAACCTCCTTGAACTCCGATTGCAAGGAGAAAGCAGAGCCTCCGTCGTCCAGCCAGCCTCCAGCTAAATCCCAGGATTTGACCAAGGTAGCCCAGGAGAGGAGTTTGTCAGTCCAGAAAGCAGTTCAGGAGAAGTCCCGGCCTGCCTCACGGCCCGCAATGGGGGCGCAAGCAAAACCGGGTCACAAGGGCTCCATCGCGTCCCCTTCGAGTAGTCCGACCTCCGCGGGACCCAGAAAGACCAGCTCGGCTCCGATCCCAAAACCGAAATCCAAAGCTAAGCTCCCTTCTTCATCCTATCCTTCCACCTACGGAAAGGTCCTGACTGTGGACCTGTACAGCGAGCCCAATCTGACCTCATATAACGGCCAGCGGAGAGAAAGAGAGAACAGCGCCAACGTCAGTACATCCAACAGGCCCGTGTCCAGACCCGGCATGACAGCGAAGCCCAGGTCTGCCTCGACCTCCACATCCAAAAGCAAACCCGCCTCAGACCATCACGGGAACTCCAGACCCCTCAGATCCGTTCTCCTTCCCAGCCCAGTTCCGAGGCTGTCAGCGGGCAAATCCGGTTCCTCTCTGGCTACCAGAACTTCATCGGCACCGGCGACTCTCTCCGGACCCAAACCGAAGCTGCCGTCCGAGCAGTTGGCCTCCAGGCCCAACTCGATCTCCAGGCTGAAGCCCGCCTCCAGACAGGGGGATGTCGTCAAGCGGAAGCCCGTGTCCGCCGAGCCCCTTGTGAAGCTTGACCACGAGGGCGTCACCTCGCCCAAAACGAAAAAGACCAAGGCTCTGATGTTGCTGGAGGGGCAAAATGTCAGACGGGATCCCGCCCCCGTGGCCGCAGCCGACCAGAAACTGCTCAAGTCCAAACCGAGAGCTCCGGAGTGCGAGTCTGGACTGCGGGAGAAAGAGGCCACCCACACTGCGCACGCGCTGGCTAAGGAGAGAGCGGAGAGCCGCGGCAGAGGACAGGAAGCAGACGCCAGGGAGGAGAAAGGCAAAAAAGAGGAGCAAAAGGAGCCGGACAGAAGGAAGGAGAGGAAGGTTAAGGAAGAGTCTCAAAGTAGCAGCAGCAGCAGCTCCGAGTCCGAAGCAGAAAGCGGGAAAGGGAGGGGGAAGCCAAAGAAGAAATGCACCTCCAGCTGCTCTTCCTCCTCTTCATCCTGCTCCGGCGGCTCTTCCTCGTCTTCATCGTCGTCCTCGTCTTCCTCCTCGTCCTCGTCGTCGACGGACGACTCCTCCTGCAGCTCCGACGAAGAGAGGACCCCCACTCCCCCTCCGGGCCCCGTCTCCCCGTTGCCCGCAGCCCCGGACAAAGTGGAGGAGGAGCAGCGAGAGGAAGAGGAGAACGCGAAGGAGGAGGCGGACATCAAAATGGAGGAAGACGAGGCGTCCCCTCGCTCCCGTTCGCCCTCACCTTCGCTCTCAACCTCTCCGACCCCCAGCGTCGCGGCGAAAGCAGCCAAGCCGGCCACCGGGAAGGGTTCCGGTCAAAGGGGCCGCCCTCCGAAACCGAAGCCCGGCGGAGGGGAAGGAAAAGTGGGGAGGCCAAAGCGGCGGGAGGGGGTGCACCTGCCCACCACCAAGGAGTTGGCCAAACGCCAACGGCTCCCCAGTGTGGAAAATCGGCCCAAAATTTCCGCCTTCCTTCCAGCCAGGCAGCTCTGGAAGTGGTTTGGGAAACCCACTCAGGTGAGCAGCGTTGGGCGAATTACTCCCACAATGTCCTGCATTACATAATCAGGTCCTTGTAATTCCTCATATAGTGGTTTTGGGAGGGGGGTGCAAAATTAAAACTCATTCACTCCCAAAGACGGTTTTAAACGTCTTTTTCAGACTTGGTCTAGAATTGGCAGGTCCTGAATGAGTTAGTGGAATTCCAAATGCTGTACTTTTGAACTATCGTAGTTCCCCTTTTCTACGTGTTTTATGATACACACTTGTTTGCGGTGTGGCTCTCAGAATGGTGGGGGGAAGGTGGGGGGGGGGCTGCCCTTATTAGTTTTTCTCCAGGCAACAGGCACGAGGGAAAGAACACCGCGACTGAAAATGCCATTGCGATTCGACTGTTGTTAACTATTACTCAGCCGCCACGTTTCTCATTCCGCCCGGTGATATTCTCCCCTCGGACAGAGACGAGGAATGAAAGGCAAGGCGAAGAAGCTTTTTTACAAGGCCATCGTGCGCGGCCGGGAGATGATCCGCATCGGCGACTGCGCCGTCTTCTTGTCGGCGGGGAGGCCCAACCTGCCCTTCATCGGTCGCATCCAGAGCATGTGGGAGTCGTGGGGCAGCAACATGGTGGTCAGGGTCAACTGGTTCTACCATCCAGAGGAGACCAACCCCGGCAAGAAACTCACCGACAAGAAGGTAAGCGACAGGGCCAAATCAATGCCTGCTGGCACCTCGTTGCTATGAAGTCAAACACATTGCAAACCCTTCTTAATGGATGTTGAAATCCTCCTAATTGGGACATGTTCTGCCGTTGCAGAATTGGGAACAAATATGTGGGCAGTCTCTACCAGCGGCTCTGCATTCTTCTATTCCGCGAAAAGACTTCATGGAGGTGAGACTTGTGATGACGGGATGTGTTGGTTTTTATCATGATCAACATCATGAGCATTTTTGGTCGCACTGACCCTTTTACATGCAATTCTTAGCGCTAGCTTGTTTGTTAGCCACCTATCACACTTACTCGA
This sequence comes from Hippocampus mohnikei, assembly GCA_026261675.1. Taxonomy (NCBI): domain Eukaryota; kingdom Metazoa; phylum Chordata; class Actinopteri; order Syngnathiformes; family Syngnathidae; genus Hippocampus; species Hippocampus mohnikei. The sequence continues at coordinate 4,904,382 of JAKGUB010000328.1, forward strand.
ATATATATAAAAAATTATATATATATATATATATATATATATATATATATATATATATATATATATATATATATATATATATATATATATAGATATATATAATTTTTAGAAACAGAAAATTCATTCTTTCATTAAGTAATGTGATAGGAATATAATGACATTTAGAAACAATTTTAGGAAATAATTATTAGGTGAGTTTTGATTAAATGTATTCTGAATTCAAAGGAGCGAAGAAGAAAATTAAATCTGATATTTCCTGCCCCTTTTCCCAGGCAAATATTTACACCTCTCCAATCTTTAACCACACTTAAACTTAATAAAATTAAAATTAATTTTTAAAATCGAATTTCGGCCTGTTTTTTAAATTAATTTATTTATTTTTGTGGTTTATTTTTTTACTGTCATTTATTCATACGCCGCCATCCGCTAACACAACACGCGTGTTTGCGCAGCGCGCCCTCTACCAGTCGTCCCACAGCGACGAGAACGACGTGCAGACGGTCAGCCACAAATGCCTGGTGGTCGGCGTGGAGGAGTACGAGCAGATGACCCACACGCGTCGCTACGCCGAGAGCGAGGACCTCTACTACCTGGCCGGCACCTACGAGCCCACCACTGGCATGATCTTCAACACGGACGGCGTCCCGGTCATCTGCTAAGCAAAAAAAAAACAAAAACAAACCACTCACACACACACACACAAACTCGCCTGCTTGCGGGTTCTCTGGCACCTGGCGAGAAGACACGCGGACGGTCCACCGCAGAGAGTATTTAAAAGGACCCGTCGACACAGCTCATGCGCAAACCCTTTCGACTGACCTTGTCCGAACACACCCGTGTAAATACTCACGTAACAGGAAGCTCTATCCAGGCAAATATGAGTGTTTGATTTCCACGTGATAGCTCCGTCGAGAAGCTTTTAACGAAATGTGAGCGACGACACAGGTTGTGATTCTGGTGTTGCCGTGGTGATGTTACAGTCAATGTCTCAAGTCTTTTTCGATGTATCCGGAGAACAGCAGGAGCGACAGATGCAAAAGGCGCGGAAAGATAAAGAGGTGGAGACTCCCTTCCAATTTGCTGTCCAAACAGAGAGCACTTAGAAGAATAAAATCCAACACTCGGGCTCTTTTCACGCAACCCCCCCCGCCTCCCCCTTGACAATCGAAACTCCCTCTGACACTCAGGCTCAAGAGAGAGAAGGTAGACTCGTAGGACACTTGTTTAAAAGCACTTGTCCCTTTTTCATCCGCCTGAAAATCCAAATCCACCCTGAAATCCAGTTTGGAGGTGCAACCAAGAATCCGAGCAATAGATTTTGTCCACAGTCGATGAAACTGGGTCAGATTGCACAAATCTTCGGAGCTCAGGGTGGACTTTTGGCATATTTTTTTTTCCTCCCGGCTTGTAAACACATCGTCAACCTGTGTATGTGTTCAATGTATGAATGTATATTTCTTTTCATACATTCATCCTTTGCCGCTTTTTTTAAGCACGTTTCGGTCTCTACGTGGTCACGAGTGCACTTTGAATCACTTTTTGACAGAGGGTCTTGCTATTTCTAACTGGGGTTTTTAATCATAGCCCCCTTGACTCTCTTTTCGTCACACAGGCATCACACTTTCCCCTTCCCACTCCCCCCCGTGCCTATTTTGACCATTTTTAGCTTTCAAATGTTGAATGTCGTTCTGAAGACTAGCCTAGCCGGCGACCGTTCTCTCCCTGCCAGGGCTTCCAATGTTAATGAGAATGATTTTTGCCAAATCGTGAAGCTTACTCCGTCTCGGCGCCAGAAACGGTTCTCTGCGTTTGTGCTGAATAGTTGTCCGGTTAAGAGCGGATCCGATTCATTCGAAGCGCCAGTGCGCGCAGACACGAACGTTTGTCTCGTTTGCCATTCGTGAGGTTTCATTACACGTTCATCTTTGTTACGGTTCCGTTTTCCAATGAAACAAGTCCTAAGTGGAGGTCCGCATTTCTTTAAAAAAACAAAAAAAAAAAAAGAAAACACAGGAACGTTTGATCATATGCTGCTAGTTATATTCATATTTGAGGTTTGACAAGGTACCGCGAGACTCAAGAAGCCAGACGACCCGCATGAGAGTGCAGGTCACAAAAAAAAAAAAGTGAACACACAAATCGACAAGAAGTGCTGGTTATGAATGTTTGTTAAAAGCACTTTTCTCCGTTTGTGTGTGAGACGGTCTCACACACACACACACGCACGCACGCGTTTATTTTGTAACCCATCTGGATGTATTAAGTCTCTCTTGGCCGCACGTCCATCCAAAGCTCGCTCAGCCTTACAGGGTCCAACATGCACACCCTCATTCCCCAACGTGTCCTCTTTATTTTCATTTGAGATATTTTTGTATAGTCAACTAGTATGTGTTTTGTGTTTTTTTAATTTCTTGGCTTGCTTTTGCTGTGACTTTTTTTTTGGGGGGGTGTATATTATATGCACACGTCTTATTTTTATTTGTATTTTTTTACCCCTCTCTGAACAATCGTCCACGCCTGCTGACAGGCATTGGGAGCTAGCTGCTAGAGAGTAAGAGAGAGAGAGAGAATATGAGAGAGAGAAAGGGAGAGAGGTGGACTGGAGGCTGGTTCTTCGTCTGCTGTTCCTGATATCGTAAATCGTCCTGTTACAGAAAAAAACAGATTATTTTGAAAATGAATAGAAAAAAACTGATCTACGTTTTGTAAATGATCCTTCGCCGTCGAGGGAGAGAGAGAGAAAAAAAGCTTATGAGAATATACTTTGTACACGTCTAATCTTGTAAAAAATGCAAAAGGATACATTTCAATGCGAAATCAGACGCCAGATATATACTGTTGCTCTATACTGTATGTGTTAGGAATATGTTTTTTTTTTTTTTTTTTACAGACGACCACGTTTACCAGTGTTTCTTTTTAATGGTTTTAGTAACTCAGTATTTTCTATAGTTAATAAACAGATGGAACTGTACTTTTGGTGTTCTGTGTCAGTTTTTGAGGTTGGAAGGAGGAGTTTGTCGTAAAAAATAAAGAAAAAGAAATGCTCTAAATTATCATCATGACCTGATAGACAGAAGTATGATGTGTGTGTGTGGGGTGTCTATCTCTCGCCTCACCTTGTACCTCAAATTTAATATGCAAGAAACCACAGCGCCTGAGGAAAAACAACCAATCATATAAGGCATCACTCATGTGATGCCCACTTGTGGCTACACCATTGCATGAATGTAAATCCACCCCCGTCTCAGAGCTGTAAGGCAAATTTGTGAATCACTGCCTCAGCTTGAGAGCAGAATTACAAACTGGTTCCTCTGTAAGAATGGAATTTAACAGATCGATTTTATGTTGCCATAACATCGGCCTATATTGTACACATTTTTACAGCACGAGTGACACAAAAAGGTTGCCATGGAACGAGTGCTCAAAATGTTTTTAGCTGATACAAAGACAATTCCCAAGTAGAGTGGGCTAGCGTCCTTGCAAGATGTTTGAATTAAAAGAATATTTTTGACACCTTCCAATGTTTTGCTTTGGCTGCAGTGCTCCGGGGGCGGCCCGGTAGTCCAGTGGTTAGCACGTCGACTTCACAGTGCAGAGGTACCGGGTTCGATTCCAGCTCCGGCCTCCCTGTGTGGAGTTTGCATGTTCTCCCCGGGCTTCCGTGGGTTTTCTCTGGGTGCTCCGGTTTCCTCCCACATTCCAAAGACATGCATGGTAGGCTGATTGAGCACTCTAAATTGTCCCCTCGGTGTGAGTGTGGGCGTGGATGGTTGTTCGTCTCTGTGTGCCCTGCGATTGGCTGGCAACCGATTCAGGGTGTCCCCCGCCTACTGCCCGGAGACAGCTGGGATAGGCTCCAGCACCCCCCCGCGACCCTAGTGAGGATCAAGCGCTTCAGAAGATGAATGAATGAATGAATGAATGCAGTGCTCCGTTCCAGGGAGCTCCTAACCACTTTGTACGTCTCATTTTGTTTCCTTCCTCATGTGGCCTGTGCGCGTTCGAGTGGACTGCCCCTTTAATCATCAGTGGACTCCATTTTGGCAGCCTTGTAATGAAGCTGCTGGTTGTGATAAAATGGAGGGAACTTCAGCTTCCTCCACTGAGCCCCGCAGCTGACCGCAGGAGATGCATTTTCCACTGCTGACCCTTCACGGTGCGTGCGTGTGTGTCTGTGTGTGTATGTGTGTGCACTTTTTTGCATTCCACTGTGTCTGGAGGTAATTAAATATTTGCTGACATGCAATGTGCGCGCGCGAGATGGAGATCCAGTTTCATGGAGAGCGCCGCAGTCTGGGGTTTGGCTCCCTCTCACAGTTTCTCCCCAAGGGCCAGCATCAGCATAACATCAGCACCTGCTGGGAGAATCTTCCCTCCCTCTCACATGAGCGAACGAGAGAGGCATCTTTTAGCACATTGTCTCTCCCTCTCGCTTTCCTCAGCAGTGTTCCACACACACACACACACACCCTCGCACTATCCTGTGGGTGTGTTGGCAGGAAGGATTGTGATAGGCTGACATCTCATGCACAGAACTCTTCTACTGGCTGAGGCTTGTTACACCGAGGGAAGTGTGTGTGTGTCTGTGTTTCTCACTTGTACTATTTTTTAAATAGTTCTCAGCCCCTTCCAGACTGCTGTTGGTGTATGTGTGTTCTCAGCAGCCGTTTCCCAGGAGACAGGTGTCTTAAGTGAGGGGGCGTTCAAAAAAAAAAGAAGCACAGTGCACAAACAGTTGAAACGCTTCCTATTATATCCCGACTTTGACAATGTGACACCAGCGAACTATGTTTGTCCTTCTGTTTTGTCACAATGCGGGAAAAAAAGGGCAAAGTTGTCCTCACTGTCGGATACTCTCAACAGAGCAGTTGTCATTCCTCCTCTTGGTTTATTCTACAAAATAACGACAGGAAGTTTGGCAAAAACATCTCCAAAAGGAACGTGCAAATCAAGCTGTCAACAGGAAGATGCTTGCAGTCTTCATGTCACGAACAGCCGCATTCAGTCACTCTAAAATGAAGCAAATTGTATCAGCCAAACCAAAAGATGAAAATGAGCAAACATGAAACCCATAGCTGCCTATGTCATTCCAAGTTGTTCTTTTTCAGGACAACTTGGAAGGTCCTGAAGAAGGAAACTTCTGGTATAGTGAGCAACAGACATTGAACAGGTTAGCCGAGGGTTAGCCAACAGCAGTTGACGGCAGAAACATTGTGAGAGCTGTGAACTAGCACTAGATATCACATTCCTCGGTTTGAAGATGACTTTTGAGAGAAGAATGCAGGCCATATCACAAGATATAAACCTCTCATCAGCAAAAAGTATCAGAGACCAAATTGGATTTTGCAAACAAGTACGAAGATGAGCCGCAAACCAGCTTATTGTGAAGTGAATTGATTTCACTGCTGCCGTACAGCGCCGCAATCTGAAGGCATCGCTGTTAAGCGAAAATTTAAAATGACTTGCGTACAATGAAAACAAACTTCTGTGCACACCAAAAAAAGGTTCCCTGTTTTATTCATTTAGAAAATGCTTGTACTGAGATGAATGCCATACCACGTTTTTTTTAAATCAAGAAGCCAGCTAGCATTGGCTTAGCTCCTGAAATTGGAAAAAAATGTGTTCCCAATAGCCTTGCTCCAAAAATGTGGACTGTTTGACCACTCTGCATTGCATTTCCAGCAATTCTTTTTCCGGTTCCCTTTTAGTGTAGGAGCAGCAGCACCATCTGCTTCTTCACAGATGTTATAGATCTCAAATGATGAATTGGATTGCCGTCCTATTTCCTTTTGCACCGTCGTCCACGTTCTTGCGCATCAGTTCCACTTTGATGATTCCTTGGTTATTAATTGCCTCACTCACACGGTGACAATTAAAGATTTAATGAGAATCCTCCGAGGAGGAGAAGGAGGAAGGGATGAGGAGTTCCTCACTGGGAGAGAGACCGGCACGCATCGCCGCTCTCCTCGTGCTCGTCCTCCGCGCACGGGCTTCGCACGGAATGGATATTTTTTTTAAAGTGCAGTTCATGGAATATCCACTAGGGGGATACACTGTTTTGATCAGAGGAAAAGACAACATTGTTTTGATCAGAGAAGAAGACAAGAGCAGCCTCAGTCTGGTACTGAGATGCTTCATGTGACCCAACAGATGCTTCATGAAATGTTTTGTCAAAGATATGTTCATTAAAATTCAACATTTTCCTATTGTTGTTGTGCATCTTTAGACCAAAACAAAGGAAAGACATGTTATTTTGGTTATTTATAGCAGAGTATGGTATAATTTTTAATGGTCTGGCCCACTTGACATCTTCCGAGGCCCTATGTGGCCCACAATGTAAAATGAGTTTGATGCCCATGCTATACATGGTCATTTTTTGGGGCTGAAAACGCCTTACTATACATGGTGGGTTTTTTCGGCTAAAAACGCATGGTCATTTTTTTCAGGTTAAAACGCCTTACTAAACATGGTCGTTTTTTTCATCTAAAGACGCCTTACTATACATGGTTGGTTTTTTGGGGGTTAAAACACCTTACTAGTAAGCAGTAAGTTTTTAGGCGAAAAAGCGACCATTATAATAAGCGTTTTTAGCGAAAAAGCGACCACGTATAATAAGGCGTTTTTAGCGAAAAAGCGACCATGTACAGTAAGCGTTTTAGCGAAAAAACAACCATGTATAGTAAGGCGTTTAACCCCAAAAGCGACCTTGTATAGTAAGGCGTTTTGACGAAAAGCGACCATGTATAGTAAGGCGTTTTACGAAAAAAGCGACCATGTATAATAAGGCGTTTTGGGCCAAAAAAGCGACCATGTATAGTAAAGCGTTTTAGCGAAAAAAGCGACCATGTACAGTAAGGCGTTTTTAGCCGGAAAAAACAACCATGTATAGTAAGGCGTTTTAACCCCCAAAAAACGACCTTGTATAGTAAGGCGTTTTTGACCGAAAAAAACGACCATGTATAGTAAGGCGTTTTACCCCGAAAAAAACGACCATGTATAATAAGGCGTTTTGGGCCAAAAAAAACGACCATGTATAGTAAGGCGTTTTAACCCGAAAAAAACGACCATGTATAGTAAGGCGTTTTTAGCCGGAAAAAACGACCATGTATAGTAAGGCGTTTTAACCCCCAAAAAACGACCATGTATAGTAAGGCGTTTTTTACCCAAAAAAACGATCATGTATAGTAAGGCGTTTTGGGCCAAAAAAAACGACCATGTATAGTAAGGCGTTTTTAGCCGAAAAAAACGACCTTTAATAGTAAGGCGTTTTGAGCCCAAAAGCGACTATGTATAGTAAGGCATTTTAACCTGAAAAAAGCGACCATGTATAGTAAGGCGTTTTAGCGAAAAAACGACCATGTATAGTAGGCGTTTACCCGAAAAAACGACCATGTATAGTAAGGCGTTTTGGGCCAAAAAAGCGACCATGTATAGTAAGGCGTTTTAACCCGAAAAAGCGACCATGTATAGTAAGGCGTTTTTAGCGAAAAAACGACCATGTATAGTAAGGCGTTTTAACCCCAAAAGCGACCATGTATAGTAAGGCGTTTTTACCCAAAAAAACGATCATGTATAGTAAGGCGTTTTGGGCCAAAAAAAACGACCATGTATAGTAAGGCGTTTTTAGCCGAAAAAAACGACCTTTAATAGTAAGGCGTTTTGAGCCCAAAAAAACGACTATGTATAGTAAGGCATTTTAACCTGAAAAAAACGACCATGTATAGTAAGGCGTTTTTAGCCGAAAAAAACGACCTTTAATGGTAAGGCGTTTTGAGCCCAAAAAAACGACTATGTATAGTAAGGCATTTTAACCTGAAAAAAACGACCATGTATAGTAAGGCGTTTTTAGCCGAAAAAAACGACCATGTATAGTAAGGCGTTTTGGGCCAAAAAAAACCACCATGTATAGTAAGGCGTTTTTTACCCAGAAAAATGACCATGTATAGTAAGGCGTTTTGGGCCCAAAAAAACCGACCATGTATAGTAAGGCGTTTTATCCGAAAAAAACGACCGTGTATAGTAAGGCGTTTTTAGCCGAAAAAAACGACCATGTATAGTAAGGCGTTTTGGGCCAAAAAAACGACCATGTATAGTAAGGCGTTTTGGGCCCAAAAAAAACCGACCATGTATAGTAAGGCGTTTTATCGAAAAAACGACCGTGTATAGTAAGCGTTTTTAGCGAAAAAAGCGACCATGTATAGTAAGGCGTTTTGGGCCAAAAAAACGACCATGTATAGTAAGGCGTTTTTTACCCAAAAAAACGATCATGTATAGTAAGGCGTTTTGGGCCAAAAAAAACGACCATGTATAGTAAGGCGTTTTTAGCCGAAAAAAACGACCTTTAATAGTAATAGCATTTTTTTGGTCGTTTTTTTCGGGGTAAAACGCCTTATTATACATGGTCGTTTTTTGGGGTAAAAAACGCCTTACTATACATGGTCGTTTTTTTCATCTAAAAACGCCTTACTATACATGGTCGTTTTTTTCATCTAAAAACGCCTTACTATACATGGTCGTCATTTTGGGCTAAAAACGCCTTACTATACATGGTTGGTTTTTTGGCTAAAAACGCCTTACTATACATGGTCGTTTTTTGGGTTAAAACGCCTTACTATACATGGTCGTTTTGGGCTCAAAACGCCTTACTATTAAAGGTCGTTTTTCGCTAAAACGCCTTACTATACATGGTCGTTTTTTGGCCCAAAACGCCTTACTATACATGGTCGTTTTCTGGGTAAAAACGCCTTACTATACATGGTGGGTTTTTCGCTAAAACGCCTTACTATACATGGTTGTCTTTTGGCCCAAAACGCCTTACTATACATGGTCGTTTTTGGGGTTAAAACGCCTTACTATACATGGTCGTTTTTCGCTAAAACGCCTTACTATACATGGTCGTTTTTTCAGCTAAAACGCCTTACTATACATGGTTGTTTTTTCGCTAAAACGCCTTACTATACATGGTCGTTTTTTTGGCTAAAACGCCTAACTATACATGGTCGTTTTTTGGATAAAACGCCTTACTATACATGGTCTTTATTTTGGGCTAAAACGCCTTACTATACATGGTTGTTTTTTGGCTAAAAACGCCTTACTATACATGGTCGCCTTTTTTCGTTTTTTCGGACAAAACGCCTTACTATACATGGTCGTTTTTCGCTAAAACGCCTTACTATACATGGTCGTTTTTTCATCTAAAACGCCTTACTATACATGGTCGTTTTTGGGCTAAAACGCCTTACTATACATGGTCGTTTTTGGATAAAACGCCTTACTATACATGGTTGTTTTTTCGCTAAAACGCCTTACTATACATGGTTGTCTTTTCATCTAAAATGCTTTACTATACATGGTCGATTTTTGGGCTAAAAATGCCTTACTATACATGGTCGTTTTTTGGCTAAAACGCCTTACTATACATGGTCGTTTTTCATCTAAAACGCCTTACTATACATGGTCGTTTTGGGCTCAAAACGCCTTACTATACATGGTCGTTTTTGGATAAAACGCCTTACTATACATGGTTGTTTTTGGGGCTAAAACGCCTTACTATACATGGTTGTTTTTCGGATAAAACGCCTTACTATACATGGTCGTTTTTTGGCTAAAATGCCTTACTATACATGGTCGTTTTTTGGCTAAAACGCCTTACTATACATGGTCGTTTTTGGCCCAAAACGCCTTACTATACATGGTCGTTTTTGGGGTAAAAACGCCTTACTATACATGGTCGTTTTTCGTAAAACGCCTTACTATACATGGTCGTTTTTTTGGGCCAAAACGCCTTACTATACATGGTCGTTTTTTCGCTAAAACGCCTTACTATACATGGTCGTTTTTGGCCTAAAACGCCTTACTATACATGGTCGTTTTTGGGTTAAAACGCCTTACTATACATGGTCGTTTTTGGCTAAAACGCCTTACTATACATGGTCGTTTTTTGGCTAAAACGCCTTACTATACATGGTCGTTTTTTCATCTAAAACGCCTTACTATACATGGTCGTTTTTTCGCTAAAAATGCCTTACTATACATGCTCGTTTTTTGGCTAAAACGCCTTACTATACATGGTCGTTTTTTGGCCTAAAACGCCTTACTATACATGGTCGTTTTTTGGCTAAAACGCCTTACTATACATGGTCGTTTTTGGCAAAAACGCCTTACTATACATGGTCGTTTTTTGGGCTAAAACGCCTTACTATACATGGTCGTTTTTGGGCTAAAACGCCTTACTATACATGGTCTTTTTTTCAGCTAAAACGCCTTACTATACATGGTCGTTTTTGGATAAAACGCCTTACTATACATGGTCGTTTTTTGGCTAAAACGCCTTACTATACATGGTCGTTTTTGGGGCTAAAACGCCTTACTATACATGGTCGTTTTTGGGATAAAACGCCTTACTATACATGGTCGTTTTTTCGCTAAAACGCCTTACTATACATGGTCGTTTTTTCTGATAAAATGCCTTACTATACATGGTCGTTTTTGGCTAAAACGCCTTACTATACATGGTCGTTTTTGGGGCTAAAACGCCTTACTATACATGGTCGTTTTTTGGCTAAAACGCCTTACTATACATGGTCGTTTTTGGGCTAAAACGCCTTACTATACATGGTCGTTTTTTTCGGCTCAAAACGCCTTACTATACATGGTTGTTTTTTTCGGCTAAAAATTTTGGCTAAAAACGCCTTACTATACATGGTCGTTTTTCGGATAAAACGCCTTCCTATACATGGTCGTTTTTTTGGGCTAAAAACGCCTTACTATACATGGTCGTTTTTTTCGGATAAAACGCCTTGCTATACATGGTCTTTATTTTGGGCTAAAAACGCCTTACTATACATGGTCGTTTTTTTCGGATAAAACGCCTTACTATACATGGTCTTTATTTTGGGCTAAAAATACCTTACTATACATGGTCGTTTTTTTCGGCTAAAAACGCCTTACTATACATGGTCGTTTTTTTCGGCTAAAAACGCCTTACTATACATGGTCGTTTTTCGCTAAAACGCCTTACTATACATGGTCGTTTTTTTCATCTAAAAACGCCTTACTATACATGGTCGTTTTTTTTCGGATAAAACGCCTTCCTATACATGGTTGTTTTTTTCGGCTAAAAACGCCTTACTATACATGGTTGTCTTACTCTGTGAAAGCGCTATATAAATCAGCATGTATTGTATTGTATTGTATTGTCTTTTTCGGATAAAATGCCTTACTATACATGGTCGATTTTTTCGGCTAAAAATGCCTTACTATACATGGTCGTTTTTTTCGGCTAAAAACGCCTTACTATACATGGTCGTTATTTTGGGCTAAAAACGCCTTACTATACATGATCATTTTTTTGGGCTAAAAACGCCTTACTATACATGGTCGTTTTGTTCAGCTCAAAACACCTTACTTTACATGGTCGTTTTTTTCGGATAAAACGCCTTACTATACATGGTCGTTTTTTTCGGCTAAAAACGCCTTACTATACATGATCGTTTTTTTTGGCTAAAAACGCCTTACTATACACGGTTGTTTTTTTTGGCTAAAAACGCCTTACTATACATGGTCGTTTTTTTGGGGCTAAAAACACCTTACTATACATGGTCGTTTTTTTCGGATAAAATGCCTTACTATACATGGTCTTTATTTTGGGCTAAAAATACCTTACTATACATGGTCGTTTTTTTCGGCTAAAAACGCCTTACTATACATGGTCGTTTTTTTCGGCTAAAAACGCCTTACTATACATGGTCGTTTTTGGCTAAAACGCCTTACTATACATGGTCGTTTTGGGGCTAAAACGCCTTACTATACATGGTCGTTTTTTGGATAAAACGCCTTACTATACATGGTCGTTTTTGGGCTAAAATGCCTTACTATACATGGTCGATTTTTTGGCTAAAAACGCCTTACTATACATGGTCGTTTTTGGGCTAAAACGCCTTACTATACATGGTCGTTATTTTGGGCTAAAACGCCTTACTATACATGGTCGTTTTTGGGGCTAAAACGCCTTACTATACATGGTCGTTTTTCAGCTCAAAACGCCTTACTATACATGGTCGTTTTTGGGCTAAAACGCCTTACTATACATGGTCGTTTTTGGGGCTAAAACGCCTTACTATACATGGTCGTTTTTGGGCAAAAACGCCTTACTATACATGGTCGTTTTTTGGCTAAAAACGCCTTACTATACATGGTCGTTTTTTCGCTAAAAACGCCTTACTATACATGGTCGTTTTTCATCTAAAACGCCTTACTATACATGGTCGTTTTTGGGCTAAAACGCCTTACTATACATGGTCGTTTTTTTGGATAAAACGCCTTACTATACATGGTTGTTTTTTGGCTAAAACGCCTTACTATACATGGTCGTTTTTTCGCTAAAACGCCTTACTATACATGGTCGTTATTTTGGGCTAAAACGCCTTACTATACATGATCGTTTTTGGGCTAAAACGCCTTACTATACATGGTCGTTTTTCAGCTCAAAACGCCTTACTATACATGGTCGTTTTTCGGATAAAACGCCTTACTATACATGGTCGTTTTTTCGCTAAAAATGCCTTACTATACATGGCTAAAACGCCTTACTATACATGGTCGTTTTTGGGGCTAAAACGCCTTACTATACATGGTCGTTTTTGGGCTAAAACGCCTTACTATACATGGTCGTTTTTTCGCTAAAACGCCTTACTATACATGGTCGTTTTTGGCTAAAACGCCTTACTATACATGGTCGTTTTTTCGGCTAAAAACGCCTTACTATACATGGTCGTTTTTTGGGCTAAAACGCCTTACTATACATGGTCGTTTTTTGGCTAAAACGCCTTACTATACATGGTCGTTTTTGGGCTAAAACGCCTTACTATACATGGTCGTTTTTGGGGCTAAAACGCCTTACTATACATGGTCGTTTTTGGGGCTAAAACGCCTTACTATACATGGTCGTTTTTTGGGCTAAAACGCCTTACTATACATGGTCGTTTTTGGGCTAAAACGCCTTACTATACATGGTCGTTTTTCAGCTCAAAACGCCTTACTATACATGGTCGTTTTTTGGATAAAACGCCTTACTATACATGGTCGTTTTTTCAGCTCAAAATGCCTTACTTTACATGGTCGTTTTTCGGATAAAACGCCTTACTATACATGGTCGTTTTTTGGATAAAACGCCTTACTATACATGGTCGTTTTTGGCTAAAACGCATTACTGTACATGGTCGTTTTTGGGGCTAAAACGCCTTACTATACATGGTCGTTTTTGGCTAAAAACGCCTTACTATACATGGTGGTTTTTTCATCTAAAACGCCTCACTATACATGGTCGTTTTTGGGCTCAAAACGCCTTACTATACATGGTCGTTTTTTCGGATAAAACGCCTTCCTATACATGGTTGTTTTTTGGGCTAAAACGCCTTACTATACATGGTTGTTTTTTCGGATAAAATGCCTTACTATACATGGTCGATTTTTGGGCTAAAACGCCTTACTATACATGGTCGTTTTTGGGGCTAAAACGCCTTACTATACATGGTCGTTTTTGGCTAAAACGCCTTACTATACATGGTCGTTTTTGGGCTAAAACGCCTTACTATACATGGTTGTTTTTGGGGCTAAAACGCCTTACTATACATGGTCGTTTTTTGGCTAAAAACGCCTTACTATACATGGTCGTTTTTTCGCTAAAACGCCTTACTATACATGGTCTTTTTTTTGGGCTAAAAACGCCTTACTATACATGGTCGTTTTTTTTGGCTAAAAACGCCTTACTATACATGGTCGTTTTTTCGCTAAAAACGCCTTACTATACATGGTCGTTTTTTGGGCTAAAAACGCCTTACTATACATGGTGGTTTTTTGGGCTAAAACGCCTTACTATACATGGTCGTTTTTGGGCTCAAAACGCCTTACTATACATGGTCGTTTTTTCGGATAAAACGCCTTACTATACATGGTCGTTTTTTCGCTAAAAACGCCTTACTATACATGGTCGTTTTTCGGATAAAACGCCTTACTATACATGGTCGATTTTTTGGCTAAAAATGCCTTACTATACATGGTCGTTTTTTCGCTAAAACGCCTTACTATACATGGTCGTTATTTTGGGCTAAAAGGCCTTACTATACATGATCGTTTTTGGGCTAAAACGCCTTACTATACATGGTCGTTTTTTCAGCTCAAAACGCCTTACTATACATGGTCGTTTTTTCGGATAAAACGCCTTACTATACATGGTCGTTTTTGGGCTAAAAACGCCTTACTATACATGGTCGTTTTGGGGCTAAAACGCCTTACTATACATGGTCGTTTTTTTGGGGCTAAAAACGCCTTACTATACATGGTCGTTTTTTTCGGCTAAAACGCCTTACTATACATGGTCTTTATTTTGGGCTAAAACGCCTTACTATACATGGTCGTTTTTGGCTAAAACGCCTTACTATACATGGTCGTTTTTTCGCTAAAACGCCTTACTATACATGGTCGTTTTTCGCTAAAAACGCCTTACTATACATGGTCGTTTTTTCATCTAAAACGCCTTACTATACATGGTCGTTTTTTCGGATAAAACGCCTTACTATACATGGTTGTTTTTTCGGATAAAACGCCTTACTATACATGGTCGTTTTTTCGGCTAAAATGCCTTACTATACATGGTCGTTTTTCAGCTAAAATGCCTTACTATACATGGTCGTTTTTTGGGCTAAAACGCCTTACTATACATGGTCGTTTTTTGGGCTAAAACGCCTTACTATACATGGTCGTTTTTGGGCTAAAACGCCTTACTATACATGGTCGTTTTTTCAGCTCAAAACGCCTTACTATACATGGTCGTTTTTCGGATAAAACGCCTTACTATACATGGTCGTTTTTCGCTAAAAACGCCTTACTATACATGGTCGTTTTTGGGCTAAAACGCCTTACTATACATGGTCTTTTTTCTGGCTAAAACGCCTTACTATACATGGTCGTTTTTTCGGCTAAAACGCCTTACTATACATGGTCTTTATTTTGGGCTAAAACGCCTTACTATACATGGTTGTTTTTGGCTAAAAACGCCTTACTATACATGGTCGTTTTTTCGCTAAAAACGCCTTACTATACATGGTCGTTTTTCGCTAAAAACGCCTTACTATACATGGTCGTTTTTTCATCTAAAAACGCCTTACTATACATGGTCGTTTTTTCGCTCAAAACGCCTTACTATACATGGTCGTTTTTGGCTAAAACGCCTTACTATACATGGTCGTTTTTGGGCTAAAACGCCTTACTATACATGGTCGTTTTTGGGCTAAAACGCCTTACTATACATGGTCGTTTTTTCGCTAAAACGCCTTACTATACATGGTCGTTTTTGGGGCTAAAACGCCTTACTATACATGGTCGTTTTTCGGATAAAACGCCTTACTATACATGGTTGTTTTTGGGCTAAAACGCCTTACTATACATGGTCTTTTTTTGGGCTAAAACGCCTTACTATACATGGTTGTTTTTTGGCTAAAACGCCTTACTATACATGGTCGTTTTTCGCTAAAACGCCTTACTATACATGGTCGTTTTTGGGGCTAAAACGCCTTACTATACATGGTCGTTTTTTCATCTAAAACGCCTTACTATACATGGTCGTTTTTCGGATAAAACGCCTTACTATACATGGTCGTTTTTTCGGCTAAAACGCCTTACTATACATGGTTGTTTTTTGGATAAAATGCCTTACTATACATGGTCGATTTTTTCGCTAAAAATGCCTTACTATACATGGTCGTTTTTTTTGGCTAAAACGCCTTACTATACATGGTCATTTTTGCGCTCAAAACGCCTTACTATACATGGTCGTTTTTTCGGATTTACACATGGTTGTTTTTGGGCTAAAACGCCTTACTATACATGGTCGTCTTTTTGGGCTAAAACGCTTACTATACATGGTCGTTTTTTCGCTAAAACGCCTTACTATACATGGTCGTTTTTAGGCTAAAAACGCCTTACTATACATGGTCGTTTTTTTGGGCTAAAACGCCTTACTATACATGGTCGTTTTTGGGCTAAAACGCCTTACTATACATGGTCGTTTTTTCAGCTAAAACGCCTTACTATACATGGTCGTTTTTTGGATAAAACGCCTTACTATACATGGTCGTTTTTGGGCTAAAAACGCCTTACTATACATGGTCATTTTTGGGGCTAAAACGCCTTACTATACATGGTCGTTTTTGGGATAAAACGCCTTACTATACATGGTCGTTTTTTCGCTAAAAACGCCTTACTATACATGGTCGTTTTTTGGGTTAAAACGCCTTACTATACATGGTCGTTTTTGGGCTCAAAACGCCTTACTATACATGGTCGTTTTTTGGCTAAAACGCCTTACTATACATGGTCGTTTTTTCGCTAAAACGCCTTACTATACATGGTCGTTTTTGGGGCTAAAAACGCCTTACTATACATGGTCGTTATTTTGGGCTAAAACGCCTTACTATACATGATCGTTTTTTGGACTAAAACGCCTTACTATACATGGTCGTTTTTTCATCTAAAAACGCCTTACTATACATGGTCGTTTTTTGGCTAAAACGCCTTACTATACATGGTCGTTTTTGGCTAAAACGCCTTACTATACATGGTCGTTTTTGGGGCTAAAACGCCTTACTATACATGGTCGTTTTTTTTGGATAAAACGCCTTACTATACATGGTCTTTTTTTGGGCTAAAACGCCTTACTATACATGGTCTTTATTTTGGGCTAAAACGCCTTACTATACATGGTCGTTTTTTGGCTAAAACGCCTTACTATACATGGTCGTTTTTCGGCTAAAACGCCTTACTATACATGGTCTTTATTTTGGGCTAAAACGCCTTACTATACATGGTCGTTTTTTGGCTAAAACGCCTTACTATACATGGTCGTTTTTTCGGCTAAAAACGCCTTACTATACATGGTCGTTTTTCGCTAAAACGCCTTACTATACATGGTCGTTTTTGGGGCTAAAACGCCTTACTATACATGGTCGTTTTTTCGGCTAAAACGCCTTACTATACATGGTCGTTTTTTTCGCTAAAAACGCCTTACTATACATGGTCGTTTTTTCGGCTAAAACGCCTTACTATACATGGTCGTTTTTTCGCTAAAAATTTTGGCTAAAACGCCTTACTATACATGGTCGTTTTTCGGCTAAAACGCCTTACTATACATGGTCGATTTTTGGGCTAAAACGCCTTACTATACATGGTCGTTTTTTCGCTCAAAACGCCTTACTATACATGGTCGTTATTTTGGGCTAAAACGCCTTACTATACATGGTCGTTTTTCGGCTAAAACGCCTTACTATACATGGTCTTTTTTTGGGCTAAAATGCCTTACTATACATGGTCGTTTTTCGGATAAAACGCCTTACTATACATGGTCGTTTTTTGGGCTAAAACGCCTTACTATACATGGTCGTTTTTTGGCTAAAACGCCTTACTATACATGGTCGTTTTTTCAGCTAAAACGCCTTACTATACATGGTCGTTTTTTGGATAAAACGCCTTCCTATACATGGTCGTTTTTTCGTCAAAAACGCCTTACTATACATGGTCGTTTTTTCGCTAAAATTGCCTTACTATACATGGTCGTTTTTTTCGGCTAAAAACGCCTTACTATACATGGTCGTTTTTTCGCTAAAACGCCTTACTATACATGGTCGTTTTTTGGGCTAAAACGCCTTACTATACATGGTCGTTATTTTGGGCTAAAACGCCTTACTATACATGGTCGTTTTTTGGGCTAAAACGCCTTACTATACATGGTCGTTTTTTCAGCTAAAACGCCTTACTATACATGGTCGTTTTTTCGCTAAAACGCCTTACTATACATGGTCGTTTTTTGGGCTAAAACGCCTTACTATACATGGTCGTTTTTTGGTCGTTTTTAGGTAAAACGCCTTATTATACATGGTCGTTTTTTGGGGTAAAAAACGCCTTACTATACATGGTCTTTTTTTCATCTAAAAACGCCTTACTATACATGGTCGTTTTTTTCATCTAAAAACGCCTTACTATACATGGTCGTCATTTTGGGCTAAAAACGCCTTACTATACATGGTTGGTTTTTTGGCTAAAAACGCCTTACTATACATGGTCGTTTTTTTCGGGTTAAAACGCCTTACTATACATAGTCGTTTTTTTGGGCTCAAAACGCCTTACTATTAAAGGTCGTTTTTTTCGGCTAAAAACGCCTTACTTTACATGGTCGTTTTTTTTGGGCCCAAAACGCCTTACTATACATGGTCATTTTTCTGGGTAAAAAACACCTTACTATACATGGTGGGTTTTTTTCGGCTAAAAACGCCTTACTATACATGGTTGTCTTTTTTGGCCCAAAACGCCTTACTATACATGGTCGTTTTTTGGGGGTTAAAACGCCTTACTATACATGGTCGTTTTTTCGCTAAAACGCCTTACTATACATGGTCGTTTTTCGGCTAAAACGCCTTACTATACATGGTTGTTTTTTCGCTAAAACGCCTTACTATACATGGTCTTTTTTTTGGCTAAAACGCCTTACTATACATGGTCGTTTTTTGGATAAAACGCCTTACTATACATGGTCTTTATTTTGGGCTAAAACGCCTTACTATACATGGTTGTTTTTTGGCTAAAAACGCCTTACTATACATGGTCGTTTTTTCGGCTAAAACGCCTTACTATACATGGTCGTTTTTCGCTAAAAACGCCTTACTATACATGGTCGTTTTTTCATCTAAAACGCCTTACTATACATGGTCGTTTTTGGGCTAAAACGCCTTACTATACATGGTCGTTTTTTCGGATAAAACGCCTTACTATACATGGTTGTTTTTTTCCGCTAAAAACGCCTTACTATACATGGTTGTCTTTTTCGGATAAAATGCTTTACTATACATGGTCGATTTTTTCGGCTAAAAATGCCTTACTATACATGGTCGTTTTTTTTGGCTAAAAACGCCTTACTATACATGGTCGTTTTTCATCTAAAACGCCTTACTATACATGGTCGTTTTTGGGCTCAAAACGCCTTACTATACATGGTCGTTTTTT
The DNA here is from genome assembly GCA_026261675.1 of Hippocampus mohnikei. Lineage (NCBI taxonomy): Eukaryota > Metazoa > Chordata > Actinopteri > Syngnathiformes > Syngnathidae > Hippocampus > Hippocampus mohnikei. The sequence continues at coordinate 4,923,435 of JAKGUB010000328.1, forward strand.
TTCGGATAAAACGCCTCCCTATACATGGTTGTTTTTTCGCTAAAACGCCTTACTATACATGGTTGTTTTTCGGATAAAATGCCTTACTATACATGGTCGATTTTTTCGGCTAAAAATGCCTTACTATACATGGTCGTTTTTTTTGGCTAAAAACGCCTTACTATACATGGTCGTTTTTTTTGGCCCAAAACGCCTTACTATACATGGTCATTTTTTGGGGTAAAAAACGCCTTACTATACATGGTCGTTTTTTCGGCCAAAAACGCCTCACTATACATGGTGGTTTTTTTGGGCCAAAACGCCTTACTATACATGGTCGTTTTTTTCGGCTAAAAACGCCTTACTATACATGGTCGTTTTTTTTTGGCCCAAAACGCCTTACTATACATGGTCGTTTTTTTCGGGTTAAAACGCCTTACTATACATGGTCGTTTTTTCGCTAAAAACGCCTTACTATACATGGTCGTTTTTTGGCTAAAACGCCTTACTATACATGGTCGTTTTTTGGGTAAAACGCCTTACTATACATGGTCGTTTTTTCGCTAAAAATGCCTTACTATACATGCTCGTTTTTTCGCTAAAACGCCTTACTATACATGGTTGTTTTTTTGGCCAAAACGCCTTACTATACATGGTCGTTTTTCGCTAAAAACGCCTTACTATACATGCTCTAAAACGCCTTACTATACATGGTCGTTATTTTGGGCTAAAACGCCTTACTATACATGATCGTTTTTGGGCTAAAACGCCTTACTATACATGGTCGTTTTTCAGCTCAAAACGCCTTACTATACATGGTCGTTTTTGGATAAAACGCCTTACTATACATGGTCGTTTTTTCGCTAAAAACGCCTTACTATACATGGTCGTTTTTGGGGCTAAAACGCCTTACTATACATGGTCGTTTTTGGGATAAAACGCCTTACTATACATGGATCGTTTTTAGGCTAAAACGCCTTACTATACATGGTCGTTTTTTCTGATAAAATGCCTTACTATACATGGTCGTTTTTTCGCTAAAACGCATTACTATACATGGTCGTTTTGGGGCTAAAACTCCTTACTATACATGGTCGTTTTTGGCTAAAACGCCTTACTATACATGGTCGTTTTTGGGCTAAAACGCCTTACTATACATGGTCGTTTTTGGCTAAAACGCCTTACTCTACATGGTCGTTTTTTTCGGATAAAACGCCTTACTATACATGGTCTTTATTTTGGGCTAAAAAGGCTTTACTATACATGGTCGTTTTTTTCGGCTCAAAACGCCTTACTATACATGGTTGTTTTTTTTGGCTAAAAACGCCTTACTATACATGGTCGTTTTTTTCGGCTAAAAACGCCTTACTATACATGGTTGTTTTTTCGGCTAAAAACGCCTTACTATACATGGTCGTTTTTTTCATCTAAAAACGCCTCACTATACATAGTCGTTTTTTTGGGCTCAAAACGCCTTACTATACATGGTCGTTTTTTTTCGGATAAAACGCCTTCCTATACATGGTTGTTTTTTTAGGCTAAAAACACCTTACTATACATGGTTGTCTTTTTCGGATAAAATGCCTTACTATACATGGTCGATTTTTTCGGCTAAAAATGCCTTACTATACATGGTCGTTTTTTTCGGCTAAAAACGCCTTACTATACATGGTCGTTATTTTGGGCTAAAAAGGCTTTACTATACATGATCGTTTTTTTGGGCTAAAAACGCCTTACTATACATGGTCGTTTTTTTCAGCTCAAAATGCCTTACTTTACATGGTCGTTTTTTTCGGATAAAACGCCTTACTATACATGGTCGTTTTTTTCGGCTAAAAACGCCTTACTATACATGGTCGTTTTTTGGGGCTAAAAACGCCTTACTATACATGGTCGTTTTTTTTGGATAAAACACCTTCCTATACATGGTCGTTTTTTCGGCTAAAAACGCCTTACTATACATGGTCGTTTTTTTCGGGTTCAAACGCCTTACTATACATAGTCGTTTTTTTGGGCTCAAAATGCCTTACTATACATGATCTTTTTTTCGGCTCAAAACGCCTTACTATACATGGTCGTCTTTTTCTGATAAAATGCCTTACTATACATGGTCGTTTTTTTCGGCTAAAAACGCATTACTATACATGGTCGTTTTTTGGGGCTAAAAACGCCTTACTATACATGGTCGTTTTTGGCTAAAACGCCTTACTATACATGGTCGTTTTTGGGCTAAAAACGCCTTACTATACATGGTCGTTTTTTTTGGCTAAAAACGCCTTACTCTACATGGTCGTTTTTTTCGGATAAAACGCCTTACTATACATGGTCTTTATTTTGGGCTAAAAACGCCTTACTATACATGGTTGTTTTTTTTGGCTAAAAACGCTTTACTATACATGGTTGTTTTTTCGGCTAAAAACGCCTTACTCTACATGGTCGTTTTTTTGGGCTAAAAACGCCTTACTATACATGGTCGCTTTTGGGGCTAAAACGCCTTACTATACATGGTCGTTTTTGGGCTAAAAACGCCTTACTATACATGGTCGTTTTTTGGATAAAACGCCTTACTATACATGGTCTTTATTTTGGGCTAAAACGCCTTACTATACATGGTTGTTTTTTGGGCTAAAACGCCTTACTATACATGGTCGTTTTTCGCTAAAAACGCCTTACTATACATGGTTGTTTTTTGGCTAAAAACGCCTTACTATACATGGTCGTTTTTCATCTAAAACGCCTTACTATACATGGTCGTTTTTGGGCTCAAAACGCCTTACTATACATGGTCGTTTTTTCGGATAAAACGCCTTCCTATACATGGTTGTTTTTTCGCTAAAACGCCTTACTATACATGGTTGTCTTTTTCGGATAAAATGCCTTACTATACATGGTCGATTTTTTCGGCTAAAAACGCATTACTGTACATGGTCGTTTTTTGGGGCTAAAAACGCCTTACTATACATGGTCGTTTTTTTTGGCTAAAAACGCCTTACTCTACATGGTCGTTTTTTTGGGCTAAAAACGCCTTACTATACATGGTTGTTTTTTGGGGCTAAAAACGCCTTACTATACATGGTTGTTTTTTTCGGCTCAAAACGCCTTACTATACATGGTCGTTATTTTGGGCTAAAAAGGCCTTACTATACATGATCGTTTTTTTGGGCTAAAAACGCCTTACTATACATGGTCGTTTTTTTCAGCTCAAAATGCCTTACTTTACATGGTCGTTTTTTTCGGATAAAACGCCTTACTATACATGGTCGTTTTTTTCAGCTCAAAATGCCTTACTTTACATGGTCGTTTTTTTCGGATAAAACGCCTTACTATACATGGTCGTTTTTTTTGGATAAAACACCTTCCTATACATGGTCGTTTTTTCGGCTAAAAACGCATTACTGTACATGGTCGTTTTTTGGGGCTAAAAACGCCTTACTATACATGGTCGTTTTTTTTGGCTAAAAACGCCTTACTATACATGGTGGTTTTTTCATCTAAAACGCCTTACTATACATGGTCGTTTTTGGGCTCAAAACGCCTTACTATACATGGTCGTTTTTTCGGATAAAACGCCTTCCTATACATGGTTGTTTTTTCGCTAAAACGCCTTACTATACATGGTTGTCTTTTTCGGATAAAATGCCTTACTATACATGGTCGTTTTTTCGGCTAAAACGCCTTACTATACATGGTCGTTTTTGGGGCTAAAACGCCTTACTATACATGGTCGTTTTTGGCTAAAAACGCCTTACTATACATGGTCGTTTTTGGGCTAAAACGCCTTACTATACATGGTTGTTTTTTGGGGCTAAAACGCCTTACTATACATGGTCGTTTTTTGGCTAAAAACGCCTTACTATACATGGTCGTTTTTTTCGGATAAAACGCCTTACTATACATGGTCTTTATTTTGGGCTAAAAACGCCTTACTATACATGGTTGTTTTTTTTGGCTAAAAACGCCTTACTATACATGGTCGTTTTTTTCGGCTAAAAACGCCTTACTATACATGGTTGTTTTTTCGGCTAAAAACGCCTTACTATACATGGTGGTTTTTTTCATCTAAAAACGCCTTACTATACATGGTCGTTTTTTTGGGCTCAAAACGCCTTACTATACATGGTCGTTTTTTCGGATAAAACGCCTTCCTATACATGGTTGTTTTTTTCGGCTAAAAACGCCTTACTATACATGGTTGTCTTTTTCGGATAAAATGCCTTACTATACATGGTCGATTTTTTCGGCTAAAAATGCCTTACTATACATGGTCGTTTTTTTCGGCTAAAAACGCCTTACTATACATGGTCGTTATTTTGGGCTAAAAAGGCCTTACTATACATGATCGTTTTTTTGGGCTAAAAACGCCTTACTATACATGGTCGTTTTTTTCAGCTCAAAACGCCTTACTATACATGGTCGTTTTTTTCGGATAAAACGCCTTACTATACATGGTCGTTTTTTTCGGCTAAAAACGCCTTACTATACATGGTCGTTTTTGGGGCTAAAACGCCTTACTATACATGGTCTTTTTTTCTGGATAAAACGCCTTACTATACATGGTTGTTTTTTCGCTAAAACGCCTTACTATACATGGTCTTTATTTTGGGCTAAAACGCCTTACTATACATGGTTGTTTTTTGGCTAAAACGCCTTACTATACATGGTCGTTTTTTTCGCTAAAACGCCTTACTATACATGGTCGTTTTTCGCTAAAAACGCCTTACTATACATGGTCGTTTTTCATCTAAAACGCCTTACTATACATGGTCGTTTTTTCGGATAAAACGCCTTACTATACATGGTTGTTTTTTCGCTAAAACGCCTTACTATACATGGTTGTCTTTTTCGGATAAAATGCCTTACTATACATGGTCGATTTTTTCGGCTAAAAATGCCTTACTATACATGGTCGTTTTTTTCGGCTAAAAACGCCTTACTATACATGGTCGTTATTTTGGGCTAAAAACGCCTTACTATACATGATCGTTTTTTGGGCTAAAAACGCCTTACTATACATGGTCGTTTTTTTCAGCTCAAAACACCTTACTATACATGGTCGTTTTTTTCGGATAAAACGCCTTACTATACATGGTCGTTTTTTTCCGCTAAAACGCCTTACTATACATGGTCGTTTTTTGGGGCTAAAAACGCCTTACTCTACATGGTCTTTTTTTTCTGGATAAAACGCCTTCCTATACATGGTTGTTTTTTTCGGCTAAAAACGCCTTACTATACATGGTCTTTATTTTGGGCTAAAAACGCCTTACTATACATGGTTGTTTTTTTTGGCTAAAAACGCCTTACTATACATGGTCGTTTTTTCGCTAAAACGCCTTACTATACATGGTCGTTTTTCGCTAAAAACGCCTTACTATACATGGTCGTTTTTTCATCTAAAAACGCCTTACTATACATGGTCGTTTTTGGCTCAAAACGCCTTACTATACATGGTCGTTTTTGGCTAAAACGCCTTACTATACATGGTCGTTTTTCATCTAAAACGCCTTACTATACATGGTCGTTTTTGGGCTCAAAACGCCTTACTATACATGGTCGTTTTTTCGCTAAAACGCCTTACTATACATGGTCGCTTTTGGGGCTAAAACGCCTTACTATACATGGTCGTTTTTTCGGATAAAACGCCTTCCTATACATGGTTGTTTTTTTCCGCTAAAAACGCCTTACTATACATGGTCTTTATTTTGGGCTAAAAACGCCTTACTATACATGGTTGTTTTTTGGCTAAAACGCCTTACTATACATGGTCGTTTTTCGCTAAAACGCCTTACTATACATGGTCGTTTTTCGCTAAAACGCCTTACTATACATGGTCGTTTTTTCATCTAAAACGCCTTACTATACATGGTCGTTTTTTTCCGGATAAAACGCCTTCCTACACATGGTTGTTTTTTTGGGCTAAAAACGCCTTACTATACATGGTTGTCTTTTTTGGATAAAATGCCTTACATGGTCGATTTTTTCGGCTAAAAATGCCTTACTATACATGGTTGTTTTTTTTGGCTAAAAACGCCTTACTATACATGGTCGTTTTTTTGCGCTCAAAACGCCTTACTATACATGGTCGTTTTTTTCCGGATAAAACGCCTTCCTACACATGGTTGTTTTTTTGGGCTAAAAACGCCTTACTATACATGGTTGTCTTTTTTGGATAAAATGCCTTACATGGTCGATTTTTTCGGCTAAAAATGCCTTACTATACATGGTCGTTTTTTTCGGCTAAAAACGCCTTACTATACATGGTCGTTATTTTGGGCTAAAAACGCCTTACTATACATGATCGTTTTTTTGGGCTAAAAACGCCTTACTATACATGGTCGTTTTTTTCAGCTCAAAACGCCTTACTTTACATGGTCGTTTTTTTCGGATAAAACGCCTTACTATACATGGTCGTTTTTTTCGGCTAAAAACACCTTACTATACATGGTGGTTTTTTGGGGCTAAAAACGCCTTACTATACATGGTCGTTTTTTTGGGATAAAACGCCTTCCTATACATGGTCGTTTTTTCGGCTAAAAACGCCTTACTATACATGGTCGTTTTTTTCGGGTTCAAACGCCTTACTATACATAGTCGTTTTTTGGGCTCAAAATGCCTTACTATACATGATCGTTTTTTTCGGCTAAAAACGCCTTACTATACATGGTCGTCTTTTTCTGATAAAATGCCTTACTATATATACATGGTCGTTTTTTTCGGCTAAAAACGCATTACTATACATGGTCGTTTTTTGGGGCTAAAAACGCCTTACTATACATAGTCGTTATTTTGGGCTAAAAAGGCCTTACTATACATGATCGTTTTTTTGGACTAAAAACGCCTTACTATACATGGTCGTTTTTTTCAGCTCAAAACGCCTTACTATACATGGTCGTTTTTTTTGGATAAAACGCCTTCCTATACATGGTCGTTTTTTCGGCAAAAAACGCCTTACTATACATGGTCGTTTTTTGGGGCTAAAAACGCCTTACTATACATGGTCGTTTTTTTTGGCTAAAAACGCCTTACTCTACATGGTCGTTTTTTTCGGATAAAACGCCTTACTATACATGGTCTTTATTTTGGGCTAAAACGCCTTACTATACATGGTTGTTTTTTGGCTAAAACGCCTTACTATACATGGTCGTTTTTTGGCTAAAACGCCTTACTATACATGGTCTTTATTTTGGGCTAAAACGCCTTACTATACATGGTTGTTTTTTGGCTAAAACGCCTTACTATACATGGTCGTTTTTGGCTAAAACGCCTTACTATACATGGTCGTTTTTTCGCTAAAACGCCTCACTATACATGGTCGTTTTTTTGGGCTCAAAACGCCTTACTATACATGGTCGTTTTTTTCCGGATAAAACGCCTTCCTATACATGGTTGTTTTTTTCGGCTAAAAACGCCTTACTATACATGGTTGTCTTTTTCGGATAAAATGCCTTACTATACATGGTCGATTTTTTCGGCTAAAAATGCCTTACTATACATGGTCGTTTTTTTCGGCTAAAAACGCCTTACTATACATGGTCGATTTTTTCGGCTAAAAATGCCTTACTATACATGGTTGTTTTTTTCGGCTCAAAACGCCTTACTATACATGGTCGTTATTTTGGGCTAAAAAGTCCTTACTATACATGATCGTTTTTTTGGGCTAAAAACGCCTTACTATACATGGTCGTTTTTTTCAGCTCAAAATGCCTTACTTTACATGGTCGTTTTTTTCGGATAAAACGCCTTACTATACATGGTCGTTTTTTTGGGCTAAAAACGCCTTACTATACATGGTCGTTTTTTTCGGATAAAACGCCTTCCTATACATGGTCGTTTTTTTCAGCTCAAAACGCCTTACTATACATGGTCGTTTTTTTTGGATAAAACGCCTTCCTATACATGGTCGTTTTTTTCGTCTAAAAACGCCTTACTATACATGGTCGTTTTTTTCGGCTAAAATTGCCTTACTCTACATGGTCGTTTTTGTCGGCTAAAAATTTCGGCTAAAAACGCCTTACTATTCATGGTCGTTTTTTTCGGCTAAAAACGCCTTATTATTCATCATGGGTGTATAACATACGGCCTGGAACCGGCCCGCAAGGAGGTTTAATCAGGCCCGCAGGATAATTTAAAAGTGAAAAAATGCACAAAAGTCATGGAATGAATATTTTTTAATAAGGTGCATTTCGTGGAATATCCACTAGGGGAGACACTGTTTTGATCAGAGGAAAAGACAACATTGTTTTGATCAGACAAGACGACAACAGCAGCCTCAGTCTGTCACTGAGACAGACCCAACACAGCAGACGCTTTCAAGGACATGTGAATACTTCATTCTTTACACATATTATAGCACTCTCCTTAGTTTGTAAGGTGTAGGAAGGGATTACATTTAGGGTTAGTGTTAAAACGAAGTTGGCTTTGCAAACTATCTCCTGATCTCAGGATGGCATTATGAAGGCAGGCAGTAGGAAATACTGGCATGGTCGATGGGTTATGGGTGAGGTTGAAGTGCCGTCACATCGCCCACGAGAGACGCCAACCGTCTCACCAATTATGTTCTTTTTCTTTAACCTTCAAAACCTCGTGTAGTCAGCTGCCTTTGACTGCATATAACATTTTCTAAATTTTCACAGCAGAATGGCCGAATGGTAAAAGATCTCGAGTGGTGATCAGGCGAACCGAGCTGGTAAGAAGTCTCATTTCAACAAGCCTCATTTCATTATTCAGAGTTGAAGGAAGATTGTTCTTGGGTCCTCCGTGCCACAAGAGGGAGTAACCTGCTCACCGCCAGAGTCCACCTCTGAGCACAGATCTGCAGGCAACACTTTTTGCTCTTCTTCCTGTTATTCGCAGGGTGCTGAAGTCAAACTTTGGGCCAGCCTGAAAAGTAGGAGACATTTACACTCATTCAATGCACCATCATGACTAATTTTTTTACTTTTTTTTTCTCCCCCAGGCAGCAGTAAACATGATCGGCTTCCTGCTTTTGAAAGACCCAACAATCTATCTCCCTGGTAAGTTTCATGCCCAACACAAGAAATGGACTTGCGTGTAACTCACGGATGCCTTTTCTCTCAGGTCAACACACCTGTCCGTGTTCTTCTCAAGAGCTGACCACTTCGCCGCCCAGCAACAAGCAGAACTCCATCCAACTTGCAACTTTTTCCTCTGCTTTTGTGATTGTCTACTCTGCAAAAGAAATAAAGCTTGATTAGAAAGAACACTTCAACTCAACTTCATTTTTAAACACATCACCACAATCTAACTTAAAAAAAAAATTTCAACAAAATTATTTTCATTTTTTTTCTAAATTTTTTCCTGGATTTTTTTTTCCAGGCAGAAAAATCCAGGAAAGTGGGTGTGGCCTGGCTGGAATGATGGCTGAAGATTCGCTGATAGCTGTGAAAGTGGGTGGAGCATGACGATAACTTGCTGTCATTGGTGGAAAGGGTGGGGTGTTCATGCAAATTTGACATTCTCTGATTTGTGGGCTCTTTTGGGGTGTGGTTATGCAAATATGGAGCAATCTGATTGGTCAGAACTTGGAAAGTGGGCGTGGTATGCACATTAGGGTTATTGTTATGCAAATGAAGGGTCCCATCGCGATTGGTGGATGTCAAATTGGGTGTGGTTTGGGACGGGCATTGCAGCACATTTTCAAAGTCCCACTTGAGCACTTGGGTTACAGCAGACAGTGTTTTTCACTGTTCCCGTCGGTTTCACATGACCCAAAAGCACGATTCCTGGAGTTTCGAGTCATGTGGAGACCAACGGGAACAGTGTAAAGACTGTCTGATGTGACTGAAGTGCAAGTCTGAGCTTAAGACTTCAGTCTTTGAAAAGGCTTCGAGTGAGTTGAGGATGGATTTGGTCATGAAAGGCAAAGACTTGAATTCAAGTTGAACAATTTATTGGACAAAAAAGCGAACATGACAACGTAAAAGCATTTGACCAGTCAATCTTTGTGTGGGCCAGTTCAAGTTGCACGCCCACAAACACTGACGACAGGCCTGAGATGGGAGCATGTGCTTGACCAGCTCATGCGTGATGTCACTAACATCTCATGACACACCAAGGGGGACATGAGCACGTCAGACTTCTCTCACTGAGACAAAAACTAACTGCCGGGTACTCCACAACAACATGATCACACTCTTCTGGTCAAGTTTTTAAATGACATTGAAGTGGGCCAAGTTAGTCATATGTATGTATATATTACATATACAGTATATGCGTACATAGACACATTTTAAACTAACTTGGTCCACTTCAAGGTTTAAAAGCATAATCCAGAAGTGCTTGATGATGTTCGGTTTGTCTATGTGGAGTTGACGCTGTTGTGCAGTACACGAAGCAGAAGTTTAAGTTGAGTGAGAGACAGACAGGCGGGCACACTCACCTCCACCTTGTGGTGCAACGTGACATTAGACATCAGCTCTTCAAGCACACCACACAGCTCAGTACTCACGCGTGTCCAAATGCAGGTTGGCGTCCCTTCCGCATGTCCGCCGAGTCTGGCGGCTGCGCCTTTGGCCCAGTAATCTGACTAATCTGGTCAGGCAAAAAAACAAAACCAAAGTGAAAAGTCACACACTGTAGTCCATAAAAAAAAGTTGTTTCTTTTTTTCTTTTTAATTTGAGTCATTATTTGTAAAGTGGCAGACTTTTACTTTCAACCCGTCTATTTCCAAACGTGCCCGCACTCGCAATGCATCTGTTTGAGCGATCCACTCGCGGCTCTCTCCCCACACATTAAGTACAATGAGCAACCTCCTTTCGAAAAACAAATGAACAAAGTCACGGGTGCATTTGTGGGAATAGTGTAGTTTTGAAACAAATCCCCCCCTAATATTTATGACAAATGCTAAATTTGTCATAAATATTTAAAAGAAAAGCTAAAGTTAAAAGAGACGTTTGAGAGCCAAAAAGAGTCGGCTCTTTTCACTGAGCCGATCCAAATGAACCGGACCACCGAAAAGAGCCGAAAATCCCATCACTCACTATTGAGGGTTATACATCGTCAATCCACTTCGGTCTTCTGACATCCTTTTCATTTTTGGGGGGGCCGGGAGGGGCATCCGTTGGGAGTTGCTCTTCATCGTTTCTCTTCTAGTTTTTCTTCACTACCGGTACAATATAAACTCTCCCCCGTAATAAATTATATGTCTCAGCCACTTTTTCTGCCAAGCCTTCAATGATTTTAGCAGTTCTCATTCCACTCCAATTTCCTGGAGTACACTTTCATTTGTTCTCATCTCCCATGTCACTTTTAAAATCCTCCATATCTCCAGTGCATCAATCATGTCTTCTTTCTTCCTTTGCCTCCATGCCTGTGCTCCATACCCCAAGTCCACAGCCCATTTCCTGAGTGTGTCCTTCTGTTTCTTTTGACTGCAGTTTTGGCATTTGCTCTTCTAGCTGAAACTTCTTTCTGGATTGTTCTATCCGCTAATAGCATGCATTTGAAGTGCTGCTTATGTACTGTTTATTTTGATTCTTATTTAACTTGCTTCCACTTTAAGCGAATGTATCATCCGACCTGGCCTTCGTTTTGTGTTGGTTGGGGTTAGTTTGGTTTTCTCAGTGTGAAACATACGCCTCCTTAGTTTAGAAAGGTGAATACACACGTTATTGTACCTTCCAGTGGCAGAGGATTGAATTGTTCTGTCTGTCAGAAATAGATTCTGTTCTGTCGACAAAGTTGTGAAACAAGTAATCTATCGCTAACCTACCGATTAAGCGGCATGTAACCGAGCACCCTGATAACCATTGTCAACCTCACGTCATCACCATGGAAACGCTTGAAAGTCATTTTCGTCAACCGGATGCTGCCCCCTGCAGGCCAAAACGCGTTTCATTCAATCTACAAAACGTCGTGATCGTCTGCCTTTATGTATGTCACATTGTTTGGGTCCCCTTTCATTCTCATTATACTACGTTTAGAACATAACGTTGTGTGCGTGGGCCCCATAAATCCGCCGAAATAAAACTTAATAACGAAATAAAGATTATATTTCAAATTCAATTGATAGGAGTCAGAGCTTCATTATGCATCTACAGATGACGTATGATGTGACTGTCCGTTTATTTGAGTCCGCATTTTTACGTGTGCCATACTGCCATGACATCAATGTCAAAATCAGCCGTAAACGCTTTAACATCCGTTCAGATTTCTATGACGTCATAGCAATACTGTCTACGACCACTAGGAGGCACATTTACATGGGATTTGGGGAAAGGAGTTCCGTTTAAAAAATGATATGAGTGGGTATTATCATTCCAAGAGGATGGTTTGGTAATTCCATTGCTCAGATTATTTGGGCCAAAACAAGGTCAACAGGTTTTGAACCTCTCAACTCCGTTTTTGTCCCACTGCTCCACAAGATTTACTGTATACAAAAGACAATAAACAAGACAAGAAACGCGAGAAAAGTTCTGCATCTTTTTATAATACAGAAATAAACTCACAAAAATATCATTAGCCCTGGCAAATCACATCTCGTTGCTCTTTTAAACGTTATTCCTAAATATATTTACAAGGTTCAGACAGTGACACTTGATGATTTTACATTCACTCTTTTCTCAATACCATTATTTCGGAAAAGGTAGATAGATATATTTGGCACTCGATGTTTTGACCCCTCAAAATGCAACACCGATCCAGCAGAACCTCCAAAGTCGAACACCAATGTTCTGTGATGCTGATTGAGATCAAAACAATTTTGCCACCATATTGTGAGCTCATTTCTTCCGGTCTCAAACTGTCGACACCATAAATCCTTTCGAAAAGGGGTCACTAACTTTCTTGAAAGTTACAACTACTTGGGTACTGATGATAAGATGAGAAAACCTTTATTGAAGTCAAGTGTGCAGTTTGCTATTACGGTTTAAACTCCAACTTTTGTTTGAGAACCGCAACTGTTTTGTTGACCTCCAAATTGTACTATTTGGTCTGTTCGACTTTGGAGGTTCCATTCACATGGAAAGCATATTGGCTGACAAAACAAAACAAACCTCACAAGACACTACACGAAGAACACTGTGCAGAAGCTGTCGGTCACGGGTTAGCAATACCGCTTTAAGAAGAACTGACGTGGTCAATGTTAGTCCATCCATTTATCTATTTTGTCTGCCACTTTTCTTCATTAAGGACGTTTATTATTTCAGGACCATGGGTAGTCACTATCTCCAGCTGAAGTCTACAAAATGAGACCACGTCGTAAATGAAACCACACCAGTATGCCTAAAACAACTCATTTCACAGTGAAACACTCCCCCAAAACTCTGGGAAAAAGTTCATCCACATCCACGAAATCTTCACTCTCATCCTGGCTGGAAAATAGGAAGATATGTAATGCTACATTGTTTCCTTCATAGGGGAGACCGCCACCCTCTCCTGCTGCTAGTGTATCAACTTGTATGCGACCATGTGAGGACATTCAAAAAGCAGTCATGTTTGCGTTCACGTTGAAGGCGGAGAAGCCTGTTGTTGGACGAGCTGTGAAGCTGTAAGCGGCGTACGCCACAACAGAGCCCACCATCAACCCTGTCATGTAGGAGACAGTCATCACGTTACCTGCACAAAGAAATCCTTCGTTATGGGTCTGTGGTGGATCTCTCTCTCTCTCTCTCTTTTCATTCATCCATTTTCTGATCCGCTTTATCCTCACAAGGGTAGCGGGGCGTGCTGGAGTCTTTGGGCGGTAGGCGGGGGACACCCTGAACCGGTTGCCAGCCAATCGCAGGGCACACAGAGATGAACAACCATCCGCGCTCACACTCACACCGAAGGGACAATTTAGAGTGTTTCATTCACCTGCCATGCATGTTTTTTGGAATGTGGGAGGAAAACGGAATACCCAGAGAAAACCCACGCAGGCACGGGGAGAACATGGAAACTCCACACGAAGAGGTGGAATCAAACCCGGTACCTCTGCACTGTGAGGTCGACATGTTAACCACTCGACCCCCCCCTTCCCCTCTCTATACTGTATACCGCGGGAGTGTTTTTTAAGAGGGGGGGGGGGCACTCGTTCACTGTGCTGCCCTCATTCAAACAAGCCTGACCTCGTCTAAATGAGATGTGACCCCGTCTTACCTGCAAGCTCCCTCTGCTCCGGCGCCACTTTGCCAGCGGCCTGAATCATTGGCACGGAGCCAAAGTAGCCGTTGGTCACGCCCATGAGCAGGGAGAAGAGACACGGCCAGGCAGGGTGGGCCAGGGTGGGCGCGTGCGCCGGGTACACACACATGATGAAGAGAGGTATGAAGACAACTCTCAAGCAGGAGAAGAAGAGCAGGCGGCCTCCGGACCAGTCGTAGGGCAGAGCCGCCAGGATCTGAAGACACGTTGATGCTTACAATGCTGCTTTCTAGATTGTTTTGAGGAAACGCGCAATGCGCATCAGATGCTCCTCACCTTGCCAACAAAGTCGGACATGTTGAAGGTGGCCATGATGAGGATGGGCAGCCACTCCCCTAAGGTGGGGTTCCTCATCTCGGACTCCAAGCCGGGGAACAGGCACAGAGTGATGCTGTAGGTCACCGCTATGGACACCATGTAGGCCCAGATGACACGGGACACCACGTAACGATGCAAAATCAGGTCTGTATCGAGAGGACGCACATAAACGGGAATAAATGCCAAATACGTGATGAGTTGAGCACACAAAGAGGGCATTTATGTGAAATCATTGGCTATACCTCGAACGCTCGGCCAGGTTCTTCTGAACTTGATTTTTGGGGCATCAAATCGCACATATGTCCCACCCACATATTCCTCAATGCCCTCTTCTGTTGTGGGTGGCCCCATTGCGCCATTCCCCTGAGGAGGAAACAAAATCGCCGTCATGGTCGCATCAAATATCGGATGGAAAACATTCATCAGCAAGCTTCTATGTCTTCTTTCCTTTCACGCAACATGCTTGAGGAAAAAAAATATATGCACGCATTTGGGCGCATGAAAATAGCAAAGCTCCAGCGAGTCACGATGCCATGAAAATGTTGTCATGGTTGAAGGACACGATTTAATGACACAACACTCGAGGAACCATATCTCACAGTTCATGAATATATTATTACAAGTGGCTATCCCCCCCGCCCACACCCCCGCCTTCATTAAAGCGACTGCACATTGGCTGTATGACTTCAGCTTCTGATGGCTCCAGCCGTTAGCGGATCACTGTGAGCGACTGCGGCTTGATGTCAACACACGCAAGCGCACATGCGCGCGCGCACTAATCCATTCGTTGATGAAAAGGTCTCAGGAGCCAGAAGGAACCACTCTTCCTGATTATAGTCGCACTGCCTTTGGTTTCCCCTGGCAACTGACACAAAGGACTCCCTGAATCATCCCCCAGATGCAGAGGCAAAACACACACACACACACACACACACACACACACACTTGTTGTACGAGGACTGCATTGATGCAAACGTCAGGGTGCAACTTACAAATTTAACCTCCTCCGCCGTGACGTCATGGTGAACCCTGTAGCCGGTGGAGTTGCCGAGGGGGTCGTGACCTTTGCCCGGACCTTTGCCCTGGGCGTGGCTGGTGTAGTAGCGGATGAAGCGGGAACGGCGCACCAGCAGGTGAAGCAGGAAGCAAAGCATTTCCATGCCAATGGAGATGAGGAAGAAGATGAGCGTGTTCCTCCTCTCGTCTGGGATCAACAGCTTGGTGAAGATGCGAGACAAGGAGATGATGACCCCGGCAGTGCCTGCATGAAGACGAAGAACGAGCGGGTTCAATGTGTACAGACGCGTGAGAGAGTTGTTGTGCAAGATCGTGGTCAACGGAACACGTGGATATTTTTGGTACTCACTCTCTCCAGTCATCACCCCCTGCGTGTACCTCTTGGGCAGCATCCCCATGTAACCATAGAAACTGGACTGTTGCACTGGAAATGGATGAGGAAGTGGTTTAACAGTCAGCCAGGGGTGGGCAGCTCATTTTGTTCCTTGGCCTTCAATGGGGATGTAACCGACTTCATCCACCTCTTAATACCACCACTATCAAATTATTATAAAAAAAAAAAAATGGATGCGCGAGACTAAATATGAGGGCAGATTCAGAATCAGGCCAAAACAATAGCCTCGAAAAGTTGACATGCATCTCGGATTTATACTGTTGGTGCTTGACTTCATTCTCAATTGCTTTAAGGTGATTTATTGCTACATGCAATGTTTTTATGCTCCATACAATGCTGCTGACTATCCTCGCTGCTGATTACATTCATTTTTATATGCCATGACTCCCACTGCCTGGCGTAAATATATGTGCATGGATATGTTTGGATTTCAGATGATTTGATTTCTTGAATGCTGCTGTCAAATCTTGAATTGCCCTTTTGGCGGGGAAAAATAGGGCCGTTCTATTCTATTCTATTCTATTCTATTCTATTCTATTCTATTCTATTCTAGCGATGGCGAACTGGTTTGCTTACCTGTACAGCCGAAGGCAACTACTCCCACCGAGACCAGGTTGATGACATAAGCTTGACTGTTGGTGAACTTTGCCAACCAGACATCAAATACGCTGACAAACACCAAAGGCCCCAAAGCTAAGATGTAGCCTGCACAAAGAAAGGAAGGAGATACACGCACACACACACACACACCATGCAGAGGTCAAGATAATCATCAGCCATTGAAGAATCCCCACACTTTAATCTGGATTTCAGAGAATTTCTTTGCAGAAACATATTTCCCTTCTGCTCATATAATAACAAACACTTTGACACTTTCATCCGACAGGAAAGTTTTTTTTTTTTACTTTCACGACCTCTGAGTGGCTTCTCAGTGAGATTCAAGTCATCAGACGGAGATGTTTTGCCAACCCGAGGCATTTCTCTTTCGGTTAATGTGCGACTCACCCACAGTGATTCTGGTGTGCATACTGAGTCTTTCCACCAGCACGTTGTTGAGGAGGACGGCCAAAAGCGCCACCAGGATGTACGTTAGACTCATGTCAAACACGATGGACGTCCCTGGAACGGGGCCGTTCGTCAAACATCGTTGGCGGGACGTTCTTATAAGTCGCATCACGTTCACATTGATGGCGTGCTCGTACCGCTGAACTTGTGGTGAAGGTAGTCCACGTCTGTGATGAAGCTGTTGTAAGGCAGCAGGAACCCGACTCCAGCCAATAGCATTGCAAAGTAGATGCCATGGTAACGGTCGTCAGGGATCGGCTCCTCAAAGTCTGAGCGGGAAGGTGGGAGATGAGAGTTATCGATAAAAAAAAAAAAGAAAAGGAAATCACGGTCCGGGGCCCGCGCACGAGATCGTTATTAAAGCTGATTAAAAGGAAAGACGTACAAGAGAACAGCAAATCTTCTGATGTCGTTTTTGCCATTATTTATCTGCTTATGGTTGATCCACATGGATAAGTGGGTTTTTAAATTCCTATTTGGATCAACACCAAATTGACCCCCTCCTGTAAATGTTGAACATCTCTGTGATTGATTTCATTTTATATTCAGTGTCATTCTCCGAAAGTGAAGGTGTTGCATAGTCAAGTAAAAAAAACGACAAACTAATAAAAAGTCAAAAGTCTACACACCCAGGTTGAGATGCCTGCGTCATGCACAAAAATTAGATCATTTCAAAACGGTTTTACTAATGTGACCCATAATATTTAATTACCCGTCACTTGCACGAGATAAACCGCAGAAAATGGATGCGGTACACTGAACGATGACCTCTAGCCGACTTCAAAATAATCGGTTTTGTGTGTGCAGAGTGAGATAGCGCCTCACCGGGCTCGGACAGCGCCAGAACGCCTCTCTCCGGGACGTCTTTGCCGATCTCCTCCTCTTCCAGCTGGTAGGAGTCAAAACTGTAGCTGTGCACCACTCCGCTCTCTCGTCCATCCCTCCACGCCTCCCTTCCCGCATCCCTCCACCCGGCTCTGCCCCCATCCCTCCACACGTCCCTCTCCTCGGGCGTCTGCGCCGGGGTGGCCCTGCGACGTTCCGCTCCCACCACGTCCATCTTATGCAGGCAAGTCGGACCTCTCGCTAGACACTTCTGGGTGCGGGCATGTTGCGCACAATTCCCAATAGACGCCCCCTGTGACAGCAGCGGGTGAAGCAGGAAACTTTGGGATGTTGGAGGAGCTGCAAGGAAGGGGAAAACCATGGGAAACAAATGTAAAAAGACGTGAAGATAGAAGATAATAGACATCCGGTCATAAGCTTCAATAAAAGTAGACGGTGACAGACAAGCCAAGGTTATACGCGATGTGGGAGCTGTGTGTGTGTGTGTGTGTGTGTGTGCATGCAAGCGCTATGTCAGTACAGTAGGTGGGCTCCATCTTTCAGTGTCTCTCATTTAGCTGAAGGCTGTTGATGTAAATATATTGCAAGGCAGATGTGCAGTCTCGATGGGACGCGTGTTCCTCTACGTCATATACACGCAAGCACTTGTGTCCGGCTGCACGATCCAAACAGTTGCCGCTGTGTCACTATTGAAAGCCTCTAAGTAACCTGAACTGAACAACATTTTCAAAACATTAAAAAAATGGTGCCTTTAACAAAGATGGCAACCAAACAACAACCACCAGATGAAACATGCAGTTATAAGAAAACTTATATGATGTATAAATGTAAATGCGATATGTCATACAATGAAAAGAGAGCTATCTTGACAGAACCCAGCACCGGAATAAGAGGTCATGTTAGGTTTATTCCCCTGAGGGGCGGCGATTGGCTAAAAAGCGCCTGTTTATTTGCAGCTGGAAGCCGTTCCAATGACGACCTTGTGCAGGCGCTCGCGAGCTTCTTGGTTGAAATTAAAAGGCAAGCCTGCGACATGAGTTGAAGCGCAATCAAAGCTCTTGTGGCTTCTGTGGTTTTTAACACATGCAATTAACACATTAACACATGCAAGTGTGTTTTTAACGTATGTGCCCAATGGCGCGCATCTTGAACAGTACACACGTTCATGAAAATCCAACGCGCATGCATCCTAGCGCCGTTTTTGAAAGAAAAAAACGAATGCTAAAGCTAAACCGACCACCGCAAAAGACGATTGCTGTTTATTTTCTCATCGAGTCTGCCCAGCTGCGCTCCCTCTCAATTATTCTCCCTTCAGTCAAGTTGCGCTTTAAGAAATTTTTAAAAAGGCAACAACAACAACAACAGGTTACCTCCGTGCCGAGGCCGCCCCTCTGAAGTGAATGACCGCCCCTTCTCCCCGGCAGCGGTGGCTCCTCAGTCGGTCTCCATCCAGGCGGAGACTCGCGCCTTCTGACGCAGCATCCAGCGGCTGAGGAGGAAGAGGATGGGAGAAGCACTCAGAGAGAGAGAGAGAGAGAGAGAGAGAGAGAGAGAGAGAGAGAGAGAGAGAGAGAGAGAGAGAGAGAGAGAGAGAGAGAGAGAGAGAGAGAGAGAGAGAGAGAGAGAGAGAGAGAGAGAGAGAGAGAGAGAGAGAGACAAAGCATCGCCGCTTCGTCCCGTCTCTGCAGTTCTTCAAAGTAATTAAAAAAAAAACTCCAAACCTTCACATCAACATCCTTACGTTTTTTTTACTCGTTTATTTTTAAGAAATTCAGTGGTGCATTGGCGAGACCCACTTGCCACAATGCTGGCACAGCAGCTTGTGTCACTTTCATCAATCATTTTCAATATGTTAACGCTTGGGAGATTGTAGTTTGTGCTGGAATAGGTATCAAAAGGAGAATAATAATAAAAGACCCTGCAGTTAGTTACATCACTGGATTTGTACTTAATAGATCCAGTTCCGAGCCCCACACCCCACCCACCCACCCAATATGTATTCATATTGGCTATTCTTTCGACAATATTAAAATGAATATTGAGGCAAATAACGCTCTTCGACTACCTCAACTCACACATTGGGAAGTGAAGAAAGGAAAGATAAAGAGAGAGCTCGAGACAGCGGGGCAGCAGCAAGTCAACCGGGTGAAGATGAGAGATGAAAGCCAAGAGAACAGGTGCAGATGTACAGATAGAGAGATCAAGGTAGGACCCCAGATGGAGGGGGGGGAAGAGGAGCATTTATTTGTGAGGTGATGCAGATGAAGCCTTGAAAAGATGGGAGATACTTATTATGGGCCAAGCACGCCAAATGTTTTACTTTGCACAGGATTTTGTGTGTTCACGTACTTTTTTAATAATATCTGTTCCATTGGGTTTTGGTATTTTGTGAGTTTCATGTCTGGAATGGTGATCAGTTAAAAAAAAAAGTGTTGAAAATGATCGTGTTGAAAACCGTGTGTAACCAAGAGGCCTGCTTCTTTTCCTCGCTCCATACCTTTCTTGTCACTAGTGTATTTCTTTAGGGCCAGTGAACACCTTAAAGCAGCTCCAGCGGCTCGAATGAGATTATTGTCGAAACAAGAGGAGAGTCCTATGGCGCATCGCTGTCCAGCGGATGTGTCCCATGTTGTTTGTCCACACAGGAGAAACTGACAAATGCAAAGGACACACGGGGAAAAAAAAAGATGGAGTGCATGATAGACGGCTGAACAGGAAGTGGCAGTGTATTAGAAAGCCCCCCCTTGTCTTCTATATCCTTCCATCTTCTACCCTCCTTTGGGTTCTAAGCGCCATTTCTCCTTGTATTCCCCGGCATCGTTTGCCATCCCTCTCTACTCCGCGCCCGAATGTCCTGTCTTCAATTTCCTCTTTTCTGACCGACTGTTTCTCCAGCCTCATTCTCCCTCTATCTCTCTCCATCGGCTTCAAAGAGCTGTCTCTGTGGCAGACCTCCAGGGCACCTGCCTCTTCAAGTGGAATCAAATCATCCATCTCACACTGGTTCCCTATGTGTGTGTGTGTGTGTGTGTGTGTGTGTGTGTGTGTAGCCAGTACAGACCGCTGTGAAGTGTACTCAGGCCCAAGGCGGTGCAGCAACAAACAAGCCAAACACAAAAGCGTTCAACAAGCAAGTCAAACTGGGCAACAGTGTGATTTCTTCTTCTAGATTTAATTCATGTGGCCGCTAACATCAACTGTCAAAATCAAGAGCGTGTCTTTTGCGTTAATGCGTTTCGATCAGCGTGCAATTTGTTGCTGTTGATTATTGACTTTAGTTGTGAGTTAGTTTACAATGAAAAGCTCAAAGGACACAAAAAGAGAAGAATTTTGGGGTCAGTATGTGTCGTGAAATTGTCAAGCTAAAGTACATTTACTTACAAGCCGGCTGAGTGCAGGACATTTATAAGTCTTCCTTCTAATTAAAGTCATTCTAGGAAGCCTGTAAATCACTCCAATAAAAGGAAGAGTCTTGGATGAAAGCCAAAACTACGACTGTGCACAGTGTGTGAGTGTGTGTCTGTCTGTGTGTATTGATCTACACTCCATATTACATCCATCCCTTGAGCTCCACGCACAAACGAGCCAGAATTAGATCACTCTATCCTGAGGTACAGTACAGTATGTACAACAGTGCTGCGGGCATGGTTGTTGTTCTTTGATTGAATCACTTCAAACCCCTTTGACTCACTGGAGACTTAACCCCAAGTACAGTTGTTTCTATAAAACTCTCCGTGATTGGCTCATGACCGGTTCAGAGTGTACCCTGACTGTTGCCTCAAGTTAGCTGGGATAAGCTCCAGCCCACTCGTATGTTTGTGCTATCGAGAATTGATTGATGGATGTTTGAAATACGAAATGATGCCCAGGGTCAAAAGATTTGGTAATAATGGGGACATTTGAAATCTGATGGGGTTTTTTCTTTACGTCTGTGTAGATTTTCAGTCTGAAAGCTCATGTTTATCATCAGAGGTAGAATTCAGGTAACTGGATTTATTTATTTTAAATATATAAGTAATTAATTGAGGTTTGTTTCTTGTTTTGCTCCGACGTTCAAAAAAGAATGGCCTGATTTTATCCATGTTACTGCCCTCTAGTGGAAAACTAATCAAACTACGTTTGCGCCCATAATGCACCGCGGCCAGCTCCCATCATTCTCTGCAGCTGAAGCAGCCGAACTCCACCGGTCAAGATGGCGGACAGACTAGGTACTGTGCGTGTTCTTCTGCGCAAATATTCACAATTCTGTCCGTTTTGTGGGCTTTATTTAGGAAACAGTCCTACATTTGTGCATATTTAACTGCTTTTTTTCAATTAACTGACGGTGAACGAATCTTTTTGCATGTGTTTGTGAGCCCAAAGGCCGCATCGAATCCTTCGAGTCACGTCAAGGACTTTGCGTGTCATTGCTAATTATGTTAAAAAAAAATACATGTTGCGGATTGATTAATAAAGCAGCAGCAATGTTGTATTCAATTTGTATATTTCCAATGCCTTGCCAGTGCTTGTTTTGCTGTTTTGGCTAACTCAAATTAAGTTGATAGTCCTCCCGAAAATTCGGATTGCTAACAAATACTTAAGAGGTACCGTAACGGTATATTTACATTTTTTATAGTCATTTTTTGGGGTGGGAGTGGCTGGTTTATGTCGAACGTCAGCTTTCAATTTGAAAACGTATTTCGACCATTGTGCATACAAAAAATCGTCCTGAACTAATTAGTACCTGTTTCGTATTTGCTGTTGGAATTATTAGAAATCTTTCTATAGTGTTTTCTTAAGACATCGCTGTTTAATGTAATGTTTTCTTCACATTTGTAATCGTGAGCCTTGTTTTACGTGATACTGATTATTTTTCTAGTGTGTGAATGCAGCCAATGCTCATGGGGCTTCGATACACTGAAACGCGTGTACACCACAGCCCAGGAGTACGCTTGATTTTGAACTGATTTTCCAATTATCTCCTCTTAATAGTTCCCATAGCTGAGAAGCGTCTGATGGACGTGAAACTGGGCGAGTTGGGAAGCTGGCTCGGAGCACGAGATTTTACCCCCAATGGGCTCATCTCTGCCGTCCGCAGGGGTGAGGACACCCGCTTGCAGCACAGTACAAACCTCTGCTCCATTTTCATTTTTCAATATTAATGTGTTCTTTCACCCCCCCTACTCCAGGCCATGACAGATACTACAACAAGTACATTAACGTGAAGAAGGGAGGCATTGGTGGCGTCGCGATGCTGCTCGTTGGTTATATGGCTATGAGCTGCCTGTGGGAATACGACCACATAAGTATGACACTCCCTTCCACTTTACCTTTTGCAATTTAGCTCTCCACTTGCAAAAACGGATTAATGCTGTTCAACACAAAATAGGCACATTTAATAGACCTAACTCAACAAATGTTGTGCCTGCCTGTCGATACAATAATTTGCAATGAACTTTTGTTCCTATGGTGGTGATGAAACACAAAGCTCCATTGTATGATTTTTTTTTGTGTTTAGGCTTTTAAGTGTGACTCATCTTCTTTATGGTAAAAAAGGGTCTCCAATCATGTTTGCTGTCTTCCTTAATAGAACATGATCGCTGGAGGAAGTACCACTAACAAGCACCATCAGATCTTCGGGATGGACCGACTCAGCTCCTCCTACTCTGTGCTTTCTCAGCTTGTTGTGTTCCATATGTGACCGTTGTGACCAATAAACAATATTAAGAGTTACCGTAGCTTTTGTTTTGATGCAACACAAATTAGGATGGAACATTTATTTACAGTTATACACTGAGAATTTGTCCACACACCATGTTCACACGGGCATCCTTTTGAGTGGATGAAACCAGTAATGATCGGTGTAGCCCTTGTGGACTGGAAGGGAATGATTTTGGGGGTTTGACCTGTTCGTGAAATAGACCTGTAACTGCAAGTCTTTAGTACACAAAGGCTAATATAAGCACTACCAATAGAGCAACTGGAAATCAGACACGATTTTTAAGGTGTTCCTTTGTCTGCAAGAACTCCACTCAAGTACGGCACAAACATCTTGATTTTTTTTTCTCCACACTGTATAAAAGGCCATAATACAAATTGAAGCAATGTAAATCTCTTTGTGCCTGTGTAGGATTAGATTGACCAGAAGGGAAAAGAAAAAATATCACAGGTTGTTCTAGGCGTTTCATTTGAGCAATCCACCATAAAATGTCCATCTTCCCTGTGGTTTCATGACACCAGGTCACTGCCCACTCAAGAAGGCAAGATGGCCCTTATTACACTTGTTGGCGTAGTGGCCCTTTTCTCCGCACTGCACACACACAGAGAGGGGGGGGGGGGAGCAGTTGGAATTTGTTTTTCTATGTAAAACATTAACCTCACCTCAATTTGGACTCAAAACATTTACAAGATGCTCAAAAGAGTTCATTTGGTTTTATAAGTTGAGTTATAAGACCTCGGCACAAAATCTGAATCACCTTGTAGCAGGTGACCTGGTCCAGCGGTCGAGGCCCTCTGTTGGAAATGAGATGATTCTGTTGAGTCACAGGCATGGAAGAGTTGTTGTGCGACCGCGGGCCGGGGCTGGTGTTGCTCAGGTGGATGACCGAGAACGACGAGCGGCCCATGGACCCCGTCTACAGCAATCAAAGCAAGGAGAAAAAGGATCTGTGTTCAGCATATTTGTGATCGCTGTCACGTTGTGTCGGTGTTCGAGCAGGTGTCTTACCTTTGTCTGATTTTGGTTTTGTAGCGGCAGGGGAGGCTGCTCGGGGGCTCCCATTGGTAATTCAAAACGAGGGCTAACAAAAACAACAACCCAAAAATAATAATTCAGGCTTAATATAGTGGTCCAAAACTTCATTTGTTTTACATATAATTGAAACATTTGAATATTGAATACATACTGCATAAATTTGCAAGATTTTCCTTCTGGACAGAAACCCACTAGGTAATTGACACAAATCACTCTTCTTGTGTGTCTGTGCCTGCAGTCGGGACCTGAAAGAGGAAGATGCATATATATATTTTTAGTGATATGTAAAGGTGAGTTTTAGAATCAGAAAAATGTATTTATCCCCGTGGGGCAATTAGAGTGACTGAATTGTTCAAATGCATCACTTGGTTCCCTTAAACACCTACCGTGTTTGCAGAAGCCTCGATCATACCAGGGACAGTCCTTGATCTTGGACTCAGGATCGATGTGCAGGAATGGACATTCCTTGTTGCTACACTCGCCTAAGGGAGGTGACACAGTGTACACATAATAAGTTTTAATGATTGGGTTGGTATGTGCAACAATATTCAGGTCCAGCGCACACACCAAACTTGGAGTAGAAATAGCATTCAGGCATCTTTGTCATGTCGTATTCGTGGAGGAACTCGCACTGGTCTCCTTTTTTGCAAAGTCCTCTGAGCCAGTGCTTGCACACAACTGTCTTCTCTCCGCTGATGTGACGGAAAGGACACATCCCACCTAGTCATGCAATGGAAATAAAATATAATAAATGCAGTACAGTATTACACGGGCAGATAGCCTATTCTGTCCATGTGAAGAAAAAATACAGGACTGTGTTCATTGGGATTGCATGAAGCAGGATGCTTTGTTTTTACCTTTCAGGCACGCAGCTCTCATGAAAAACTCACACACAGCAGACCCGGATTCTAAGGGGGCAAGGTTGGGTGTACATATTAAGGTCAAAGCATTGAGGGAAAACACAAGCATCCGTCTTGAGTAGTCGGGATAGCTGGTCTGCCGTCATCCAGCTAGCAGTTAGCATGCGAGCACTTACTGTCCATGCCGGGAAAGGGCAGAGGCTGAGCCCCAAGCTGTTGCTCCACGGCAATCTCCAGGTCGAACTTGATGTGATCCGCGCTAGCCAGTAAATCCTGCATGGTTGAAGGCGATGTTTTTGTCGAGTCCCGCTATGAAACAAAACACCTCGGTTAGCTAATTAGCCGGTCATGTTTTTCTGGTCCCCCAGCCGCCAACCAAAAGCTAGCCAGGCTAGCCCTTCGGCTCAATACACCAAGTACGTTCACCAAGGAAACCGTAAAACGCTGTTGAATTTTGCGGAACAGGAAGCCTAAACTTAAGACTAGTTTAAGTTTGTTTTTGTCGCGAAAGGATGCCGGCGGAGCACGAGAAGCGCGCAGAATGACCTTTGACCCAAAACGTCACTTCCATTTCCTTCGAGTAACATTTCCCTCTTTTAGTTTGTACAAACAGTGTCTTAAGACCATTACCGTCACCTAGCGGATTTGAGAGGAGCTCAGAGCGGCAGGAATAAAAAACCCGTCTATCGATTGACGTGAAGTATTGATACGGGCGAATACCGACCGACATAAACTATGAAAAAATAAATTCATAAATAAATGTGTTAATTTTGGAGCATTTATTTGTGTATTTTCTTACTTTTACAGTACTTTCAGATATTTTGACTGTAAAAAAAAACTAAATGTCAATCACATGCACATCACTTTTTTGAAAGCCGGCTTTAAAAAAAGAAAGAAGAAAAGACTCGACCTTGCGAGAACAAATGCTGACACAGGTCAAGAAGCAGTGGACCATGAAATAACAGAATAGCAAAATAATTACACATTTTGTGCTAATTCCTGGAATTGTAATTAATGACACATTTGACAATTGCACAGAGACAGCCAAATCACACACAGGCTTCTTTTTGTACTGATCAATAGCACCAGGTAAATGCATCTTAGGCACTTATTTTGTGAGTGTCCAAACTCGGTCCTCAAGTGCTGCTGTCTGACATGTTTGAGAGGGGCATTTTCAGGCTTCTTCACAGCTTTCTGATGAGGTCAAAGTGTTTTGCCTGTATTTTGCATATGAAAACAATAAAAGTCCGACAAGGAGCACGAGGAACTTTGAGTGTGATTGTGGAGCAACTGACGTCGTTCGCGCTGGGAAATCGTCTTTCCGCCGACTGCAAAGACAATCTTCCCTGTGTGTCGAGTCTTTTGTTTAACTTTGTCGGGTAAAACTGTGACAGGGATACAGCTAAAATATGTAGGACAGTGGCCCTTGAATTTTTTTTAACCGGATCAAATATACACACCCAAATTCACACCTCCAAAATTGTGTGCAATAGTTTCCATAATTAACAGTCCAACAACAACCATCAGTTCAGCCATCGTGATTTACAGCTCGGGGAGGCCAGGCATGGCAAAATGACCAGCGAACGCTTCAACCTCTGCCCTGATCTCATTCACACACTGCTGAAACTTTTCTTCCTTGGCCAATGCCTGGATGAACTCCTTCAGAGCGGCCTTGGGATCCAGACTTCTCTGCACCTCCAAGGTCAGCTCAATGCCTGAAGGGGAAAGAAAGGAAAAGTCAAAATTGTCATTAATGTGTATCAATATACGATCCTAATGGCCTCTCGGTGATGGAGATGCACATTCCTAACCTCTGTGGAGGAAGTCTGCCACCTTCCTGAAGTCATCTTCCATCAAGCCTCTGGAGGTCAGTGCTGGGGAGCCAAATCTCAGCCCACTGGGGCGCAAAGCACTTTTGTCTCCTGCACGAGAAGATCAAATATACAGCATACTGTATTTACCCATATATATAGACACATACATTTATATTGATAGGAACATTTGCACGTTTTCAGTGCAGCATCAACAAATAACTACACAACAAATCCTACCTGGACAGGTGTTCTTATTACAGGCAATAGCACAGGCTTCCAGAACCTTCTCAGCCCGTCCTCCATCAGTTCCTTTGCTGCGCAGGTCCAATAGTATCAGATGATTGTCAGAACCACCTTGAAATGCAAATATAATCATGACGTCAAAAGGCTTCGAAGCACACTGACAACACTTAACAGACATTAAGAACTTAAGACTGACACGTGCACTCACGCCTCACCCCCCACTTTCCCGATTGCACTCTCATTTGCCAACACCCCTGTCAGATGACCCCACCCATCTACTTTTCAAGCTGCCGCAGGCCACTGGCTCACTCGTGGGCTGTTGCCCCATTCTACATGTCCAAGCAGCCAAACCTGATATGTTAATTAAAAAAAAAAAAACTACCAGTGACAATCTTGTAGCCATGCTCAATGAGGGCGGTGGAGAGAGCTTTGCAGTTGACAAGAACCTGCTTCTGGTAAGCCTTGAACTCTGGTGTCATGGCTTGTTTGAGTGCTACGGCAACACCTGGGGACGTAATGAGCAGAAAGACTTTGAAATGCTACAATGAAATGAGCGGAACTGAGCAAATTCCATGCGTCATTCATTCTTTCCATTTGTAATCGGCAATCAAAATGGGCCACACAAAAAACAAACTTTCGAGCCATCTAAACCCAACCAATAAAATAATTTCATTCTATGGCCCGATGTTCCCATTTTGTATTTTTGATTGGAGGTTAAAACAGAAAGATGACATCTGCCATTTTTTTGTTGGATTAAAATCCAAAGGAGTCACTTTCATCAAGATTTGATTGTCAATGTGAAATGAAAAGAACGAACGATGCACGGATTGAACAGCTACTGATATAAAATAAGAGTACAAGTGTCTTGAGATGTGGAGGACCTGCAATGGCGTGGTTGTGTGGTCCACCCTGCAACCCAGGAAAGACAGCCTGATTGATTAAAGACTCAAGATTGTAGATTGTCTCCTTCCCTTTGGCGTCCACACTGCGCACACCTGAAGAAGAACAGATGAGAATGAAACCGAATGCTTGATAACTAACTCCCAACAAAAAAACTTGATAACCAATGACATTTGACCTTTCCTGAAGAAAATCAGTCCAGCTCTGCAGCCGCGCAAGGTCTTGTGCGTCGTCGTGGAAACAATGTCACAGAAGTCAAAGGGTGAAGGCACGACTCCAGCTGCCACTAGTCCACTGATGTGCGCCATGTCTCCCATCAGATATGCGCCATTCTCGTTCGCGATCTGCCTCATGCGGGCGTAGTCGATGTTACGGGAGTAGCAGCTCGTTCCTGGGAAAGAAAGGAAAGTAAAACATTGGTCATTTGTGTGTAAAAGGTTCCCTTAAGAGAACCTCAGTTAAAATGTAAGACAATAAAACTGTCATTCCACCGCACAAAAATATCCTGTGGCTAAGCTTTCAATTTACTAACTTGACAATGGATTGGCAGTGCACGTGATAGACGACCTGCAATGATGAGTTTGGGATGGAAAAGGCGAGCATTTTCTTGCAGTCGATCGTAGTCGATGTAGCCCGTTTCGGGATTCACCTGAAACCAGAACACACAGTCTGACCAACGACTCGCCAACAACAGCAAGAGATGACGTACGGCCGCGAGGTTGTTGTCAATTGTAATGTATAAAAGCAAAATCACCAAACTGTTGTCATTGTCCAAAAACTTCTTTTCGCATCAGGTTTTCATGGGTAAGATTTTTTTTAATAGTGAATCAGAATAGGGCCAACTTGAAATCTTATTCATTGAACCCATGAGTATAAACAAATGTGTGCGTGATCACCTTGTACGGCATGGATTCAAAGAAGATGGACGTTGCTGAGATTTTTTTCTTTTCGGTCATGAAGCCGTGTGTCAGGTGACCTCCATCAGGAAGGTCCAGTCCCATGATTCTCCCGTGCGGTTCCACAATGGCGGTGTAAACAGCAAAGTTGGCAGGAGAACCTACACAGAGAAGCACTGATGTTTCTTCGTAATCCATTTGAGATCCAGCCATCCATTTTCCATACTGCTCATCCTCATAAGTTAATGAATGATAACCTTTATTAGTCCCACAATGGGGAAATTTGCAGACCACAGAGAAATTTGGAACATGTGCGCTGGAGCCTATTGCAGTTGACACCGGGTCAAAGGCAGGATACACCCTTAGCTGGTCGCTATCTTATAGCAGGGCACATATAGACAAATGAACTGGAATTGGATAATTTAGTGTCTTACAATTAAGCGGGGTTTTAATGGTAGGGGGAAGCCAGAACGTTACCTGAATATGGCTGCACGTTCACGCCCCATTTGTCCGAGTCCAGGCTGTAGGCCACTAGCGCCCTCTTCTGGCAGAGTCTCTCCAGCTCATCAACATGCTCAGTTCCGCCATAGTACCTCAATTGTGACCATTGTGGATATGAAACTCATTTTTAATCGAAAAGAGAAACCCAAGCCCACTGCTCCCCTGATTGGACGCAATCCTATTCTACACTTTCATTCATCGTTTCACAAATTTTCTTACCTCTGACCAGGATATCCTTCAGAGTATTTGTTGTTCATGCAAGAGCCCAGAGCCTCGAGAACTGCTCTGCTGGTGAAGTTCTCTGACGCAATGAGCTCCAGGCCGTAGGTCTGTCTGTGCTTTTCCTTTTTAATGATGGAGAACACCTGAAAAGCAGTTGTGACACATCAACCTATCTCAAAAAGTCCACACAGAAATTGATGTAAACACTGACCTCAGCGTCATTGACTGCCAGAGGTTCCAACATCATCTTGTTGTGCGAGTCCCAGGTTCCATTTGATAAAGACATGGTTGTTGTTGTTGCTGCACAGTGCTGAGCGAAGCAGGAGGACAGACATTCCATTCATTATCCACGAGTTTCAGAATAAGACGCAGTGATGTCGTCGTGCAATATGAAAATGCCAAACAGATAGAATTATGAACCTCTGATGCTACTCACGTTGACTTGATACTTTTAAGACGAGATCCTAACAGAACCTTAGCGTGATGGTCAAATTATTTCAGGACTCATCCAGCCACACGGCCCTTTTTCCACTCCTCAGAGGCAGGGATGGAAACCTTCCTGTATATTTATTTTGTCGATTGTACACTGTGCAGTGATATTTTTTCCTCTGCATTCAACCATCTTATGAGCAGTAGAGGGTAGTAAGAGTATTGCACGCAGGACTAAATACAGATATTGTGTCAGCGCCTTGGCCACCGAAGCCAACTGGAAATTGACCTTCAGTTTTTAGTTGTGGGATGACACCCACACGTGTTAGCTTACTTGATAACTCTAAATGTCTATATGTGAGCAGCGATTGGCTGGTGACCAGTCCAGGGTGTACCCTGCCTCTTGCTCACAGTCAGCCGGGTTAGGCTTCAGCTCACCCGTGACCCGATTGAGGATAAGCACTCGAAAAAAAATGACAGGTGAGCAAAAGTGGGTTGAATGTGATTTTTTTGTTTGTTTTGTTAATTCAACTGAGTTTTGGTGTCAACATCCAAAGTGCAAAATCTCCTACCTGCAGGATTTTATGATTAACTGATATCACTTTTTATGATGAGGCATCAAATAATTGTATTGTTACAAATGTTACGTTAAAAAAACTACATCGGGTAACTTATAAATAATGATAATAATAAATTTTATTTATAAGTGCCTTTCAAAACACTCAAGGACGCTTGACAATGAAAACAAGAACAATATGTTACTGTTAGGTGGACACAGTGTTCGTTCAGGAACAAGAGCTTCAACTGAAATTTACCTGTTACAACACTTGAAGCTCCATTGGGTAAACTTTGGACCGTTGCAAGGCAAAGCAAATACTGTACAAGAGTAAAAACAGCTGACGCGCACTGTCTGGTGGCTTGTGTAACTTGTGCTTGTACTTTTTTTTTATTGCCAGATGCTGTTAACATTTGCAGAGACACGTAAAAATTCCTATAAAATAAAATGAAAACTACCAAAATGTATTTGCTGTGTTCGCCTCACCTTGGAAGGGCTGCAAAAATACCCTCAATAGTTAAGTAGATGTAAATTCAATCGTTTTAAAATTTTGTTGTAAGATTATTACTGTAAATTAACCGGTAACCAACTCAGCATCCTGAATTCGTTAAGCAATTTCGAGAATTATACTGCAGTGTTCCAGGTGTTAAATGTCATGTGTGGACAGCCATTGCAACACGCGTCAAAATCACGCAGCATGGTCAGACGATCAAAATAAAACGAATCAGTCTGTCTTTTTTTATATGCGAATCGTAACTACGAGCAGATATAAACACTGACTTGCAAGAATGTCCTGTGGCTTGTAATGTTGGAGTCGACGATAAACTCACCCGCCAAAGAAGAGAAAGTGAGACGGACGATGTCAAAAACTCCACTACAGTCACGTGGTAGGAGGGGGCGTGGGAAAGGCGTACCACCGAAGGGTAAAAGTCCGCCAAAGTTTGGACCAATCAAATGCGTAGTTCTTCTTCGTTTTTTTACGCACGTGAAACGTGTGCACTTGAGCGCTGTCGTTGACCGGGCGTCGGTCAAACATGTGAACTGCTTCTGCAGACCAACCATGACTGAGATCCGACAGCTGGACGGTACCGGCTCTTCGGTAAACGACAGGCCCCGGGTTCATAAAACTTTTCTTTTTAATCAGACATGTCTATTTGGACAGTCTAGGTTGTAGACTGAACACATCTCTGTAAAATGTAGGGAGTAGAAGTTGTCATAAAATTAAAAACTAAATTACAGTTATCCGAACAAACTACTTGAAGTGTAGAAACAAAGTATTTGTACCTCATGACTTGCCACCACACTGAGACAGATGTGGCTGTTCGAACTCAACTCTTCATAGTTGATCATTTAAAAATCAAATTAATTTAGCTGAGTGATTGAGGCAGCTATATTATTCATAAGTACTGTATATATATATATTTTTTTTTTTAACAGGGCCAGAGGAAAGTACATTCTTTGGGAGGCTACAGTTTGCGGAAAAACAATCAACCAACAAAAAAAAACGAACCAACTGCTGTATTCATCCATCACATGTACAAATTAGGTGACTCTGAATGAAATTATTTCTTTAAACATTTTTATCATATTATTCTGAAATATTTTAATGACTCAGTTATATACAGTGTAAAACCCAAAGGGGGAAAAAAGCTCCAATGTTCAAGAATCAAAATCATTACACCATGACCAGTGTGATTCATATCATGAAAAAGCTCATAACGTCAGTCCAATTGTGAGTGACCCAGCTGCAACTTTACCAATATGGCCGTTTTTCCATGGCGAGGTGCACCATCAGTAAGGTGATGAATAATCGTAGCACTTTTTTTCCTTCCAAATAGTCAAATCCATATTGCGTCAGTTCATGAAGTGGGAAAATGGTTCTGATAAATACTCTGCATCATTTTAGCGAGAGGGAATTTAATCTTTTAGCCGCCGCCGCTGCTTCTTTTGCCTCTCTCGCTGCAAAAAGGAAAAATAAATGTGGATAAGGACATGCAAATGAGTTCCATATTTTACTAAATTATTTCTTGTAACTCGAAAAACTCTGAAGTCAGGCCACTCGCACAGTATCTCCAGGCACCACAATACACACACATATTTTCCCACTCAAACAACGCACCTTTTTTCTCTTCCTCTTTCTTTCTCGCCGCTTCCTCTCTCTGCTTCTTGATGATGGCGAGGCGTGCGAGGTCAGCTTTGGCCTGGTCCGTCTTTCCTGCGAGATGCATCTTCATGTAGCGCTCCTTTGCTTTCTGCTTCTCAATTTCCTCTCTGTGTGCACAGAGGTGGGGGGAAAAAGAGATATAAAAACACTATAGAAGTATCAAAAAATCAATAATTCAAGAACCAGTTACCCAGTAACATTCCAGGAAAAGACATTCAGTAAATAAAACAGGTGCCTTGTCCTGGCATAACATGCCACTTACAGTTATATGCCATCATGGGGACAAAAAGAAAAATAAATTATGGGATTTTAGTGGGGACACACCTTTCTCTCCTTGACAATTGCTTGGGCTCATCCAACTCAATGTGTGTCACCTTCTTGGACTTCTGAATAATTCTGTTGGGGTTCTCAATTTCTATCAAGCCCTCCACGCCGACTCTCTTCCTCTGCAAACACATCAAAATAAGAATAAGAGTAAGAAAACCTTTATTCGTCTCACAATGCAAAAATTCCCATCAATCACTCAGAGTGTATTTCTGAAATGTAAAAAAAAAAAGATCAGTGTGGAAGTACCTGTGAACCTTCATCATCACTATCATCTGATGCTGATGCTTGTAACTTCTCCGCAACGTCATTTTGAGCGGCACCCTCCTCCTCATTCTGAAACGAAGAATATAGAAAGTCTTGCATTTAGTCCACAGAGAAAACAATATTCATACAGCCACATTAGTCAGCTATGATAAATATGCCCCAGAGCACCATCATAAATGCATAATCCAGAGAAAGTCTTCATAAGGCTGAAACACTTTTCATCAGCACAATCAACTACTGAATGCGTTGACATTTGTTCCCTTGAAAGTGTAACTTTACCAGATTTGGCTTCGAAGACCTTTTATGAGAACGGTATATTAGGTTCATTAGCATTGGTACCTTTGGCTTGGAATGACAGTTTTTGACCCTGCATACACATATCAAACTGCTTTTTAATGTGACTATCGCTCTAAGAAAATCACAATAAATCAACTTAACAAACCAGCAGCCAAGGACTTGCACACAAACAACAGTAATTAAATCATACACATAAACAATATCCCCTCACAGATAGCATAACTTGTAAATTTTAGTTGTGTAAAAGAAAAATCAAATGGTGAATTTAGGACTCATAAAAATTCCTTTTGATTTTCAGAGGCAGTGGCAAAACAATTGCGATGTGGCAAGATAAATGATATGTAATAGATCCTATAATTTGTATCGTTGTCAGCGCCAATGGTTGAACAATTTTTATGTATTTTTTTAATGTACGTTACCGTCTTCCTCTCCTTCTCTGCTTCCATCTGGGCGTCGATCTCCTCCGGACTTGTGTAGGTCCGCATGCGACCCTTGTGGCCACCCTTCCTACCTACAGTGAAGATGAAATACGTCAACAAATTCAGTATTTACTATTCACATCGAGGAGGAAAAACTATGACACACACATCGAAAGCTAACGTGTTTATACAAATTACATCGGTGTAATGTTATAATGTTATCACGCCACCAAGCAATCAGAAGTGTAAACTGATCCCACTGCGTGTTCTTCACAGGCAATCGTAACCCGTTTTAAAGTGGCTAACGCGTGCCAATACTGTATTTTAAAAATCATGTAAATTCACTCAAGATTTGACGTTTTAAACAGTAATCTTACCTCCTTTGGGCATTTTGAGAAATGAATACTCTATATAAAAATCTGACTAATAATTGACAACAACAAAAGACGTCAGGCCGAAGAAAGCTGACAGCTGGCTAAAGTCGGAGAGGAGCAACACAATCCAGCAGTGATATGTAATGGTCAAGGATATGCCTGTTCAAATGTCTTAAAAATAAAAAAGGTTGTAGATACGATACACTTGCCACCGAAAAAGCACACCTTAGTACCCCTCTACGCCATGATTTGATTTTATTATCTGTATTTTACTAATTATAAATAAAAAGTTAAACAAATATATTTCTGTTTTCTTAACGGCATTCTACTTGTGGCCTCAGGTGATGCAATATCACGAAAACAATGGCACGCTATTTGCGTCAATTTTGTCTCAGAATCTGTCTTCAAACAAACTTAAATTCAAGTGTGTGAAGAATTTAATGCCTGGATAATCCGAAACATGGGGAAAAAAATAAATATAAATAAATAAATATATTGTGTTTTGACGTCACATGTGAGCCCGAGTTTCCAAAGGACCCCGGTGATGACTAATTCAAGGGCCTCGGACGGTTTCGCTAGCCAAACAGGAAAACATTAGGAGCTTTTGTTCTAGGGTGGACAAAGTGTAGGAAAATGCCAAAAGTTAAGAGAAGTCGTAAGCCACCCCCAGACGGGTGGGAACTAATTGAACCTACTTTGGATGAGCTTGATCAGAAAATGAGGGAAGGTAAACATTTTATAACGAATCTTTCCGTATTGCTGTACAGTATCGCAATCCAAACACATTGTAATATTTTGAAACGTGTACAATGCCCAGTTTGAAACATTAGATTCCCCATGCGTAGTTAATGCGATGCCTATTGCTTCGCATTGTTTGATATGTCGGGCATTTATATTCCCTTTCTATTTTCTCTTTCTCAGCCGAAACGGAACCTCATGAGGGAAAGAGGAAAGTGGAAGCACTTTGGCCAATTTTCAGACTGCATCATCAGCGCAGTCGATACATCTACGACCTCTTCTTCAAAAGAAAAGCCATCAGCAGAGGTTAGGAGGACCATATTTATTCATATGATTTATCTTGTGATGTAATAGGTTTCCCAATTCACCGAATGTGTGCGTGTGTTCTGGCAGAGCTGTATGAGTACTGCATAAAGGAAGGCTACGCTGACAAGAACCTGATTGCCAAGTGGAAAAAGCAAGGCTATGAGAACCTGTGCTGCCTCCGTTGCATCCAAACGCGAGACACCAACTTTGGGACTAACTGTATTTGCAGAGTTCCAAAGAGCAAGCTCGAAGTTGTAAGTTTTTAAGGAGTTTAAACATTTTCACGAATACCAATACAGTATAATGATTTTGATGACAATTCAGTTGCAATTTTGCTTTTACCATATTCGTTTCAGTGCATCTCCAAACACAATGTTTTGAGTTGACAACTTATTGTTTTATTACATAATGGCCAAGTATGGTAAGACCTTTCTCAACTAAAGTACCCTCTCTGAATTGTCTCTTTATAGGGAAGGATCATTGAATGCACCCACTGTGGATGCAGAGGATGTTCTGGTTAAGTATAGGACATAAAAACCTGCCCAGCCTCCATCTTTGCTGACATGCATCTCACCATCTGCTTCAGAAATTATTCCTTACTTTTGTCAGCATCATTCCCTGTCATTCAAAGGCTCACAAGTACACTGAGTGGGGGCTTCCTGTATTAATTACAGCTGTTTTCTGTCTGTTTTACTGTCTGAAAGATTTATCTTCAATAACTCTCAGGAGGACATTGTGTTTCGGTCTCCTGTTTAAGGCGTCTTTTGTTTCATTTATAACGGGGCTGAGTGTGATTTGGTTTTTAAAAACTCTTTTGTTGTCATAATTTGAATAAAACAATTCTGATTGACTTCATGTCACACATCAATTCTATAGATGCAACACTTGGGTTTTCCTTTATCTTGTTTCTGCGGTTCCTGCAGGACAGTGAGCTGTTTTCCCCTTTTGATGATTTATTATTCATGCCGCCTCAAAAGCTAGCACAAGCGTCATCGCGCAAACGAGTCACACAAACATGAGTCTCTGAGAGCACTTGACGTTTAATGATCTGTCGGTTGCATTAGTTGTTTAGTGTCACAGTGAGCATCAGGATCACCCGACGCTTCGTTTAACTCCCGTGTGAACCAAACATAAGTGAAAAAAAATGGATTTAAATAATTTAATGGAAAAGACATAAAAGCACGTAGATCAATATGAGCTATATTTAAAAAAAAAAAAACATCATCCGCTAACCACCCCCATTCATGATGTAATACATACAAAATGTGCACAGACATCATGCAGATGTAAATTAAGGACACTGAGTGTTTACATGGCTTGGTCAGATTACATTCACTTTTTTTGCATTACGGGGAAAATTGCTAATAACGGTAACATCTGAAATGTACTTCATAGGTCACATGCAACAAATGGGGTGAAACAATACAAGTGTCAAGTGGAATGTCAATGCTCTAGGAGAGTCTCTAAATTAATCTTCAAGATGGTCGAGTGAAGTGACACCAAAATACCTTGAAGCTCATTTTTCATTGTTAGCAGTGATGGCAGTCCCACCGTCACCTTTTTACCCCCCATGCAGTCACACGTACAGTTACACAGTAGATACGAAAGTACAGCAACACCACATAAATGAGCAACAGAAAAGTGTGCATTAGATACGAAGGACTCAACTATGGATTTGTTTGAATGGCAGATTTCTGATTTCCATTTGCGGAATTGATTTGGATTTGTGGACTGTGAAATGAACTTTGACTTTTGTGATTACATCCAACAAAGACCACTGATCAGGCAACGGTGAATCCAATTTTTAAAAAATGTAACACCCATCCTTTCTTACCCACGCGTCCTGTCCATCACTATTCGTTCACACGATAAAGCAGAAACATCACCAATATAATATTTCACTGCGGCACAAGACAGTCTCATGCTTGACACCACAACATTCACACCTTTAAGACAACAGTGACATTCAATACCTCAAGGTTAAGTAGTTTGAAAGTTTTCCTGACCGAGAGTCAAATAAAAAAAAAGTACAACAGCCGATCACATCACCAGGTTTTTCCTTGCTGTTGCACCCCTCAAGGGATAATATTTGTGTGACCACTTATTTCTCAGGACATGCATGATCACGTGAAGAGAATACGACCGGATCAAATTGAATAGGGGTGAAATAGTTGACAAAGTTGGAACCAATTTGCATGGCGCTACTGAAATTTCATGGATGGAATATCCGCGTGATGCAAGTTTGTCTCAGACCAAACCAGCTCTTCGTGTCGATGAACAGCAGTGTCCAAATAATTTACAACAAAAAAATATATATATATAAAACACATATTGTGTGTTTGACATGGGACCGATTCCACAATGTAACCACAGTAATATGCAAATATTGACCATTCTTCTGCTGTGTTATGATGACAGAACGTGTGCATGTTTGAGTTAACATACTTTCACAAGCGAGCCATTCACCGACTTCTTCCGTTCCTCCGTTTCCTTGATTCCTGCACACACAAGACCGGAGAAAAACAGCAAGGCAGCTATGCAGAGAAAATCCAATAAAATCAGTGCAGTTTGATCTCAAATTAAAATGATCATCCTCAAGATCAGGATCTTCGTTAGTCCATTAAAAACAAACCAACAAAAAAGGGTGGCCTTTCCCTGTAAAAGATCAGATTTTGTATAAAACGCTGGTGGTGTAGTTAAAATTAAAAGAAGGCGCTGCCGTATTGCGGCCTTCGGCAGCGTGCAGGTAGTGCTGAGTGATCAAGTGGCTGAGGTAGAGCACAATCTGCCTGTCATCCTCCGCCAGCCCCAGCTGCTCCTGCAGGAAGCAGCGGCGTCGGGCCTCCACGCCATCCGGACCCTCTGCGGCGTTGACTGGCAGGTGAAGGTGGTGGGTGAAGGTGAACAGAAAGGCCTTGGCCGCCAGACGACACAGTGTGCTCTGGACGTGAAGGTAGTAGGTGGAGCCGCGGCGGACGTAGGTGCGGTGGTCAGCCATGTTGGCGAGCAGTTCGCCACGGTAAGGCGGACAACGCAGGGTCTTCTGATCGGCGTCCAAGATGGAGATGTAGCGACTGTAGCGGGACAGTGAGAACAGCATGCTGGAACCCGTGGGAGATGCCACTCTGAGAGACGGGAAGAGAAATTGGTCAGAGTGACCAAGCGTGCGCTCAGAGCATATTTGTGAATGCACATATGATTCGGGAGGGGGGATTTTGGGTGCGAGTTTGAGATATATTGTTCTGAGGCTCACTTATGCCGCATCACATGGTATAAGACACACATCCACATCTTCAATTTATTTAACGCGACAAATGGACAAACTCATCAGTATCTTAATATTGATCAACCGCCAGCCATCGTTTCAGTAAATCCATATTAACTACAAAACCTTCATGGAATTTAATACATTTTTCCCTTGAAAACTCCAAAATGTACACAGAAGATGAATGATACCTTTGCAATCCAATAAGTTTCCACCTGTGCAGGTCAGTCATGGTGAAAGGGCAACACAGCCAAGGTTGGACTCGCTCGCCACAGTTTCCTGGAGCAGGAACAAAGATGGCCAGCGCAGAAACCAGCCGACGCACTCTTGCCTCATCAGCCCCGAGTACGACCAGCGTCCTGCCGCTCAGCAACGACCACAGAGCCTGCATAGCAAAGGGGTACTGTCGCACGAACCTCAAGGCCCCTTGCCCGGCCTTCTTCTTCAAACGCAGGGTCAGCGTCCCCCCGTTGCCGAGGGGGGAGGCGGTCCAATCAGAACCGGTAGATGCACTCATGGTACAATCCGATCCGTCCTCAGCTGAGGTACGGGACACCGCATCTCCCAGCAGTCCGGCTCGGTGGTTCTCTGAGCATAGGGATCCCACCGCGTAGTCTTCCTGGAGTGGAAGTAGGGCCTGGGGCTCCCGGTTGATCACGAGGATTTGAGCACTCTGCAGGTGGACAGCGAGATGGGGCACCGCATCGGGCGGATTATCGAGAAAACCTTCATGGGCCATACAGCATGCAGCATCCATGGGAACAAACTTAGAATCCTTCTCGCATCCGTCCTTCCTTGTAGTTTCTTCTGACAAAGCCTCGGGCCTCCCATCTTCATCAGTTGCAGTCTCCGCCCATTCCCTGTTGCACTCACCATCCAGATCAGTTTTACGGTCATAGTCTGGGGTCGAGTCGGACTCAGCGTCCAGAACCTCTGGCTTTGAACTTTTCTGGTTGCTACACTTGAAATGAGGTTTCTCTGAGCACGTCTGGGTTTCAAATTCTCGGTCAATACAGGAGGACTTGAGATTGTTGTCATCAAGCATGAGGTCTCGAGTATGGCTCGTGTCAGAGGCAGGGTCGAAACGCTTCGGAGGTTCCGATCCAAGTACGACAGGTACTCCGTTGAAGAGTCTGGAGTCGTCTACGGCATGGTTCACAGCACAAAACGGTCTGAATGTCGCCCTTCCGTCAAGATCGTCATCGTCGTCTTCACAGAGTTCCTCCTCAAACAGAAAGTTGATCATTCTCTGCTTTCGCCGCAGGGCTCGGTCCAGGCGACGCGTGTGCAGGTAGCACAGGTCACCTCGGAAACTCCTTTCCGTCTCCTTTAAGGACTCCACGGTGGCCTCATAGAAGGTGTGATCGCACAGCTCTTGGAGAGTCTTGAGGCGCTTGTCGAAACACTTTGCAGACTTGGCTTTGATCAGCTGCGGCGTATAGGACGGCCTGCGCTGAACCCGCTCATATTCTTCCTCGCCGATGTCCACTTTGACTGCCTGGCCATTATGTCCCTGAGCATTGTCTCCTCCCTTCTGACCGCCATCGGTGCAACTCAAGGGGTCGGCTGTTATGGCATACTTGCCAAAGAGCTCTTCACACTCGCTCACGCACTGCTGACACGCAACAGCCTGAGGGTCCCGGCGGGGACGATGAGGGTATGAGCAGATCTGTCTCAGAAGGTCCCGGTGTTCGTAGATGCTCTTTTCCACACTGGCGAGCTCATTGGCCTTTTCCACAGCATGGGCGGAGTACATGCACTGAGGCCCCGCCTCCCTCTGCAAGCCCTCCTCTCTCTGCAGAACAGAGTGAGTGTATCTAAGGGGAAACACAGTTGTCAATAAAATCTTATGCTTTTCTCAATAACTACGGTCTTCATGCATTCTACTGCAAATATGAGGGAGTTGACGCTGAAACATCCAGATTTTCAGGTTGATGGCACGTTCTTTGATTGAAACGTATCGCAGTTTTTCGTTTCAGCATCAGCTCTTCAGCAATCAATTTTATTTTGTGTACGTCATTAAAAATGTTAAATACATTGGAGTGAAATGATGGCACACAACGTGAGTGTGTGTATGTGTCATGTTCCTAGTTATGAAAGGGTGACCCTGCATCGAAGGCACTTACTCTAGGTCTCGAAGCTTCCTCTGGAGTTCTTTGGCGAAGGCCCTGCGGTTTCCAGCCTTCAAGCACTCGGAAGCCTTTGAGAAGCGCGCGGACAGCTCCTGAAACTGCAACATGATCTTCCTCTCATCTGCTGAAACGTAGGCCATGCAGAAGGGCCGCACAAAGCCCCTCGCCTCCAGGTCATACAGTGTAAGGTGATGGACATAAGCAAAAGCGCCCTCTTTAGAGTCACCCAGTACAACCCTTGAGTCCTCCACAAAACTGAGTCGAGGGTATCCGCTGCCAGGCGGATGCCCCACGAATGACGCCTGGTAGTCCACTGACATGATGCGAAGGGAGAAGTAGTTGAGATCAAAGCTCCCACAAACTTTGGGGTCATCGGGAATGCAAAGGAGAGGCTGAGGGCCCACCTGCTCAGAGAACTCCGAAATGAGGATGAAGTCTTTTGTGAATTTAGCGTAAGAGGTTTTGGCCCATGGGTTGGAGTCAGCCAGGGGATGGAGGGGAATGGAGAACTCCTCTGGAATAGCCCATGGGTCAGAAGTGCTCTGACCATCATCATCCTCTTTTGTGAAAGCCACCACGTCAGGTGAACCTATCATAGTGCTATTCTTGAACGAGGCATTAGAGACATCACACCGTGCAGCTCATCTATCGATA
The DNA here is from genome assembly GCA_026261675.1 of Hippocampus mohnikei. Taxonomy (NCBI): domain Eukaryota; kingdom Metazoa; phylum Chordata; class Actinopteri; order Syngnathiformes; family Syngnathidae; genus Hippocampus; species Hippocampus mohnikei. The sequence continues at coordinate 4,965,288 of JAKGUB010000328.1, forward strand.
GTGAACAAGCAGACAGGGAGCACGGCTGGAAGGCAGACGCAATATAAAGTCACAGGGATCACCGTGGTCTTATCGTCCACGCACTAGCATAACGGTCTGCCAAAAAATATGCAATACAATGTGGAAAGTGCGTCCTACTTTTCAATTTTGGCATGGGGGTTTCAGTCCACAGCACAGGATGCTCGATGTTAATCCTGGACATGTACATAGGTCAGCGTCCCACTAACAAAAGCAATTCTAGCGCCAATCCCTGCATCCGGACAGCATCAGATTTTTCATGCAATGTCTAGCATCGACACAATCAAATCACGCGACTCTCTCGGTCTTGTCTTCATTTCCACCACGATGACATTTAGGATGCAGAGATGCGCCCAACAACCATCCAGCTAGCAGGCAGGAGCGACATCATCATGACACCGTGAGACTGACGCCATGTTTACTCAGCAGCTCGGAGTCGAGTCAGGTGACTCATCTACCAATCCTATGCAAGAATTCCACACGAGCAAAAGTAGCGGTGGAGCTAAATTGATGTTGTTGTTTTTTTCTCTATTTAAAATACAACCTCTAGTTATGTTGACGGCTTCAATGGACATTGGAATCGTGGAGGAACTTTACAATTGGAAACCATCTTTAAACCCGCTTGTTTCGGACAATATTACGGCTTTTGTTATGTTTTATTTGCTGGCTTTTTTTTAACACCGATATCATTGAAAATATTACAATGTCACATATGCAATTGTTCTCCCCCCGAGGGACGCGAGTGTTCTTTTCCAAAGTGAAACTTGTGGTCCTAAAGGTGTTCGGTCAAACCCTTTACGGCATATACTGTAGTGACTTTACGACACCACCGCAGAATACGGTAGAATTTGACCGGCGGGCGCGCAGTGTGTAAACAATGTGAGCTTTATGTGTCAAATAATAGAGGAGACCACGAAGAAAGTGTTGGTTTGGGAGATGTATTTGGACAACGGTGACTTTTATTTTCTTGGTTTAGGACTGTTGAAGTTTGACAAAGTGACAGGTTTCCTACTCCAAGTGCTTTTAAAGTTTGTATTTGCCCTACTTAGCATTTTTAGTTAACATGCTAACAGTGGCGAGAGGCTGCTTTATGTGAGTAGCGGCCAGGCATGCGAGTTGTGAACCTCCTCTCAAAGCATCTGCTTCGACTGGGACACCAGAGGCCACGTATCCAGTTGGGGTGTCGTTCTCTGGCGCAAGACTCATTGACAACGTTAGACATGATGCGGAGGGGTCAGATCAAGCGGGTCCTCTGCGTCGCCGAGAAGAATGATGCAGCCAGAGGCATCTCCGAAATCATGTCCAATGGCATGTCCGTGCGGGTGAGTCTCTTGTTGTCATTGACGTTTAATTTGAGACAGTGTAATGAAATGCTTATTACATTACCAGTAGTTGCTCATCTGTAAGAATTTGCCCTCGAGGGTTATGAGTTCGATTTGGACGAAATTACAGTATTTTCTATGTATTTTCTTTTTCAGAGGGAAGGACTGTCCAGGTTTAACAAGATCTATGAGTATGAATATCATCTCTTTGGTCAGGTATGTGAACGCCGCGAAATACTCACTATTTTGTATCTGTTTCTTTTATTTGCATGTTTCTTCTACATTCTCTTTTCCTTTTGTTTACATCCAGAATGTGACAGTAGCTATGACATCAGTCTCAGGCCATTTATTGGGACTTGAATTTAAAGCTCCATACCACAAATGGTAAGTTTGGAAAGGGCATGTCCACTTGCCTGTTACTCTCTGTTAGGATTCATTTGTACATGCAGCTGTTGATTTCATATTTACATTTTCTTTCACAAGGTTGAGCTGCAATCCAGTGCTGTTGTTTGATGCCGAGCTCGAGAAGTATTGTCCAGATGGCATGATCCAAATTAAGGTGTGTCTCTTAAGCATAGGAATAAAAAGAAAAAAAGCATGATATTTCTTTGTATCGAAACAAATTAGGGAACCTTCTACTTCATCTTCTGTCTGTTTTTATGTTCTGTGTGGCTGTAATATTGTGTGTAAACAATGTTTGTTGTTCTAAACGGAGCGCCCACTTCTCCTTGCTGTCCTTGTTATGCAGCGTACGTTGGAAAAAGAAGTGAGACAATGTCAGGCTTTAATTATCTGGACCGACTGCGACCGAGAAGGAGAGAACATTGGCTTTGAAATAATCGACGTCTGTAAAGCAGGTAAGGTCATGTCAAATCTCAACAATGCAAAGACAGACCAAGCAATGTTTACATTTCATCTTGAGGTACAGTCGTTGATCTGCACATATCCTTGATGAATACTTTTTTTAGTGAAGCCTAATTTGCAAGTGTTTCGGGCAAAGTTTTCTGAAATCACCCCAACTCCATTCGGAGAGCCTGCGAGACGCTATCGGAGCCAGACGTTAACATCAGCGATGCCGTCGATGTCCGCCAAGAGCTCGACCTGCGGATAGGTGAGGAGGCGCGTACGGTTATCACACCGAAGAATACTAGACAAAAGATCCGTTCGAGATTCTGTGACGCAGCAGATGGTCTGGCGGTAACCGTTAGACTTTCTGAATATATTTCTCTCCGGACACATCCAGGCGCATCCTTCACACGATTCCAGACCCTTCGCCTCCAGAAGATCTTCCCGCTGTCTCTGGCCAATCAGCTCATCTCTTACGGCAGCTGCCAGTTTCCCACTCTGGGTTTCGTAGTGGAGCGTTTCAAAGCCATCCAGGCTTTTGTTCCTGAGACTTTCTACAAGATCAAGGGTGCGTACACACACACACACACACACACACACACACACACACACACACACACACACACACACACACACACACAGATCCAAATTTTGATATGGTGTTTGGATTATGGTTAATGGAAACTTTCTATAATTTTTTTCTGCTTCCATGCTTCAGTGCTGCATGAAGTGGAGGAGGACACTGTTGAGTTTGGGTGGAAGAGACACCGTCTCTTCAACCACACAGCTTGCCTAGTGCTTTACCAGATCTGCATGGAGGTAATCTAAATGACCAATGAAAATGATATAAAGTGTGAGTCGGTTGCAGTGGTGTCCACTTTGTAGACTGTCTTGTACTGAGAGACCTTGCCCATATTTTTGTTACCTAATTGGGGTGATAATGATGATCCCACGGCGTGCCACATCGCCGCTTACTCCCAATATACAAGTAAACATGTTATTATGTGGTAAGGCTAGTACTTGTAAATCTTACATGCCAGAATATTGTTTAATTTTCTTCCTAGGATCCCTTAGCAACAGTCACCTCAGTCGCGAGCAAGCCCAAGAGCAAATGGAGACCACTGCCATTGGACACTGTGGTAAAGTCCCGCAACCGCAGTCTTGCCCATTCCGCTGGTCCGTCTGTTCCACAAGCCCAATGATGACCTTTCTCTCTCTTTTCACGCACCAGGAACTGGAAAAACTGGCATCGCGAAAGCTGCGAATAAGTGCTAAAGAGACCATGAAAATTGCGGAGAAACTTTACACACAAGGGTGAGTGTGAGTTTGTCTTATTTTTGGGGAACGCATACTTTGACTTTTTTGGGGGGGTGAAACGTTACTGTAAAAATTGGGAACATTTCCGTAAATGTCCCATTTCTGTTTCTCTGAAGGTTTATCAGCTACCCTCGCACGGAAACAAACATTTTCCCAGCATCCCTTGCTCTCAGGCCTTTGGTGGAAGAGCAGATGCAAAACCCTGACTGGGGGGCATTCGCCCAGCGGGTGCTTGAGCAGCCCGGTGGTCCCAACCCGCGACAGGGCAAAAATTCTGACCAAGCCCATCCCCCTATTCACCCAACGAAACACACCAACACACTGCAGGTAGCCACATTTTATGACCTTCGCACAAAATGATGTCGTTTTGAACACCGTTGTTGTTGTTTTGCTATTTCAGGGAAATGAAGGACGTGTGTATGAGTTCATCGTCCGGCATTTCCTGGCTTGTTTATCCCAGGATGCTTTGGGACAGGAGACAATTGTGGACATAGACATCGCTCAGGAGAAATTTTCCACTTCAGGACTCATGATAGTTGCGAGGAATTACTTAGATGTTTATCCTTATGACAGGTGGAGTGCAAAGGTAAGGTGTGTGTGTGTGTGAGGGGAGGGGGGGTTGTCAAAAATCAATATTTAGTTACTCTTAAAATTACTTTGTGCTTGCTAGGTGATTCCAGTGTACGAACGAGGTTCCCAGTTCCAGCCGTCGGCCATCGAGATGGTGGACGGTCAGACGAGTCCTCCACAGCTGCTCACCGAGGCGGACCTCATATCACTGATGGAGAAGCATGGCATCGGTAATTCGCAAATGCACATTTTGAGGCTGTGATTTCAAGGTTTTGGTGGCCCCAAGCACAAAAAAACAAATGAACATAACAGATATTTTTCTCAGATATTCCTGGTTAATATAAATGGCAGTCTGCAACTGTTGGAGTCAAGTGATTGCTTACAACAGAATTTTAAAATCGTATTTCGTCGGTGTTAACATGCAACTTTACCGGCGTCAACAATTTTTGGGCGAAAATAGGTTGGACAGTACAGAATTTGAAGATTCATTTGTTGTTTTTAAATCTGTTCACAGTGCTACCCCAACTTATGTTTCCCCACATGCCCACTAACTATACACCACCTATAAATCTCTCCTCAGTCAACCGCGTTGCAAGTCCGCTGAAGGTTCTTTGACTACTTTTTATGGTCCTGAGCTGTTGAACTCATCATCTTGCTTTATGGAGTGTATGCTTGCCATCAGAAATGTGCTATGCAGCTAAAATTGGCATTGACTTTGTCTTTCTAACACACCCACTTGAATGACAATATCGTGTTCAACAGGTACCGACGCGACACATGCGGACCACATTGAAACCATCAAAAGTCGCATGTACGTGGGCTTGACGCCTGATCAGAGATTTCTTCCCGGCGAGCTTGGCATGGGACTGGTGGAAGGTATAGAAACAACCTCGCACTTGCATGCTACAGTATTCCCCAACCGATTCGTGCCGCGTCTCTCTCCTTAGGTTACAACGCCATGGGCTACGAGATGTCAAAACCACACCTGCGGGCTGAGTTGGAGGCAGACCTCAAGCTGGTATCAGAGGGAAGGAAGGACAAAAGGAGCGTGTTGCAACACCACATCCAGAAATACAAGGCTGTCTTCATCGAGTCGGTCAGGAAGGCCAAAAAGTTAGTCCGGTGTTGTATTCAGTATTTACCGCTCGTACGACTGAAAATGATGGAGCCACTGGAGACCGTTTGCTGATCAAGAAGTCATTCTCGACGCCGCCTTAGGTTAGACGAAGCTCTGTCGCCGTATTTGGGTGCTGCCCAGGAGATCCCTGAAACTGAACAGCAAGACATGGAGATCCAGCTGCCTGTCAGGAAGTGTCCCCACTGTGGACGGGACATGGTGCTGAGGAAGAGGAAGGAGGGAAACGGGTGAGATAAACACCGCCGTGGAGCTCATTAAAGAAAAAAAAAAACTACTTCTCTCGTACAAAAATAATCATCTGAATAATATGTTTGTATTGGGCTATTGTGGTGTTATCAAATGTTAAATGCTTTGCTTGACCTAAATATTCATCTAGTGCAGGGATATTTCTTTATTTTTGTCCCCCACTCCTCAAAAATAATTCTTAAAAAAAAACAACCATTGATAAACATCCACTATGTGTATCCCACAAAAATTACAGTTAAATGGAGGTAAAAATCCTGGAAAAATCCAAACGGCAAATATGCGGGGGATATAATAAGTTGTAATTTCACCATTCACCACTAGGTGGCATATATGGCATAGTTGTGCTTGCACTGCATCTTATACTGACCTACACTACAATGTGAGTAGGCCTAATCTTTTTGGGGGGGTGGATATGGAATGGTATGCAGGACAAAGATCGTACCCCAGTGCGGTAATATCAAATATATTACAGCTTGTGATTATTTTGTTTCTTGCTTTAAACCCTTTGGAATAGTCTTAGGATAGTGCATCCTTTATTCGTGCATTTAAGAAACCTATTCTCAAAAATGACATGTATTAAGAGCACGTATTTCTCATGTACGCATGTGTTTTGTCCATCTTTAAATGTAGTAAGTTCCTGTCCTGCTTGGGCTTCCCAGCCTGCAAAACAGCCGTCTGGTTTCCTGAGACGGTGCTGGAGGTCAGCCGAGACAACAGCATTTGTTCCACCTGCCAGCCGCGGCCCGTTCACATGTGAGTGCCGTGCTCCAAAACTGATAAACCGGCAAAGAGTCTTTTCAGACGCTTGTGACAAACTCGAAATGCAGGTGCATGCTGACAAAGAAACGTGAGCCATAGTGACATGCACGAGGCCGCCATGTCCTCAGAGCAATTGACCAGTTATCATTTCGTCGAGCTCTTCGGCAACGTGCCTCTTTCGGTGCTGCATCATTGCAGGGAAGGTGTTTGGACTTCAAAAGGTGTATTTATTTTTTTTCGAGGCTTTTTAACACTGCAAGCTGTATGAAACAGCGGCGGATCTGGCTGAGAGCCCGAGATATTATTCTTAGTCTATTGCGCATGAGCATGTCTGAAGGTGAAAGTATTTCGAGCTGGGAAGAACAGCTATGTGCAAATCATTTAGATGACTAGAGCACTGAATTGTGGGTAATGATGCACACTATCCTTGCCTTGCTTACTTCAGGAGGAAAAAAAAATTGTCACGTTGATGCAAGTGGTGTTTTTTTTTTTTCCTTCCCAATGCACAAGGTTATGGTGTGTTCTTTTATGCAAATCATGACTCTCAGAACAATCCGAACTCACAGTGAAAGCTCATTATCCGACAGGGCAATCATAGACTCACCTACATATCCAATTCAATAAGCTCCACTAAGCAACCGCTCTCGAAATGTCCTCCGTGACAAAGGTAATTCTGCCTGACAACTTTAAAGATAAGACTTTACGTATTTATGAATGTAATTTTGGTGACCTTATATTTTGTCACATGTACAAAAATGATTCGGCGCATTTCTATATCGGAGCATAAAAATAAGAGATGTTAAAATGAATGTCTCTCAATGAAAACTGAGCAATAATCAACTTGTAAAAGCGAGGTTGTTTTTAAATAGTGTCAGTGTGAGTTAAATTGTGAGGAAAGCTGACAAAAATTCTTGGCGTCAGTGGGCGTTCACCCTCTGACCAAATGCCAGAGCACAGTCCAAATATAGGGCACATTTGGAAAGCAGCAAGACCGAGTGCTTCACACCAGTATCTGTTGCCACAGCAACTCTTCAGATCTACAGACCTTAGAGCTGAACCACAACACTTATGGACAAAAACAGATTGGCTGGGGGGGGCGGAGGGGGGGGGGTTCACGTCACCCAGCAGTTTGTTCCGTAAATAATTACTATTACAAAAACTTTTCATGTTGCTTTCTTCTGCGAGTGCTACTTTGCTAATCGCCATGGCAACCTGATGTTAGCTAAACTTTATTTTTTTAAGACATGCATTTTGAAAAGCACATGTGTCTTGTACCTCAAGCTTGTCTGTATACTTCAGTGATTTTGGTGACCTTTGCTCCGCCACTTTGACATTGGGTACATCTGCGATTTCCAAAGATAGGATTTTAAAAGTTACGTAACATGTGTAATAAGGCGGTTGTACTTTGCAGGGGTGTGTACAGTACATGAAATGTGGTTGTAAATCGTGGCTGGCATTTGCCCTCTCTGTGTCCTTCAGGTTAAAGTTCAAGTTCCGTCGGGGCAGCCTTCCCGCCATGATGCCTTTAGAGTTTGTCGGCTGCATTGGTGGATGTGACGAGACTCTCCGAGAGGTGCTGGACCTTAAATATCTGCGAGCGGAAGGAGGAGGAGGGGGAGGAAGAGGAAGAGAGGACCCCTCAAGACCAGCACCACCCCGACCATTAAGTTCAAACTCGAGGCCTTGTGTTCCACCCTCCACCCGCTCTGGGACCCCGAAGCCTCGCCCACCGCCAGGGGGCAATGGTCTCAGCGTACGCAACAGCGATGTCATTGTGTGCAACTGCGGTGTGGATGCACTTTTGCTAACTGTGCGCAAAGAAGGCCCCAACCAAGGGCGGCAGTTCTACAAGTGCAATTCGGGGGCTTGTAATTTCTTTCTTTGGGCGGATCAGCCCAGCCATCAGGGGGCCCTGCAGAATCATTGGCCTCCTCCACCACCACCACCACCGCCGCCTCCTCCACCTACTCAATTTCTGGCGATCAGGAACACGGTTGGAGGAGGCGCGGGAGGTCTGATGTGTAACTGTAACGAGGCCACAGTGACTCGCACCGTGCAGAAGGACGGGCCCAACAAAGGACGGGTGTTCCACACCTGCGGGAAACCGAGAGACCAACAGTGTAATTTCTTCCAGTGGGCTGATGAAAACCTCTCGGCCCAAGGTAGGACAAACGCACACAAAAGTTTTGTTTGTGAGAATGTTGATTTTTTTTTTCAAAGTGGTCACACACCATTTATAAGTGGAATACAGTGAAACTCTTTTCTTCTTTCAGGTGGCGGCGCGTTTAACAACAACAGCAACAGCAGCAGAGGGAAAAATGGAAGGAAGCTCACGGGGGACAAACCCCCCGCTGCCAAGAAAACTCGTTCCTGCGGCATCTGCCACACGCCAGGACACACGCGCGTCACTTGTCCGCAGCGGTGACAGCTTGCACGCGCAGCTTTTGCACTCTGCGACTCGACTGGCTGCGTCTTTTACAAACAATGCGGCACCTGCGCAAACCCACCCGTGTGCCTTCTTGTGACTTTGGACTTGACAGCGATGCCAAGAGGGGCAGGGTCAAGTGGAGGCAAGGGAGTTGGATGAGATGATCACAAATTGATCATCCTCCTAATGGCCACCATGCAGCAACAAAATGTAAAATGGTTCGCATTAACATGCCGCGCAAATTAAAGTGAAGTCTCTCAAGGAATCCTTAAAAACGTGTCTGCGCGTTGCTGCTGTAGCTTCAAAAGACGTAACAGCTGCCCTTGACTTGAATGAAACATCCATTCATTGCGTTTCTTTTTATTCGACTTTCTGTGGCGCAGCCTCACAGAACAGTTTCAGAGGCAATCACTTTTCTTGATTTAATTTTTTTAAAATTCAAATTATATACTGTTTTACAATGAATGACTGATAATAAATGTCAATGTTTTCTACATTCCATTGTTGGGGACATGTTTACTGAGATGTGAGTTTGATTTTATTTTGCACACTTTTCTCTGGAAATGAATCATCTCAATTTTGGTTTCGTCCTGACTCATTTGTCTTCAACCGCAATCTCACAGCTAAGCACGTTGGATGCAGCAAACTGAAAAATGACTTTTTATTCTGCTGCTACAATACTGATTCAACCTTAAAGACCCTGTAAAGCAGAGCTCTCAAACTCCGGTCCTGGAGGGCCGCTGTCCTGCATGTTTTCCAAGTCTCCCTGTTGCAACACACCTGATTCAAATGATCAGATCATCAGCAAGCTCTGCGGAAGCCTGACATTGAACCTGTTCATTTGAATCGGGTGTGTTGCAACAGCTCTCTGTTTGGAAAAATATGAAAAGACAGAAAACTAAGCAATACTGAATTGTAGTGAGATTTTTTTTTTCATGTTGCAGTTTTGAAATTAAGCCAGCAAGCAAAATGGGAATACAGTAAAGTTCACAATGTCCCAAAGTATTTACTGTCGTTTCTTAGATTCTCGGCCAAACCATCTTGAATTATAACGAGATATGTAAAAACAAAGTCAAAGGTTAAACTTGAGTTCAGATTTTTAAATGTGAGATTTTGTTTTTAAGTCTGAATGACAGTTTTCTTCGGGTGTGTATGAATGTTTTGGGTGTGAATGAGAGATGCTTTTTTAAAAAAAATGTTTGGCATGTGTGTTTTTTGCTGTTCATGAAGAATTTTATAGTGCATCTGTGTGAGATGGGAGGGTTGGGTTTTTTTGGAGGGGGTGACAGATTTTTGGGGCCGTGAGACTTTTTTGTGCATGAGTTAAAGTACTTTTTTGGTGTGTGTAGGAGGTAAATGCTATATTTGGCTGATACGGGAACATATAACATGATTTCATTATGTTTGTGTATGAATTGCAAATCCTTTTCGAACGGTTTGCCTCTCATATGGCAAACAATCTCGAATTTACGGTGTGAAAGTATTGACATGAGTGCGCCTTCTTCACTTATGACGTGTATGCAGTCACTTGAAGGTAGAAATGACAAAGCACACCGTGCATCGCGATGCAAGCGTCATGTGTGACTCACTGGTCGTGGCCAACTAACTTTGTGCAGTAAACTGCAGGGCCCTCCCCTCGCCCTCGTCAGTTTCGTTCGATCCCGGTTTAAATTAACTGGAAACGCATAGGATTCCCGGTATGGGGAAACTGATGTGCTTTATTTTATTTAATCTTCCAGGGAAGCAGCGCTGATCTTACTGGCACGTTCGATGAGTCACGCGTGACTCATCACGAGTGGGCGCTAATGGTCCTGCGGTGGGGTTTTTTCTTTGTTTTTTTGTTTTTTTTTGTACTGCTCCCCACTCCACGCACACACACATCCACAAACTGTCGGTATCCGGGCAGATAACAAGTCATGTGATCCACGAGTCTTTCTTTTTTTTTTCCTGAATAGCAGTAAATACCTCCTTTTTTCGGGAAGTGTCACACCGCTAACTTGTAAACGTTCCCTGCCTGAAGAACGCTATGGAAGCGCCGTAAGCGTGATGACGTCACCGAATCCAAATAAAAGTGAATAGTCGCCAGCACCGATAGCTGAACACCGATACCTTATTCATCGATAATAAATAATCATTTTTGGACCAAGAAAGAATGGATAAGTAAAACACCCGACACTCAGTCGTCCTGTTCTGAGTTGAAAGTAATTGTCGCTGGTTGACAAGTATTTTACACGTCAAAGCAGACACTGATGTCATTATGCATCTTATCTGATTGTGGTTGAAGTGTATAGATTTGCGGCGATATCATGACTTCACAGGTTTCTATATCAGCAGCGCTGGCGGTTAAACGCTGGCTCTTCAGTTACAGCTCTGAGGAAGGATCTGTGTGCAATGTGGCTTGGATTTGGAGATCTATCTCACTGCATTTAGAGGTCAAAGGTTGTGGTAAACATGGATCACTGTTCATCCGGCGAGCTGCGTATCAACTCTTCCTGCTGGATCATCATCATCAGCAGCAGCTTTTCAGTGGTTGCTGTAGAAACAGTTGCCATGGTGACCTGTGCCCGTAAGTGATGCAAGCATTCCAGGTGCATGCAGACCATGACTGTAGACCCTGTGTGCGTACGGCCTGAGTTTACTGTAAATGATCCGGATCCCTCGCGGAAAACAGGCAGTGTTATCTGGGCCTTCAGCAACCGCCCGCTTATTCATCATGTCAAGTAACTCCGGCAGAGGGGGCAGAGGGGTGTGCAGGTATTAAGTTCAAGTTGGCCCATTCTGAATTGCAGGTGGTGTCTTTTAATGTTAAAACGAACACCCACTTTTTTTTCAAACAGATCTTTTAGTGGCATTGAGGAGTGTCACTCCTCAACGTTTCATGCTCAGGTTGGATGACCCCTGTTAGCTGGAAAGCTTAACTAAACGGTACACTCATTTAAACAGTAGTTTTATACTATAAACAAACAAAAAAACTTGTTGACTCAAGAATTTGCTGGAAAACGATTTTTTGCCTGCATACAGAAGTAATCCATTCACCTATTTTCGACCCCACCACTAAACAAAAACAGAATCATGACAGAATTTCTCGAGAAATGATTTCCAGTTGACATCAACTCTATTTTCTTCATTTTTGAGAAAATGATTATTTTTTAATGGATTTTCAAATGTAAACAGAATGACTTGTAAGGTCATGGAGTTCAAGTCTCACTCCAGTCAAATCTTTCATGTGTTTTTGGGGTGAGAAGGTTCAACCTCAGTGGAATCCAGAGGGACAACTTGACCACCACATCAGGAGCCTATCCCAGCTGACCTCGGGTGAAAGGCGGACGACCCCCTGAACTGGTCGCCAGTCAGTCGCAGGGCACACATAGAGATGGACAACCATTCACACCCACACTCACTATGTGGGAACCGATCCCATGCTGTATAGATAGATAGATCCAAACATAAAAAATGTCAAGGTATTTCTAAAACTACTCAGCAGTATGCAGCTTTAAAGATCTTTATTCAATTGTTAAATTCCAACTTTTTAATTTGCACAGCGGCATTGTCCAAGTCTCTCTCTCTCTCTCTCTCTCTCTGCACTTTGCTCTAATTTGCGTGCGCGGCCACGCGTTTGGGGGCTCGGCCCTACGTAACTGAGTCGGGAGCGCGCGCGCGATTTAAAGCAACGCGTCGTCCCATGTTGATGTGTCGCAGATTTGAAAAAGTGAGCCAGGAGAGCACTTTGCGTGACGCGACCCGGACATCGAGAGGCATCGGAGGCGTTTTGGTAGCCCGAACGAACATCATTTTCCTCCCCTTTGCTTCTTTTCGTTCGTTCTTCTTCTACTCGTGCCTGGAACGGAGACAGCTTGTTTTGAGCAGGGATGGAGCTGTCATCCATCGGAGACCAAGTGTTCGCAGTCGAGTCCATCACGAAGAAGAGAGTCCGAAAGGTGAGCTGCGACACTTTAATCCACTCCACTCAACTTACATAACTTATTTTCCGTGTGCTTTCCTGCCACGGAGGAGCGTGTGGTGCGCCCGTGAAAGAAAAAACTAGGCCACGCACTTTCCATTTACTCCAAAGACACATTCAAACACCTATTTTCATTTCTTGGCCGGGGGACTGACACGGTTGCTTCGTTTTATTTCTGTAGGACACACGCGCTCTTTATTTTCGTTTCTGGAAGTTGAGTGCTGTGTTGCTACTGTGCCGTGCACAGATGCTGCAGCATGTTTGTGCTGGAGCCCACGCAGTTATAGTACACAACGAGAAAGGGGGTGTGTACGCGTGTGTTGTGTGCAAGGTGGCCGACCAAACGTAGGCACACAATTTGTTCTTTTTTTGTGACCGTGCAACAACTGTTTGGATTAATAAGCATTCGTAAAGGAATATTGGGGGAAAAAACGAAACGGACTTATTGTTTACATAAAGTTAAGTGGTAATAGTAACACGCAGCAAGGTTCCAATGGTTCCACATCAGTGACGTAGGTGTTGCGCAACAGCACGTTGTTTATATGTTGCCGTGGCCCCACCTATCCGAGCCACGGTGTTGGGTTCTGGAAGAGTCGCTCGTGTGACTGTGCACCGTCACATCACTCGCAACTCCGGGAGAGGGAGAGAGAGAGGGGGGCCAGAGACACTGAAAGAGGCCGCTTACTGACGTCATTCCTCAGAAGAACACCATTTGACAAGGAGAAAAATACCCCCGCCTCCCTACATGCGCTCAATTTAAAGTGGCAACATCATCACATGCACAATAGAACACGTTGTACTTTTACGGGTTTAGTGTATTGTCATAGCCTCAAGGGTAAGAACTTTGACTTGTACAATTATATACTTGAGTGAAGAGCAAGGTAGGACGTTGATGTTGCGGTTACTATGTCTGGGTCACTTGATCAAGTGGCAGGAAAGAGAGAGGAGTCTGGACTGGACTTCCCTGCAAAAACTACTTCCCCATGACCCAGACTCCTGATAAGCAGCACAAGAAAATAGATGCATGGAATATTGTGCTTTACAAAGACATACCATCACGAGACAATTAAATAGAATGAAACAAATGGAACATTTTTGCCACATTTTCTCTTTCAACACAATGAACATTGTGCTGTTTCTTCTGGTGTGCACACATGGGGGCAGTGTAATAGAATACAGATACACGTGAAGACGGCCACGAGTTATTCCTCACCAAGCTGCAGGAAAATCAGTAGTTCTTTGCAGTGACGAAACAATATATGCCTGAGTTTTTATATGATCTGTCCACGTGTGTTTCACAACCGTTTATATTATATTCTTATATTCTTTGTTCAAGGAGTTATTTCTGTCACCACCACCACACTTATGCTATTCGTAAGCCTGTTGATATAGCGTTATGCGTTGTTTGTTAGCATTAAGGACCGAAAAGAAAAAATATTTTGTGGATATTTGAAAAACTAAATATGTAATTCTCTTTGATTTTTGATTCATGATATACTTCAACTGGGAGTAGCAATAAACATATTGACACATTAAGGACTTTTTATTTTTGATTGTTCACTATCTGCAAAACTGGAGAGTGTTGTGAAGCGAGATGGGTTGAGTTCACTGAAACCCTACCGAGATGACCATGTATAGTCAGTTTGTTTTGACCGAAAAAACGACCATGTATACTAAGGCGTTTTTACAGCCCAAAAAACAAACATAGATAGTAAGGCGTTTTTACAGCCCAAAAAACAAACATAGATAGTAAGGCGTTTTTACAGCCCTAAAAACGACCATGCAAAGTAAGGCGTTTTTCAACGAAAAAAACGACCATGTATAGTAAGGCGTTTTTAGCTGAAAAAAAGACCATGTATAGTAAGGCGTTTTTAGCCGAAAAAAAAGACCATGTACAGTAAGGTGTTTTTAGCCGAAAAAAACGACCATGTATAGTGAGGCGTTTTTAGCCGAAATTTTTAGCTGAAAAAAAAGACCATGTATAGTAAGGCGTTTTTAGCTGAAAAAAACGACCATGTATAGGAAGGCGTTTTTAGCCGAAAAAAAACGACCATGTATAGTAAGGCGTTTTTAGCCGAAAAAAACGACCATGTATAGTAAGGCGTTTTTTTGCCGAAAAAAAGACCATGTATAGTAAGGCGTTTTTAGCCGTAAAAAAGACAATGTATAGTAAGGCGTTTTTAGCCGAAAAAAAAGACCATGTATAGTAAGGCGTTTTTAGCCGAAAAAAACGACCATGTATAGTGAGGCGTTTTTAGCCGAAATTTTTAGCTGAAAAAAAAAACCATGTATAGTAAGGCATTTTTAGCTGAAAAAAACGACCATGTATAGGAAGGCGTTTTTAGCCGAAAAAAAACGACCATGTATAGTAAGGCGTTTTTAGCGAAAAACGACCATGTATAGTAAGGCGTTTTTAGCGAAAAAAGCGACCATGGCGTTTTTGCGAAAAAAGACCATGTATAGTAAGGCGTTTTAGCGAAAAAAGACAATGTATAGTAAGGCGTTTTTAGCGAAAAAAAGACCATGTATAGTAAGGCGTTTTTAGCGAAAAACGACCATGTATAGTGAGGCGTTTTTAGCGAAATTTTAGCTGAAAAAAGACCATGTATAGTAAGGCATTTTTAGCTGAAAAAAACGACCATGTATAGGAAGGCGTTTTTAGCCCAAAAAAAACGACCATGTATAGTAAGGCGTTTTTAGCCGAAAAAAACGACCATGTATAGTAAGGCGTTTTTAGCCGAAAAAAACGACCATGGCGTTTTTTGCCGAAAAAAAGACCATGTATAGTAAGGCGGTTTTAGCCGTAAAAAAGACAATGTATAGTAAGGCATTTTTAGCCGAAAAAAAAGACCATGTATAGTAAGGCGTTTTTAGCCGAAAAAAACGACCACGTATAGTAAGGCGTTTTTAGCCGAAAAAAGACCATGTATAGTAAGGCATTTTTAGCCGGAAAAAATGACCATGTATAGTAAGGCGTTTTTAGCGAAAAAAGACCATGTATAGTAAGGCGTTTTTAGCGAAAAAATGACCATGTATAGTAAGGCGTTTTTAGCCGAGAAAAAAGACCATGTATAGTAAAGCATTTTTAGCCGAAAAAAAAGACCATGTATAGTAAGGCGTTTTTAGCCGAAAAAAATGACCATGTATAGTAAGGCGTTTTTAGCCGAAAAAAGACCATGTATAGTAAGGCGTTTTTAGCGAAAAAAGACCATGTATAGTAAGGCGTTTTTAGCGAAAAACGACCATGTATAGTAAGGCGTTTTAGCTGAAAAAAGACCATGTATATAGTAAGGCGTTTTTAGCGAAAAAAGACCATGTATAGTAAGGCGTTTTAGCGAAAAAAGCGACCATGTATAGTAAGGCGTTTTAGCGAAAAAAGACCATGTATAGTAAGGCGTTTTAGCGAAAAAAAGACCATGTATAGTAAGGCGTTTTTAGCCGAAAAAAAAGACCATGTATAGTAAGGCGTTTTTAGCGAAAAAAAGACCATGTATAGTAAGGCGTTTTTAGCCGAAAAAAAAGACCATGTATAGTAAGGCGTTTTTAGCCGAAAAAAAGACCATGTATAGTAAGGCGTTTTTGCTGAAAAAAACGACCATGTATAGTAAGGCGTTTTTAGTGGAAAAAAAAGACCATGTATAGTAAGGCGTTTTTAGACGAAAAAAACGACCATGTATAGTAAGGCATTTTATCCGAAAAAAACGACCATGTATAGTAAGGCGTTTTTAGCCGGAAAAAAAGACCATGTATAGTAAGGCGTTTTTAGCCGAAAAAAAGACCATGTATAGTAAGGCGTTTTAGCCGAAAAAAACGACCATGTATAGTGAGGCGTTTTTAGCCGAAATTTTTAGCTGAAAAAAAAGACCATGTATAGTAAGGCATTTTTAGCTGAAAAAAACGACCATGTATAGTAAGGCGTTTTTAGCTGAAAAAATCGACCATGTATAGTAAGGCGTTTTTAGCGAAAAAGCGACCATGTATAGTAAGGCGTTTTTAGCGAAAAAGCGACCATGTATAGTAAGGCGTTTTAGCGAAAAAGCGACCATGTATAGTAAGGCGTTTTTGCGAAAAAAGACCATGTATAGTAAGGCGTTTTTAGCCGTAAAAAGACAATGTATAGTAAGGCGTTTTTAGCGAAAAAAGACCATGTATAGTAAGGCGTTTTTAGCGAAAAACGACCATGTATAGTGAGGCGTTTTTAGCCGAAATTTTTAGCTGAAAAAAAAGACCATGTATAGTAAGGCATTTTTAGCTGAAAAAAACGACCATGTATAGTAAGGCGTTTTTAGCAAAAAAACGACCATGTATAGTAAGGCGTTTTTAGCGAAAAAACGACCATGTATAGTAAGGCGTTTTTAGCGAAAAACGACCATGTATATGGCGTTTTTAGCGAAAAAAGACCATGTATAGTAAGGCGTTTTTAGCGTAAAAAGACAATGTATAGTAAGGCGTTTTTAGCGAAAAAAAGACCATGTATAGTAAGGCGTTTTTAGCGAAAAAAGACCATGTATAGTAAAGCATTTTTAGCGAAAAAAATGACCATGTATAGTAAGGCGTTTTTAGCGAAAAAAGACCATGTATAGTAAGGCGTTTTAGCGAAAAAAGACCATGTATAGTAAGGCGTTTTTAGCGAAAAAAGCGACCATGTATAGTAAGGCGTTTTTAGCTGAAAAAAGACCATGTATAGTAAGGCGTTTTTAGCGAAAAAAGACCATGTATAGTAAGGCGTTTTTAGCGAAAAAAAGACCATGTATAGTAAGGCGTTTTTAGCGAAAAAAGACCATGTATAGTAAGGCGTTTTTAGCGAAAAAAGACCATGTATAGTAAGGCGTTTTTAGCGAAAAAAGACCATGTATAGTAAGGCGTTTTTAGCGAAAAAAGACCATGTATAGTAAGGCGTTTTTAGCGAAAAAAGACCATGTATAGTAAGGCGTTTTTAGCGAAAAAAGACCATGTATAGTAAGGCGTTTTTAGCGAAAAAAGACCATGTATAGTAAGGCGTTTTTAGCTGAAAAAACGACCATGTATAGTAAGGCGTTTTAGTGGAAAAAAAGACCATGTATAGTAAGGCGTTTTTAGCGAAAAAACGACCATGTATAGTAAGGCGTTTTATCGAAAAAACGACCATGTATAGTAAGGCGTTTTTAGCGGAAAAAAGACCATGTATAGTAAGGCGTTTTTAGCTGAAAAAAAGACCATGTATAGTAAGGCGTTTTTAGCGAAAAAAGACCATGTATAGTAAGGCGTTTTTAGCGAAAAAAGACCATGTATAGTAAGGCGTTTTGCTGAAAAAACGACCATGTATAGTAAGGCGTTTTAGTGGAAAAAAGACCATGTATAGTAAGGCGTTTTTAGATGAAAAACGACCATGTATAGTAAGGCATTTTATCCGAAAAAACGACCATGTATAGTAAGGCGTTTTTAGCGGAAAAAAGACCATGTATAGTAAGGCGTTTTTAGCGAAAAAACGACCATGTATAGTAAGGCGTTTTAGTGGAAAAAACGACCATGTATAGTAAGGCGTTTTTAGCGAAAAAAGACCATGTATAGTAAGGCGTTTTAGCCTAAAAACGACCATGTATAGTAAGGCGTTTTTAGCGAAAAAACGACCATGTATAGTAAGGCGTTTTCAGCGAAAAAACGACCATGTATAGTAAGGCATTTTTGCTGAAAAAAACGACCATGTATAGTAAGGTGTTTTTAGTGGAAAAAAAAGGACCATGTATTGTAAGGCGTTTTTAGCCGAAAAAAACGACCATGTATAGTAAGGCGTTTTTAGGCGAAAAAAGACCATGTATAGTAAGGCGTTTTTAGCCGAAAAAAACGACCATGTATAGTAAGGCGATTTTAGCTGAAAAAAAAGACCATGTATAGTAAGGCGTTTTAGCGAAAAAAAGACCATGTATAGTAAGGCGTTTTTAGCGAAAAAAGACCATGTATAGTAAGGCGTTTTTAGCGAAAAACGACCATGTATAGTAAGGCGTTTTTAGCGAAAAAAGACCATGTATAGTAAGGCGTTTTTAGCGAAAAAAGACCATGTATAGTAAGGCGTTTTTAGCGAAAAAACGACCATGTATAGTAAGGCGTTTTAGCGAAAAAAGACCATGTATAGTAAGGCGTTTTTAGCGAAAAAAGACCATGTATAGTAAGGCGTTTTAGCGAAAAAAGACCATGTATAGTAAGGCGTTTTTAGCGAAAAAAACGACCATGTATAGTAAGGCGTTTTAGCGAAAAAAGACCATGTATAGTAAGGCGTTTTAGCGAAAAAAGACCATGTATAGTAAGGCGTTTTTGCTGAAAAAACGACCATGTATAGTAAGGCGTTTTAGTGGAAAAAAGACCATGTATAGTAAGGCGTTTTTAGCGAAAAAACGACCATGTATAGTAAGGCATTTTATCCGAAAAAGACGACCATGTATAGTAAGGCGTTTTTAGCCGGAAAAAAAGACCATGTATAGTAAGGCGTTTTAGCGAAAAACGACCATGTATAGTAAGGCGTTTTAGCTGAAAAAAGACCATGTATAGTAAGGCGTTTTAGCGAAAAAAGACCATGTATAGTAAGGCGTTTTAGCGAAAAAAGACCATGTATAGTAAGGCGTTTTTGCTGAAAAAACGACCATGTATAGTAAGGCGTTTTAGTGGAAAAAAAGACCATGTATAGTAAGGCGTTTTAGATGAAAAAACGACCATGTATAGTAAGGCATTTTATCCGAAAAAAGGACCATGTATAGTAAGGCGTTTTTAGCGGAAAAAAGACCATGTATAGTAAGGCGTTTTAGCGAAAAAAGCGACCATGTATAGTAAGGCGTTTTTAGTGGAAAAAAGACCATGTATAGTAAGGCGTTTTTAGCCGAAAAAAAGACCATGTATAGTAAGGCGTTTTTAGCCTAAAAAAACGACCATATATAGTAAGGCGTTTTTAGACGAAAAAAACGACCATGTATAGTAAGGCGTTGTCAGCCGAAAAAAAACGACCATGTATAGTAAGGCATTTTTGCTGAAAAAAACGACCATGTATAGTAAGGCGTTTTTAGTGGAAAAAAAAGACCATGTATAGTAAGGCGTTTTTAGACGAAAAAAACGACCATGTATAGTAAGGCGTTTTTCGCCGAAAAAAAGACCATGTATAGTAAGGCGTTTTTAGCCGAAAAAAACGACCATGTATAGTAAGGCGATTTTAGCTGAAAAAAAAGACCATTTATAGTAAGGCGTTTTTAGCCGAAAAAAAAGACCATGTATAGTAAGGCGTTTTTAGCCGAAAAAAAAGACCATGTATAGTAAGGCGTAGCGAAAAAAGACCATTTTAGGCGTTTTTGAAAAAAAGACCATGTATAGTAAGGCGTTTTTAGCCGAAAAAAAGACCATGTATAGTAAGGCGTTTTTAGCCGAAAAAAACGACCATGTATAGTAAGGCGATTTTAGCTGAAAAAAGACCATGTATAGTAAGGCGTTTTTGAAAAAAGACCATGTATAGTAAGGCGTTTTAAAAAAAGACCATGTATAGTAAGGCGTTTTTAGCGAAAAAAAGACCATGTATAGTAAGGCGTTTTAGCTGAAAAAAGACCATGTATAGTAAGGCGTTTTAGCGAAAAAAGACCATGTATAGTAAGGCGTTTTTAGCGAAAAAAGACCATGTATAGTAAGGCGTTTTGCTGAAAAAACGACCATGTATAGTAAGGCGTTTTTAGTGGAAAAAAAGACCATGTATAGTAAGGCGTTTTAGGCGAAAAAACGACCATGTATAGTAAGGCATTTTATCCGAAAAAACGACCATGTATAGTAAGGCGTTTTTAGCGGAAAAAGACCATGTATAGTAAGGCGTTTTTAGCGAAAAAACCGACCATGTATAGTAAGGCGTTTTAGTGAAAAAACGACCATGTATAGTAAGGCGTTTTTAGCGAAAAAAGACCATGTATAGTAAGGCGTTTTAGCCTAAAAACGACCATATATAGTAAGGCGTTTTTAGCGAAAAAACGACCATGTATAGTAAGGCGTTGTCAGCGAAAAAACGACCATGTATAGTAAGGCGTTTTTGCTGAAAAAACGACCATGTATAGTAAGGCGTTTTAGTGGAAAAAAGACCATGTATAGTAAGGCGTTTTTAGGCGAAAAAACGACCATGTATAGTAAGGCGTTTTTAGCGAAAAAAGACCATGTATAGTAAGGCGTTTTTAGCGAAAAAACGACCATGTATAGTAAGGCGTTTTAGCTGAAAAAAGACCATGTATAGTAAGGCGTTTTTAGCGAAAAAAAGACCATGTATAGTAAGGCGTTTTAGCGAAAAAACGACCATGTATAGTAAGGCGTTTTAGCTGAAAAAACGACCATGTATAGTAAGGCGTTTTTAGCGAAAAAAACGACCATGTATAGTAAGGCGTTTTTAGCGAAAAAAGACCATGTATAGTAAGGCGTTTTTAGCGAAAAAAGACCATGTATAGTAAGGCGTTTTTAGCGAAAAAAGACCATGTATAGTAAGGCGTTTTTAGCGAAAAAACGACCATGTATAGTAAGGCGTTTTTAGCGAAAAAGACCATGTATAGTAAGGCGTTTTTAGCGAAAAAAGACCATGTATAGTAAGGCGTTTTTAGCGAAAAAGCGACCATGTATAGTAAGGCGTTTTTAGCGAAAAAAGACCATGTATAGTAAGGCGTTTTTAGCGAAAAAAGACCATGTATAGTAAGGCGTTTTTAGCGAAAAAAAGACCATGTATAGTAAGGCGTTTTTAGCGAAAAAAGACCATGTATAGTAAGGCGTTTTTAGCGAAAAAACGACCATGTATAGTAAGGCGTTTTTAAAAACGACCATGTATAGTAAGGCGTTTTTAGCTGAAAAAACGACCATGTATAGTAAGGCGTTTTTAGCGAAAAAACGACCATGTATAGTAAGGCGTTTTTAGCGAAAAAAGACCATGTATAGTAAGGCGTTTTTAGCGAAAAAAGACCATGTATAGTAAGGCGTTTTTAGCGAAAAAAGACCATGTATAGTAAGGCGTTTTTAGCAAAAAAACGACCATGTATAGTAAGGCGTTTTTAGCGAAAAAGACCATGTATAGTAAGGCGTTTTTAGCCGAAAAAAAAGACCATGTATAGTAAGGCGTTTTTAGCCGAAAAAAACGACCATGTATAGTAAGGCGTTTTTAGCCGAAAAAAAAGACCATGTATAGTAAGGCGTTTTTAGCCGAAAAAAAGACCATGTATAGTAAGGTGTTTTTAGCTGAAAAAAGACCATGTATAGTAAGGCGTTTTTAGCCGAAAAAAAAGACCATGTATAGTAAGGCGTTTTTAGCCGGAAAAAACGACCATGTATAGTAAGGCGTTTTTAGCCGAAAAAAGACCATGTATAGTAAGGCGTTTTTAGCCGAAAAAAAAGACCATGTATAGTAAGGCGTTTTTGCTGAAAAAAACGACCATGTATAGTAAGGCGTTTTTAGTGGAAAAAAAAGACCATGTATAGTAAGGCGTTTTTAGACGAAAAAAACGACCATGTATAGTAAGGCATTTTATCCGAAAAAGACGACCATGTATAGTAAGGCGTTTTTAGCCGGAAAAAAAGACCATGTATAGTAAGGCGTTTTTAGCTGAAAAAAAAGACCATGTATAGTAAGGCGTTTTTAGCCGAAAAAAAAGACCATGTATAGTAAGGCGTTTTTAGCCGAAAAAAAGACCATGTATAGTAAGGCGTTTTTGCTGAAAAAAACGACCATGTATAGTAAGGCGTTTTTAGTGGAAAAAAAAGACCATGTATAGTAAGGCGTTTTTAGCGAAAAAACGACCATGTATAGTAAGGCATTTTATCCGAAAAAGACGACCATGTATAGTAAGGCGTTTTTAGCCGGAAAAAAAGACCATGTATAGTAAGGCGTTTTTAGCTGAAAAAAAGACCATGTATAGTAAGGCGTTTTAGCGAAAAAAGACCATGTATAGTAAGGCGTTTTAGCGAAAAAAGACCATGTATAGTAAGGCGTTTTTGCTGAAAAAACGACCATGTATAGTAAGGCGTTTTAGTGGAAAAAAGACCATGTATAGTAAGGCGTTTTAGACTAAAAACGACCATGTATAGTAAGGCATTTTATCCGAAAAAACGACCATGTATAGTAAGGCGTTTTAGCGGAAAAAAGACCATGTATAGTAAGGCGTTTTTAGCGAAAAAACGACCATGTATAGTAAGGCGTTTTAGTGGAAAAACGACCATGTATAGCAAGGCGTTTTTAGCGAAAAAAGACCATGTATAGTAAGGCGTTTTAGCCTAAAAAAACGACCATATATAGTAAGGCGTTTTTAGACAAAAAAAATGACCATGTATAGTAAGGCGTTGTCAGCCGAAAAAAAACGACCATGTATAGTAAGGCGTTTTTAGCCGGAAAAAAAGACCATGTATAGTAAGGCGTTTTTAGCCGAAAAAAAGACCATGTATAGTAAGGCGTTTTTGCTGAAAAAAACGACCATGTATAGTAAGGCGTTTTTAGTGGAAAAAAAAGACCATGTATAGTAAGGCGTTTTTAGACGAAAAAAACGACCATGTATAGTAAGGCATTTTATCCGAAAAAGACGACCATGTATAGTAAGGCGTTTTTAGCCGGAAAAAAAGACCATGTATAGTAAGGCGTTTTTAGCCGAAAAAAACGACCATGTATAGTAAGGCGTTTTTAGTGGAAAAAAACGGCCATGTATAGCAAGGCGTTTTTAGCCGAAAAAAAGACCATGTATAGTAAGGCGTTTTTAGCCTAAAAAAACGACCATATATAGTAAGGCGTTTTTAGACGAAAAAAACGACCATGTATAGTAAGGCGTTTTAGTGGAAAAACGGCCATGTATAGTAAGGCGTTTTAGCGAAAAAAGACCATGTATAGTAAGGCGTTTTTGCTGAAAAAAACGACCATGTATAGTAAGGCATTTTTAACAAAAAAAATGACCATGTATAGTAAGGCGTTTTTTGCCGAAAAAAACGACCATCTATAGTATATAGCGCAAAAAGCGCCTTACTATACATGGTTGTTTTTTTGGGGTTAAAACGTCTTCCTATACATGGTCGTTTTTTTTTCCAGCTAAAAACGCCTTACTATACATGATTGTTTTTTTCGGCTAAAAACGGGCTAAAAATGCCTGACTATACATGGTCGTTTTTTTAGCCCAAAACGCCTTACTATACATGGGTTTTTTTTTTCATCTCAAAATTTTATTATTATTATTATTATTATTATTATTATTATTATTATTATTATAAGAAAACTAATAAAGCATTTAAAATGTAACAATAAAACAATGAAATCTCGAAGCATTCGCGGTTCCAATAATTTGCTTTGTCTATCATCGGTATGCCTTTCACAGATTGCGCAGGTCTTAGAAACACTCCCGAGGTTCACCTTGACTAATTTAGAAGTTACGATTTTTAAGTCTTCATTGGAGATATTATCTTTATCAGTTAATTTATTCTGCAAATCAGGAGTATGCCATTTGTCTAGTGGGATATGCGTCCTTACCACTATGTGACGGCTTCGAGCTCCTTCTTGTCAGGATCATTTCGACAACACCACAGAAATAGATCTCCACTTTGCAGAAAAAACTCACTGCATCGAGTTTGGATCTCAAATTTTTTTCTCATCATTCAAAGCAAAATATTTCCCTTGAAAAACTTGTCAGCCTTGTCACTTGTATCTCAAGGCACACTGCTCGTTCTTAAACTAACAGCCAATACTCCAAAAATAAGCAAACACTCACGAGTACATCATAACAAGGAGACAAGACTGCAACCAACAACAAAAAAATGCATTCAATGGCCGATAATCCAGTATACAGTGAAGCCCCCCACACACACACACACACACACACACACACACACACACACACACACACACACACACACACACACACACAAAATAAGTCATTTTCTGTCTTTCTGGCATCTCATCTAAGTCCTATTTCTCCCTGTCTGTCTGCAGGGTAATGTGGAGTACCTGCTAAAGTGGCAAGGATGGCCCCCAAAGTGAGTAATCACTGACTCATCACTCAATGACATCATCCTTGAATATCGGCTCATATCCAGCTTGAAGCCTGACCTGCGTTTCCATACGGGGAAGGGCAAGCATGACGAATGTTAAAAGTGTGCTTGTGTGGCTGTTGGCAGGTACAGCACTTGGGAGCCAGAGGACAACATTTTGGACCCTCGCCTGGTCCTAGCTTACGAGGAGAAGTGAGTTGAAATTTGTTTAGTGAAAGGCAGTGGGATTTAACTTTTTTTTTCTTTTTTCATTGTCCTTTTGCTCATCTCTCTGTTTATGCTTGTGTCTTGGTGACATTTCCAGTCAACAGAAGATCAGAGCCCTGGCCTATCGCAAGAAAGGTCTCAGACCCCGAAGCCTCGTCCTGCGGGTAATGTCATCTTTGCAGCTACGTATTTTAATATATTATTTCAAAGTGTACTTAATTTTGCGGCTATACAATGAACACTGGGCCGAAAGGAAAGCTGCTCTCCTTATAAACATCCAAAGTAGTGTCCTTCAATTTCCTCACGTGTGTCCTTCTAGAACATCTTTGCCATGGACCTGCGGAGCGCCCACAAGGCCCCGGATAAACCCGCGCCCCGACTGCGCCTCTCGCTTACCCGCGCCATGAGCACCGATGTGGACCATGTCGAGCGGGGAGGCGCATACTGTCGCTCAGCGAGGAGGAGGACCAAGCAGCTGGCATCCAAGCGGAGTGCATGCGCCCGCTCGAACAGGACTGTCGGGCACCGGAGGAAGAAGGCGGAGGACTGGGATGACACCAGCGAAGAAGAGAAGCAAGAGTCCCAAAGTGCCACAGAGGAGAGACGGGCAGACAGCTTATATGGTTTGTTTATGTTTGTCAGTGGCCTCGAAGTGTGAACTTTGACCTCTATCATCCCAAATTCCTCCTTAGGAAAGAAAAGTTTATTTTCAGAGCACAAGAGTGGAACTACCACTCGTCCAATTGACTGAAACTGAATTTTCTGCCCTGAAGGTCATTCCGAGTGCAGCTCACCCCCCGTACTGGAGCGACAAGACTTGGAGCTGGACATGGAGGAGAACGGCCCTAAAATGTTTTCGGACCCGGAAGACGTCGACACGGCAACGGTTGCGTGCGACCAATCAAAGGACGGTGCATCGACGCTTGACGACGGAGCGGCGGATGCGGTTACCGCGGACAACGGGTCAGACGGCGACACGGGCGAGGAGAAGGCGCAGTCAAGGCCCACGAGTCCCACGGGCGCGCACCCGAAAGATGACCTCACCACGGCGGACGGAGATACGGTGGTCCGCATTCAGAACGTTACCACGACGACGGCGGCAACCGCTCAACCGCAGCATCCTGGGAAGGTGATCATGACCGAGGTGACCATCAATTCGCTGACGGTGACTATTAAAGAGGCCGCTGAGGCGGAGGGCTTCTTTAAGGACTGTTAAGCGAAGGCGCATCCATTCGACAACAATAATCAGACTCGCCACTCATTTTGTAACACCTGTAATTTGTCGCGTAACATGTTTACATCGAAAGAAATTCCTGCTGAGAAGACATTATCGCCTCTGAATTGAAAAAACAAAAACAAATGAGTGGTGATTTTTATTACTGAGGTTAATTAATTGGATTTCTCGAGAGACAAGTAATGAGGCTTGATTTTTATTCCTCATATTCCTATTTATTATGATTCTTTTTTGAAGGAATTCCAGAGAATCTGATAGTTAGACGCAGGTCAAACAAACTGACTTCTTCCATGCAGCTACTTTTTACTAAAATAGTCTTGAAGTGCTTTCCAGCTAGACATCACGCTCCGGTAGTGTATAGGCGTCTCATTTCATTCGCCCGTCTTACAAATATGTTTAGTCGAAATTGCCACTTGGACCCGAGTTTATTTCTGTCCCAACAGAAATAAAACAAAGAGATGTAATGACTGCTGCTCATACGGAGGAGGAGGGATGCGAAAAAAAAAAAAAGAAGCGCTGTTGTGTTTGCTGTCTGTTTGTCCGTTTTAAGTACTATAAATGCTACTTGGTTCTATTTTTGTATTACCAGTCAGTAGTCCACTCTTTACACTACTAGCCTTTGTGCTTTTCAAAGGAAGAGGTATCATTTTACACTGCTGCTGTTACGCTTTGTGAAAGTACAATAATGTACACTAAGCAGACGTACATTAGATCAGACGGTAGAGAACCTTTGTTATTTATTGCATGTCATGTGTATAAGCTAAACTTACTGTATGTGTCTGACTCATGTCTTTTCTTGGAAAAAAAAACCCGTTTTTATTTCAACTGTATTTCCAATAAACATGAACTGACTACCTTTCAGAAGGCATGTATTTGATTATCGCCACTCGTTTGGTGTAATAAGCCAGAACTTTAGTGGTACATTTAGACATAGTTATGTTATAATAAGCCAGCATGGTCGATGATTGCTTAGCAAATCTGCCTCTGATTGCATCTTTGTGGAATTGAAAGAATGAGAAAACAAGCAGACCTTTTTTTCTGTTGTTGTTGGTATGATCTGACAGTAGTATATGATTAAAATGATCATTCCGTAGTGCTAAAAACAATAAATGACAAACCAGCAGAGCTAGCTTTAACATAGCAGACGACTCAAAATAGGTTTTACGTTGTAATGCTCATCATCTCCACTAGAGGGCGCGTTGTTCTTAGAAATCCATCCAGTCATGATCTGAGCAATTTATGATTTTTTTTCTCCAAATGGTTATGCTGACTGGGTGCCATTGGCCTCTTAATTAGGAGCTGCGCCGTGTTTCATCAAAGTCACTTCGACTACTTCATCTTCAAGTAGTGACCACCTGAGAGCAGGTGACCGACCACACTGTCAGTGGATCTCAGTCGAAAGGATTAAAAGCTTAACACTGCATAACCGAATACTCTACTGTACAAGGTTACTGTCTGCATTCCTCCGGTTGTGCTTGCTTTGCTTGGAGCGTTTAAGTCCTCCGACACCGAGTTGTCAATCAGAGGGCGCTGAAGCAAATTTCAATCAGTCGGTCAACTAATGGTTGAATCTGAATTCACCGGAGGGTCGACTGAGTTGTATCTCATCTTTGTCATACGAGCAGGAATTGGTCATGCTTCTTACTAAACAGGATCTGAGACAGTTGACCTAATAATGTGGTCACTTTCACTTTCAAGGTGCTCTACTTCAAAGCACAGCGACAGACGGCGGTCAAAAAGCAGCAGAGAGAAAAGTCAGTCATGGAAGGTGGTTGACACTGCAGAAGGTAAAAGTGTCATGATAACCAAACAATCAGGGACATCGGAAACGATTTCAACAAATGACATAAGACATGAAGTCAGTAGGAAATAATTTGATGTATTTGCGTGGAAAAACAATCACGAAACGTCAGCAACCAACACAAGGCTTCAGCCTATCGCCATTTGGCCCAAATGTGTCCTCAGTGCACGCTGTCGCACTCACATTAGCAACGAGTCAATTGGAGAAAAAGTTGGAGTTTCTTCAAAAGAAAATGTAACTCTTGAATGCTGCTATTAAAAAACCTAGCTAACAATTCAGTTTGGTCTGGACATTCACAGCATTAAATGGACAAACATGTTGGGAGAGCTTGTGGCCTACCTGACATGTAGGGGGCGCTAGTTTGCGTATATGACAAAAATGCTACACGGCTCTCATCGCTATAATATCATGCAGCGTCTCTGAGTGTTCTTCTTGCTCTTTTTGCTGCTGCGGTTGGTCTCTTTGTATCTTCTGATCTCTCTCACGAGCGAATAGAACGCTTCCTCCACGCCCTGCCGGGAACACAAATGCAAAACGGGGTCAGGCCCATGCAGATGCGCGCAAAGGAAACGCGCTCCATGGCGTCACGGACGCGGACCTGTCTGGTTTTGGCCGAGGTCTCGACAAAGGGCACGCCGTAGCTTCGGGCCAGTTCCTGTGCTTGTCGTGTCTCGACGGAGCGTGAGCTCAAGTCACTCTTGTTGCCCACCAGCACCATGGGAACGCTGTCGCTGTCCTTCACCCTGTTGATCTGCTCTCTGGAGGGCGAACACATGAGGAAAAGTTTATCAACGACGCAAAACGGGCGATTTTCACGATCGATTGGGTGAGCGATTGAAAGTTGTCAAAAAACTATTTGTATTTTGGATGGGGATGGTTCCTCAGGTGGCACGGTGAGCAAGCGGTTATCATGTTTTGACGACAATCTCAAATTCAGATTCCCAACTTAATTGAACAGGCTCACATTTTTGAGCAATTAAGGCACACAAACACACGGCGGAGGTAATAATCACTTATCTCTTTCCCTCTCTGTGGTCAGATGACCCACATTGTGGGATATAGTCACAAGCATCTAACAGCACGTCTTACTATCAAATCCTTTTGTACAACTTCCCGGGATGTTGAATCACGAAATAAAAAAGGCATCACAAGTACAAATATAACCCAAAAAGTGAGATTAAATCTAAACCCGTCCATGGCAGTTCAGAGCCTTCGTATCAGTTTCATTTCAAGGATCCCAAGACTGCAACGCTGTAAAAGTGTGAAGGTTTTGTTCTATTTTTGGTCTCTTTGCTTCCAAAGTAGGGTCCTAAAAAAAAAAAAAAAAGAAAAGAAAAGAAAAAATCGACGACATAACCGTAACATCAAACTCAAGTTCAAATACAGATCTGAACTTATCTGCCAGGGGAACTTTCAGACTCGTCATTGCTTGAAGACATTTGCATACATGATGAAGCTGACGACATACTGCATACGCAGAGACGTCCACGCGATGCTCCGCTGCTTTTACTTGAACAGTTTAAAGAGCAACTACATGATGGTGCAACACTCTCACTGTATTAATAGTTTAAAGTGTAACTCAGGGTGTACCGCACCAAATTGTACGGAGATGAGCTGAGCTGAGTGAACTGTGCCATTTGATTGAGAAAAGACTTAACATCACAAGCACCTGTACAGGTGAACATCCTCGAAGGACTTGGTGTTATTGATGGCATAGACGCAGAGGAAGCCCTCCCCCGTCCTCATGTATTGGTCCCTCATGGCGCTGTACTCCTCCTGACCCGCAGTGTCCAGGATGTCCAACAGACACGTCTCTCCGTCGATCACCACCTGCTTCCTGTACGAGTCCTGCAGCACAGAAAGACGACAGCGTGCACGCTTTAGCCATTGCGATTTCGTACCTTCCAGAAGTGATTCCCAACCACTGTGCCGCTGCACCGTAGTGTCACGTGCATGAGGGGTCACCAGGAGTGACGGAAGGACATGAGCCAATGTTTTATCGATCTATGCAAGTTCCCTTCCATTTATAACTACATCTCATAAATTGAAGAAAACCTTCGGGGTGAAAGGAAAATGGGTTGTAATTTAATTTATAATATACTGTAATCCCTCAAAGGCAATTTCCATTGACACTCTGCTGCTGCATACACTGAAAATTTTTGTGTTGCACACCACACACATACTGTTGTGCCAAATCACATTCATGCAAAAGAGACGTCAGAGTGAAAGCGTGATTTGACATGGAACAAGTCTTATACGGACGGAACATGTACGGCGACGAGACCCACCTCGATGGTTGGATCATATTCATCCACAAAGTGATTCTGGATGAGCTGGATGGTGAGAGCACTCTTGCCCACGCCTCCTGCTCCGACCACCACAAGCTTGTACTCGGTCATGCCTGCAAACTGACGCGAAAACAAAAGCAATTGACAGCAAGCACACACTGCGACCGCTCAGCAGACAGACGATAACATCTGATCCAGCGCCGTGACATGGCGACCCAAATTTAACTTGGACACTCAAGTCCATGTCGCCTCTAATTTACGTCACTAGCGTAGCTGCCGAAAAGTCTGTGTTATGTAAGAACAAGGCTTACCTGAAAATATGATTTTAAGACAGCGTGTGAGTTCACAGGTCCGGAGTTCAGGCGTGAATGTATGACATTAGCTTGCTACATAGCGTTAGCCTGAGGACTTTTTCCTTCCTCAAACCGCACGCAAAAAAAAAAAACACTTTCAGCCCTCGAGCCCTTCGACAGCTACAATTGTGCGTCGAAACACGAAGTCGAGATTTAGGACGACGTGTTTAACTAGATCCACGGCTTAAAGTTGTAAAAATATGCCAACATCTGATTTCGCCCTCACATTCAACCACTATTCGTGAATCATTGCAAAAGTCAAAATTATTGCGTTAATCCTCACGTTAAACGACCAATCGGACGGGGACTCTAAAACAGACGTTCATTTTGTCCAATTACAGCGGAGATTTTAATGTTAGTCTCGCCCTTTACGAAAAAAATATCCAATCATCCATTGGCATCTCTACAGTTGGGCGTGGTCTCTGCCGCTCCGTCGACCATCACTTGTACGTATTCGCCGTACTTAGGTTTGTCACTACAGTACAGTACAGTACACTGAGTACAGTATTGCAGGGTTCTTGGTTGGACGTTTCGTTACAGCATTGAAGTGTTTTTTTCAGATATTACTACTTTACTGTACAAAAGTCAATACCAATTATTTTGTGTGCATGAGTTTTTTTAATCTGTTGGGTTTTTAAATGGATACTGTATATATAATTAATTATCAAAGTTACTTTTTGACTTGCACTTATATAGTACCGGGTATATGTCAATTTGTATTTACTCATGCAGTTGAATCAGTTTTTCTACTTTATATGTCAATTTGTATTTACTCATGCAGTTGAATCAGTTTTTCTACTTTTACCATTCCTGTTTTAAACACAACTATCTAGTTCTACATAAGTACCTTTGCCACATGGACTTCCGTATTAACTGTCGCTATCACAATTTTTTAAATTTGTGTTTGAAAGTTGAATATTTCCAATTTGACACGGCGTTGATCAATAAAAAAAACATGCTGAAATGATAGCGGTATGACGATCGAAAATCTTGGACGTTTACTGTCCTCTAGCGATCAGAGTGAAGAACATCAAGCACTTTGGAAATGACACTGACACAAGCTCAGACTCACACTTCGGTACGTACACGAGCGCTTGTTTGCCATCCCGCATTGTGACGTTCATGTTGCTGCCGCACTCTCCCACTGAGTGCATCTGCTCTCTTATCTAATCTTTGCCTAAAATCGCAGCGATAATCCCGTTTCCATCTGCCCCGAGAGAGACAGAAACAGGAAACTGACATTGCTCCATCGCCGTGAAAAAAAAGATTGGCTATTTAAAAACAGAATAAATGAAATAAAACAGACTGCCGACACCTGTAAAATAGCTGCTTAGGTTTTATTATACACAAGGATATTTCACATTGTACATCCTTTGTACACTTATTATTTTCCACATTTTTTTTTGCATTTTAAAATGTTTAAGATTGAATTGTTTATACACTAGTTCCCATCACGTTTCAACACATTTCATTGAGATCGAGGAAAACAACACCGGAATGGCCGTAAACTGGGACAAAGAAGAAAGTAGATTACAAATACAACACTGAAAACTGAAAATGACCACATGAATAATCATTCTTTTTTACCCCCAGCATTTCGCTTGTAAAACCAAATAAACCCCTTGGAAATCCTTCGCGTTCCAGCAGTGTAATCGTGTCCCATCAAAATCGCAATTCAAGATCAGAAATGACACATTTGACCCGAAAAGACAATGACCAAATGTCAAATCAAAATTCTAAATGGATTGCTGTGTGAGTACAGTACATGCAGAGGGCAGCTTTGTCAGTGCCTTTTGTGTGTGCACGTAATAAACACGCCTCCTGCCTGAGTCTCTTGGCTCTGTCTATGTGCTGGTGCAGAAAGCTCCCTGTGACTCCATTGCCCAGCTGCCATTCCATCAAGATTGCTTTCAAAGGGTGAAAGCAGCTACTTTGGAATTTAAAACAAAGCAAAACAAAACACTTCACCCAAATATATAATGTTGCGTCAAGTGGGTGTTGCTCTACAGAGGCATTCCTGCCAAATTGTGTGCTGCCTGCTCTCTCGAAACACAGCACGGCACGAGAGTGTGCTCACATCATGAGAGTACCACCTTGTGTATGAGTGTGTTAAAGGACGAGAGGGATGACGGGGGACTGCACTGCTGTACTCATTATAACATGCTCACTGCACAACGTTTCAGCACCTGGACCCAACTGACAGAACAACACACTCACGACACCACTGACCCACTGGGGCTGTCTTTCAGGAATTAGAAAGACAGCACCGATTGACGGAAGAGAAAGCTGGAAGTGTGACGAAAAAAAAAAAAAACAATGGCACAACACACGTCATGTTTTGACTACTTTGCACCACTTAGATGACAAAACAGTCAACGACACACCGCATTTGTCACCCGAGCATCATCGAATAAAGAGTCCGGCGTGTCGGATGATTACTCATCATATGTGCCTTGTGACCCATGAGCCTAGATGGGCATGACCTAGTTAGGTCAGACACAGGTGAGCTTCCTCTAGACACCACGTGCATCTCTATGCACGAGCATGTGCCAAAGATGTATGGTAACAATTTCATTTAAAAAAAAAAAGTTTGCAAGGGTCTTAGCCTTAAAAAGAGTGTGCGTGTATGTATTTCATCACTCTTCATCATGAACATCATTCTTATTTAAAACCGCTGACATGCATTCCCTGAAAGACAAAAAAAAACTGAGTGAAGCTTCAACATGAGATGTGAACTACAACACAAAGGAGACGCTTGCTGCGCTTCCTCCTCGAGATGCAAACGGACCAATCACAGCGAGCCGCACATTAGGGACGACGTTTGAGGGCGATGAGCTGCGCTATATAAATACCGTCTGTGTTTATGTATATGTCAAAATCTAACACTGCCCTCCAACTCCGCGCAACAAAAGAATCAAATCGACATACTCTTGTAATTGTGCAGCAAGTTCTCCTCTTCCCATTTCCGCATTTTTTTTCCCCTTGTTTCGTACGCACTTGCATCAAGTCGGTTTCTCGTCTACGTCAGCTTCGTCTCCTCCACTCCGCCGCACTTATATGAGTTGTATCCAGGCGGCTGCACATACTCCTCGGATCTATCCCAGTCCGTCACCCATCCGGCCCCGCCTCCCGCGGCCCCGCCGCCGTTTGAACCGACCGCCTGTTGACTCATGGCCCCGTACTGGCCGCCGCCGCTGCGGTAGAGATCCTCCGTCTCGTTGGCCAGCTCGTCTTCATCAATGATGCCGCACTTCTCTTGGCTGGTGTCTTCGATGTCGGCCCATGGCTGCTTTTCTCCCGATGCGAAAATTCCTGCAAGGAAGAAATAATGGAGGTCATATTGGACATATCAGAAATCTTTGAAAGTAAAACTGACAACAAGGTACTGAGAAGATTGCAAGAAGACGCCAGAGGAGCCATTTCTAGAGGGAGAGACTGGGAAGCATGGCATTTTTTTTCCCACAGGTATCGGATATATAAAGTCTACACACCCTGTGAAAATGCCGGGTTTTTATGGTATCCAAAAATGAGACTGACCGTAGAAAACAACTCCTCCATAGTGAACCAGGGACGCTATAAGGAAGACGTATTGCCATTCCTCGCGTGTCTGAAATGAAGGCGGAAAATCCCATTGCAACATTTTGATTGCTATTTTCCACACAGAATAATAATTTCTTACCTTATGTTTGGTCATGGCTCCCACTATTAGAGGACAAACCATTCCAGACAGCGTTCCCACCCCGTTTGAGATACCCATTAGAATGCTGGCGTATCGAGGCGCAATGTCCAAGTGATTGACATTAAAACCTGATTGGGAGGGGGATAAAACATAAAAAGCATTCAAATTACAAATACAACTATTTACACTGAACGCATGGTCAACGCTCTTGTACCTGAGATAGCAAAGCCGCTAAAGCCAACGGCAAGCACCAGGAAGGAGATCGCAACCCCTTTTGTGTGAGAATATCCCACCACGAGTAGGAGGGTGGCCTCCATGCCAAAACCTGAAAACAAAGTAAACATTTTAACACCCCCCAAAAAAAAAAAAAAAAAAGAGAATTCATTCCATCCTTATCGTCACAATCGCCGTACTTGCTGTTTCAATAGTGCACATGTAGACACTTTATTAGGTACACTTGCAGGGAGAAATAAATGTTGAATCATATGATCCACTAATACAAGAGCACTTTGAAAAACGGTGACTCAGCAAAGACGTTTAAGAGAAAACATCCTTACGCCGATGTTGCGTTCGACAAAACCACAAAGTTGAACATTTCCACAAATCGGGAAAAGCGCATTGCAATGTGTTGCAAACGTCACCTCCGCAGTTCATGAGTTTCCTAACATTGGTGGTGGTCATCAAGTTGTGGGTTCGAAGGTAGTCTGCCAGCTGGCCCCCCAGAGGAACGATGATGGTCATCACGAGATGGGGCAAAGCTGACACCATGCCCACCTGAGAGAGGAAAAGTGTCCATTTCTCTCAACCTCCACCCACACTGCGCAAGTGTATAATGACCATCAATCACCGCACGGAAAGTCAAGATTCAAACCCGGAAACTGTGGACCGAGAGGCAGACGGTGTCTGTCGCGCCGCTCACCTTGCTGATCTCAAAGCCGAAGACTTCTTCGAAGTAGGCCGGCTGGCTGATGAGAAGCAGGTAGAAGGTCCAGCTCCTGCAGAAGTTGGCCACAATGATGGCATAGACAGGCATGGAGGTGAAAAACTGCCTCCACGGCGTCTTAAATTTCTGCCAGCAAATGAGAAGAAATGTCAGCGTGATCCAATGGCGACACTTGGCGTGAGATTGTGCGCGAGGGTGTCTGAATGCCTCTTTCCCGGGTATTGCGTTTGCACCAACGGTGTCTTGCAAATACCTGTAGGGGGTTGAGAAACGACGCTGACTCTCCGATGGCCTCTTCAATGTATTTCCTCTCTCCGGCGTGATCGTGGGATGGGCGGCTGGACTCTCATAGGACACCAGGATCCAGAACAAGTACCAGAATATTCCAAAGCTGCCTGGGAGAGTTCAATCATAAGGAAATAAATAAATAAAAGATAGATAGAATCGCACTCAGTTGATGTTGGACAGACGTGAGCCGACAGAATTGGCCTGTAAATGGAAAAGGCGATGGGGGGGGATGCTCACCATAGACGTAGAATACAGAAGGCCACCCAGTGTATTGCACCAGTATCCCAGCTAAAGGCATGGCTACCACAGCCCCTGCGTAGGATCCTACAAGTGCAACAAATTCATTTAAACGAACTCAAAAAAAAAAAAAAAAAAAGATAAGATGAAATTCACCAAACGATGACATAGGAGGTTTGGGTCTGATGATAAATTATCAGGTAGAATTGAGGTGGCATGAGGTCAAACTTACCACAAAAGGCCGTGGTGGCTAATCGACTTCTCTCTAGGGGAGGAGCCCACTTTGCCCAAATGCCATGGCAGGCCGGGTACGACACACCCTGCACGACACAAGCCAGTTAGGGAGGAGGCTCAGCGTGTTTCATGCAAAAAAAAAATAAAAACAATTCCCACTTGGACACACACGGTACCTCAACAAGGCCTTGACATATTCGGACCAGTATGACGCAACTGTAATGGCAGCGAGCGGCAGATGGGATCAGCATGTTGAGGGTGGACGTGGCCACGATGGCAAAGCCAAACACTCTTGAACAACACAAAGGGCAAAACAAAATGGCCGCTTCTTGAACAATGACAGCAGTTGGGCAGAACGAGAAGATTTCACCAAACTACGGCTTGCGCAACTGAGAGCCGACTTTCATTTTCACGTTGAGCAACAAGAAACTGTTTGACTCCGACCGGTGTCGAGTCGATGAGTAGCGTGAGACCGATCACCTGTTGGCTGCGAATTTCTGACATATAAAACCTCCGGGGATCTGCGTGACGATGTAGCCCCAGAAGAAGGAACCGTGGATCATGCCCACTGTCTCCGGATCCCAAGTGAACTGTGCAGCCTGAGGAAGAGGCAGTGATGACGTTGGACATCCGGAAACAAGAAGAGACGCGACGGGGGGGGGCTCGAACCCCTGCAAAATTAAATAAGACGCCAGGAACGGCGCGCACTTACCACAAGCACTTCCTTGTTGCCTTTGTAGACGGTGTGGTCGTTGACCATGCTTACAATGGCCACGCCCAGATTGCAGCGGATGCCGAAGGAGATGCAGAAGCCCAGGCCAGACAGGATGGCGATGATGTAGCGCCTGGGCAAGCCGAAGCAGGTACAGTCCACCACGGGCAGCTCCTTCTCCTGCACCAGCTCGGGACGGCCCTCGGCGGACAGCTCGATGGTTTCTCCATTGGGCTGCCGCTTGTCAATCAACCTGCACGAAACGACACCCAATAAATGACTTGTAAGCGTTGGCCGTTGTAGTTTGTCAGTTTCAAGTAGCTCGGTGGTCATCCCTAAAGATTCACAAGGCCAACGTGATTGTCGTCCATTTTTATTTTCCACCGAAGTCAGCAGGAACATATACTGTCGTTTTTTTTTTCTTTCTTTTTCGTGACTGCATTTTTTTTTTTTTTTTAATGTGTGTGCGCACACCCGCATTGCGCACACTCGTGCGCACTTTCCATTGGGCTTGATCCAGTTAGGCAGTGAGCTGGACAGTGATGTATAAGAACGAGTGCAATCGTCACAAGGACACGTTCATGTATGTGAGATTTGCCGTTGTTCTTTTTTTGACGCGAGGAACGATAAAGGGCGGAAAAATGAAACGTTTTTCTCGTGCACTCAGCACTGCTGCGTGATTCTCACTCACTCACAATCACACAATCGCACACACGCACACCACATGGGGCGAGTTGCATTCTGACACTGGTTCATTATTGATGCGTTTTTGGATGAGATAAATAATTCAGCACAGCTTTTTATACTGTAACGTGTCACTACGCATCTATCCGCCTGCATGGCTGTCCGTCGGCGTATTTCTTGCTCACATCTGCAGTTCACTCCCTCTCCCAGGTCTCTTATTGCAGGTTGGGCGTGGCGTCACTTTTTCTTTCAATGCCCTGGATATGGACATTCCCAAATAAAATTTAAAAAAGTTGTGAATGACACTATACTTTGCAGCATTTTAGAATTTGTAGGAGATTATCTCCATCGGCATCCTGCCTCCGACTCGCTCTCGCTCTACCTCTTAATCTGCCACCACACTGAGATTAGGATTACAAAAAAAAAAAAATGATTTACTTCCGGAAATGAATACGGAGTGGCAAAATCGTGCGGGGCGTGGTTTCCTTCTGACGACACAGAGA
Source organism: Hippocampus mohnikei (assembly GCA_026261675.1). Taxonomy (NCBI): domain Eukaryota; kingdom Metazoa; phylum Chordata; class Actinopteri; order Syngnathiformes; family Syngnathidae; genus Hippocampus; species Hippocampus mohnikei. Next base: position 5,003,053 of record JAKGUB010000328.1, read on the forward strand.
TGTATTGTGGCCTCAATTTTAGACTTTGCATTGGCTCTTGCTTTCAATTCTAAAATCCCACATTTGTCAAAAGGCCTTTTTAGCTTTGCCGTTAGCGCAAGTGCCCTGTAAACCGAGGAGATGCAGGTTAAATTCTAACGAGGGCCTTAAAGTTCTGTGAATTTCACACAACATCAATTGATGAATCACCACCCGCTGCCTTCTCCTGTGCAAGCAACGTGCCGAATGGCATCCCTGAAAGCCGACATTAAGTGCGGCGGAAGCATCCTCATTAGTCGGCGAGACAGATTGCGGCCTGACGCTTACACATATGCTACCGGCTAACGAGGCTAGCCCACAGCTAAAACGACTCTTCATTACAGCTGCTTCACACTCAAGGATAATCGTGGCGTAGCCTCATCTGCGTATGTCCCAAAACAGCTCACTTACGTACCAGCAGGAGCGGGAACGATTTTTGAGAACATTTGCGTTGAGCGTTCGCAACGTGAGAACGGTTGCGCAATAAGGGTTGATGACACTCATGGCTGTTAAGGGACGCGATGTTGCACACCCTCTTCCGATCCCAAAAGACAAAAGAATGTTCCTCTGCGATGGAGGCGAGCCATTGGAGCCGCCGTACTCGTGTCATCACGTTAGCAAAGAGCGAGGAGCTGCCTCCACTCGCTCTCAGCTGGTCACAACTAATGAGCCAGGTAGGAGGCCTCTGACCTCGGTCGGGGCCCTTTGGAATATCATAATTACATCAACAGCAAGAGCCTGGAGGCACTCCACGCTACTCTCCAACAGCAGAAGTCTTTGCACGCTCACTTTAAAAACTCGGATTCGACTTCTGAGGACGTCATGCGGCGTGACTAGAGTCTAATCCAGGTCTAACCAAAGTCTGATAGTATAACGTCGGAACTTGAAACAAAGACGGATGGTTTTAGTCTGTAACGCTGTTTCCAGACTGCGGTGATAATTAAAAAATAAAACAAAACACTATTCCAATACCATCAAAATGCTTGTTGAAGATGTAAAATGGTTACCTATTGGTGGTCTTATTTGCCTGGAGATAATTCTACAAGGCCGGCCATGACTCACATGTTTGCTCGTGACCTATGACCTTTGCTGTCCTGTATATTAAATCATGAATTCACTGAGTGTTTCCTGTAATCCTCTCATAAGAGGATGACGGCGGGAGAGAGACAGCCAGGGAGGCTGACAGCAAATATATTATATAACGGCAGACGCCATTCCTCATTAATCGCGTGTGGCACAATTGATCGGCCATTGCTCTCCCAATGTAAACGTTCATCGTCAAACACGGTTTGAACGCGGCGAGGGATTTATTTGGAGATTTTTTTTTCCCCCTCTGCCGCGGCATCTCTGGCGCTCCTTCCGTGGGCCTTGCGCTCTCCCTGAAGTGAACAGATTGGGTCTCGGTGGGAATGTGTCACCTGGGGAGACACCCTCCCCTTGCTCATCCTGTCACCCCGCCCCTCCCCCCTCCCCCCTCTAGTTCGTCAACATACATCCGTGACATGTATTCTTACATATGCCCCATGATCTAAATAATCTGCCCGTAAAAAAAAATCACAATCTTAATCCTTAATTCTACACCCATCAGACACTTCATTAGGTACACTCGCACGATCCGATGCACCAAAATGATCTGTATAAAGATAAAAATGCTTTGATTGACACAGTTTAACCGTACATTCATCATGCCCAATTGATGTACCTAAATAACGGAACAATTATGAAGTAATATTCTGGCCTGTTCTAGTCTGAAATCTCCATGTGTGCGTGTCACAGTGTTCTTAATCTCCGCACACGGGACGGACGTCACGTATATGAATTGCCGGAGTTTGATAATGCCTTCCATGGCAGCCTTAAATGTGGACAGAAGGTCAGTCGATCGCAAAGAAATTCATTTCCTTTCCTCTGTCACTGAGTTAAAATAAGAATGCAAAAAACACAGTCACGGAAACAGGCCAGAAACAGAAACGATGCAGTGCAGTTCTGCATCGATGCAAGCGACCAACCTCAATAAGAAAGCTGTTTTTAAATTAATACATTTCTAATGGGTCATGTTGCAGGGGCAATGTCAGATGTGTTTGGAGGTGAAGGTGGAGGTCATGGGCAGGTATGGTCACACACGGTCAACTTCTCGGAAACGCCTTTGGAGATAAAACGACACATTTCGGAGTGACCTTTTGATGCGGGCAGCCGGAGGCACACCTGTGTAATAATCATGATTTATAATCCGCATCTTCACATGCCACACCTGTGAGACGGAAGGAGTGTCTCGGGCAAAGAGGGGCGCTCATTAACAGATCAAGACAGATTTGTCAACCATATTTGAGCGAAATAAGCCTTTTGCGTACACCTTGAGTTCAGCTCATGAGTGTGTGGATGATGGATGGATGGATGGATGATGAGTATTGCACTTCACCTTCTGGAATTAGAATTGTTTTATTTTTCAAAAAGGTTAAACTGCATCAGAAAAAACCCCGATTCAACTAAAGTATTAGGCCTAAAGCGCGGCAAACATGATCAAAAAATAATTAAGACGTCCCACTGTAATTTGAATATTTTATCAACGCCGCAATGGCACCGAGCCGCTGTGCATCCGAAATGAAATTGTGGCACTCCTGCGGATGTAAACTGGATTAAAAATGGATTACATGCTACTTTCTGCATTGCCTAGTGCGCCGCCGCCGCAACTAAGCTCTCCTTCCGGAGGCCCGTCTGTCCGCAGGGCCTTGTTGGGGAAACTTTCAAAATGGGGATGCAGTCAAAAGACCATAAGTGGGTTTGATATCAAGAACAATTTGTTTCTGCCCACCGCCGGTGTGATGTTATTTAGATGGAACGCGTGAACCGTAAGAGGAAGCCATATGTTTGAGTTTACAGCGGTGCTGTTTTGCGCTTACCTAGTGGCGTTTAATATAGAAACAGGAGATGCATTCTGATGGAGGGAATCTTTAAATAATAAATGAACTTCCGGCTGCCTTCCTCATGGAGGGATCGCGCTTTTGTCTGTGAGCCGGTGAGATTGCTCCAACTCGAGCGAGGCGGGCAAGGGGGAGGCCCTCCTCACAACACACACACACATACATACACATCCATCCAGATGTGTTGGAGCGTGCATCGGTACATTTGCCTTGCATGTCGCCCATTTGGACAGAAAGGATCGCCTTTCAATGTGCATGTCTGTTAATCTGCAAGCGTGATAGGATGAAAGTTGTCTCCATGGATGGACGGCGGGATGGATGAAGAGGGAGCGGTCGGAGGAAGTGACATGGGCGAGGATGGCGCGAGTGGGAGGGGAGAGTTTAGGGATTTGCATGGCTCGACATCTGGACTGAAAAACAGGCTATTTCAGGACGGGATTTATACGTTTGCTCGCTACCTCAAATCCGAAGAGAACGGAAGCTGAAAGCAAAGGTTATTGAACGAGCCTCTATCACTGAATTTTCCTCTCAGTTTTTTTAATAATCTCATATTGTGCACGCAACAGAATGCATTGATTTGTCACGAAGATACAGTATTTTGTATTATTGACTTACATTTCTACACATTGTTACGTTGGAGTAGCAATTAAATGTGAAACATTGCATTTCATATGAATTATGGTATGAGACTGTAATACTTGACAAAAAATATTTGCAGCAATATTTGTTACATTTATGAATGTGATTTGATGATGATGTCATTTTCATCGCATTGTTTTGGATTGCTCAAAGAAACTCCGGGCATTTTTGGGCATCATGACGTCTTCTAGTTATAAATATACAGAAAATTGAGGTTTAACACGTAAAGTGGTTTTGCAGGATTCATTTCCGACAAATGTAAATTGTGCTCGCATTCTTTCCAAACAAGTCCCATTTGGCCACCTTGATTCGCGCTCGTGTCGGCATCGCGACTGCCGCACTACACCGAGCCGCCTCGGACTTTGAATGTGATCTGCACCTCAAACGTAACCGCCGTCCCGTTTTATTGAGTAAACTTGATTCGAAAGTAACTTTTCCGCCATTACAAAGAATATAAGATTTGCTCAACTCGATAAACCGTTTCGCTCTCGCTTGGGAAAGTGTACAAGCGTCTTGAAGTTGAATGACAAAAAGAGAAGAACAACAACAACAAAAAAAGCCATAAGAAAATACCTGTTTATTCTGCCCAGAGTTTTGGCCGCGACCGCCTTGAACCTGTCAGGTCGGACCTCCATCCTTCTTGCTGCTCAGCCGGCCCGTGTGCTCCTCTCTCTCTCGCGTGAACGCGCACAGAACACGCGCACATGGCCGCCTGCTCGCTCTCGCGGCTCCCGACTGGGAGGTGAAGAGCCACGACGATGTTTTCGTTGGATATGTTTCGAGCTGGCAAAAGTATTTGAAAATTAAGTACTCAAGTAGGTACAGATACTTTTTTGTGGAGAAAGTTAGAAATGAGTAAAAAGTTAAAGGGCCATAGACTCTCAAATGTTCTAAAGTAAAACGTACAAATGCATTTTGATTGTCACTTTGTGTACTACCCGTTTTAATAACACAACATGCTTTCTGTCTTTTACTTATTTGCAGAGTGCTCATACAGACAGTTAAAATTCAAAATAAAACTGCAAACTAGTTTCTGACCATATTAGCGTACCTCAATTTTACCTTATATATTAATAAATGTCATACAACGAAAAGTCAGTGAGAAATCATCCAATAAACAGCATGTACCTGGATTTGTATTAAATTATTCCATTAAATTAAACCAAGTTGCTGCCTACGAGAAAGTTTAATAATATCTACATCTACAAAATATGTAGAATTTACAGTATGACATTCAAGTTGGTGAAATATAGGCAAATATAGGCCTTTTTACAGTCAAGGTAATACATCTATAAATTGTTATGCACATATTTGTGAGGATCTTATCAAGAACTCTGTCCATCCAAAATAAAATGTTTTAAAAAAACAGATCCACATGAGGATCCATCAAATAGTCCTCAACTTCCTAGAAAGACTTCTTAACAACTCGAATTGGTCCTCACAAACAGACTGGCATCAACCTCTAACTATTGGTGGTTTGGTATTTGCGAATTGGTCATTTTTTTTTTTTTTTGGGTGGGGGGGACACCAAACCTCCACTGTTCACCGATAACCTCTGTTACGACATTATTACTTTGGTGCCATTTGCTGGCATCTTGGTACCAAGGGAAAAAAATGGACAAGTCCTTTGTCACCATCTATAGGCAATTACAAACCCTATTCGTGACAGGGCTCGTTCGCAAATCCCTTGGATTAGTGGTGGCTCACTGCATTCATTAAAAAAAAAAAAAGTTTTGGCTTGCTAACAATGTAGCTTCCTGAGCTAAACAACTGTAGTGTCCATTGCTATCCTCCCTTCATCGTGCCATGCCTTCCTGCATCCGTGTCGTCTTGCTTCTCCACTCTCTGAGGACCTACACTTGAAACACTTTCCAAACAGCCTCCGCCCTGACGAGCGCCCACCTCCTCACACTCCCGTGTCCTGCGCCTCCTCCTCCTCATCCTCCTCCTGCTGGGGCAAGAGACGATAGTGTTCGCTACCCACTGGTAGGAAGGTCGTCCTGGGACGGACGCCGTCCTCCTCGGGGTTAGCTAGGTTTGAGCCGAAATCCAGCTGTTCGACAGAGCTGCACTTGGTGTACATGTCGCGGTCGACCTCCTTGCCGTCGTCCTCCACGGACTCGCCGCGAAGCAGCCTGTGGCGCCGCAGGATTGAATGGATGTAACTGATGGGTACCGGCAGGCTGGCAAAAACTATGAGCGAGACGATCATAGCCAGAGCCCAGCCCGGGTACTCCAGAGTCACCTCAGAGGCCTGCCCAGAGAAAGACATCAATAAAGTATGTTGATTCATGCAAGTTTGAATTGAAATCGGTTTCGACGTAACACCGTCACAATTTCCATACAATCAATAATCGACTTATTCTACCAGAAAGAAATAATGACAACACGTTTTGCCCCGCAGCGGGTCTTCAACATGTGACCCCTTTTCACCCACAATACTCTCCCTACCGTGCTTTCATTCCAGGCGGTGTATGTGGGCCTTTTAAAAACCATCCTCAACAAACTGGCAGCCAGAAGTCCGATCATGGCCAGCAAGCACACATACTTCCAAAGATATTTGTACACCACCGGGGGGCGCCATTTGAGCATATCTTCAATGTCATCCAGGAAGCTGCAAAAATAAATAAAAATAAATCCTAAATAGGATGAAAAACACCCAAACAGATCTTGCAGACCCCCAAAATTGACTTCCTGGATACTCTTAACAATTACCAGTTCAGACGGATGACTCAAATTAGATGATATTGATGATATAGTTTATTACCTCGTTGTCTCGAAACCACCCTCAAGAAAAATCAAAATAAATGTTTGTCTCCAATATTTGCAGCTGAAAATCTGTAATGACTCACAAGCATGCTGTCGATGACGCAATCAATAAGTCACTCACGACCTACCGATCGGTGCCATAAACCCAGGAGACGCTGATGGTTTCAAAGATGACAACGATGACTAAAGGCAGCGTGGCAGAATAGTCGTCAAACATGGCCACAAAGTAGTTGCCTGAGCGCTGAGTGAAAAGAAGTCCGAGCAGGAAGCCCAAAGCGCAGCTGCCCACTAAAAAAATAAAAAACAAGAGAAAAACACTGAGATGCGGGCGTACCAAAATATGCTAAAATTTGCATTCGATTCGACTGGCCTACCAGTGAGTAAGGTGCGGTGGCGTCCCAGCAGAGGAAAATTATCCATGAGAGGGGTGAGGATTCCTTGCATTGTCCCAAACATGGTGCTCATGCCCAGGTTGAGCAACATGAGGAAAAACAGAGCGGACCAGAAGGGGCTGGCTGGGAACAGAGCCATCACCTCGGTGAACGCAATGAACGCCAGCCCCGTGCCTTCTACTCCCTGAGCGCCGATATAAACAAACAGATGCAACGTGACAACAACACACCCGAAAGCCAAGTAATCCTAATTTTTCCGCCGCTAGCTACATTGCTCACCTTCTTCATCTCCTCCTCCAGATTGCAATCGGTGATGTTGAGACCCAGCGTGGCGCCAGAGCTGCTGTACCACTCCCGATAGTCTGATACGGACAGCGATGTTGGCTCGGTCAAGTTGAACACCGGCCAGCCGTGACGGTCCGCCTGGATCCACATGTTGCTTAGAAGGCGAACGTTTCTGCAAATAAAAAGATCTCACTTAAGAATATAATACATAGATGCCATGGAGTAAACTCTCCGGTATAATTATGTAAATTTTTATCTATTTATTTATAGATGAGTCGCTGCTGAATTGATTTTTTTCTTTTTTTTTGTTACTGCAAGAGGGTGACAGCAAACTCAACTTGATCCAAAACAATGACGCGAGCAAACTTACGGACTTTGATACATACTCGGCCACGCAGTCCTTTGCGATGTTTTTAGCCCGGAAACCCAGGATGACGAAAACAACGAGCGAGGCTAGGACAGACGTCATGAAGTTGATGCCTGAGACCATCAGAGCGTCCCTGTGGCAGTTGTTTTGGACCGGATTGTAGGAGGAATACGCAATGACGGAGCCGTAGCCCAGCCCTAGGGCGAAAAACACTTGAGTGGCAGCTTGCCGCCACACCTGCATGCTCCCCCAAATCTCCAGCTGAGGGGGAAAAAAAAAAAATGATTTAAAGTGTACCAAGTTTGTCTTTTAACATTGAAGCAAACACATGAGTCACATTCCGGAATGCACGCTTACTCTTGGATAAAACATATACGTGATTCCCTCCATTGCTCCATCCAGCGTCAGGCCTCTGATGAGGAAAATAAAGAGCACCACATAGGGAAAGACTGAGGAGAAGTACATCACCTGAAATTTGGAACAACACATGATTGTTGGAACGACGGACGAGGAAAAAGATGTGACGTCGATCACGTGTAAGGTTGCGAATGCGCTTCTCGTTCACCTTTGCGGATGACTTGATGCCTTTAATCATCGCCAAGGAGACGATGGTCCATGCGGCTAACAAGCAGCCCGTCATGATGGAATTAAACTCTCCCGATTCCTCGATGGAATTCGAGATGTTCAGAGCTTTGCGGAACCAGAAATAGGACGTTGCGGAACTTTGAGCGCATTCTTTCACTGTTGATGAGAGCGAAAAAGGCATTTAGTGACTAGGCGATTGGGATTATTTGTCTGGACAAGCAGAGTCTACCTGTGTCATTGGCAGCCACGTCCATGGGACAGTTCTCCCAGGGTAGAGGATACTGGAAGGAGTTGCCCAGGTAGAAAAGACTCCATGCAATGATCACATTGTAGTACAAAGCCACATAAAAACAAACCTGAGGAGGAAAAACAACTTCATGGATTAAAGATAACAGTACATGATTTACAAACAGCGCCGTCTCTGCATTTGGGGCCCGGCCCCACCAGAGGGCGCTGTTGTGCCACGACCGACTGTATGGCCTTGTGGGGAGCCTTTTTTTTGGGGGGGGAAGCATGGGAGATAAGTCAAACTCGTCCAACCCAAACATACATTGCATGACGCCGCCTTTAGGAAGAGGCCCTCATTGGAGGCACAGCGTGCGGGAACGCAACCAACCACTTCTTAGAAATTCTCACCAAGCAACTAGAATAGCCGATGCCGGCCAGTTTGGGGGAGATGTGCTTCCACACTCCGATGCTTCCCTGCCGAATGCTCTGGCCGGCTGCCAACTCCATGAAGAAGAGGGGAACGCCAACCACCACCAGAAGGAAAACATACAACAGCATGAAGGCCCCTGCAAGGAAGGAAAAGAAAACACGTGTGGATTACTTTTAGGGCGACAGTACGACGTTGGGGTCTGTCATCAAATATGAACGAAACCGTTTTAACCGGGGAAAACAAATTAGATTAAAATACAAACTGTAATATCACGTTAATATCACTGTGGAGAGGCTCGTTATGCTGTCTCGGTAAACCCAGATGAGGCTCTGTGAGCCGAAGGACCAGATGAGGCAGCCCCATTTTGCGTTCAAGCAGTAGCATATTTTTGAATAAATGCTAAACAAAACATGTTCATAATTCCAAGATCATCCGATAATCTCCACACTGATCATCACCTCCTCCATTCTGGTGGCAAAGGTACGGGAACCTCCACACGTTGCCCAAGCCAACGCTGAAGCCCACCTGGGCCAACACATACTGAATCTTGGAATCCCAGGCTGGCCGGTCTCCATCGTTGATTTCGTTGGCATCAGAACTGAGCGCGAGCTGAGACTGAGACTGACTCTCAGTCAGCCATGCGCCATCCTCGTCGCCATTCAACGAAGGTTTCTCCGTCTTGGAATAAAGAGGAAAAAAAAAACACATCAACATAACAAATTGAATTTCTCAAACATGGCAGAGAATGTGATGTAATATCAGTGAGCCAGGGTTTGATAAAGTGTGTGGAAAGGTCCGACAAGATATTTTTAAAAATGTATTTTATACAATCTGGTCACCTGTTATATTCATTTAAGCCTTAAACATGTTTGGGGGGGGGCCTCTCGCCTCCACCCATTGCCTGCCGTGTGATAAAAAACACTGCAGCTCAAGTCACACTCAATTTAGTACACAAACAAGAAGGAAGGGGGTGGGGGTTTGGGGGGGGCGGGTCGGTTTGGAAGCCCATCTCAAATATCGGCTTCGCAGCAGATAGAGAACACGTGGGGTGTGATTTGACTGGAACACAGGAAGAGGTAGTACGTCTTTGCCATTCAAAATAAATAAACACCTGGTCATGTGATCGGGTCATGACTCTTGTTGGCTTCGTCGTAGTTTGTCGGTGAGCACATTTAGCTAGAAAGAGTTTTGAAACTACGTATTCAAACGTATTGGATGCGCGGGCTGTTTGGAGAATGACAAATATGTGCGGAGCAGTCAAATCTTAAAATGGATGATGAGGGGCGGGGGCCATGTAGGATTACATTGGTTGAGCCCGTGGGTGTTGCCGAGGTTTACATAGAAAGCACGTGGGCAGGAAATACTTTATTGCACCCAACTAAAAATGACCGTAGTCAGCCAGACATGATGAAATTTGCTGTTGCCAGCATTGTCCAAATAAAATGTCAAAATGACAGAAAGGTGCGTTGCGGGGACACGTGGGTGACCCTGCCGCACGTCTTTTACAACCACTCAGACTGTTCAGTGAGTCCTTGCAGCTGTGAGGGAGAACATTGTCGGGCTTTTATTTTGTTGTGTTCAGGTTTCGAATGTCAAGGGCACCGATGGACAAAAGGGAGGGTGAATGCGTTAGGTCACGATGACCTGCTATAACGAGAGAGTGTTGCTGCCTGCCAGGGGCGATTCTCGGATCACAAGTTTAGGGCCGCTGACCACCTGGCAGGGCAAGATGAAATGTGATTAAAAGTCACTGAAGTTTAAAAAAAGGCTTGGAATGGACTACAATTAATTTCCAGGGTTCATTTTCAAGTATTTAGTCTGTGCCTTAAGGAGGGTTTGCAACGGACTATAGCAACCCGAGTCATTTTGACAGAGAGGGGCTCCTTTCCCACGACCTTATCATATCGTTCACAAGGCAAACGCGACATCGGCAAACATATACAAGCGCATTCTTCAGGCCACCGGCTTGCTATCTGCCGGTTTTACCTTCCTTTCAGCTCAACAGCACCTTAGCGAAAGAAAATCAGGGCAACATTCAGACAGGACAAATGCAAGTCTCGGTCAACAAGTACCTGCAGCATCAGGGCTCGATTTAAAGTACTGTGTTGTTGTGGTTTGCAGTGTTGAAGAACCGCACTGCAGGACACAGGGAGTCCTTGCCAATGTTATGGTTACTTAATTTAGAGTGGCAAAATATTAGCACCTTGTTAACACTTCGGAGTATGACGCGGTGCAGTTCGACACTAATGCAGTGGACAAACAAAACAAAACAGGAAACAACAAATAAATTATCGAACAATTTTTATTTAAGCTAATGCATACATGTTAAATGAATCATTACCCAGATACACTTATTTTATTTGCCTATATTTAAGTGTAGTGTTATAGTTCAAACTGCATAATCAAAAATATTTTTGATGAAGTACGGTTACCGTTTGATAATGTCAGTCATGACGGTGGTGCCTGGAGAGCTACCGTATAGACTGAGGCTGTACTTGGTGTAAAATATTTGAGAACCGCTGACTTAAAATAGGAACACATATAACAGTGCAGGTATTGAAACCGTTTTTTCAACCAGTCGAGGGTGAGACAAGCGTTTACAGAACAGCATGTTCCATTCCCACCAAAAAGCAGCTTTGTTTCGTGGGTCAGCCAAAACGAGAACAACGTTGAAATTTGAGCAAGCAATGACAGCAAAAATAAATAAATAAAAAATTACATTTGGAAGAGCGTATGAGAGTGTGTAAATTACCATGATTGACAGTTCGATCCAACGCCGCTGCTCTCAAGTTACGAACGACCCTGATCTTGCTGAAATTCTTTATTTCATGTTCAGTTTCGTTCTCAGTCACTATACTTCTACTTCTCACTCGTCCTTCGCAACTGAAAGACGATTAGAAGTCGCCTTTTTTTTTCACTTGAGTTGTGTGTTTACGGTGGAGGGAGAAAACTTTCCAAGCGCCACGCGGTCACTCACGCGTTTGGAGCAAACCAAATAAGAGCAAGTGAGAGGTTACTTTTACTATGGCCAATAGGCAGGCTGGAGGGGGCGGGGCCTGACTACACAAAAATACATTACTGTACACGCGACTTCATTGTTGCGCAATTCTGAGCTGCCCACAGGTGCCAAAAAGAACTCATTCTTTTGTACTGAAGAAGTAGAGACACGTGTTCTCCCCTTTTTAGTTGTAGTAGAAAGTACTTTTTTTCTCTAAATTGTCGGTACAAGTAAAAAGTAGTCAGGAAAATACATAATTGAATCAAGTACATTACAAATACCTGAAAAATGGCGACAAGCCTATTTGCACTAATTTCACCATTGGAGTTGACTGACGGAATGTGGTGGGGTAAAAAAATAATAATAATTCAACCGCAGAGGGCGCTGTGACATAATAAAGCAAGTCGTGAGATCGTTTGATTAAAAAAATTATAGAAGGAAATACAAAGTAGTACAAAAATGATAGAATGAAACAATTGATACTAAAAATAATGAACCACAAAATACAACGTCTTAGGATACAAAATATTAAAACAACAACAAAAAATAGAGACAAAATGAATAAATAAATGTCAGTTTAATGAGAAGAGTTTTGGGAAATGCTGTGAAAATCCGAGACGATTTTTAGATACTGTGTATTTTCTCCCAACCAATCAGAGAGCGAGAGAGAGAGAGGGGGGGAAAGCTCAGAAAACAGCCGTACAATTGTCAAACGTTGAAAACAATTCAACACGAGTTTTTTTTTCGAGTGCTTCAATTGGGGCCCAGGAAGAGATGAGTATGGTCAGATAAGTGGGGTGTGTCATGGTAAGAATCAATAATATACAGCAGTGCTTCAATGTTCTACTTAATTCCCATCACAAGTTACTTACAGCATAACTATTAACGTTCATATGATGAAGTTATATGCATGTTTTTTGTACAGTAGTTGGTACAAATAGAGAATATGTCATTAGCAACTTTTCATGCACGCTTGTAAAATCCTCGCGCCACCGAAATTAAACTCATGTGGACTACCTATAATGTCAAAGTCACATGCTTGCGGTCCAGGTTTGCTTGTCTTGTTATAAATGGCGACACCACAATGCTCTGAAGTCACCTTCAGGCAGTGCATGGGCAGACTGCAATTCAAGGAATGCTGACATTGATTGAACCACTGAGTGACAGCAGTGACATAAGCCGAAGGGAAGATGTTTTCAAAGGTTCAATTTATATTCTGAGCGGCGCAATTAACCTGTACATTAGTAGCCTTTTTTAATTACGTTTTTGATGTTATATCAGTCCTTCTCTGTGTGTCGCTGTCTCTCCTATGGGAATGGGGGGAAGCGTGGCCCCATGTGACCCTTTTCTTTTTTCCTGCCATATTAGAATAAACTGTTGTAATTACACATCCAGTACAGTAGGTGGCACTCATATATATTGTTTCATGTTGAGAAAAATACAGTGTTATGCAGGGTGTACTTACAACAATTTTATTGAGAAATTATAATATTTATACTCATGGCAGAGAGTTGCGGTGGCGTGAAGCATTTGCTTCTTCTTCAAGCATGAGAGAAAATAATAGAGAAGCACTGCGTTAAATGCAAAAAAAAAATATTTTTCTGTCTTTGCAACCCCAGAAAATTGGGCACAGCAGGGGGGCACATTCTTTCAAGTGGGTGAATATGGGACAATGTTTGAGCGTTTGAACTATTCCGTAATTAACATTGAAATAATATTGGTGCAAGCATGCCAGAATTTTGCCCAAGCTTTGGTGGTGGTCATCAGGCAGTAAGGTGGAGGAAGAGTGAAAGCGGCACGGATTAAAGTCAGACTTGTTTTTCTCGTTTCTGCATTTCTGGGGTAGGTGGGACGTGTTCGTGTAAACAGTTTCAGCGCAGTGAGCGCAACTGCGATTGTCTTCTGTGGCTTGGACTTAAAACGCGCAGACCACAACAAAAGGTACAGTTATGGATCAGTAGTACAGCTGCTAATTCTTTGTAAATAACGTGTCGGTCGTGCCCAGGAGCGATGAATGAAGTTGGCTCAAAATGTCGCCGTTTTTGCTTTCATCATTAGAATACATGTGATGACTCTTGTTTATTATGAGGGAAGAATTTTTTTTTTTAATTATTTTTGTAAGAAAACGGTGGTGAGGACGAGCATAGGTTGGTATCACTCTAGGAACATTCTCTGGTGTTGCACTGAATTTGTAGAGGAACTTTTTGGAGGATTGTGTCATCCACATACCATGCAGCCAGTGTCGGTGGTTTTTCCTGTAGAGTGTAGCCATCACTTCCGAGAATGCAGACTTGAAAGCGTGCTCCTTAAATTCTCAGCATTCTTCCGGGTTGCCGTAGTGGAGTAATCGTGTAATAATATCACCTTTCATTGTGTCATTTAATGTGATTTGGATTATGCGTGGGCGTTTTAAATGCATTTGCCAGTGTTGGAAAGTGACAACCTGTACTCCAGGTATCAGTACTTGAGTATTGATTTTTTTAATTGTAGAATAATTTACTTTCAGAGTCTGTTCCCCTTTTGCATGCCCTGAGGTGACATACTGTTTCTATTTCTGATTTGACTTACCAGATGTTTTCGCATCCTCCACCTCGAAAGCCTTCAGGTGTCCGAGTCACGCCCGTTCCAAAACAGCAGCTTGCCTTGCAGGGTGAGCTCCTTGAACACATCGATTTCAGTAAAGCGATCCCGGATTCGTCTGTTAATAAATGTTTGCATTGTGTATGTTTGTGTGTGACTGAACTAACTCAAAGTTGGTCTTCTGTGCACAGAGAACGATGCCGAAATAGTGTTCAACTTTCCATCTCAACGGAATGAAGAGCGAGAAGTGGTAAGTGCTTGATTTTATCTCATGCTCTTCAATTGCTGGTTGAGCAGAGAAATAGAGTAAAAAAAAAAAAAAAACATTTCGTGTTCATCTCATGTCGCTGAAAATGTAATTGGGGAGTTGCTCAGATTTTCTCCTGACATTCGACTTTCAATTGAAGGTAAAATCTTAAGAATGTGCAGGTGTATTCTTTAGCGTAGCGTCATCCGTCATCGCTAGCCAATCGCAAAGCGCATACAGGCCAACAATCATTCACACCTAAGGACAATTTAGAGTCTTCAATTAACCTTGCCTGCATGTTGTATAACTTCTTTCAGATCCCATTGAGTATACTCATGAAGTAAAGAGTGAATGTATGTTGAGATCTTATATTAACTAGAACAGAGGTCATTTCTTTGCGCATTTGGATTCGTACTGTGACACTTTCGACACAATTTTCAAAGCATTTTGTCTTTCTGGGGAGATTTGCATCATAGGGCAATTAGTGGAAAATACCACAGCTCAGGCATGTCAAACTTGTTCTTATTGCGTGCCAAATTGCGGCGAGTGTTCCCCCAGGGCACGGATTTGAATTGTGAAACCACATAAGAGTATCATTGCTACAGTACGTCAAACGACGTGTTTCATGTTTGCATCACGTCTGCTAGCCAGAACCTGAGCTACACTAATTGCCCCGACCCATAATTTCCCCTGCATTTGGGTATTATTTTGAAGGCAACCTTTGAACAGAAATCAAAGAAAAAATAACGGTCACGAGATGAGTCGTAACAGAGTGACACACGTGAGACCACACGAGCCGATCTGACTGTGCTCTTGCACCCTCACCAGGAGATTCTGAACCACTGTTTCGATGACATCGAGCGCTTCATGGTGCGTTTGCAGCAGGCGGCCGAGGCCCAGAGCATTCTCAGTCACAGGAAGAAAAAAAGCAGGAAGAGCAAGAAGCCGAGCCAAAATGGTAGTGAGCACAAATTTACCTGCTGCTGAACAACCGCTGCTGTTGTAGCTTTCAAACACAATGCAGTCCTCCGGAAGGCTGCAGAATACAGAAATTAGAAGGGCAAAAGAAAAGTTGTGGTTAGAAACAGTCAAAAATGGTGTGTTGCGTTTACTCAATTTAATTTAAAAGAAATAAAATCATCCCGATCCAGATACATTTTTGAAGTAGACTATACATCAAATTAAAATGTATCTCATGATTGTACTTCCACATAAAAATATGTCTCAATGCAGATGATTCGCTTGTGTGCAACACACCATTTTTTTCAGTGTACTTAAAAAAAAAGTTTTGTATGGTACACTGAAAAAAAGGTTTGAATTCAATCTTATTTGGTTACAAAAAATGTATCTGGACTCAGATGATTTGGTTTTGTGCAAGCGCTTAGCGAACTAAAATTGAGTGAATTCAGCACTTCATTTTTTTCCAGTGTGTATTATCCATTCTTTGAGTCTCATTAATTATTAATTAACCATAAAAAATGGTGTGTAGAATCCACTCTATTTTATTTCCTCAGGTGGTTGCACAAAATAAAATCATTTGCATCTAGATAATTGTATGTCAATGTATAGTCTACTAAAAAATAAAATGTATCAGTGTATCAGTTCTGTGTGTTTGGCATAAAGTTGTTCATGCTTGTTATTCTGCAGATGACTTGATTACCATGAAAGCGGTTCCTCCATCAGAGGAAGACTTTGTGGACATTTTTCAGAAAATCAAGTACTCCTTCAGTCTGCTGGTGAGATGAGACAACTCCGATCGCTCCGTTTTTGCTTCCTCTTGAAATGTCACTCCTGTGACTATTTGCTGGTTACTTCAAGGATCGGGTCAAGTCAGCCATAACGGAACCGAGTGCGCCCCGGTTGCTGCATCACATCTTTTTTCCTCTCCAACTGGTGTGCCCAAATTCACATTCTGGGTGAGAGGCTCTCTCACACGCTGTCTGTTGCTGACTGACTTGTGCCTCGGTCACAGATGGTGAAAACCACATGCGGCCCACAATTGGGGGGCTCAGTGGTCAGTCCCGCACTGACCACCGGTGCGGTTTCGCTGCTCCGGGAGCATCTGACCGAGGAGGAAAAACAGCTCTGGACTGAGTTAGGCCCCAACTGGACTTGCCCCTGGTGTGTGTGTGTGTGTTTTTTTCTGTTTGCAATTGTGTTCGACCTCTCAAACGAATCTTAATCAGGATTTCTTTCAGTTCCCAGCTCGGTGTGTCTGTCCCTCCGTACTTGCCCGTCTTCCTGGATGGATGGCAGCCGCAGGCGTTCGACTCCTCTGGCTTGCCTCTAGAAGATCCTGTTGAGTCGCAACACAAACAAGATGCGAACGCGCACAGTGCACCCGCGGCGGAGGGCCCCGTTGACGAGACGGATGAAGTGTGAGTGCACATCAGGGGTTGGCAACGTACAGCCCCATGGCCAAATACGGGGTGGATCCCACAAACGTCAGTACAAAGAAATATTTATTGACAGAAAAACGCTTGCAAAGGAATTTTCGAGACCCGAAAATACACAATATGAAATGGCAAAAGTTCAATGACACGAAACTCAAATAATCCAAGAACAACAAGAAATTCAAAAAACACTTACTAAACAAGAAAACCATCGAAACGAGAGACGTCACTGTAAATATCATTCTAGGGAGGGAAATGGACTTCCACCACCTGGGGAGAGACATTACTGCTGCACCTATGACTTTGTTGCAAGAAACAGCAGTGAGCTCTCAGTGCTGCAAGGAGAAACACTCGAGGTATACACACACACACACACACACACACACAACTACAGAATTTGATGTGTATATCTGGACCTTTACATTGTAAGGATTCTTAAAAGCTGATCGACAGTATCTCATTTTTTCAAATCGGCATTTTACCCATTTCAGGTCATCGAGTCATCCAAGAAATGGTGGAAGTGTCGCAATCGCTTTGACCAGATCGGATTTGTTCCCCATACTATCTTGGAACCACTTTCGGCTCTAAACAACAGTGGGGAAAAACCAGCGGTGTGTGTGTGTGTGTGCCAAGTTTAACGTCCGTTTTCAATTCTGCCGACGTTCCCTGCAACTTACCTGATTCTTCATTGGCGCTGTCTAGATGTCACCCACTTTGTACACTCCGTTGAGCCCGCCCGGCACTTATCGGACTGCGACGAGCCCCACGGCGGGGCCTCACAGCATGGTGTTGCCATCCGCAGCGACACACGGTGACAATGGAGATCGAGGTGACACTTTCAGGCGAACAAATATCATTGATGTGGCAAAATAAATTTGAACACACACGGAGAGATAGTAGAACAATACTCACGAGAACATATACTTGATCTTTTGCAAAGAGTGACCGATATTACTGAGGCTTCCTGAGGGGAGACCATGCCACGTCGAGCCATGTCTGCAGTATACTGCCCCCGTGTGGTCAAGGAGCACACAGCACAAGGATCAACAAAGTCCATTGAATTGAAGTTACCAAAAAATGCAGGAGGAAAAAAAACACAAATTATTTAATCTCTATGTAATTAGGTCATTATTTAAGGTTTTGGAGTGTCGTGTTTTTTTAACGTGACTTGAGCTGGCACAATAGAATACAGCATACAGTGGAGGGCAAGTTGAATCCCCCCATTTAGGGATTCTATTCAGTATTTGACCGTAATGTGTCATCTGACAGTTAACTGGCCTTGTGTTGAACGCCATAGGCCTCTCCTGTGATCATGTACCCCTTTGCAAAAACTTTCCAAAGTATGAGCAGGTCACGCACGCTCGTTTGTCACCGTACTTGTTTGTACTCTATCTGCCTGGATGCGAGCATGTTTTTTTGTTTGTTTGTTTTTAACTAATGGCTCCATGTGTTTGCGCAGTACTCATAATGAACGACGAGCTTCTCCAACGAATGGCGCAGAAGAGAATCTCCGGCAGCCGTCCTCCTCTCATGACGTCGCGCTCCGTGGAACCACCGTTTACATTGAACTACCAGTCTCCGGCGTCCGATGTGGAATCCTGGCTCGTAGCAAAGGGCTTCAGTCAGCGGTACTCACTTTTTAAAATTGTATTCGACCTTTTCACAAGACTGAAAAACAAAATGTTCGCGGTAAATTCTTCTATCCCTGGCAGGGGGTTCGAGAGCACTACTCTGCCCCCTAGTGTCAGGATGTAGTCTCAACAAACACTCAGCCGGAGCTGAGTTGAACATAAACCCCCGGAATGGAAATAAAGTGAACGGAAAAGCAATTTCGAGTTTGCTTCTCCTTCCCCCTCTGTTAGGACCGTCCAGAGTCTTGGCGTTTTAACCGGAGCGCAGCTCTTCTCCCTCAACAAGAAGGAACTCTGTGAAGTGTCTTACGACGAAGGCGCAAGAGTGTACAGTCACATTATGATGCAGAAGGTCATTCTTGAGGTGGGTGAATTTGCTACCGTGAACAATCTGGTGTCCGCGTGTGTTCATCTGGGTTCATTTATTTTATGGCTTTTGTCTATCTGCAGTATCTCGTAACCGTTGTTGGGGTGTCATTTCCTTTGTGGCCAAACCCCCCCCGACAAAAATCAATTCCAAACTAGGTTAACAAAGTACAGACCGTACTCTGTTAAGCCATCAAAGACACAATAACATAACGAGAACCCTGTAGGGTGACTACAATTAAGGTCCGCTGTTCTGGATAACATAGTGCACCAGTGTGTAACTCTGTCAAACTTTGTATTTCATCTCTTGTGTGGCGATGCATCGCCCCAAAATTGTAGGCCACTGTGGAGACACAAATCTGCAAATGTCCCCGTCGCCTCCTAAACGTAAGGTTAAGCAAGTGGGGTTAAGGTCTTGTCATGAACCTCTGCGGGCAAACGTGTCTGTTTTTGCGCATGCAGTCGTGTGTGCGTACTGGTGCAGTACCCTGTATGTTGACAAAGCCCGTTTGTTTGCGCGACCTTGACCCATGCATTTTGGCCCCATTTGTAACTGACCTACTTACAGTGACACCGTTCCAATTTGAAATGGCGACAAGTTATGAAGATCTGTAACCTGTGCCTGTCTTTCATGCGCCTGCCCCCCCCCTCCCTCAGGATGCGCAAAAGGCCTCCGAACTGGAGAAGGCGATGGAGAGGCAAAAGCTGAAGATCGGAATGACCGAATGAGCCAGCGGACAGTCGGCCAAGTTGTCTCTACGTTTCGACAACTCCTAAATGTGAATCATTTATTTGTGTGGCTCGACTGCGGATCGACAGCATACCTGTGCTTTATGTTTTGAAGTATTTCCGATCCTCCCTCCAATGTGCAAGTAAAAGCAAGAAAAGAAAAGGGAAAGTGTGACGAGAATAGACTGAGATAGTTTGACCCATAAACTGTGCATTCTGAATTTGTGATGGCAAACCAGCAGATGACTGTTGACTTTTTACGACAACCCGCCTATTTGCATCATCTTTGAATTGCCAATAAACTCATTCTGATGTCATTTATTCATATTGCGATTGCGAGAATCAAGTTATTCCAACACAGACGTCACACTCAAAACGTTTTTTTAAACTTAGAAGCACCAGATTTTTTTCCCAAGTAAAATTGCAATGATTGACATTTTGCAAAACGAAAGGTCATTTTAGTTCACTACTTGCAATTGAGAAAGTTCTCTGCCCTCCGCTTGCGTATGCTGAGCTCCCAAACCCCAAACTGATGTCAAGTAGGCAAATTTAGCTGAAGTGGAATTGAAAACCAGTGAAAGGAAGAAATGGCTTCACGAATTTCTCTGCATAAACGCATTTCCTGAGGTGAATTTAGACCTTTCAAGCAGCGGGCGCCAACAGCGAGAGAAGCGATAGCATCTTTACTTCTCGCAGGTCAACGTCTGGTCCCAGCAGTCCCACTCGATGAGCTCCTTTCCCTGGAACCAGAGCTGAATCTCCCTTTGCGCTCCTTCCAGGGAGTCGCTGGCATGGACCACGTTCCTTCACAAACATAAAACTTGATTTAGTCCCCCTCCGATGAGAAGACACAACCGGCTAGGATTGTGAATCTATTACCTGCTGACATGAAGGCTGAAATCTCCTCTGACGGTGCCTGCTGGGGCCGCAGCAGGGTTGGTGGCTCCGACCATCACGCGCGATGACTGGACCACGTTGTGCCCTTCCCACACCTGTCCAGGGAGTTGCGACAATGAAATGGACTTGCTCTCGGAGAGAATTCCTAATTTGACATTGAACTGTCTCCATGTATGAAGAAAGTCAGCTAAGTACACGGATGTTAACAGCGGTAGAAAATTTGAAGGTCACGCAGTCAAGCTCAGACCTCCGCCGAGGCCGAATAATGTGAATTTGGGATCGGCGTCAAACTGTCCACCGCATTCTGACAGGAACATCCCTATTCATCATTTCTAAAAACGAAATGTCACTGAGCTCTCACCATGACAACCACGGGCCCAGAGGTCATGTACTCCACCAGACTGGAATAGAAGGGCTTCTGCGTCAGTTGACAGTAGTGTTGAGCAAGGAGCCCCTCGGACACCTTCTCCACACAACGAGAACGCAAACTGTCAATCCTGCACTTGGCTGTCTACGGCACGAACGCCGCGAAACGCACGTGCGGCGGAATATGTACCTGCAGCATTTTCAGGCCCACCAGCTTGAAGCCCCTCTGCTCAAAACGGCGGATGATCTGCCCCACCAGACGACGCTGGACGCCGTCGGGTTTGACAGCAATGAGAGTTCGCTCCTTCACATCGGCGAGGCCTGCTGGCACATTGGACACCAAGTACATCCTTCTATAGAATCCACTTTGCTCGACTCAATTTATTTGCTATATTTACAGAAAACTTAAAAAAAATTATGTTAATGTTAAAAGGCCAGTGTACAATAAAAATACAGTAAGTAAAGCCACAAACGCAGTACATGAAACCTGTATTGTTGTAAAAACAGCCTTAAAGGCACTCTTTCTTTCTTCCTGATATTTGATGACTTTTCAAGAAGTGACCCAAAAAAATAAAATTGTTTAAAAAAAAAAGTTTCCATTATTTTGGAAAGGTATATTTTTTGCGTGATGCCTTTTCTCGGTCAAATATGGATTTTAGATTATTAACGTGTTAAATCATTGAAAGTCGGAGTAATTGTGGGAATGTTGGTAGCTTGAAAGAGTCCGGAAAAGTAGAGTCACACAGATACAACATAGTGTGTAAGGAAAATGAGAAGTATTGAGGGTTAAAACACACTTCCAGGGCTTGGCGGTAGAGTAGAAGAACTGTTCACACTAACGGACGGCTGCATGCTGCCAATTAAACACACATGTGACCCACGAAAAGAAGACCGCACACCAGGGGGACTTTGGAGAGTCCGGTAGCACTATTCGGACGGAAGTTTGCAATCTGGATGGTGTTGAAGCGCGGTTTTTGGATTGATTGAGGACGAGGTGCTGGTCTTGGAGGAGAAGGAGGATGAGGATGAGGAGGAGGAGGAAGAGGAAGATGCGGTGGGAGAAGGAAGGAAGGCGGCAACCAGAAATAAACACACCGGTTGAGATGCGTGTCAGGTGCCAGACAATTGACAGTTGCTTCGCGTCTAGTAGATTACAAAAAAATATAAGACTTAAAATGACTGTCACCGTTCATTGGTTTAAATTCGCGGCCTCGCCACACGGCACAAGAAACCAAAATAAAATGGTCCTCCACTTCTCAATTTAACGGGTCGAATTTCGATCCACTACGTCCCTCGTTTAAGTGCATTAAATCAAATGGGAGGGGGGGGTCCACTTACTCGAGTTGGTCCTGAAGCCGGCCAGCCACACAGCGGGAAGGCGAGGAAGCAGATGTTGAGTGGTCCGCCTGCTCCACGGGGACAACACCGGGAGGAACATCACGCGCCGCAACGACATCGTCGTGCGTTCGAGTCAACAACGGGCACCACCGACGACAATCTTGTCAGTGTCAACTCACGAGTCCTCCCTGGCCGACATCCACACCCGCCTGACCCCCTCTGACTGTTGACTGTCTGTCTACAAACAGGTTGAACTCAACTGCTGCCAGGAGTGCGTCGGCTGTTGGACAATGTGCTTGTTTTATTTATTTGTTGCGGGTTAAAGTTCTTCCAGCGAGATGGCCAGAGACTGCCAGCGCAGATTGGTTTTTTTAGCTAAAAATCGCCATTAATAATGAATCAAGTTTAAGGTTTTCACAGAAAAGAAGGCAAAGACAAAGAAAACCTTGGGCACTATTTTCTCTTCCTCTCGGTGGCCAGAAAAGTTTTCATCACTGGGTGGCACTGATGTTTTAAAATTTACAAGACAAAATCAGACTGATTAAATACTAATTTTATCTGTTATATTTGATATGTCAGTTGGTGATGCAGGGGATTTTAAAAAAAATCACTTTTCCTCATGCTGAATGCAAAAATTGTTGTCTCAGGACGACTACATACAAGAGCATGTGCAATTTGAAATTATGCGAGGGCTGAAGGTGGGTCAGTTGAAGACAATTTTGGGTTGAATGATCACACATTTTGTATTTACAAAAAAAAGCACTTTAATTATTAAATCAAGCAAGTTTTCTCTTTCAGAATGGAATGATGTGAAAGATTTTAAGGTAAGAGTCCGTCTCCTTTGGAGATGAAAAAAATCTGAAGGCAAAAAAAATTAATAGAAGCAGACATTACAAAAACTCAAAATGAGTTCAAAGTGCTCAGTCCCAGCTCGGCTCCGCGGCAAGGGAAAGAAGGCCTGGCTCAGACTGGTCCGGGTCTAGGGCGAAAAAACAACAACTGCAGACCAGCTTAAACATTTTCTGGGTCATTGGCGACATAAGGTGGCCGCTGCTTTCAACAACAACAAAAACAACGATGCGCCAAATGTCTACAGTAGAAATAAAAAAAACAGCAGCATCCTCAACCTTCCTACAACTTTGAACACGTGAGCCAAAGCTTTGTTTGGAGTGTTGGGCAAAGTGGTCAGCACAGGCAAGTCCTTGAATGTCCTGGCCGCATCGTCAAGTGGTTCAGTCGCGCTATAGCTTGATCGTGCCGGTGGGCAAGCTGCTGTTGCACAGTCTGTAGTAGCGAAGGTCGTTCACCAGCCGCTGCACGCTTTGAGTGAAGGACGGCAGGTCCTTTGAAAAGAAAGCAAGATTAAAGTCGGAAGCCGGAGTCGGGCGTTTCTAAACACGACTCGAGTGCCAACAAAAAGAGTGTCGTTTTGGTTTGTTTGTTCAGACCTGCTCTATCTTGAAGTTGCGTGCGAGGACGGCTCGCTGGTTGGTGTCCACACCCTGGCAGCTGTTGAGGAACTCCGGCATGAAGGCTGAGTAGAAGGCATCAAAGTCCACAGAGGCCATGTTGTAAATGGCCAGGGTGATTTCCTCCTGGAGAAGGTCATGACTCTTGTGGAGGAGGACCTGCAGCAGCACGTTGATGAAGTGGAAGAGCATCGAGGTCCGGAAAAGCTTCTAGAGGGATGACAAGCACGAGCATGGATTAGCTGGACGACAAAGAGGTGCGAGTGGCAACATAGTTCTGCTATGACCGCTGCTCCTTACTCTGTGGTACAACTTGTGCTTGCTGTTGAGGGTCTCCAAGTAGGAGAGATTCTGCTTGAAGATGTGGATGTCGGACTGCAGGAAAGACTGGCCGAAAGCCTTGTAACGGAGACGATAAAACACGAGTTGGAACATGATGTCCAATTTGAAACATCTTGATAATCACGAGAGTTCGACAACATTTCAGTGTGTCTATGGGAATTTTTTGTTCTAGACGATCGCAAAAGTGACGGTGTAACGGCCGGCGGTGTGGCCGTTTACCTGCATGGCAGCCGTGAACTGGGCCTCGTTCTCCATGGCGTCCTCGGGGGCTCCTCTATGGACACTTGTCAGAATCGAAGTTTTAAAAAAGTACCGCCAGTTTTGGTGAAGTATTTGGTATAAAAGCTCAAACATCTCCGCTTTGACATCAGGAGAGGATCGCTGCCAAAAAGACAAATGGAACAGGAGCAAACATTTAGTCAACGGATATTTTGCCATTCGAAAATTACGCTAATGCCACTTTTGGACATTTTAAACGCTGCCCAAATATTGCTGCATGCATCAACGACAACAGATGAAATTCACTGACCTCTGCCACTACCGGATAGACCTGCTCCATGCAGAGAGAGAGAATGCTGGGCAGAAAAGGTTTGAAAGCCTGACCGGGTTCCTGTACCACCACCTGCAGGATTTTCAAGAACTTCTGTACCACTCGGCAACCCGCGCTGCCCTCCTGCAAAATACTGGCTGCCAGCTGTTCCCTAAAAACATACACCGGACAGCATGGCGTCATCTTCGTTCTCAAGTGTTTCTCTCTTAAAATACCGACCAGTTCAACTTCAACGATAAAAGAGATTTTTTTCAAACCTGGTGAACAAGCTGAGGAATGTGTGGAGGATCTGTCCGGTGAAGGCAACGCCCATCTGGACTCGCAGCGCCTGAAACAGCGTCAAGAAGAAGGCCAACATCTCATCCGTCACATCTGAAAGACAAAGGGGACCATTCTATCAAACCATCTTTGCTTCCCGCGGCCTTTGAAACGATATTGTGCCTGCTTTGAACGGTCGTACGAGTGTCCCGCATCGGGCGCTGGGTGAGGAAGCTCGGTAGCGTTTCATTGCGCCGCGCCAAGACAAAAGGAGTTGAGAAAGAGAGATGCACTGACCTGGCTGCTGAATAAACACGGGGAAAAGGCTGAGGGACACTTGGACCGACTCCTGCAAACTCTGGTAACAGATCTGACGAGATTTGGTGGACTCGCCAGAGATGCTGTCGACTATGTCTCGAAGGACAGCCAAAGTCTGATGTATCACTGCTTTCACTGATTAAAAGAAAGACAAAAAGGAATAAAATTATATAAGGGAGGATAAAGTACATTCAGCGGTAAAAGGGAAGAATGACCTACAGTCATGCATTTCAGGTCGCCGCGAGTTAAGTTCACCGTCCCTCTTAGCATCCGATATTCCCTGGTGAGGGCCGCCAGCATGCTGGCGTGACTGCCGGACCGTGTCTGCCACTGCTGCTCGTTCTCTGATAAATTTGGCCAAGGAGGACCAGCATGTTGGATAAAGCCCGACACACGAGCAGGTGAGCCTGCAACCACGCACAAAAAAAAATCAAACCATCCAGTGCACTAGATCAGGAGCTCAGAGATTGGTCGTGTTAAAAAAGGAGTAACCGGTATTCACCTCCAGGGGGAGTCTGTGAGTCTGATTCTCAGTGATGAGGTTAAAGATGTTCTGAACAGCAGGCAGAGACGCCAGAAACACGGGTCGCACTGTCAAGGTTATGGAAACCATCAGATGGCACGCGCACAGCAGTAACTTCTCCGGTACCTGCACACAACAACAAGTGTCAGACAACACAGAAAAGGACACTACGTAAAACAACGAAACGATGAAATGTTAATTTCTCAAACATTGCAAAATGAACTTCACATTCAAAACCTTGAATTGGTATCTTTGGAAAGAATACTTTTTTTTTTTTTTTAACATGACTGCCAAATGGCTCATCTGTGTAAATACCGAGAGGGGTAAATTGTTACAAGAGGGAAATATTACCTTTGCAGTAATGAGGGGGCAACTGGCATCGACTGCAGACGTTATAAGGTTGATAAACTGCCTCTGGTTTTGACTGTGGACCTCACTGTAGAACTGCGCAAGCCAATGAGAGTAGGCTTGCAAAGCTGCAAGGGCCTGTGCATGTCTGTAGTGCACACGCACACACACACACGTAAACAAACCGAACATTTTAAATGCCATTGATGAATGTGCTTTCGTACACATTTGCGGGAGAAAATAAAAGTTTGAAGCCATATTGCCCAGCCCCAATTTACAGTGTATGTCAATAAGCTAAATCGTGTTGACAGATTAATGGATCTGTCTATCTGTATGAATTGCACGCCACTAGGCACACTTTTCAAGGGAGAACTTGTATATACATGCTTTTTGTTCAATACTTACACATCAATGAGGTCTGGTTTGAGTACAGAAGGCACGGCGGTTTCCAGGTCGTACAAGCTGGTCTGAGACCCGTAGCAAGTCACTTCTACCAGCCTGAAAAATGATAGTTGAGTTTGTTTTTACTTTGAGCAAAATACTCACAAATTAGAGAGACCCTTAAAAATAAATAAATAAATAAATAAATAAATACATAAAAAAACATATCGAAGCAAGAGTTAAATGCAGTAAATTCAAATCCAGGGTAGACTTTTTAGCTCAAAGATGATCAAAATCACACTTTCGGAATTCTGTAAAAAGACCACAGAGACCTCTCAACAACTGCAAGGGCGTCATTGAAACGCGATGCGAAAATCTCCCCGATGAAATGTTCGGCCAGGCGCCCGACGGCTTGGAGAAGGGAGCTGAGGTCCCTGAGAGAGCAGTGAAGTCGGCGGCAGTCGTTCTCGGCGGTGATGTTCAGCCTGCGAACTGGAATGGTCGAGTTTAGATTTGAGATTAGGAAGCGGGCCGCAACCGCACACAATGAGGTCACTGGTTTCTTACTTGTGCCGGTGGTGACGATAAACTGCCGCAGACCCAAGTACACGTCCAAGTTTTCTTGAAGAATGGGAAACTGAAGGGGAGGACAAGTGATTGCTAGACTTGCATTTTCATTTTTACAACTAATTTATCTGTGACAGAAATTGACATCGACAATCAGCGGCCAACATTGGTTTGAAGTATTTTGTCAGATGGTATGCCATAAAAAAAAGGTCGATCCGGAAATTAATGAGATGTTGCAACATCCCAAAAGGCTTTATAGAGCCAATCGCACTTGGCCGATAGGATCGAGGAAAAACATAAACATTGGTTTCGCCCAAAATTGACCACGATGACATTGAGGGAATTCATGCGCACGACATCCATCTACATTTCTTACCAAAGTAGAAAATGCATGGGAAGGCAGCAGCTCCATCACCTTGGCAACAACCTCCAGACTCTGACGCAGGTACTTTTGCCATTCAGTCTGTTGCTGTGGTTACCACATAAAATACATCAGGACACTGTAGTACAATCTTGAGATTCCTCCGCGGAGAGAAACTGGCATGGATGTGCGGCGGCGTGTTCTTACATCATCGTCCAGCGTCTCATCATCCAGTTCTTCTAATTGAACCTGATTGTATCGAAACTGGATGCGATTCAGAACTTCTCTCAACAGAAGGACTAAGGCATCTTTGTACCTGCAACCAAAACGACAAGAGGAATCCAAATCAATTACACGTTACTGTCCTCAGGCAAAAGGAACGAGGGGGACAAAAATGCTTTTTTGGGGGGGGGGGGGGGGCTGAAGGGTACCTGTTGAGAACACTTTCTCTGTCATCTAGTCTGCTTTTGATTTTGGTTGTAAGAAAATCCAAAAAGACACTCCATATATCCAAACAGGAAAAGTAGCCCTCGTGGGTAGGCTGGCGTAAAAAGCGAGAGAAAACAAACCAAGCTTATTGTTATGGACCAGTAGACATCTTGCGCCAAAATATGAAAAATAGATACCGCTCATGCCGACAGAAGAACAACAAAGCCGATTGGAAAGATGCTGACCTGGTTGAAGGTGTACTTGAAGAGCAGGGATAGAAATTCTACAATTGGAAACTGATGACTAGACTCAATCCGCCTCAAGTGAACGCTGACGAACAGACGCAGGAAATCTGTGAACTTTTCCAAGTAGCTGGAAGACAAAAGAAAAAATAAATAAATAGAAAACAGATTTATTGAAGTGATTTAATTCAAACTCATCAAGAAGATGACGTGCAGAGTGAACATTTCTGCTTTTAACAGGACTGGATGGTTTAACGTGCTAAAATTAAGGTTCAAGTAGAATTGCGCATCTGTCGACCACTTAGCCCCGTTCAGGGTCACGTGTCACTTGGAAGACTACCCAACTTCAACCCCAGAAAACATGATTGTGAAGCAAACATGTTCACCGCATAAGTCACAGATGTTATGTAGAGTTGAAAAAAAAAGAGGATGTTAGAATGGCACACATGTGACCGACCTTCTGAACATATGACTATGTTGAAAAACAAGCTATTGAGACCACTAAATAACAACCCAAAGCAATCTTAAAAGTGAATTTAAAAAAGCAGGATAACCTACACAGGTCAACTTAATTTTAACATTCTGGGAACTTGTTAATGGACATTTTTGTCTGTTTGATGTTTCAATACTTTTGCCGCACAATCTTCTGTTCTCCAATAACGAGGGGAACGGTAAAATCCACGACAGGTGTTTGACGCACGAACTGACCAATCGATTGGATGACTCACTGAAAGGCGTACAGTTAATATTTACGGGGAAATTTGTTGGTCGGTTCATTGATGAAGCACCAGAAAACACTAATTGTTGATTGAAATTGTCATGGCATTCTACTCAGAGTTGAATTGAGAATATAAAAACAAAAATAACTGTTGGACCCCTTTGTCCAAGTGGTCCAAAACAAACCTCTCGTCAAGTTCCTGGAGCCGACTCTTGACTGTATGAGCGTTATTCTCGCGAGTGAGCTTCTGTAGAAGAAAGAAAGTCTGCTGGAACATGCGCAACAGGTACTCCTCAAAGTCCATGGGCACACAGTTCTTGGACACCAGCTCGTTGACGCAGGTCATGGCAAGTACGCCGAGGCGGGCGCGATCAACCTTGCTACCCTCACTTTGTCGGCCTCCGCCGGTTGACGAGGGCGGCATTGTCCCGGCGTTGAGGTGCCCGTTAGAGGAAGACGAGGAGGTCGAGGAGATGAAAGAGCCGGACTTGGATTTCGCCCGAAGATCGCAGCCGAAGCGTGCAAAGTGGAAGATGGATGCCAGCAGCGTGGGTGTGATGTTGATGGACAGGGGAATCCAGCTGAACAGGTGGGCCAAGCACTCCAAAACGAGACAACAGAGATGCTGGCTCTCGTTGTCGAGTGCTGCCATGGGCTGGCAGAGAAGCTTTGAGTACTGACTACCCTGAAACAACGTGCCCAAAAGTTCCACTGGGAGATTGAAAAGACACAAAAGGAGACTGATCAACACACGACGACAGTTGTACACAACTTACAGAAACAAACTAACAGTGGTCGTTCCGTCTTTGCTGTTTCACAAATTTGGGAGACGATCCACTCACCGCCTTCTCCTGATGTAGGCGAGGGCGGCGGCGTGGAAGCGATGATGCTGTGCTTGTCCCAGTAAGTCTCCAGGATGCCTAAAAATGAGGTCAGGTGGTCAAGCCAGTTAAAATTTTGTATACCAGCACTATGTCTCCAAACTAAACAATCCACAAATACAGAGGCGCCATGAAATAAATCTTTCATTTGTTCTGTGACGAAGCTCATTATCTGAAATGCCATTACCCTGGCAACTGGCAACCCACACCTGGTGTGGCGCTCAATTAATTACTGAAAATAAAAACTGTCAGAGGTGTTGAGAGGTGTAATACCAGATGTAACCACAAGACGGCAAACATCGCTCACCAGCACCTCTAAACCCGCAGGCTGTGCTTTAGGGAAGAAGAGCAAGTCATGGCCGACACGCCAGTCTCCAAAGTACACAAACAGCAGCAATTTCTCCCACTTGCGTTGTTTTTTTTAAAAGTGTGTCAGGAGTTAGTTAATTTGTGTCCTCCCAAAACATAGATACTGCATATTCAGCGCTTGGGGTTAGACACATATCGTGACTTTGCCCACGGTATGCGGTTATCGTTTTTTTGTAGCCGAGCAGTGGATCTTATCTATAAATATTTGAACATTTAAGTACATGTACACATATATGGTAAGTCGGGACAATAAAAAGTCTCTGTATTACTTTATGGGTACGATTTTCATTTGAGGAACCTCCAATGTGTAAAAAGTGCTTACCTGTCAAAAGTCCAAGCATTGTCGGTACCTGATCCAGCAGCAGTTTCCGCAGTTCGTCTTTTCTGGCAACACTCAAGTCTTCCCGAGGACATGCGAGTTCCTCTGATGTGGTTTTCAGCATTACCAAGCCTAACTGTGCCAAAGCGGGGGACTGGATCAACTACAAATCACATCCCCAAAAACAAACAAACAAACAAACAGAAATGTTACGGTACTTTTAAGAGGTTGCACAAATTTTCCACAAGATTGATGAGTCATTTCAAGCAATTTGGAGGCAGACCATTGAACATCACCAAGGCTTGCTTACCTGAAGCGTGTTTGTAAAAAAATCGTGATAGAACATTGGCCAGTCCTGGCGACCAATGTCCACAATGACTTTGCAGAGTTTATTGCGGATGAAATAGGGCACCGATTTGTGGTGTTCAAGTAGGAGTTTGGGCAAACAGCTGCGAATCTCCATTTTGTCTTGCGAAGCTAAACCGATCCACATCTTGTTCACCAGGTTCTGAAAGTCAACAAGACAGTCGAATGACACAATTTAGGGAAATGAGGCCACCCGGCGGAGTGATTACTAACTCGTGGGCTGTGATTGTCAACAAAAGCCTATCTGAGCTGAGATGCAAGAATCAGGATTTTGCACTGCTCGGGGGGCCACGACGACAGAAATCAAATTAACGTTTCATCATCAAATCACAAAAAAAAAATTGTTATGGCCTACTAGTTATGAAATCAGTCAACTATTTGTTAGTTGTTAAATTATTACAAAATCTCAACATTACTTATTATACATGAGAATTTAGCATTTCGGTATGGATTTTAGCAAGCATTGTGGAAGTTGACGCCCACGATTTGCTTTAGCAGGCCACATAAAATGACATTGCGGGCCAAATCTGGCCCCCGGGCCTTGACTTTGACACCCGTGCTATCCACAATCAACCATCTGCATTCACAACTAATGGCAATTTAAATACATGTGCATGTTTTGGGAATGGGAGAAGCCGCCGCACAAAGGCGCCAAGGAAGACTCCACTGTATTGCTCTACTTTAAACCCCCTACAGAAAAAAAAGAACTTACTTCAAATACTGTGAGACTGTACATCATGACATACTCATTCCGGGTATTAGAGAGGAAGAACAAGCAATGGCGCCACGCTCCAGTCTGCTGTGCAAAGTTATTCAGCAACTCTTCTGCAGAAACAAGGAAGTGGCGCTGATCACTGATAACCACCAAAGGTGTACTGCGACACTTCATTTGAACACACAGATAGTGGGGGAAGTGAATTACAAAAGCAATGCAAACCATTGTGAAAGTCAACAAGCACGCATCTGTATTTAAAAGGCAAAAAAAAAAAGACCACCAGTATCTTGGTCTACAAGTGTGGTAGATTTCCCCCCACGTTTTTTTATGTCATGTCTTTGTGGGCGAAAAGTAATGTTTTTTTGGCGGATATGTGCTGCTTTTAATATCATAACAGGACGACAACGATATTGTGACAATTTTAATATCACCATAATCATTACATCCCTACTCATGAGGTTCCACTCTTTAACGATCTGCTCTGATGCAAAGGGCACGTACCTATTTCTCGTTTTCTTTCATTGGATGTGCAGCTGTGAAAGAACTCTGTCATCAGGCTCTCCAGTACATGCAGCGACGCCTCCTCTGAAGCCTGATGAATAGTGATAAAGGCAACAAAGAGTGCTAAATAAAACAAAGAACCTAACAATAAGTGCTGCAAATCAGAGGTACAAGACGCAGCCTCTCAAATATAATTCAGGAGTGTCTGGCATATTCAATTTGTAATCCACGGTGGAGTTTGGGTCTGAAAATGCTGTGCATGCACAAACAACATGGCTGCAAACAGAGAACAGCTAATTCACAAATTCAGTGATTTTTTTTCCAACCCTGTAACAACTATTTCGTGAGAGGAGGCTCGAATTGTTGCAGGACAACCTGTGGCTGCTTCACCATGGCACATCTGCCAATGCCCTGAACATCTGACATTTCCTGGCCGAGAAGAAAATGTCCGTGCTGGAATCCTGGAAGATTAATTTCTGCAGAGCATTTAAGTGTGGTACAGTAGGCTGGGAAATTGTTCTGGAATCCAGGGGGGTTGCTTCCAGTTTGGATTTCTAATACGCTTTTAGGACACACTGAGCCAAACCAGCGTAGTGCAGTACTTGCTAACATACCGCAAGGACACATTAAGTTTCTAAACGAAACGTCAATCTTGTTACCACTTGCTAACATACCGCAAGGACACATTAAGTTTCTAAACGAAACGTCAATCTTGTTACCATGTATTGATTGTCACCGTTCAGAATGATAAAACAAGACAGAGGTGAAGTTTTGAAAGAGGCGCTCCTGTGGCATGCGGGTCCAAATTCCTCCCATGGGTCATAACTTGCCGGGGCTCAACATGACTAAGGAAGTGTTTAGATTTCCAAGATGGGCGTCTTGTTGTGAATTGGCCTAAGGAGCGGTCACATCCCATGAATTACCTGCAAACCGTTACACGACCAAACCGGCTTCTTCGACCTAATTATCCAAAAAGCATTGGCTTTATGTCAATAAATGGAACTATTTAAAAACTCGGTTCGTTGTTGTTTCGTTGGTCAGAAAGAGGCACATTTAAGTCCCACGTTAGCTCTTAGCATAACTGTAGGAAGAGGACACGTTGCCCAAATACATTAAGTGTGGGTATATTGTACTTACCATGTTGGGCTGCGTCGGATGTGTCCCTCCGTTGTGTTCGTCTCGGATTAATTACGATGATCAGACATTAAATTACCGAGCTAGCCAAAATTTGCAGCTAGCGTTAGCTACGGTGTAGCTCGCTAACGTAACAGCAAAGGCGATTCGTCATGGTCTGCTCGCTTTGATTCGCGATTCCACGACCAAAACATTGACAATCACTTTGCCCAAAAAAAGGAAAACATTTAGTCTCGCTCGACTTGTACTCGTGCTGGATTACTGACCATGTGATGAATAAAGCATGCTACGTGCAAATGTTCTCCATGATCGTGCGATTTCATAACCCGTTCGTTTTCTTTAAACCATTCATTTATGGCTGACATTCATCGCTGGTCCCAACCCTGGAAACATGTGCAACGCTCTTTAGCTTTTTGTGTTTCTGGATCAAGTATCGTAACGCGAGCGTCAGTTTAGCCAAATGCTAATGTTGCAGTGGCTAACTCACTAGCTTTTCTAGAAGGATGAAGGCATCGTTTTCGTTCGCCGTGGTGGTTTGCCAGACGTAGACATGCTTCCAGGGCTGGTGCTCGCGACAAATTGACGTACCCGCCGGTAATTTAAAAAGCGTGCAAATGTGCACGTTCAAATTGTTATGCAGACAATTTCGGAATAATTGACAGGCTCAGCGCGATACTGCCTGTTGTTGGCCCCTTCTACGCTTGGGGCGGCGCAGGAATTTGTTTCGATTAAAACACTGCGCTCACTTGGCCACTTCCTATTTTGAAGCAGAAATCAACCATCCTAAGGCGCTTAGTGTCAAGCTACCAGGGCAGTAAAATCGTCGACATCCTGTACTTCCTCTCAAAGTTATACACTTAAGCTGTTCTATTTGAAAACAAGTACAAAATCACAGTGATGTTATTTGGACCTTTACCAATAATTTGACAATAACAGAATACATACTCCCACTTCTTTTATGAAACATTCTTACTGAATAAGGTACATTATTTGACGTGTACAAGACTGAGGTAAACTTTTTTTTTCAGCGACTAAATGAAGCATTTTTACCTTAGACAAACTGGGCAATGCAATGATGACATTTATGTTATGTGGATTTACCCACAATGCATTTACTCAGTTAAAGGTCTTTAAAATACCAATATTTACATCATAAAATATCATTAAGTGTGTCCATTTGGAGGGCAACCTTCTATGATCACTCAAGTGGTGTTTGTGTTTCTTTCAATATCTTCTCAAGGTGCCCATCAATAGACTTCTTCGTTTTATTTGGAGTGAGCTGTCTTTGTGCTTTCATGTTGTAAGCCCAGGCTCTGTCCACACCATGTCCCTCAGTTCTACAGGGTGTCCAATCAGGGATGGGGAAACGGCCAGCAACCACCAAGGCATCATCAGGAAGCTCAGCCTCCATTTTCTTCTGCAGTAGTGAAAGCTAAGTGGAAATACATAGCAACGATGGAACACAATATTAAATACAATTCCAACAAATACAATCGAACGTCGATTTACAAATTTACTGATAGAGATATAGGAGCCATTTTTGCGATTTAGATTTGAATTGACGTGTAATTGCTGCAGTTTGTTTTACTTACC
This sequence comes from Hippocampus mohnikei, assembly GCA_026261675.1. NCBI lineage: Eukaryota > Metazoa > Chordata > Actinopteri > Syngnathiformes > Syngnathidae > Hippocampus > Hippocampus mohnikei. The sequence goes on from JAKGUB010000328.1 coordinate 5,037,613, forward strand.
ACACTAGGAGCTAAAAACACGGTAATATTCCTGCATTCTGTCAAGTCCACCTGCAAGGACAAAAAAAGTAGATTGTAAATATGAAGCAGACTAGCATCTCTCAAAAATCGAGTTGACATTTTTTGTTTGCAGTAGTACTCAAACCATTCCAATCATAAAGCCCAAATCATAACAAAAATTGTTAAACCTTCCATAAATCTTCTCTTCTGTAGGACACGTTGCCATGTTGACCTGCTCTCCACGCATGGAAGCGGGCCAAGCGAACCAGCCAGGGGTTGAGCTCATAGCCAACAGCAGATGTGAAGCCTTGTCGGTGTGCCTCCAAGACCTTCAATGAAAGATTTCAAAGACAATAATTCAACCTATTTCTCATTAGCAGGAGCAAATGCACTGCTATGAATTGGTTAAGTTAAAAAAACAAAAACATTTGCTTCCCTCTCTCTCACACCCACACGCACCAAAATACCTCACACTCATCATAAAACCTCTCCCACCAATGACACAAACCCAAATACACTTCCCCCCACCCCCCAAAAAAAACCTCTTATAGTCATTTAAAAGCCAGTTGAACCGTCCACTTTTTTTCAGCTACGGTTATTTACTCAAGTCCTCTGTAAATCAAACAGATTTGCTGGTGTGATGCACTTACAATGCGACCGTCACCAGATCCTAAATCCACAAGAACCCCCTTTCGACCTCTGAGCAATGCCATGACATTGCGCACTTGGGTATGACTGGCAGGTATGTATGGTACCTAGGGGGGGCATATTCAAGAATAGCTTAGATAACAGTTATGTCTCTCTCAAGCCTATGTACATACGACTACAATGAACGATGTACACAAGACCATACCTGTAACCTCAATGGGACTTTGCGGAAGCCTGGCTGGAGGACTCCGACCCACATGGCGTAAACGGCGAGACCAGTTCCAACAGCAATCTGGGCAACATCCCAACGTCGGAGTTCCCTTGTCTTGAGCTCAGAAAATGCATCGTCTGGGGCATCATCATCCATTTCTGCAAAACAACAGTATGGCTGTGATGAATGATTTATTTATTTTTTTTACAGGTGAGAGATTTAATGCACACAGGAGTGACGTTTTAATTGAATTATTTTTGTTTTCAACATGTGTGCTAATGTGATGCTTTTAGATTCTGTTTCAGCCCCATACTTAGTCTGTTCCATAGTCTCTCGCCATGATTTGATATGCACAGTATTTTTATTATGCATCTGCAATTTCGGGATCCGAAGATTTGTCACGTCTTAATTGATCATCCTCGCCTACCCCTTGTATTTTGATTATACCATATTCATAGCCTAAAATGTTTTTCGTATCCATATTTATTGTAATTATGACGCTACTACTACACCGGCATTGGTGAGACTACGGGTTACTTTGGTGTCGGAATAAACCCATAACTCTGGATGTACAGGTAGGAATAGAAACAGAGCTTATGCACAAACGTGTTAACGCCCGTTAAAATAAAAACTATGATAATGTTACCTCAATATATGTGACAAAAAGGCTGGCGGTCTGGGGCTTATGTTTTCCCCTCGTAGGTTAACATATCAGATGGAAAAATTTACACTGAGAGAACGCATTACAGTTCATCTCCATTGACCTCCCTTTGTACGGACACATTAGGAAGGCGGACAAGCCCGCGTGTAAATGATTCCGTCTATGCGACATTTTTGTTCCGGTACGTTTACGTAACTACATGTACTGTACAGTGTGTTTGCGTTTCTCTTTGAAACGTCAATCATTTTTTAACAATCGCATTGCAAGGCCTCGGAAGGGATACGTACCCAGGTCCTTCTCTTAGTACCTGGAAGAAAAAAAAAACGGGCGCTACAAATATTTGATGGAAAACGGTTCATACACGAACAAATTTGTTCAAATTAACTTTATTCATTCATTCATCTTATTATTATTATTATTCATCTCATCATTTATTCATCTAATTATTAATAAACATCAACAAATGAGCAGCACTTTAATTTCATAAAAATCTGCAAGTAGTGATGACAAATGAGCATCACATAAAAATCTGCAAGTAGTGACATTTTCAAATGATCACCTCTACAACATTCTTGGGAAAATACAATATCTCGCCTTGTGAACTCTATCTTGGTTACTCATGTGGTCCTTCCCTGCTCTAATGTATGAAACGACTCAAACTTGGACAAAAACTCAATTTGAAATGACGTCAAAGGATTGTCTCTTTCAGAACATTTGGATGAAGAGCCACTACGCCTTAGTCGCTGTCGGCATCATCACTGATGATTCCCTTCAGGTTGGCCCAGTTTGACATCCTTCGCTGTACTTGCCGCACATTGTTTTCCTCCTCGCTATCAGAAACAGAGCTCGGCGGTCGCGGCTTTGCGTGGCGCGCGGATTCACATTGTTGTGCAAAGGCTCCTCTTCGTTTAGTCCGACCTGAGTAAAGGAATCATCCATGACCGATAGTTTTGAGGTGTGTGTAACATACAATAAATGTAAACTTCATTACATTTTTACTATTAGGCAAATCCAAGCATTCACTGCTTTTCTTTAAAATGTTTTTGGTAAATTTAGCTATGAGTACATTAATGGCACGAGGACAACATGCAAACACCACACGGGAAGGCCGATGACGGAATCAAACCCGTGACCTCTGCACTGTGAGGCGGACGTGCCAACTAGTCGATCACACTGCCGCCCGGCGACTGAGAAATAATATCTGTAATCACCTTGACTATCAATGATGTTGCTGACATCCAGTTCAGCAAGTTCCCGAGCTTCTTCTTTCTTCAAACGTACCTTTTTACATTTTTTGATGGATGGCTGACCTGTGTCAAGACAGTACATGGTAATTGTCAAACAAAGTTAGGTTTTTGAGACACCACTTGTTTTATCAGTGTTTTGATTTTGCAAATAAAGCTTATTGCAAAATAAGCCATGTTCAACTGTTGCGGTTGGTATCCCCCACTGACCGTGAACACCGAGATCTTCCAGCTCCTTCTTTAGAACAGCCAACATGGAGCGAACAGAGCGACATTCACCAAGGAGCTTCTTGTAATTGCGTCTCTCGCCACAGAGAGAAATGTAGCGTTTGAGTCTCATGACTGCTTTGTCGTCTTCCTGTATGGAGAATTGGAGGTATGCGATGGACGTAGCGCACAAGTCAAGATCTTGTCAATTGACTTTTTTTGTTTGTTTGTCACTTGAAAATTTTTGTGAAAATAAAAGGACTAGAGCTGCACATCTACATTTTTAGTCACAAGATTTTATCCAACTACTCAAAGATTACCTTCTGTTTTTTTGCAGGACCGTCTTTGTCTTTTTTGCTCGATTTCTTTTTTCCATCATCTTGATCTTTTTCCTTCTTTTGCTTGACTTTGTTTTCTTTGGTTTTGATTTCCTGCTCATCCTCCAAAGAGGGCAGAGACGACGAATCCGAATCTGCTTGGTTTGTTGTCTTTTCTGCCACATTTTCTTCTGCTTTACACAACAGAGATTCATACAAACTAAGTAGCATTAAGAACACCGAATATTAGTAAAACATAAAGTTTCCAATTTCACCTTTTTCACTTTCATCAGACGACTGAGAGCTGTCATTCTTATTTGAGTTACTTTCATCATCATCATCATCATCATCACCACTCTGACGTGTTTTCTTTTTTGCCATGTTTGTTTCCATCTCTGTTTCTCCATCTTCTGAGTCTTCTTCATGCTTTCCATTTTTCTTTTCCGGTGGTTTTCTAATTTCCTGCTTTTCATCCTCTGATCCAGTTTTACTTTGCTCTTCCTCTTCATCCCCCACACTTTCTTCTGCATTACTCTCTTCATCCTCAGATTCTGCAGCAGAGTGCAAGAAGAAATTATTATTTTGTCAAAACAAAAACAAACAAAAAATCCCCCACCCCAACAAAACAACAACAAAAAGACCACTCAGCAAATAATAAAATTTGTGATGCAAGCTAACATTACATGAGTAAAGTAGATTAGGGGTTCTTTGTGGGTATTGGGACTCCTTTAGGGTGCTTGCACAAAGAGATCTATGCTTTAGCTAACATGACAGGACAGAATTAGGGTTCCAATTCACAATTATTTTCAGCCTCCAAATTGGACTTAAAATCATAATGTTGTCAACAACAAACTCACCAGACTCGGAGCTCACGCGACAGCTGGACTTTATTCGCTTGGAGGCAACTTCATTTTCGCTCTCACTGGCAATGTCATTTTCCCTCTCTCGTTTTCTTTTGTTTTGGCTGTCCTCAGCCTCCAACTCATTACCACTTTTGTTCTCCTTGGGCAAAATAAAAGATTTGGTTGTCACCTTTGTCTGATTTGTTTGTCCTATCTTTAACGTAAGACACATACAAGATGCAAACGAGATGGATGAAAAAAATATTTGTGTACCTGCATTTCTATCAGCTCCTGTTCAACCGCCTGTTTCAGTAGACTTTTGACAGAAGCACTCAGCGCGTCACTTCCCACCGTAGCCAAATAGCGCCGTTTTAAAATTCCCAAAGTCAGCGAGCTGAATAACACACGAATACATGAATTACACAGAATAGGGATTGAGATACAGTACATATATTAAAGATAGTCCATCCTGTAGTATTGGCAGACACGTTGAGTAACCAGCGGGTGTCGCCCATCTACAACCGCCACCTCATTTGGCTGCCGTTGTTGTTACTTGACTTCCAAACTTGCCACTAGAATAAGACGTACATGTCGTCATAATTATCACGTTTACGTTTGTAATGTGTTTTTCACCCCACATCGGCTTTCGTTTACAGTTGAACCATCCTGAAAGACCGAGGAGACATCCTGCCCGATCAATAAACTTTATGCTTGCACGAGCGACAATGTTTTTATCAGCGTTACCAACTCCAGATTATTGGTTCGCAATACCTTGAAATACCAACAAGTTTACCTTAAATCTTGTTCTGCACGAAGTTGTCCGCGGACAAACTGGCGGATACTTTTCAAGTCACTCTCACACGCCATCGTTAGGAGTTATGCACACCATTTACATGCTGGGTGGCGGGAGATATAAACCGGAAGTGACGTCATATGACATCCTGATAAATATTGACAGCGAAATACGGGGTTCCCTCGCGACTTCACGGTTCGGTTCCTGCGTATTGACTCTATCGCCGGACGTTCGGGAAAATTAACATATATTCCCGCCCCCGCTGCAGTTTGCTACGCGTTCACGAAGTGAACCAGTACTGAGCCTGAAATGTAATTTGGTAATGATAATTTGTTACTGTCTATTATAGTGGATGCAAGAATTATACACGCCTGTGGTCAAATTCCAGTTTTTAATATAACAGTGGTAGTCATTTCAAACACACTTTAACCAAGTCCAAATTTATGTCTATTTGGTCACATCATGTGCAGTCGTTAAAGGTTACAAGCCTATTTTGATAGAGTAGAAAGTACAGCTGTCTTCAAATGGAGGGAGTACCTGTACTGTACAATTAAAAAGTAAGTGCAGACACAAGAAAAACAAATACTTACAGGAAATACAGCAACAAAGTATTTCACAGTCAGATGTTTTACCTGTAAATTGTGTACAAGTTTAATAAATAAAGAAGAGGAAGAAAAAGAATGTACCCAAAAGTACATTGGATTTCTTAATTTATTCAGAACATTTCTCACCACAGTAGGACGGAAGTTGCAAGGTGAAGTAGTGCATCATGTTATTGGATAATTTTTAAAAAGGAGACAGACACAAAGAATTAGGTGCGCACAAAACATCTGAGAATACTCTGAATTCATTGAAATGGGGGAAGGGATCTAGTATAAAAAAAGTTTTTTTTTAAATTGCACGCATTAACATCAACTGCTAGACCAATAACTCGGAACAAGTATCAGTGGTTTGCTATAAGACATGAAGAAAAGTGAAAAATCATGGCTCAGAATAAGATACGACACAATCACCTTCAAGCCAACTTAAATAAAACATTATTTCGTCATTCAAAATCTGATGTGTGCTAGAGTGCAAAGGTATACCCACTGAAACATGTGTTAACACTGGGATTGCATACAAACGTTAAATACACAACAATAAATTAGGTTCATAAATTAATTAAAAAGACATCCCGAAGCGACAGCGGAAATAATTTAAATATGGAAAATTAGAGCCGCCCAACTATCTCATCCTTAGACAACCTCACACACACACAAAAATTGCTATGCAGGCTATTCCAGTGTTAACATATCTACGCTAAACTCGAAAAACCACCTCATCTATTGATGTGAAGTCGGGACAATCTGAGAAAATACAAGCAGATCGAGCCGGAAAAAGTGTTCCCCATAACGTCCAACGCAGCGGCGGCTGCCAGTGCATATCATCAACACCCACGTCAACAGAAGGCGAAGAATATTGAAATCATATTGATGCCAGTGTCATGACCCAGGCTATTTCTCCTATTTCAAAGCTGGACGCGATCATTTATCTTGTAAACATTTTCACCTTTCTCCAGTTACACCTCAACTTGGGGCGGTGACGTCTAACGTGACGACCGACAATGAAGACGTTGTCATGGAACAGGTTCCTGCGGCGAGTCTCTTGTCTTCACATTGTTAATCCTTGTACACAGTTTGCTGGCCGTGCCCTCGCTCATCGTGCATGATGTGTCTCCTGACGTGGATCCTCCTTACTCGTCTGTCCCCGCCCACTGCGCCCTCTTCCTCCGATTGGCCAGCGCCCACCGATGAACCGGGGCCTCGAGAGTCGAAGAGGTGTAAGCCCCCGGGACCGGATCTTCGGCCATTCTCATAAATGAGGATATTAAGAGTTTCTTCAAAAATCCGAGCTTCGGGAAACTCAACCTGAAATCACAAACGGGAGGGTGGAAGTGAGAGAATGCGAGAGCAGAGGCAACCACTCAAGTGGGTAATCTGGTTTAGGAATGAGATAGTTGCGCTTCATGAATGTTTTTATCAGCTACACTGGAATAAATAATGTCATCACATTATTCCACACATTTGTAGCATCTCAAGACGATTTATTCCTAGACAACGTTCAATTTTTTTCCTCAGGCCATATAATTAGGGATGCCACTTTTTTGAAACCAAGGACAAACTCCTGATGACTGATTTGTTGATGTTTCCAATGAGTGACTTTTTGATGCTTACTTTGGTCTGCTTCTTCTCCGTGGCATAGACGATGGACGTGCAGCATACTTCGGCTATCTTGCGACCTTCGCCGTAAAACGACCAGCAGCAAATCTCATCCCCGAGAACATCTTTGACAAACAGGACGCGGCCATTGAAGCGGAGTACCAGTTTGTCAAAAAGTTCGATGTTCTTCAACAAGTTGTCATCTGAATTGCTGGTCAAACAAAAAAAACAAGCTGTTATGAACTCTGTCAAGGAGATCTTTTGTTTTGATGACGGATTAGGCAAAAATGTACTCGCCATTTACCTGGTATACGAGTACTTGTTATTTCCTCTGTTGTTTTGCAATTTTACCACCGGCTATAGGAAAAGAAAAGAATAAATTAAAATAAACAAACTCCACACAGGAAGGGGCTGTAATCGAACCCCGCACCTCTGTGCTGTGAGGCGGACGTGCGAATCAGTCGACCACCACTCCCTGCTCATTTCTAACACAATACTGAATGGGTCAGCAAGCCAACGTACCTTTCTGCACGTCGCAATCATCCTCTGCTCCTCTTTGGCTGACGTGATCATTGGGATGCGACACACACTTTCAAATATGTCCTTTTGCTTCTAAGGGGAGACAAAGACTCATTACAGTCGGAACAAATAATAATGTGTTGAAAACTATCTGAAATGTCATATCTGGCTGGCTACTGGTATTAAAAGTAATCCAATGCTGTTAATTGAAATTTAAATCATTAATTTGTAAAATGACAAGTGCGTCAAAAGCAGGTCAAGTAATTGTCATGACACCCGATGATGCCATAGATAAAATGATCCTACTACAATTTTCTTGAGCAAATACAATTTATAAACCGGAAACAATCAAAATGGCATGGGTCCATACTGCCTTGGTCCATGCTCCTCTAGTTTCAAGTAAAAAGAAACAACATGGAAGCACCTTACCTGCATGGCAGTGAGGCAGTGTTGGATAAGCCCCTGGACCCTGTAGTACTGGGCCTCCTTCAGGACCTCATCAAGTTCTCTATGGTCATCAGGGAGCGGTACCGAACCATCCCGCAGGAAGTTCAAAATGAGCCCAAAATGTCGACCGCTTCGATCTAAAATCACCCAGCCTGATGCGGAAAGAGAAGTAAGTAAATCACAGGGACTTGGGCTTTGGGATTGGGCAGTTACGATTTAACTCCTGCTGCAGGCAAAAATAAATTGGCAAACTGTTGGTCTCACAAAATGTCACGTATGGCAGTGGTTGTAGAAATGTTCTAAACTGTATGACGGTGAAGGTTAACATTTTGCTGCTCCACTCACCGTCTGAGTCAATGTTGACCTCGGTTCCTCCGTTGCAAATGCTGTGCAGCAGGCTTTCCTCCTTGGTCAATGTCTGGACAGTTGTATAATGAAGTGAGCCACCCACATTCAACTTGACGTATTTGCTTCCCAACAGACCCTGATGTCTGTCTTCAACAGTGCTCTGGAAAACAGGCTGGGAAACAGCAGACTGGGCAGTGTTTGCAGCATGACTGCCGACTGACGCCTCAGCAGACATGGGACTGATTGGTTTCTTTCCGACTGGAATTACAACAGGCAGACAGTTTTAATGCAATGGAATGGAACAAGGGATTCAACTCACTTGGTTTTTAGAAAAGAACATTTATGAACATAGTGTGGAGCAGTCAAGTTTTTTTGAAGAACGTTGGGATTTATATGGACATCGATATGTGGATTGGAGTTAAGGTTAATGTTTCTTTGATGCTGATAATGTTGAGCAACAGCGCTTTAGAAGTAAACAATAAATATTAGCCAAGGTTAAGAAATTAGATCATGTATCTTCTACGGCGGGGGTCAATTACAAAACCTTTTTTATTTTACATGTGCTATGACTATGCCACTTAAATTACGCAGTCATGCAATACGTCGTGCAAAACTATGAATATTAGACAGTAATCTCCCCCACACACACACACACTAGCAGATGTTACTCTGCGAGAGATGCTGCTTCAACATGAAAACCTGACACAGCAGTTCGTCTGGTCGGGATCATCACTTAGCAAGTATATTGTTGATAATAGATTGTACTTACGACACTGAACATCAAAAGGATCCGACGTATAGAAGTATCCCTTGAACACTTTCACTGCCTATTTACTAATCGGCCCGCGAACAAAACATATGCTCGTACTGGACGGGGCAAACCTTTCTAGTTGATCGAGAGCGCAGCTCACGTTCGACAATTCATTTTTATGTTGGTTAGCATAGCTAATCAAAATAGCAACATTGAGTAATCCATTTTGCTTGTTTTTACATTCATTTTGCTCCCAACGTACGACTGCGCAAACGAGTCATGATAAAAATAAGTATTTACAAACAGCGTAACCAAATTACTTGTTTGCCATTCGGATTTTTCAGTTAATCTTGACAGCTAACTGGGTCACTCGGTGACGAAGCCTCGACAGTTTCCGGGTCTCTTCTTCTACTACTTCTATGACGCGGCTTAAAGGAACCTTTGACACGTTACTGCCCTCTGTCGAATTAAAAACTCACCACACTCCGACCCTTCTACGTGATTCCTAATCTTTTAATCAAGCATGTTACGTCATGGGAAAAAATATAATGTCCACGTTGTTTCTTTAGTTCAGAAAACTCTCACAGTCAAATCACACTAACAGGATTTAATCAGTATTTGTAAAGATGACATCACAACAGATTTTACACCATTCAACAGAGACTTTATTTCCAGTTCAGCAATGAAATTACTGCCTATAAAAGAATGTACTCATATATGAAGCAAAGAAATGCTACTGATTATACTTACATCTACCACGCAACAGCCTCCAGCAGCTCCCATTTGGCACAGTGAATGAGCCAAACAATCCATTTTAAATAAATACATAATGCCTTACAGCAAACAGCCAGGGTTGTAATTTTTCATCAACATAGTGCATACAACATCGAATCTGATATGTCAATAACTATAATGAGAATGGCAAGATTGAGCAGAAGCAATATCATTTACAATCAGTGCATGCTATAAGCATAATGACATTCACGTCCTCACCTTCCCATGTACAATATGTTATGAGACATTGGCTGTATTTCAGAAACAGCAAAGCATCAAAAGTAAACACTGCCTTTGTGAACGCTACTTCAACAACAGATGAAACACTTAAGGACATTATTTAACATGACATTTTGGCACATAATTTTCATTATCTAATGAAAATATACAACCTCCCGTCACCATTTAGAAGTGTAAATATGAGGTTTACTGTATATGTATAGATATATTGAATTTAGTACCGTACTCTATATACTGTATACATATCAACCTCAGCCAATATCAAGTCATCTATTTACATTCGTTGTGTTTGTGTGTATATTTTACACAGAGACAAAGTGAGTAAGAGAGAAAACGGTGAATGAACACATGTTTCCGTTTGTGACGCGCGCCACAAAAACAAGCACAAAACATTCAAGTGCGTTCCGTTTGGTCATGAGTGTAAAATTTGCTTGTCATTTATATTGCCAGTTTCTCAACATTTTGGCCTCACTACACATGAAGGAAAAACAAAGAAACAATTTGTCTGTCCCTATGCCCTTTATTTTGCTGGAGTGAATTTGTTAACCCTTGTAAGGCACAAGTCCCAATGCAACACTGACTGACGTCAAATCCGCCGATGGCAGATCGAACAAATCAAAATAGGGATTCCTTAATTACCAAAAAGAACATACGTGGTGGTGGTAAAATTGAAGGATGCTAAATAAAATGAAAGGGGATTTCATGGTTTCATAGTAATAAACTTGATGTCCTCCCAAAACAATTGAATTGTTTTAAAATCTTACCAAGACAATTTGGCCTTTAAATGGAAACTTCATACTCCCGCGTATCCTGTGAACAAAAAAGAGCAGCCAATCAGAAACAATCTCAGACTATGACACATATTACAACCATGATTAGCATAATTGTCGAAATAAAGCAGCGCAACGAAAGGTTTCCTCACCCCCGCCTCATACAGAGGGTTGTTGAAATCCGACTCGACTGTAATGGGACTGTAAGAGTGTGTGTGGGAAAGAGACTTCCAGAAGAGCGGCTTCCATTCTAGTCTGCAGATGCTAGGAGGAAGAAAATAGAATTCCACGTCATCCCATAAATTCATGACAAAGTATCCAAGCGTGGATGTATTAGTTCAAACAAGCAGCGGCAATTACTTTGTATAGTACATGTAAATTCCTCCAATCAGGAGGATGACCAGGATGATGGGCAGTATTATTGCAAGTGCGATGTTCTCACTCAGGATCTGATGGGAGGGCTCGAATGATTGAGACACTACGACATGAAGAAAAGCATTAGTTTCATGGAAATGGATCGCCTCTGTTAGAACTAAAATCAAGTCATCCGGTATTCCCGAAATAAAAAGACGGACTGCCACAGAAGAGAGAGGAGAAGAAATATAACCACCCTCTAATTTGTGATCATCCAGAAGCTCCTCATAGGCCACTGTGTGAAATAAAGGACACAGTGTCAACATTTGTCATCATTGTTGTCAGTTGTTATTTGCAAAAAAATATAGTAATGGCTATAGTCGGATTTATTTATTATTATTTTTTTTCCTTTACCTTTGCAAAAGGGTGGTGGGCTGTTCCACTGAGATGGATGTCCAGGCACACAGCTGATAATAACCTCACCGATGAGCTCGTAGCCTTCATAGCAGAAGAAACGCAGAGTTTCTCCCGCCTGGTAGCTGTGCTTGTACAACGTTTGGTATCCATTGTCTGGGACGCCAGGGTTCGGGCATGGATCATATTTTACTGGGAAAGAACACAGAGAGGATAGTCACATAGTCAAACTTGATTTGGACGTGCGCAGGCAGTGGAGTTGGACGATAACACTTACAGACACACTTTGGGCTGTGGTCACTCCATTTGGGGGTACCGGTGTCTCGACCGTGACAGGAGATTTGGTTGGGGCCCTCTAGCTGGTAACCTTGGTTACAGGAGAAGCGCACAATGGTTCCGACTGCAAAACCGGCCTCGGGGCGCACAGAGCGAGCTCCGTTTACGACCTCTCCCGGGTCAGGACACTGTTGGACTGAAATCAAAACAGAGTGAGTTGAGTCGTTTCATCGACACCAAAACTCATTTGCCCTCACGTGGCATCTTATGTTGAGGAGCTATGTCGAAGTGAGTTGAGGAGTTTAATTTGGACCAAAATATTGCTTCTGGCATCGAATGGCAATTCTGAACATTTTTAGTTGGGAGTGTCAGTCGCTTTGGGATTTTGTGCAATATTCACTCCTTTGAAAACACAACCGCCGCTTGAAGTGCAGTGGACTCTCACCTTTGACGCAGGTGGGTGGGCTGCTGCTCCAGGAAAGGTCCCACTGACAGGTGATGATGTCAGAGCCACTGATGTCATATCCCGGTTGGCACTGGTAGGTCAACACGCTTCCTCTCACCGGGGACGAGTGGGACGAGCTGCTCCACCCAAACTCGATTTGAGGGAGAGTGGGGCACGTATCATTTGGCTCAACCTCTGCATGACACACACAAACAGACATTTTGCACCGTGTTACGTATGGTCCAAAGTACACCCATCAACTTTCTGCGAAGGTATGCACGCCTTACCACGATAATGAATCAGGAATCCCTGACTAAGAATGAAGCTTGAATCCTCCGGATCGCTTTGAAACTGAATAGTGACCTCTGACCCCCCGGATACAACTTGGAAGCGCTCTTTGGAACCCAGATACTGACCGATGGCATGGGACATGAGATCGCGGCCGTCAAAAATGGTCAACACGTCAGTGTGGCGAATATTTAAGCTTTTTGAGGGATTAAAAGCAAAAAAAAACAGAAGAAGAAAAGAGGAAACATTTTATTGATTTTTTGGAAACCAGATACACAATATATTCACTAAAACATAGCAGACTTCACGTAAAGACTATTGAATGTCTACTTTGTGCCACGCATTTAAAAAAAAAAAAAAAAAAAAAAAAGAATCCAACTCACATATGGATGTCCAGTTCAATACGCTTCTCTTCATTGCCGTGGATCTGCCATAAACAATCCAGACCCTTGGAGTAACTCTGAGGCCAATCAGGAGACAGGATGGTACCGGAGGGATCCGTCAGCTCCCCTCCACACAGGGCTAAGAAAGCAAAAACGAAGTAAGAAACTGTCGTGAGAGACATGGTCCAGATAACAAAAGGCAGAAATTATACAAAGATTTAAAAAAACGATTTGCATGACCAACGTAGGAGCCCAGCAATGGCAGAAGCCTGAATCGCTTTTACAATCAAGACTCTTGAATTGATCGTAAATGTGAATCGTTGTTTGTTTAGATGTGCCTACGTTTAGCCGGTAGTCGAGGGTGGGATAGACTCAGCCGGCCTACTGCTCGGCTCAACCCTTATGAAGTGGCAGAGACAAAAAAAAACTAGAATCCTATTAGCATACCTTTGCACACAGGCTCACTGTCATTCCAGTGAGGGTTGCTGGGGTCCACACACTCAATGGTGGCTGAGCCCTGTTCCATGACAAAGCCGGGCGAGCAGCTGAAGGTCACCGTGGTGCCCAGCTGGTAGGTAATGTCACTGCTGCTGAAGTTTCCATGTGGCATGTAGGGCTCCCAGCAGTGCTCGTCGTCAAATGCTAGCAAAAATAAATAAAGAATATTTTTAAAAAGGGGAGAAAGATCAAAGAGCGAGATAGAGATAGAAAGAGAGATGGACGTGACTTCATCAAGCCACTTGGTGAGTTTCCCTCAAAGTACACCAGAACGGAACCCGTGTTGTGTTTGGATATGTCGTGAGTCAAAAATTGATTTTGCCTCAGCAACTGAAGATGAGATGATATGATTTTTTTTTTTGGCTTTCCAACATGATGACATGCATCCAGAGCCTTTGCCGCTCACTCACCCTCATATCGCAGTGCCAGGAGGAGAGGGATCGAAGACGAATCAGCCGTGAGCTCCAAGTACAGAGAGGTGCCCTCACTCAGCAGTCCGTGCTCTGGCACATCATCCATATCTGAGTCGAAGAGAGGTGGTGACAGCGAACTGTTCCCACTGCGCACAATCAACCTAAGAGGATAAAATGCATGGCAATATGACATAGTGCATATTTTTAGATGGCGGACACCCTCATAAAGCACGATGTCAGCAGATGAATTTCAACAAAGAAATCATGTTGTCATAAAACTGTTCCACCAAACAACTTACTTATCATCATCTTCATCCAGTGCGATCCTCTCAAAATGCAAGTGGAGCCTGTGACCCTCTTTGGCCTCAAGTAACCAGTGGCAGCTTAGGTTGTTTCCATTACTGTGGTTGGCAACCGACGGAGGGGGTGGCGACAGTATGCGCCCCACTGTTGCATTACGAATCCAACCCCCACAAGACACAGCTGAGGAAACATCACATGCCACATATCGCTTCAAGCAATGCACCGTCAGTATTCTTTCACATTCGTGGATTCTAAATGAGGTTGACTGACCAACACACTGGGGTTCGGGTGTGCTCCAGTGCGGTCGGGTTGTGTTGACGCAAGTCGCCACCTCATGGCCGCGGACTTGGAAACCTGGATCGCAATGGAAGTGAGCCTGACCGCCGGGATGGATGTCGGTCACGGTCACCCCGCCGCTTTCGGGAGAATGAGGAAAGGTGCAGGATAACATAAAAGCTGAAAGACACGAGAGTACGAATGTAGACGCATCCATCCACCCATTTTCTGATCCGCTTACGCTCACAAGGGTCACGGCAGGGTCCCAGCTGTCTTCGGGCAGTAGACGGGGGACACCCTGAACCGGTTGCCAGCCAGTCGTAGGGCTCACATAGACAAACAACCATTCGCGCTCACAATCACACCCAGGGACAATTTAGAGTGTTCCATTTACCTGCCAGGCATGTTTTTGGAATATTGGAGCAAACCAGAATACCCGAATAAAACCTACAAAGGCACAGTGAGAACATGCAAACTCCACATGGGAAGGCCGGTGCCGGAATCAAACCCCACACCTGTGCGGCTGTGAGGCGGACGTGCTAACCAGACGACCAGCGTGCCGCCCTGCTTAGTTTCACTCCATGTGTGTGTGAGTGTGTGTAGCCGCATTCCTACAACTTTTGAAAATGTATAGAAAGTATTGAATGAGGTAAAGAGTTCTGTTAAAGCTTCAACTTACCTTGATAGTGCAGGATGAACTTGCCATGGTTGTTCAACTGGCCACTGCGGTAGAGGATGTGCACCTGATTGGTGGTACTGCGAATCACCTGGCCCTCCCTCATCAGGGTCTCGTTAGCTAATAGCTTAGGCGTCGAATCGCCCTGGCCCAGAATGGTCAGGGACTCCTCCTTGGATAGATTCACCTTCCTCACCTAGCAGTGAAAGCCATGTAAAAAATGCTCATGTTGACAAAGGGATCTCATGGTGTTTGGAATGAACACAAATACAAAACTCTCACTGGAATTCACAGCACATGACGATATGAAAGACGTGTGATGCATCAACAAATAGTTGAAAGAAGGCGACTGGGTTATGCAAGCCATTGCGATCATATGCTTTACCTGAATCTCCACACCGTAGCCTGCGTACACTGTGATGCTGTAGGTGCATTCCAGCGGGGAAAGAGATGATGATGATGACGACGATGATGATGATGCGGAATCTGGTGACTCGACAACATCCTCCATTGCGGACAAAGATGCGTTGCACTGAACTGTACAAATAGGAAAAAAAAAAGAAAGGTAATTCAATGCAGGTAGAGAATTTGGTACCATGCCTGGTGGTGAATTATTGTTAGCATTACATTATTATTTTTTTTACTGGGGGGGCAGTGGTGGTCTCTAAAAAAAGTGGTTTTCTTGTCATTGTGTCAATTTTTTTTTTTGTCAGACAAAAATTGTTTTGTGTCTTTTGGATCAAGTTGACTGCAAAAGGGAACGCTGTAAATGTTCCCAAATGCGTTACAGTTTGGTCAATTTACCCAGGGAGGGGGAATATATAAAGACCAGGTAGATTAAAA
Organism: Hippocampus mohnikei; assembly: GCA_026261675.1. NCBI lineage: Eukaryota > Metazoa > Chordata > Actinopteri > Syngnathiformes > Syngnathidae > Hippocampus > Hippocampus mohnikei. Next base: position 5,053,751 of record JAKGUB010000328.1, read on the forward strand.
GAGAGCCGTTATCCTGGCAGTAAAGATGAAAAACAAAAGCTTTCTGTTGAATGTTCTCAGCCTCACTGTTTAAAGTTCTTTTGGGGATAAACGCCCCAAAATATTTCATTCTCTCTTGACCAATAAGAGTGGACTTGAACAATTTCCTAAGGCACTCTGGTGTCTTGCAAGCTACGCAAAACCGCAGAAAGCTTTTTGGTCTCTAGACATACTTTGAGAAATAAGCCACCTCTTTTCTTTTTTTTTCCCCTCCCAAATGACACATTACAGATGTTGAGTGCACACTGCTGATATGCCGGCGGTCAAAACTTGAAAATATTAAAGAGATAAAGCAAACAAACCCCTTTGTATCATTTAATTCCCTAACCGAGTAAGAATATGAGAATCGATCATGGTCGGGGCGGCATTCATGCAGGTACCTGGCATGTGCATTGTGGTTATCGTGGTCGTGGTGATGAGAGTCGTGGTCGTCTCCTCTTCGATGGGAACGAAGGACATGCGGTTCCTCAATCCCGCGTGGCCGCCTGCGGATGACGAGCCCAGCGCCGTGGTGAGCAGTCCTGGCGAAATGACCGTGGAGGTCAACATGCTCCGCTTGACACCGGGCACCGCCTGCGTCGGATTGGTGGTCGTGCCTGTTGAGTTTTAATTCAATATATTTTACCCTCACTTGTGCGCGAGAGACTTCGATGACATGGCAATGACTATTCAAGTCTGTTTTGGTACCTGCGGTGGCAGATGACTGACCTAGGTATTCCTTACTCTGGAGGGCAGCATGGATCATACCACCCAGAGGGTAAGAGTCTGGGGGTAAAGTTGGTGGTGTATCTGTTTCAGGAATCATGAAGCTCATGCCTAGAAATGAAACAAAAACTTTTTTTTTAAGTTACAAGACATGGCAGAATTTAAGAACACATGAGCTCACATATAGGACCGCAAAAGTATTCAGAACCGCATGCACACATCTATTACCTGAAACTTGGTGCATCACGGTGGCAGAGAGTATCAGAGCAAGGTAGGTGAACGCCATGGCTCAAGGTGAAACGATGGTCTGAAAATCTGAAAAGAACAAACTGGTGTTGATGAACAACGTAATATCACCGTGATGGGTAGAGTAGAATGATTGGCACACTAATGATTTGATTGCCCTTGATGTTTCAGGTTTTGATTTTTACAGATTGGGATTAAACATCTGGAAGAAAGGTACAAACATCTACCTTGAAGTCCGATTGTACATTGAGGATCCTTTACTGGATCTGGTTCCAAATAGTGCAATGTGCACATCAAAACTGACATTTGTCGCAAAAAGTAGGAACAGCAGGTTTTATGTTTACCTTTCGCAGGCCATGCCGATTTGGATCGGAATGGCATTGCCATCAAAACCCATATTTATGAACAGAATAATTCATATTCACTACAGTTCAACGAAATACCATTTACAATTGGGCAAAACACAAAATGCATCCGTATTAAGGAAAATACCCATGCTTTGCACCTGCGTTCCCTCCCCCAAACGTGCAAACGCATGTCCGAAAATGCGTTCTCCCGAACGCACATAACGACCCTCCTCTTTCTGCAGCTACACCGCAAACGTTTGTTTTTTTTTTGCTATCAACATTTTGTGATTGCAACGAATTTTAAAAAAAGCATATCGAGGCGTTCCCTCGGTGATGCCAGCCTTCTTCGCCAGCATCCTTCGCACCTCTCGGCCCCTCTTTTTTTGTGTGTGTGTGTCGAGGACCATTTTGGGGCATCACTCGTCCTGATTACAAGGTGAGGGAGGGGGAAAAAACATGCCTTACGTACCTTTATCTCGCTTCCTACGATGGTTTTTATGATACAGTATCCTGTTGCTGTAGGCCCCGTCAACAAGGTGCTGAGGTTCGCCCCCCCCCCTCTATGGCTGCATACCGAGGGCTTGACGCATTCGGCTCCGATTGTGAGCTTTCTGTGTGGAGACACCAAGCGCCCTCTAGCGGCCGTGTACTGGAACCGCGGGGAGGCGTGCGGCAAAAAAAAAAACCCCAAAAAACATCCAGTCTGGGAGCAACGATCAAACAATCACGGCGCAGAGGCGGGTGCGTGTGTGCTTGTGACACATCTGGCGACGGTCTATCAAGGTAATAAGAGTCACGCGATGCGCAAGGCCTGGGCTAAAATGTGAGTCGTGTGTGATTTTTGTAAGATCGGCAAGTGCCAAAAGCGCACCTTGTTGCGATGTTGGTGGTCGTTTGCGACGTCAAAGATCGCGGACGTTCAACGTGGGCCGGCGGAGCCGCTGTTGATGCAGAGCTCAAAAAACGGTAGCTGGACTTGAGACAACCACATTATTTGCGGGACAGCTTCCGAGTGACATCTCAGGCGGGGTGCACCCAGTCTTTTAGTGTAGCCTACTCCAGCATCATCAACAATTTTGTGTGTATCTCTACCTCATGTCCCAAGTTATGTATAGGCCACCCTGCAAATGCAGAAAGTACTCAAGATCAACGCTCATGGCTGCAGCCTAACTCCCATTTAGCATGAACTTCGAAAATGATGTTTACTTTGGAAAAACAACCACATCCCCGCGCATAAGATAATGAACATGAAGTAGAAGTTTGAACGTAAACAAACAACTGCAGTTTTCTAACGGCTGGTTGTTCATCTGACATTACAGAAGTAATGGTTCAAATTTTCTAATGAGCTGATCATCGAGCTGCACACGCCGGTTTAACACAACGTTGTGCATCCGTCCGTCCATTTCCTATACCGCTTGCCTTTATGAGGGTCGTGGATGGCTGTAGCAAATGTTACATCATGCAGCTCAAAGGCATCATCTCATCACTTTAGCTCCAACTTATTGGCATGGTGCTTATGGGTGCCATGCTGACTCTTCAAATTGCAGCCATGCAATACTTGGAAGTACAACAGAGTGCGTTTACATAACACATCTTATTTACGCATTGGTTTGCATGTCAACCTTTGCCACTGTCACTAAAACGCATGGGATCCTTTCCTCACAGGAAACAGCCGTGATCGAAACGTTGACAGATTTAGAAGACGCGGTGGCTTTATAGATGAGATGAAGTATGGGAGAAGCTTCCAAAAGTTTCGACGAGATGAAGAATATGCGTGCTAAATGATCAGCTCGGGTGAGATCTTGCAGATCTTGCGACCTTAATTCGAGACCTGTCATAAACCCGCACAAGCAACTAGAACAAGTTCATCAGTGCTCTGTGGAGAAGCGGTGACCTCGCATGGATAAGAGATGCTCCATGCCAGGCTTGGCTTCAGCACTGCGTGAGCCAGAAGGGGATTAAATAAAGAAAATAAGTGAATGAGGCTGTCTGTAAGCAGGACCGGCCAATGGCGCGTTCAGGCTTTTCTTGTTGGTAAACACGGCATCTTACGCTTAACATGATCTTTTTTTTTTTTTTTTTACAAAAGACTCAACACTCACATGTTCATTTAGCAGAATAAATCAATGATGATTCATTTGAAAAAATAAACACGTAATTGCTCGGTCTATCTCTACTCATAATAATGCATCCCCTAATCTGTTAATCTGTTTCGGTATTTCAGCGCCCGATCATAAAGATGTGCTGGTCCTTGGACATTCTGCCCTTGCCTCCTTACGTTGAGCTCGGCGTCCACTCGTTGAGTGGCCTTCTGTGGACGCTCGTGCTCTTGTTCCTGTGGCACTGTTATCGGATAGGCTCGGACTTGCCGATGGGGGTTCGCGCACGAGGGAAAGTTGGGCTCCGGAAGGTCCACGATGTCTCCTGGCGGAAGCTGCGCGGGAGCAAAATATGAAACCTGGTCCAAGCTTCTCAGGGGTGATCCAAGGAACCCGTTTTCAAGCATCGAAACGGAAGAGGATGAGGAGCTGGCGCAAGGCTACCTCACACCCGTGCTTAGCCATGCCTTGTTCCCAGCGCAGGCATCCGCACAGGTCAAGAAACTGTACTCGGCCTTGCAGGAATACGCCAAACGCTACAGCTGGGTGGGAATGGGCCGCATTCACAAAGGCCTCCGCGAGCAGGTACGCGCTCTCTCCGTTTCCTTTCACGTCACATATTTCCAATTCCAGAGTGATCAGGAATTTCTCATTCTCCTCCCCTTTTAGATCAAATTAAATGACCACTCAGCGATACAGAAGCCGCATCTCTTCTTCCTACCAGATGTCCCGAGTGTTCCTTTTTTCCCACGCGATGCCCATCGGCATGATATTGAAGTCCTGGAAGCCAACTACGCTGTCATCCTGGCGGAGTTCCAAGCTGTTTACCAGAGAGGCCTCGACCCCAAATCGGGCTGGACCGTGGGACCAAAGGTACAATTCTCATGTACTACAGAAAATCGGTTACCCAAACCTTTTGGTACCGCTTCACATTGGAGTCAATGATTTGGCCATCGCGGGGACATTAGCGTAGGTTGTGTGGCACTTTGTCTCTTTCAGGGCCAGGCAGTGTTTCCACTGTACAGCGCGGGCGTGTACGTGGCAGCCAACTGTCGCTGCTGTCCTTGCACGTATCGGACACTGCTGTCGCTGCGCACATTCATAAGCAGCAACTCCTTGGGAGGGGCTGGATTTTGGTTGCTGGGACCCGGTGCTGCGCTGGGGAGCGCATACGGACCGACGAATACGCGGCTGCGGTGTCATCTAGGTCGGTATATGAAGTCGTCTGCAAAATCTATTAATTGACATGATAGGGTGTTTCAGAGTTTTAGGGAATTAAGTTTTTGAGTGACTGTGACCCTGAGGGACACCGCTCCTGGGTTCTGAGGAGTAAATACGCCCGGTCCAATAACCGTGGGCCTTTTTGCAAAATGCAAACTACATTAACATGGTGAGTTTGGTCAAAGTATAATTGGGCTATATCACAGGTGTTAAAGTCAACCCACATCATTTTATGTGGCCCGCGGGAGCAAATCATGTGTGTCAACTATCATGATTCTTGCATCAAGAAGCACTGACATCTCCTGGTTCCTTTTTTCAAATCCAAAATTCGTTCCATGCAGTGTGTGGTTGTCAGACGATTACAAAAAGTGAAATAAAATAAAAACGAATGAAATAGCACAACCGGTGCTGAGTGAAACAGATGATTATTTAGGTTCATTTCGACTTAGCCCATTTTCTGCCGCCACGCAGCTGGCTTCTAATCCTTTTCCCTTAAACACAAACAGGGATGAAGTGGGCGGTCTTGTTGCCTTTAAAATAAAGACAGAATGATTTTGGAGTCCATCACGCTTGCAGGTCTGCAAACTCCCCCCCTGTGTGAGCTGGTGGTGGGAGGGGAGCCTCAGTGCTGGTCTGAGGGACACTGCCTGCTGATTGATGACTCATTCCTTCACACCGTCTCACACAAAGGTTGGTGAATCACACAAACGGGAAGTCACATTTGGATTCCCTAAAAAAAAGTCACATTAGGTTTTCCAACTCATTGTCATATATTTTCTTACACCCCCAAAGGGCCCCCGGATGCTGGACCTCGAGTCATCCTCAGTGTGGACGTCTGGCATCCGAACGTGGCCGCGGCGGAGAGACAAGCGTTGGACTTCATGTTCAGTCCTGATCTCTGAGCACTTGGGCGTTTTGATTCCACCCTGAACTTTGAACTCTGCCAGTTTTGCAAGATGCGTGGGGGGTGCCTTTGGGTTTCGAGGATCTCGTCTATGGATCACTGTGTGCGTTATCCGTTGAAAATCATGTTGGCCATTTTCTGCCCTTTTGACCCCCGATGCATTCATGGTGCGTGCATGAAAATATGATCATACATGGCTGCCATAAACAATGTGGAGATACAACAAGACCTCCTTTAGCATCCGAGCAGAGGATTAGAGGATCTTGTTAGATAACATTCTCACAAGGTTGTTTGCATGCGAAACTTGACTGTCATGTTTATTGTTGGTGCATGCGTCACTTTGGACATCAACACCTGACGATCACGCCGCCAAAATAAAATAAAATATGGAATCCGCCTTTTGCTTGTTTACAGTTGAACACTCGACAATATATTTGAATCCCAAATGGACAAAGGAGACTTATGAAGGATGTGAAAGAGATTTTGTGTGTGTTTGTGTGTGTATGTGTGTGTGAGCTGAATATAAGTCATCAAACTACACATTCAAAGCTAATTTGCATCAGTTTTCGGTTTGAAAAAGTACCGCAGGAAGCTGCGAATGCATTCAAATGACCGACATTGCTTCCTCGGAGGCGACGTTGCCTGTGACGGTTTTCTCGTTACTCATTTTTATTCAAGCACAGGAGCTAATTATCCACGCTGACACGTTATCTATCAATTAGAATCACGTACCAAGTGATTTCAAGAGTAATCCAAAAACCAAAGGCATGATTTTGGGACCGTTACAATTTTGGGGGCTTTTATTTAGATACCAGACAAACATAATTACAATTAAAAAAAAGTGCATTTTATGAAGCATTCATCTTCTATCGCATATTTTTGGTTACATTTTACAGGGAGTCTTTGAGAATTAGTGAGGTTATTTTGTTTTATCTGCCATCTGTTCATGTGGAGGGTGGTGGGGGCGGGGGGTGTCCCAGTATGAGGATTACAACCGCCAGATCTAATCTAGCACAGAGTGACAGATTATTGCTGAGATACTTTATATGTCGTTTGTATGTTTTAAGGACGTATGGCTTTTTTCGACATTTCACATTTCTTTAGGCTGCGAGAAGCCCGATGAAATTGAGGAGCACTCGAAAGGATAAATGACCGCAAATGTGAAAGCGTCATTGCCGCGCTGGCCACATGTCTCACTGCGACGGCCTTGACGTCATCCTACAAAATAAAAATCTGGGGATAACGAGCGACGTCATAACAAAGTGGGAGATTGAAATTTTCAAAACAAGAAGAAATATTTGTTCAAATGGACAATATGGGTTGACAGTCGTGCATGACAGATAGAGTGTGATGGGTGGGTTAAAAAAAAAAAAAAATCATCTGTCTCCGGCCCAGTCAGTTTGTGATTGTGTAAATCCCGCCTTCAGTCGCTGATTGACTATTTTTCATCGGGCGCGGTGGTTTTGTGTATCTCGAAAACAGGCGCAAGATGGGGTCGGCAATGCCTGATCTGTCTCGTATTCCTGTCAAGTTCAATTCTTAAAGACAGTTGGAACAAATTTGACAAAAGGGATTTTTTTCGAGGTGGGGAAGCAGGGGGGTTGCAAATTCCACTTTATAAAGTCTGTATATGATTCTAGTGTATTTACAAGTCTATTCTGTACATTTTTTTAAATTAAATCAAATAGACAATGTTTTTCATAAAAAAAAAAAAAAAAAAAGATCATGGGGGACAGTAAAGTACCATAGGTTAAAGCCTCCACAGGTGTTTGTTGTCTTCACTTCTTCGACATCATTTGGACAAACTCTGCAAAAACATTGGGCAGAATTTTGATCAGACACATTTTACTTTATTTTTTTAATGTATGTTGTTTGCATGGTCTTGTTTCTCACCCTCAAAGTCAACAGTACCATCCCCGTTGTTGTCCACTTCTCTGACCATTGCTTCGACTTCTTTGTTGCTGGCATGTTCGCCCAGTAATTTCATCATGGCGTGCTTCAGCTCATCCGACGTGATCGAACCATCGCCGTCGATATCAAACTGGAAGAGACACGGGGGAAACCGTCCAGGCGTTCAAGGCGTTTCAAAGAAGTGCCGAAGGCGGACCACACGAAACAGGCTCAGCTCACCTCTCGGAAAGCATCTTTCAGTTCTTTGAGGCCGATCATGCCTGCAGTTTCAGCCAGGAGCTTGGGGCTCATAAGTTCCACAAAGTCCTCGAAGTCCACCCGGCCTCCCACTGCGTTGACACGTACAGTACATATCAAGGCAGAAACCATCAGGTCTTGGATAAATTACAGTGGCTTATGAGAAGTATTGGGCCCCCTTTGTACTTTCTGACCTTATGCCCTATTTCAGGCTTCAAAAAGAAAGGTATAAAATGTGATTTTTAAAAAATGTTTTAATTTTTTTTTAAAGAATCAACACCAAGTGTGACATAATTGTGGAAAAGTGGAGCAACATGTGTACGATATTTTATGAAATGCCTATGGTTTCTGGTACAAATGAAGAAAACTGAAAAATAGGATGTGCAAAAGGTCAAAAAGGTCAAGGTGAGCTTTCGCAAGGCACTTCTGAGAGGCACTTCTGTATATATCCATTCATCCATTTTCCGATCCGCTTTATTCTCATAAGGGTCGCGGGGGGTGCTGGAGCCTATCCCAGCCGTCTTCGGGCAGGGGCATCCTGAAACGGTTGCCAGCCAATCGCAGGGCACACAGAGACCAACAACCATCTGTGCTCTCACAGCTAGGGACAATTTTGAGTGTTCAATCAGCCTGCCATGCATGTTTTTGGAATGTGGGAGGAAACCGGAGTACCCGGAGAAAACCTACGCAGGCACGGGGAGAACATGCAAACTCCACACAGGGAGGCCGAAGCCGGCATGGAACCCACGACCTCTGAACTGTGAGGTCGACGCGCTTTCTGTGTTGCCCGTTTATTATTTCAATTGTATTTGAATCTTTGCTGTCATTTCCAGCATCGGATGGAGTCTTACGGTTCATGTTGATGTTTTGGCTCAGTTCTATCAGCTCCATTTCAGTTGGCATGTAGCCCATCGTCCTCATCAGGTTGCCCAAGTCTTTGCAGGTAATGAAGCCATCTTTGTCTTTGTCAAACTCCACAAAAGCCACACGTAACTCTAGCGAGCATGGCGAGAGAGAGAGAGAGAGAGAGAGAGAGAGAGAGTACAAAGTGGCCCGGTGATACAAAATCTCCACGTGGGTGAGGGAGGGGGGGTGGGGGGGAATTAAAAGCATGAATTACCTTCTACCTCATCGTGAGTGAGATCTCTCTGCAAAACAAGAAGGATGGACACAAACAGGGGCATCATTTTGATGTCTGTGATCAAAGATGCGTAATGATTACTGTTGCCCTGTGTACAGCTCAACTTCAAAATCTAGAAATAAATAATACTTCATGAAATATCTACTGTTTTAAATTTTAATAAAAGAGTAGAAGTCTTGATTTAAAATTCTAAAAATCCTTCATGAATTTGAATGAGTGGGGGGGGAAATGTTTGTTTTGTTTACATCTACATTCAATAAAGCCGAACTGAAGGGTGTAAATACTCCCATTAATATTCCACAACATAAAAATAATAATTTCACAAATGAATTCATATTTTATGTGATTTTTAAAAATATTTTTCAAGATTTTTCTTCCTCAAGAACAACAATTTCAGGAGGAAAAAGTGGCGTTAAATCGGCGTGACTTACTTGTCGGTTTTTCCCCCCTCGTAGGAAGATGCAAGCTTGTTTCAGGCTCATCCTGTCTCTGCTTGCGTTTAAGAAGTCTAAACGTATGTAGGATGCACGATGGCACGTATGTATGTATGCATGTATGCCGTCTTTACGGAGAGTGCGGGCAGCCGTACATGAGTGTAAAATGTCATCACGAGTGATGTGTGCATGTCCGAGAGGAGGGATGAAGTCTCTGACGGATTATCTCTGCCGCTTTGCTCTGGAAGAGAAATACGGGCTTAATGATGCACACTTACATATATGGGGCACATTCACGTGCGCTTTTGAGGCTTTTCGGAAAGAACACAATTCCACAGAAGATACTCGATAACTGTGGATAACTTTGCTTGGATTATAAATCATGGTGCATTTATTTAAAATAAAAACGTGATATGAAAATAGTAATTTCTATCAAGATGCCGCATATAATCTGTCAAAAACCTAAATAATGACGCACATTTCAAATCAGCTTAAATTGAGATGGTCTTGACATGCCGGATTTGGATTCAGATTCTGCATCAGACCTCTAAGTCCTGCAATCACTTTTATATCTTTTTACATAACCGCATTGATCGCGCTCGCAAACGGTATGCAGACGATACAGGAAACCATTTTGACATCACCAACAGAGCACATTAGATTTATTAATTCGTCTACTGTTTACGCGGTACTTCAAATGGATTTATAAAATAGACACTTTTCGCGATCCACTTAAAGCAAGTCATTAAGTGAGTGATTCAAAAAGTACTTAAAAATAACGCATCGAATAGCTTGACAGAATCAAAGAGTTGACATTTTAAACATAGTACAGGAAAAACCCCCCAAAAGAATTATTATCATCAAACAAATCCCCCCTAACAAAAGTTAACATTCATCGGTCTCATATAAGATTTTTTTTTTAAATGATGCTGTATTTGTAAAATATGATGAAATAAATGAAGCATGTTTTTTTTAATGTTTTTTTTTTGTTGCTTATAAGACAGATGCAAAGCAGTTGTCATGCCAGAAACTTCATTTCAGTCAAGCTAAGCTTTCTCAGTTTCCAAACATATCTTCGGACGGCACCTCTGGGACGCCACCTGCTCAAGTGAAACAGGAACCAGAAAAACATCCTGCACCCGAAACGCACTCTGTGCTCATGTGATCACAAAAGAACACTTTTGAAAAAGAAAAAAAAAAAGAAGACAAACAAATTTGCCACGAGAGCAACATGCACAAAATCATAAATAGATTGACTACATTTGAACATAATAAACTGTGTCACTGTATTTGCCGGTTTGAGAAGTCGCATTTTGAAGCATATGGCGACAAATGCTGCACCCGCTCTCTTATGCGGTGCCACGGCGAAAAGTGAACACCCCACCGGCGCGCTCTGAAGCTTGCAGTCAGAGCCCTCGCAGATGGGACGCTCCCGTCGGGACACCGTCAGTGGCAATCGGGCGACCGTGTTCTGCGGAGTCGTGCTGGGAATGCTGGCTGCTGCGCACGTGATCTTTGACCCCCCTCACCTTCAACATTTAACGTTCTCTTCTCCAAAGGTTTACAAAGAGAAGCCACATGACTAAAATATGCTTCTGCAATTTTATTAAGACCAAGAAAAAGGAGCCTGTTTCATGAAGCGATATTTTAAATCCGGAAAAAGCATTTTCAAACTCCAGCCAAGTCACAGGCGATTCGACTCGCAATCAACTTTTATGCCCAGTTGGAGTGTTCAGTGTGGCCCGCGGCTGCAGCATCGAGAATTCAAGTCCAATGTGTCACGTTGGTTTTGCTAAGTGACTCCATCGCAGACATTAACAAGATCTTCAAATACACCCGCTTTCCGTGGAAAATCTCCGTCGAGGTGACCAAAAAAAAAAATCACGAGCACCATATTTCCGTATGCTCTTACGGGGCACTTTGTGGCGATTTCAAAAGCATCCCACCGATCCTCGATGCAAAACAAACTTTAAACACACGCTATAAAAACCTGCTGCCATGCCCTCAAGCAAGAGCAGTACGCCTTTGCGTTTCCTGCTCTGAACCAAGATGGCGCACAGAATGCGAACATCCTTGCTGCTTGCTCTTTTGGCTTTGGCGGCCGCTCAAGACTGGAGCATAAAGGAGTCGGAACCGGTGGAGAAAAGAGTCGGAGAATCCCACACGTTGACGTGCAGAACATCAGGCTTACGTTTTTCCAACTACGGATGGGGCTGGATCAGAAAAGCACCTGGAAAAGGCTTGGAATGGATGGCTCATAGAGTTGAACATTGGTTGATTCCAGACTATTACGCAGAAGAACTTCAGGGTAGATTGGTCATCAAAACAGACGGTTCAAGCGACCAGGTCTCACTAACTATGGGCCGTCTGACGGCCGATGACACGGCTCTGTATTACTGTGTCAGAACCACCGTGATCGATAACATGAGAAAAGGCCCACAAAAACAATCCCTTGATTTTCGCACCAGTTTTGTCTGCTTCAGACTGACACAAAGCGTCACACTTGCAACACTTGACACGAATTCAAAGGGCGCTGGCTAAACAGAAAACACTCCATGATAAAGCTGCCATTTTCTCTCGAAATAAATTCTTTGTCCCGCCTGACCAACCCCCCCAACCAATTATGAAAAGGAACGGATCACGATTCCAACATAATAATAATAATGAACACACGCAAGACTCATGAGAATGTTTAATTTGTTTCCTTTTGTCGTTGATTGATATTTTAAAGTTTTGTTTCCCCCCCAAAAAACAATTACTTTTGGCACATGCTGGAGCCGGGGAGGTTTTTGAGAGAGCGCGTGTCATTGTGGAACTAACATATGGGTCGACGGGTACCCACGGTGTCACACACGATGGCAAAAACCTGGGATGATGTGAACACTCGAATGGCGCTCTCGTCACAAACTGCAAGCACGAGGAGAACATTCTTGTCACCTACTGATCACATTAAAGGAGTCGACTCATGGCAGCTTAATCATGAACTGGATGACCTCCAAGTTATACTTGCCAACCCCAAATAACATCTTGACCGATATACATCATGTAAGATGAATTATTCGCAGCGGATAAACATCATAAAACGTGGCCGTGTCCGTAGTAGCATTGTAACCCGAAAAGGGCCTCGGGCCGCCCCCCTGGGAGTCCACCTGCTCATCTGAAACAGGAAGCAGAAAAGCAGCTTTGGCTCAAAATGCACCGTGTGCTCCTGAGGCAAAAAAAAAAAAAACGCTTGCAAGTCACACTAACTCAAGCTGAGCTTTTCATGCTTTAATAACTTTACAACATTCATGTGATGCATTTTTTTTTTTGCTCAGAGAAAGTTGAGAAAGGTTTGTGAACCTGTAAATGAATGTCAGTGCGTTTTGGGTTGAATTCTGAGAAAGAATTTGCAATTTGCATGTTTGAGAGTCACTTTGAGGTTGTGTTAAATTCAGTCAAAAATTGTATTATAAAACGGGGAAAAAAAATCAGGGGGGGTCAAATTCATTTTTGTCGCGGGCCACATTATGGTTACCGGTTCCCTTGGAGGGCCGTTATGACTGTGAAACCATATAAGGAAGTCAACTGCTGTAATGAGGGTTTTGGAAACAAGCAAACTTACAATAGCTCTCTTATATATTACCTATGACAATTTTGGTCCAAATTTTAGGAAGCATCATTGAAGTCAACATGTTTGATTTGCTTTCGTGGGCCACATCTAATGACGTGGTGGGCCGGATCTGGCCCCCGGGCCTTGGGTTTGACACCAGTGAGATAAATCAAATTACCAATCAACCATCTTTCCAACCATCTTCTTAAAAGGCGCCCGCAGCATATTTCACACAACCATGCAAGAAAGAAATTTGCAAATACAGAGCGGCCATTTTAAATAGCACATGAAGTGCCACTATGCAAAGTGAAGGCACCCCAGCCCCTCCCCGTTACCCCCCTACCCCCCTCTTCGGTGTGCTACAAAAACATGCAGTCAGGCATGGCAGAAGAGACGCTCCCGTCGGGACACTTCCAGTTGCAACCATGTTCTGTGTGGTTGTGCTCGCGCTGCTGGCCGCTGCTTCCAGTAAGTGGCACCGGGGCACCCGCGATGACCTTTGACTCCTCATGTTCAACACATAACACGCTGTCCTCCGCAGGCGTCAAGTGTGAACAGTTGACCCAGCCGCCGTCTCTGACTCTGCGGTCCGGTCAGGAGTTAAACATCGCCTGTCAGGTGTCTTATTCGTTAGGCAGCTACTACACTGCGTGGGTCAGGCAGGCGGCTGGGAAAGGACTGGAATGGATCGGGATGAGATTCACTGGGGGCTATTACCGCAAGGATTCCCTGAGTAGCAAGTTCAGTATTGAACTAGACCCCTCCAGCCAAACAGTAACCCTGAATGGACAGAATATGCAGCCTGAAGACACGGCTGTGTATTACTGCGCCAGACAACCACAACAATACAAACCATCAGGAGACCTGAACAAAAAGCTAACAATCAGAAAAAAAAGTGGGAGGAGTTCTGAAGCTTGTCAAGCGAGCAACCTCGTTCTTTCTTCCCCCAAAATGTTGCATCTGGTACACGCCCACTCAGTAGGGGCAAGCGTGATCATGTATAGCGTCTTGAAAAAAATGACAGTGGAACCTCCAAAGTGGAGGGTAAACAATGATAAATTTGGAGTCAAACCAAGAAAATGATGTCGAAAATAAGCATCAAAAGACAAACGAAATGAGGGTAAATAACTCAAGCGGGCTGTCATACTCGACAATAGTGCCACCACCTAAGCCTTTTTTTGTTGTTGTTGCTATATTTAGGGAATTTTAGGACCCTTCCAGCAACTATCCATCCATCCATTTTCTGATCTGCTTTATCCTCACAAGGGTCGCGGGGGGTGCAGGAGCCTATCCCAGCCATCTTTGGGCAGTTGGCGGGGGGACACCAGCCAATCGCGCGATTGGCTGAGATTTGAAGGCAGACAATTTTTTTTTTATAATATGACTTGGGCCATAGTTTTAAAAGGGTGATGTTGTATTTTTTTTTCTTTTTAATGTTGTGCCATGAAAATAAATGCCACGGATTTCCAACATAATAACAATAAGTATGAACCAATGCCAAAATCATTAATCTCGTAAATGATTTCATTTTGTTGTTTATGGATTGGGTGGCATGGTGGTGGCCTGGGATCAGATAACGGACGGATGTTTGTGGATTTTCTTGTGGTTGTATCATCGGATTTGCGGCGCATGTTTTGGACACTCGGGTGAAGAGAGGCGGAGCTGTCAACTGATCACCACCTGGTGGTGAGTGGGCTCCGATGGTGGGGGAAGATGCCGGTCCGTCCTGGCAGACCCAAACGTATTGTGAGGGTTTGTTGGGAGCGTCTGGCGGAATCCCCTGTCAGAAGGAGTTTCAACTCCCACCTCCGACAGAGCTTTTCCCATGTTCCGGGGGAGGCGGGGGACATTGAGTCGAATGGACCACGTTCCGTGCCTCTATTGTTGAGGCGGCCAATCTGAGTTGTGGCCGTAAGGTAGTTGGTGCCTGTCGTGGCGGCAACCCCGTGCTCGCTGGTGGACACCAGCAGTAAGGGATGCCGTCAAGCTGAAGAAGAGTCCTATCGGGCCTTTATGGCCTGTGGGACCCCAGAGGCAGCTGGCGGGTATCGACTAGCCAAGCGGAATGCGGCCGGTGGTCGCCGAGGCAAAAACTTCCGGACGTGGGAGGAGTTCGGTGAGGCCATGGAAGCCGACTTCCGGACGGCCGAGGAAATTCTGGTCCACCATCCGGCGTCTCA
The DNA here is from genome assembly GCA_026261675.1 of Hippocampus mohnikei. Taxonomy (NCBI): domain Eukaryota; kingdom Metazoa; phylum Chordata; class Actinopteri; order Syngnathiformes; family Syngnathidae; genus Hippocampus; species Hippocampus mohnikei. The sequence continues at coordinate 5,068,807 of JAKGUB010000328.1, forward strand.
GGAGGAAACAGTGCACCACTAACACTGTGTACAGTGGGGATGGGGCGCTGTTGACCTCGACTTCGGGGCGTTGTGAGCCGGTGGGCGGAGTACCGAAGACCTCCTCAACTCCACCAGCACGCCTTCCTTGGAGGAAGCAGAGTCTGGGGACTCTGAGGTGGGCTCTCAATCTCTGTGGTCGAAGTCACCGATGTGGTTAAAAAGCTCCTCGGTGGCAGGGCCCCAGGGGTGGGCGAGATCCGCCCGGAGTTCCTCAAGGCTCTGGATGTTGTGGGGCTGTCCTGGTTGACACGCCTCTGCAACATCGCGTGGTCAGCGAGGAGAGTGCCTCTGGATTGGCAGACCGGGGTGGTGGTCCCTCTTTTTAAAAGGGGACCGGAGGGTGTGTTCCAACTACAGAGGGATCACACTCCTCAGCCTCCCTGGTAAGGTCTATTCAGGGTGCTGGAGAGGAGGGTCCGTCAGGAAGTCGAGCCTCGGATTGAGGAGGAGCAGTGTGGTTTCGTCCCGGCCGTGGAACAGTGGACCAGCTCTACACCCTTAGCAGGGTCCTCGAGGGTATGTGGGAATTCGCCCAACCAGTCTACATGTGTTTTGTGGACTTGGAGAAGGCGTTTGACCGTGTCCCTCGGGAGTTCTGTGGGGTGCTTCGTGGGTATGGGGTACCGAACCCTTGATACGGGCTGTTCGGTCGCTATACCACCGATGTCAGAGTTTGGTTCGCATTGCCGGCAGTAAGTCGGAATCGTTTCCAGTGAGAGTGGGACTACGCCAAGGCTGCCCTTTGTCGCCGATTCTGTTCATAACTTTTATGGACAGAATTTCTAAGCGCAAGCCGAAGCGTTGAGGGTCCGTTTTGGTGGCCTCAGTATTGCATCTCTGCTTTTTGCAGATGATGTGGTACTGCTGGCTCCTTCAAGCGGAAGTAGCGGCACAGCGGTCGAGTGGTTAGTACGTCCGCCTCCCACTGCCGAGGTCCCCGGGTTGTCTCCAGGCTGTCATAAAACGGTAACAAATTTCGGAAACTTGAAAGCACACCAAACACGTGTATGTTTTCAAGCGTACATATAGTCACCTGTTGACAAATATATACCTGCCGTCTTTCATGGCAGCGCCACTATGCAAAATGAACATCCCCCGCCCCCCTCACATCCCTCCCAGGGTGCTATAAAACTTGCAGTGAGGCTCTTGCAGGAGACACGCTCCCATCAGGACACCTTCAGCTGCAACCATGTTCCGTGTCGTTGCGCTGGTGTTGCTGGCCGCTGCTTCCAGTAAGATGCGGGCGATGATCACTGCGGCACACGCGACTTTTGACCCCTCGCCTTCATTATCTAACATTCTGGTTCTCCACAGGCGTCAAATGTGAACAGTTGACCCAACCGCCGTCTGTGACTCTGCGGTCCGGTCAGGAGTTAAACATCGCCTGTCAGGTGTCTTATTCGATAAGCAGCTACCACACTGCGTGGGTCAGGCAGGCGGCTGGGAAAGGACTGGAATGGATCGGGAGCAGAAGACACTCTGGGGATTATTACCGCAAGAATTCCCTGATTAGCAAGTTCAGTATTGAGCTAAACCCCAGCAGCCGAACCGTAACCTTGAATGGACAGAATATGCAGCCTGAAGACACGGCTGTGTATTACTGCGCCAGACAACCACAACAATACAAACCATCAGGAGACCTGAACAAAAAGCTAACAATCAGAAAAAAAAGTGGGAGGAGTTCTGAAGCTTATCAGGCGAGCAACCTCGTTCTTTCTTCCCCCAAAATGTTGCATCTGGTACACGCCCACTCAGTAGGGGCATGCGTGATCACACATAGCGTCTTAAAAAACTGACAGTGGAACCTCCAAAGTGGAGAGGTAAATAAATGATAAATTTGGAGTCAAACCAAGAAAATGATGTCGAAAATAAGCATCAAAAGACAAACGAAATGAGGGTAAATAACTCAAGCGGGCTGTCATACTCGACAATAGTGCCACCACCTAAGCCTTTTTTTGTTGTTGTTGCTATATTTAGGGAATTTTAGGACCCTTCCAGCAACTATCCATCCATCCATTTTCTGATCTGCTTTATCCTCACAAGGGTCGCGGGGGGTGCAGGAGCCTATCCCAGCCATCTTTGGGCAGTTGGCGGGGGGACACCAGCCAATCGCGCGATTGGCTGAGATTTGAAGGCAGACAATTTTTTTTTATAATATGACTTGGGCCATAGTTTTAAAAGGGTGATGTTGTATTTTTATTTTTTTTAAATGTGCCATGAAAATAAATGCCACGGATTTCCAACATAATAACAATAAGTATGAACCAATGCCAAAATCATCAATCTCGTAAATGATTTCATTTTGTTGTTTATGGATTGGGTGGCACGGTGGCGGCCTGGGATCAGATAACGGACGGATGTTTGTGGATTTTCAAGTAGCGGCACAGCGGTCGAGTGGTTAGTACGTCCGCCTCCCACTGCCGAGGTCCCCGGGTTGTCTCCAGGCTGTCATAAAACGGTAACAAATTTCGGAAACTTGAAAGCACACCGACCACGTGTATGTTTTCAAGCGTACATATAGTCACCTGTTGACAAATATATACCTGCCGTCTTTCATGGCAGCGCCACTATGCAAAATGAACATCCCCCGCCCCCCTCACACCCCTCCCAGGGTGCTATAACACTTGCAGTGAGGCTCTCGCAGGAGACACGCTCCCATCAGGACACCTTCAGCTGCTACCATGTTCCGTGTCGTTGCGCTGGTGTTGCTGGCCGCTGCTTCCAGTAAGATGCGGGCGATGATCACTGCGGCACACGCGACTTCTGACCCCTTGCCTTCATTATCTAACATTCTGGTTCTCCACAGGCGTCAAATGTGAACAGTTGACCCAACCGCCGTCTGTGACTCTGCGGTCCGGTCAGGAGTTAAACATCGCCTGTCAGGTGTCTTATTCGATAAGCAGCTACCACACTGCGTGGGTCAGGCAGGCGGCTGGGAAAGGACTGGAATGGATCGGGAGCAGAAGACACTCTGGGGATTATTACCGCAAGAATTCCCTGATTAGCAAGTTCAGTATTGAGCTAAACCCCAGCAGCCGAACCGTAACCTTGAATGGACAGAATATGCAGCCTGAAGACACGGCTGTGTATTACTGTGCCAGAGACCCACAACAATACAAACCAAAAGCAGCCGTTGACAAAAACCTAACCCCCCCCTCCAAAAAAAAAGAAAAAAAAGAAAAGGAGCTATCAGGCTTGACTTACCACTCCATTCTTCTTCCCCTTCCCGCTCAAACGGGTGAGGGTGGGGCAAGTGTTGTCTTCTCACAAAAGCTCGGAGTGACGGAATTGCCAATCAAGCATTGTCAGAGTCCGAAGCGTAATTCATTAGTTGCATCCGAACGTAATCTGTGGTCATTCATTTGAGGGATCACGTTTATCATGATCAGATGGGTCTCAGTTTAGATCCCATCAGATCAGTTTGTCGTTCATTACGCTTCTGTGGGATTTTGAACTCAACAAATTCCTCATCAGGACGTTAATTTACTGGCACGTTTGTAACCGTTGATTCTGATTGAATTTTGCCTTTTTTTTTTGGGTGGTGGCCGAGAGCTTAGCACATTTGCCTCACCGTTGTCAGCTTTGGTTTTTAAATCTTGGCTCCAGCCTTTCTGTGCAGCATTTTCATGTTCTCCCCCATACCTTTGTTGCATTCCAAAAGAATTGTCAACGTCAATCTCTTCCACCATGATTTTTCCAACAATGACATGTTGGCAATTTGATAAGCAATTTACAAATAAAGCTGGAGCAATATTCTTCTCAAATTCTAGAGTGCAATGCAGTGGGTTGGTTTTGGTCACTGGCGGAAATGTTCGAAACTAAAATAACCCAGCATTTGCAAACCTCCGCTATCGTTGAATTGAAATCAAAACTGACCCCGCACCTACCCCCACAACTGGGCACCGTGTTTCTGTCACGTGATGAATTCAAAAGCACTCCACTGGTCCTCGAAGCGCCCAATTTCCCTCGATGCAAAACACGCTCGCCGTCAGCTCGCGATAAAAGCTGCCGCAATTCCCTCACGTAAGTAGCAGTACAGTATACCTTCGCCATTCCTGCTTCGAAACCAAGATGGCGGGCGGAATGCTAAGGCGCTTGATACTTGCGCTTTTTGCTTTGACTGCCGCTAAAGGCTGGAGCATAGAACAGTCCGAACCCGTGGTGAAAAGAGCCGGAGAATCCCACACATTAACGTGCAAAATATTCGGTTTAGATTTTTCGGACTATCCGTGGAGCTGGATCAGAAAGGTGCCCGGAAAAGGCTTAGAATTCATCTCTTATATCGGCCCTTTTAGTACTCCAAAATATTACTCACCTTTACTTCAGGAAAGATTCACCATCGCCAGACGAGACTCCAGCAGCCAGCTTGATCTCAACATAAACAGTCTGAAGACTGAGGACACAGCTGCGTACTTCTGTGCGAGGAGCACAACGATTGACATCAGTAGCAAAAGCCACAAAAAAAAAAAAATCCTTTATTTTGAACCAATACAGTACTACCATAACAATAAATCCCACATAAAAAAATGACAGCGAAAATAATAGTTAGAGCAATATAACCTAACAAATTATCAATAATATATCTTACAGGGGAATGTTACCCTACATGTTTTTTGTTGTTGTTGCAAATTCTAAGAAAAATTACGCATGGCCATTGAAACAAAATCAGATTTATTTGTTTATTTATTGACCCCAAAAAAAAATCTCCAGTGAAAATTGTACTTTGTGAATCCGACTTCCACTTCATCTGAGTTTGCAGGTTTTTGTTTTTTGGAAAACAGGTTTTGCTGCCTCCGCTTTGACACATCGCACATCCTCCATTGAAAAAGAAGAATTTCAAGCGAATCAAATAAACACGCGCACCAAGACAAAGCTCAATTATGATCTGTTCATGAATTTTAAAGGCACGTTCTGTTTGATCAATTTATTTGCCATTAAACAGCACGAGAATACATTGATCCAATGTCCTCCTAAATAATGAACATACCGATTAATAATGGAAACAATCCACGGTACTATTTCATTTTGTCCTTTATTGACACTCAAAAGTTTGTCTTCCAAAAATACGTTGGGCACAGGCTGCAGCTGGGAGGTTTTTGACAGGGCGTGTGTCATTGTGAATACGGTATTTCGGTATTTTCACACAGTGCCACACATCATAACAAAAACCTGTGATCCTCTGTTGCGATTCTGTTGACAAAATTTTGTTAGGGGAGGGGGGATAGTAGGATGATCGTCAACTCAATACTTTTAAATGGACATAATTACTGTATAGCACTGGCATCAAGCTGAAACCTCCGACATGAACATTTTGTCAATTTCACATTTTTCCACCACTCAATATTGGTCAGTCTTAACTCCCCACATGGGTATGTTTTATTTTATTTTATTTAAGTATTGACCAACACAAAGTGTTAAATGCCAGCGATGTGCATTACAGGAACATGCATGAATACGATACGTATGAGGTGAATTATTTCCAGGGGGGCTAAATACTATAAAATATTTATTCGGTGTTATCGGCTACGTCTGAAGTAACGCATGAATGATCTGCTGACTGTACCCCTGGGAGACCACCTGCTTATGTGAAACAGGAACTATAAAGCCATGTGAATCTCACATCAAAATGAAAAATAATTTAATTGGCATTGACACAAAAAACATACATTCAAAAAAGAAAAAATAACGTAATAAATTATTTTAACCCTGTCAGGGACAGTAGTTACTACAGTGCACAGCTTATCATGTTATCAGGTTACAGGGTGCATGGACGGGTTAAAGGCATATTACATTTCATCAATTTATTCACCATTAATTAAGTTAATTGATCGGATAATTATTTAAAAATACACAAAAATCATGATGTATTTGATGAAAGATTTCATTTGGATTTTTTGTCGCTTCCATATATCGGAAAGGTTTGCCCTTTAAAAATACCTTTGGCACAGGCTGCAGCTAAGAGGTTTTTGACAGGACGTGTGTCATTGTGTGGGTATATGGGTTGGCACAGTGTGACACACCATGACAAAAACCTCTGATGAGCCGACGGTTGGAATGGCAGACGATTTACAAATTGCCCGCAGAGGGACACATTTCTTGACACATAATAATGGCAACGATTATGGAATGAGCTGGACTCGTGAAACAACAATATTCTATTAGATCCAACAAAATATCATGTCCAAAAAGCGTCAGTCGCGAGAGGGGCCAACAACGAGATTATTATTAGGGCTGAAATGTTAAAAAATATATACAGTGTATAGATCCATTCATCCATCCATCAATTTTCTGATCCGCTTAATCCTCATAAAGGTCGCGGGGCGTGCTGGAGCCTATCCCAGCCATCTTCGGGCAGTATACGGGTGACACCTTGAATCGGTTGCCAGCCAATCCACGCTCACACTCACACCGAGGGATAATTTAGAGTGTTCAATCAGACTGCCACGCATGTTTTTGGAATGTGGACACCCGGAGAAAACCCACGCAGGCACGGGGAGAACATGCAAACTCCACACAGGAAAGTCATATTGAGGGTGATGCGGGGTGGGTCATATTTATCTTTACTGTTTGCTAGCATGAAGACTCTACACGTGAGTGCCAAAGCACAAAATTCGAAGGGTCACGTTTCTGGGTTCAAGATTTCGGGGAATGTTTTTATATATCGCACGGGAGCTTCCGTTTCATTTTCCTTGGCCCCCCCAGGATGGTACAAGATGGTGACAAACAAGTCCCGGGTCTAGACGGGCATGTATGAAGGGGCAAATCTTGAGGGGACATTGCGCTCCAGCACCATGTCAAACTGACAAGTGGCAGAAAAACGTTTTAACAACCGTCGGATGACACACACTCCAGATGTCAGGAAATAAACTTCTCAAGGAAGACGATTGAGAACCACAGGACAAGACTATTTGAGGAAGTTGTTTTCCTGTTTTCATTTTTTTTGGGGGGATGGGGGGTGGGTATTTGCATTGCCAACATATTGCTCTGTATCGCTGTGTACATACTTGGACTACTGGGGCAAAGGAACCCAAGTCACAGTTACATCTGGTAAGTAACAATTGATGTTTTGTGTCTGGAAAAAGTGTCTGGAAAGTTTTTGTATTGCATTGCACTTGTATTCGCTCAATGTGACTGTGCTTTTGACTACTGGGGCAAAGGAACCCAAGTCACAGTTACGGGAGGTAAGTCACGACTGTTTTGTGTTTGGAAACTGCCTTGCGGAATACGAACTAAAAAGGATTTTGTGCTTCATTGTTAATGTGTTAATTATAATTCTTTCCTATTGAGGAGGGAAAAGCAATGTGAGTAATACAAGGTAAGTACTGAATGCCAATTTTGTGTTTTTTTGGGAGGGGGCTGCATTTTATTATCTCTTTAAGCACTGTAAGTATTACTGATAATTTTATTTTTTTAAAGCCTAACAATGTTTTTATTAACTATTCCTTATATTATGAGCAGACTTGACATCCACGTTTTTTTTAATCCATTCATTTTTAGCCGTAACCCATGAAAATAAGGAAAGAAAAATATGTCCGTTTTACAAATGACAAATCAATGGTCTTGTTCAAACGTGAAGTTAAACTGGCTCAAAGTTAAAAAGCGTACCTGATATGAAAAGTGCTTTGTTTATATCTTCGATTGTCGGGTCTCATAAGTTTGAATACGTTTTTCTTCAGAAATCGTTTTTATTGTCTCTTGAGTAAAATGTCAGTTTATTAATGTTTCCCAACCTTTGTTCAGTCATGCAGAATTGGTTTATGTTGATGTGTTGCGAATGAAATCATACCAAAAAAAAGAGCCGCAAGTGATATTTGATATTGCTAAAAATTACAAAAAGTGCAATTTTCTTACATACTAATACGATGGTTTTGATGTCAATGATGTACAACAGATAATCATGTCACAAGGTTATTTTAGTGAATGAAAATTAACAAAATATCTCAAATTAAAAAACACGAACAAATAAAAGCAAGAATGCTATTGGGAAAAAACGGAAACGAACTGAAACTACATCTTACATTTGTAAAACTAAACAAAACTAATATAACTACAATGAAAATGTTTTCATTTTCATCGTTGTCTTTTAATATCATAAATGGGCTTTCGGGATTCATTCTAAGAATAATTAGTGACCTTTTTTTCTTTGTGGTATCTTGCACTCAGCAAAAACTGTATTTCATATACTGTATTAAAAAAATCCCCAAATCGACCACCATTTCTGTTCTTTTGCCAGGTACACCAATCAAACCGACCCTCTTTCCTCTGATGCAATGTGGCTCCGGAGCAACGCTCAGTCTCGGCTGTCTCGCCACCGGCTTCTCGCCTTCTCCCCTGACCTTCACCTGGAGCAAAGACGGAAGCGCCTTGACTGACTTTATTCAGTATCCTTCAGTTGAAAACAACAACCTCTACACGGGAGTCAGTCAAATCCAAGTGAGGAGAGAAGACTGGGATAAGAAGGCCGAATACCGATGCGTTGCCAAACATTCCAACGCAGATGTTGAACTGATGATCACCAAAACAGAAGGTAATGCAATTTTATTGTATTTTTTGAAAGCAAAGATTCTCAACATGGGTATTAAATAGATGTCTTCATGAAATATAAGCATGCTTGAGATCAGAAAAAAAGTTGACTCAAACCCTATTTGTCGCTGTTTACGGCAAGCGACACCACACCGCTGTTCTTTACTTCATTACAATTATGACCGCTGAGATAATTATGTTATCAAAAGACACACCCCCCCAAAAATATATAATTTAAAAAAAAAAAGCAAAAGTGGTTATTTTACTCTTTCAGGCACAATGGTGACGACAGTGGACATGTCATCAAGTAATCCGATTACAGGGTGTCGTTATTTGTGCATGAAAAGGTTAATGAGGTTTTGATTGAGTGTGACTGCCATGAAATGTGTCATGAGAATCCACATTTCTCCTGACCCGCTGATTCTGAATAAATAAACACAACGGTAGGGAGCACACCGGAGGCTAACAGAAACTGTCACTCAATTAAAGAGCGTCCAGATTTTGTGAATGGATTCAATGTTGTTTCAAACCAAACAGTGAGGTGGAAAGGAATTGCAGGATGCTCCTTGCTGACTGTCTCTCCATCTGTCCCCCCACCCCCCCAAAAAAAAAAATCCTCACAATATTTTTGTGCTTGTTGCAATCTCGCCGCGTACGCATTAGAGTGCAAATAACTCCGATTTACGCTCGCTTGCCTCAGCGTGTATAAATGTATATGCAAATGCACACATGGAAAGTCACCGATAAAAAAAAAAAGCATATTTATGAGCAAAAAGTATAACTTTTTAAATCATAGCCAAAGAAGAATTTTGTCCTCCCCATCATGTCTGCTTGTGCATATACAGCGTGTGTCATCTTGTCTTGGCTCACTTTCGTGTCGGCTTGTGCATAAATGTGTCGTTGTGTCGTCTTGTCTCGCGCCAACATATTTTGGTGGATATTTTGTTTGTTTGTTTGTTTTTCAGAGGCCTTCTTGTTGCCAACGGTCAAAGTGTTGGCCACTCCCGATGGGCAAGATGAGGCGTCTTTTGCCTGCTTTGCCAAAGATTTTTCCCCCAACGTTTATGGCTTCAAATGGCTGCTAAACGGGCACGACATCTCCAACAGAATGGATGAGATCAAAACTCCTTCTAAGGCCCGAAAGGGCCCATATGGAACGACGCTTTACAGCGCCGCAAGCTTTCTCACGCTCGCGCCCAACCAGTGGTCGCCTGACGCCACCATCAAGTGCGAGTTTAAAGGGAGAGACGCGGACGGAGATGTTTTTGTGTCGGCATATTTTGTCCAGAATTGTGCCTCGAATTCATCTGGTAAGAACATTTCTGTTTGTTTTTTCAAAAAATCTGAAATGAAGTACGTCCAATGTAACCGGCTTCAAAACGTGTCTGCAAAAATGGCAGTTTCCACAGATGTGACATTCCCTGACATGGATGTCAACGTGAGGATCGTGGGCCCCACGCCGGAACAGATGTTTTTGCAGAGACAAGGAACCGTCATATGTGAAGTCAAAATCTACAAGCCGTCCGTGAAGAGTATTTCATGGGAGAACCAGGCCGGCAAGAAAATTGCTGATACCTTGATATCCCTCCAATCCGGCCAAACGGGTGTATTTCGCTCTTCGCTTGAACTGACGTATGACGAATGGAGAAATAATGAAAAGCGCAACTGCATTGTGCTGCGTCCAGATGCAGGGGGCGCGATGAAGGTATCCTACCAAAGACATGCGGGTAAGAAATCTTCCACTCATGATCAAAGTTGTGTGTGTGTGTGTGTGTGTGTGTGTGTGTGTGTGTGTGTGTGTGTGTGTGTGTGTGTGTGTGTGTGTGTGTGTGTTAGCGCCCTTTATTGTGCCGTGAATTTGCACATGTTGTTTTGCCCTTCTTGCAGGTGAACCATTCCAGCGTCCTGCACTTTTTATGATGGCTCCAGTGCAACAAACAAACACGGTTACCCTGACTTGCTTTGCAAAAGACTTCTTCCCTCGCGATGTTCTGTTGACGTGGCTTGTTAATGACGAGCCCGTTAGCCCCACCTACATTCAAAGCACCACCAGCCCCATAGAAACCCAAGGCTCCTATTCGGTCTATGGCCGGTTAACGATCAGCCTTGAGGAGTGGGAAAAACTAAACCTGGTCTACACCTGTATGCTTTACCACGAATCTCTGAGCAGCACCTCCAATGTCATTATCAGGACCATTACGTACACGTCCGGTGGAAGCAATGGGGCCAACTTCAGGATCACAGACCCTGAATCGTGCACGACTCAGTAGACGTCTTCTGTGTCACTCTGTCTTCTCCTGTTTTGCCTCTTGACTGTTTGCCGCTTGGTCATCCAGATTTTGTGTTGCCTTCAAATGCAGATTGAAAATTCAAATAAAAAAACAAAAACAAAACAAAACCAAACAAGCGCACTTGGCAGATGTTGTATGTCGCAAGCTGTCCGCGTTGTCTTTATTCTGAGCAAATATTCATCGTTGGATGTGAGTTGGAGAATCACAAATGTAAACACACGCACACATACGCACATATACACACACACACACATGCACACACACACACACACACACACACACACACACATTTCAATATATTTTCTTGGAGGAACAGACAGTATGTTAACTATATTTGTGCGAAAATGTATTTGTGCACGTCTTCGTCCTCTTCTGGGTCTTGCCGCCCAAACAAAACAATTGAGTTAATATTTTAAGGTCAAACACGACGCACACACACACACACACACAAATACCGGAAATACATAAATAACGGAGTCTTTCAAAAGCAGCTCAGGGTCTCCAGTCTTCATCATTATGTCAAAATCTAAAATTTTTGAGGGCGCTTCGGGCTTTTGAGCCTTTCGATAAACAGTCCCCGGGCGACCGGTTTGAAGATTGATGACGTAATCAAACAAATCACGTTGTCAAGGAATCACAGACTGGCCGATGTTTGATGAGTCGTTGCTGAAAAAACGGGCACGTGCTTTAATTTTCAACTTTCACTGAAGTCATAATGTGCATCCACTAGACTTCCTGGTAGAGACAAACCACCAATGGAACAATGGCGTGGATGCAGAGGAAGATAACATGGGAGGCACAGCGCTCACCTTCATCCTCCTCTTCCTCATCACACTGCTGTTCAGCATTGGAGTAACTTTTTTCAAGGTAATACCATGTTGAACACTGACATTTTTTTAAAATTAAACTCCGCCAACACCATGCAATTATGCCACAGCAGATCTGTATACATTTACGCAGTGCCTATAAAAAGTCTACACACCCCTGTTTTAAAATGCCGTGTTTTCATGATATCAGCTGGAACCGGAACCTTTGTCAAGGTGAAGGAATTATCAAATTATCAAATATCAGTCAGTGTTGGCGCAAAACTTTCTGCTAGAAAGCAAAAAGAAAAACATTTGGGAAAAGCCTACGAGAATAGCTAGACTACTTTCTTTAGTGGTAGACACACTCAAAAAGTGTCAGTGTGCTGACTTGCATTGAACACGACTTTTAATGTGAGTGGTTAATTTTCAACACAGCAAAATCTTCACTTTTATGAGGGTGTGCGCACTTGTGCAATCACAATACCTCACCTGTTTTTTTTTAACATCTCTAAAAGAGTTCGCTTTTTTTCACTTGAATTATTCATGTTATAAGACACATTAAATTACAAAATTGGTCGAAAAAAAATGAAATTATATGTCTTTTTTTTTAATCACAAAATCATACCATTTAAGGAGTGTGTAGACTTTTTTATAGTATATATCTATACCTACAAGTATTATTATTGTGATGATTAGTGGCAGTATTATTATTGTTGTCATTATTATTATTAATATTATTATTATTATTATGAGGATGGAGATTTATTTTCTTCATTTTCTTTTCAGGTCAAATGAAAAAAAGAAACTCGGTATTGTTTGTAAAAATTGTCTTCTAAATGCACACCATATTTCCCATGTAAGTAATGTTTTTTTTTTTAAACATATAAGTGACTTATGTACAGTTTATTTAAATAAATATCAAAATGATATCAAAGGGAATATCATTGCCTTTTTTTTTTCCCCTTAACGTCTGTTTGTAAAACATTTGCATCATGTCAGCACCTGGATTCAACAGGCTGTTAAAAAGACTTGAAATGTGAAAAACGTATGTAAATGTGTTTGTCACAACCTCGCCTCCCCAACACCTGCTGCCAGTCACGCGTTACTCCTCGTCGTGTTTCACTTCTGTGTTTCGTGCTTTTTTTTTCTGTAGGCTTGTGTGTGTGTTTTAGTTTTTATTTTTTTTCTTCAATGCTTTCACCCGCTGCTGCTTGCGCTGATGCCTCCGCTTGCGCATGGCAACCAAATTTCCACCTGACTGTTAGACACCAGACACTGTGAAAGTAAAACTCTACCCTGCGGCCTAAAAGCAAAGACATTGCATTTAGAGTTAGAGGCAACAATCTGAAGGTACGTATGACTCATTTGCAATGAATGTAGAAATGCTCAACACTGGCTAGAGAAAGAAATGACGTTAAAATGAAACACAGACTGTTTTTTTTCCTTTTTTCAGTTTCAGCAGTGAGTACTGTGCTGCCAGACATGACTCCAGACATGACATTGTATCCGCTTTTGGAGGATGAATTCGGAGCCCCCACCATCAAACTTTTGTGCATCATAAATGGCTACTTTCCGGACGCGCTGAGAGTCGAGTGGCTTCGTGATGACCGAAAGGTAGCTGCCACGCGGACCACCGCCAGGAAATATCAGCGTGTGGCGGAAGAAGCCAAAACCTTCACTCTCATCAGCGAGATTGAGCCGACTGTGAGAGAGTGGAAGAGTGGCTCGGATTTTACATGCAAGTCGATTCAAAACAAAAAAGAAAGGACAAAGTCCATCAGTATTTGTGAAAGTACGTATAAAATGGCTGTATGACAGTCGTCTCTCTTCAGTACAACATATCGTGAACAAAGTACAGTCACGTTGGTAACGCTGACCGTGTGATGTCATCTGGCAGCTCTGGCAAACGACCCCCCTTCCATCCATGTGGAGCTTCCCAGCTTCAAGGCGGTCATGACGGAAACATCTGACGTGACAGCGGTCTGCTCGGTTCGCACCGCGCTGGATGCCGTCGTTACATTGCTGGCGGAGGGCAAAACAGCCACTTATAATAACCAAGCCGGCCAGTACAACAACGCATCCCACGTCGTCAGTAATCTGACCGTATCGACCGATGAGTGGAAAAAAATGAAGAGTGTGACATGTAAAGCGGAGCACCGCTGCTTCTCACACGTTGAGGAGACCATCGTCGTGTCAGGTAGGCGGGGTGTGAGTGAAATCGACATGGTTCGGAGAGTCAAGCGCCCGCCAGACTGAATGAAGGCTGTGTTGTTGTCCGATCATGATCGACTAGAGTCCGCGGTGAACGCTCCGTCGGTGGCGATCAGGAGATCTCTTGCCGAATTGCAGAAGAACGACGAAGCCGTATTTGAATGCGACGTCACACAACTTGATGCCGTCGACCTTTACGTCACCCTTCAGGCCAATGGCGTGGATATTTCGGACAAACGCTATGTTGCACTCTCTAAAGTGCCTGGCCCACGTTCCATCAGTCCACATTTCAGCGTGCCAAAGTCGTTCGTGAAGCACGACTCGCGTTTCACCTGTAAAGTAAACCAGGGCTTCTCCAGCATCTTCCACTCCAAACCCATTGACAACGTTTTTGGTGAGAGGCTAATTCAAGAGAGCCGCTTTCCTGTTGATGCGTTAACCCTGATCAATGTCGTTATTTTATCAGCGGAGCCATCAGTGGAGCTCTTTTTGGCCCCCAGAGAAGAAGGGTCAAAGCCTCAGAGACTCCTGTGCTCCGGATGGGGCTTTAACCCTCGGATAAGATGGTACACGGGGTCTCAGCAAAGACCGCCATCAACGACCGACATCAGCATGAGTGCGGATGGGCGTGTGGCTGTGGCCAGTCGAGTAGACATCGAGCAAGAAGAATGGCAAAGTGGCAAAGAATTCACTTGTGAAGTGTCTGACGGATGGCTGAATAAAAATGTCAGAAAAACCATCAACGTCTGCTCTGGTAAATGTATTAAAAAAAACACATAACATTATCATAATGCACAAAACCAAATAATATTGAATCTAAACGTATCCATTCAATTTATCTTGACAGTAATCCCATCATCAGCTCAAAAGGTTGGAGTATATATTCAAGGACCGCCACTCACAGAGTCGCAGAAGAGGGATCAAGTGACCGTCACTTGCCTTTTGGTCGGCATGCATCTGGATGATTTCGCCATCTCCTGGAAAGTAGATGGGAAGAAATATATCCGCAATTCCCATACGGAGAAGCCAACCAGTCACGCCAATGGCACGCAGTCCCTTCGGAGCTTCCTCGATGTGTTAGCGAGTGACTGGGATGCATATAAACAAGTGTCTTGTGAGGGAAAACATAAATGTTCCAACCAGGGATACGAGGCCCGTATCAGCAAAAGCAAAGGTGTTGTTGTGTTATATTTTTGCAATTGCAGTCTTCATTGAATTGCCATCAAAGCATCAACATTGATCTGATCTTTGCTTGTGTCCCCCCCCCCTACCCAGACTCGCATCCGCCAACAGTGCGCATCATACCACCTACCATCTCTGAGCTGTCAACCTCCAATGACCTCACACTGACTTGCCTGGTTTCTGGGTTTTTCCCAGATAACAAGATAGCATACTGGGAGAAAGATGGCCAAAGACTGCCAACGAGTTCATACACCAACAGCCCTTCATGGATCGACAGCAGCAGTAGCGGCACTTTTTCAATGCTCAGCAGACTCAATGTATCAAAAAGCGAGGATCGGGGAGCCAGATATTCTTGTTCTGTCAAACATGAGTCATCGGAAACACCCGTTCGAAGCACAATTGAGAATGTGTTTGGTGAGCTCAAATTTAACCTTTGTCACATTTGATATTGTTGTACAGTGGTGCCTTGACTTACGAGCGCTTCCTACCTCTGAGTTTATGTGTAATATGAGCCGTGATCATTTTTTTATGTTTTGTGTTGTGAGCCAAATTTTTCATACAACCGAGCTTCAGATATGCCGCTGCTTGAGTCAAATGGGGAAAAAAAGGGTTCAGTTCAGTTATCTACAAAAAGATGTTCATTGTTCTGACTGATAACTTTAGAGTTGTTTTGCAACTATTCACACATGCCTACAAAAAAATTGGAACAGGGACACGTTTACCAACTTCAGTTGCTTAGCAGTTTCTGTCATCATATTTTGCAGTCCATAATGCGCCACAGAGTTTCAATGGGAGACGGGTCTGGACAGCTGGCAGGCTAGTGTCAGACTCGCACTCTTTTACTATAAAGCCATTCTGTTTAAAACATGCAGAATGCGATTTGGCATTGTCTTAATGAAATAAAAGGGGCATCCCTGGAAAATGTGTTCCTTGGCAGACGGTATGATATCCAAAACCTGTTTGTACCTTTCAGCATTATTGGCGCCTTCACAGATGTGGAAGTTACTCATGCCATTGGCACTAGCACAGCCCCATACCAGCAAACAGTAGATGCTGGCTTTTGAACTTCACGCTGATTTCAATTCAGGTGATCCGCGACTTCCGAAAACAATTTGAAATGTGGGCTCGTCAGAACACGGCATGCTTTTCCACTTTGTGAACTCCCAGAGAAGTTGGTGCTGTTTCTGAGTGCTGGTGATACAGAGTACAGTTTTCGCTTTGTGTGGTAGAGTTTCAATTTGTATTTGTAGATGGGGGGCAAAAAACCTGTAGGTTGACAATGGCAATGCCTTCTCCACAAGGATGCTGGATTTTAATGCCGTGCCGTTTCATCCTGCATTTCTGATGTTCCAGCCCCAGTCACTCCCAGCCGACCTTCAGCCGTTTTGCTGCGTGGTTCAGGCGAACTTGTGTGCCTGGTGTTCGGCTTCAGTCCCGCATCCATTAACATCTCCTGGTATCTTGATGACGCCAATGAGCTGTCTTACTTCAACACTAGTCAACCCAGCAGAGGCCCCGATGGAAAGTTCAGCATCCAGAGCCGCCTTCGCCTGTCCCAAGTCGACCTCTTACCTGGGGTGGTCCACACCTGTAGAGTGACACACGCAACCCTCACGCTGACCTTGAATGTCACAAATCCAGGTACTAATCTGTGACCGTCCTGCACATTGGTCAAAAGAACACTTTGTTTTTATAAAGCAGTGCCACAATCACCCTTTTTTAATTTTATTTTCAGTGATATTACCAGATTGCAATGTCTTGGATGACATTGCTGATGCAGTTGTCAATCAAGATATCAATGTGGAAAGCTGGTACATGTCTGCCACATTTCTTGTACTATTTCTCATCTCCATTGTGTACAGTGTCTTGGCCACCTTGGTAAAGGTAAGTCACAACAGGTTTGTGATTTCATGTTAAAATCAGTTTCATACAGATTTTGGCATATGATCTGATGTACTGTAAACTCGTAGCTAACAAACAAGTACCTGACTTTCTTCCCTTCCTTCTTTCCTCCTTCAGACTAAATAGCTGTGACAGCAGAACGTGTGCGACTGAATTCTTCTAACATGGATCATTTGCTGATTGTCGAACAATGTGTGAGGTGGCCACCAACGTTGTGGCTTGTCCGTATAAAATGATATTTCATACCAACGTATACCAAAGCAATCCAACAAATAGGATGACATCAGAGCAATGTGATTGGACATTAAGTAAATGTCATGGCATAACAAATAAACTACTAAGACGCAAATATTGTTCTTTTGTTTGATAGTTAGTTTTTCCAATTGAAAATAATCATAGAATAGTAACCTAACGGAAACACAGCCGCAGTGATTCAAACTGACCACTAGAGGGAGCCAAAGCTCGAACTTGAGCATTGGCGGCTTGAAAGCTTCACGATCACCTGAGACGCAAAACAGAAAAGAATGTTCTGCCTTGACGGTCCTCTCAGAGTATAGAGAAACATTCACTTGAAAATCAAGAGATGAGTTTTGTCTCATTATTTTTCCAACGCCTGCATATTTATACACAAGTATGTGCACACTCCCACTATGTAAACACTGTCTGTGTTTTGTGTATATGGTGGGTTTATGGAATTTCCATCAGGGAGGGATGGCACTCTGCACATCCAGGATCACTATTGGCTAGCTCTGAAATAATTTGCTTCTGTCTGCGCATGATTGGCTGGGGACCTGAGGGAGCCTGCCCAAATCGCTGACGCTGTTGCTGGGATGCGGACACAGCACACTGATGCCAACCGAATTGCCAAGGGGCCGGCAATTGGGAAGCATGGCATCAGGCCCAGCAGGCTGCCTGAGACTAGGTCACTTGTCTATGGCCACTAGAGTGTCCCATACTCAGAACAACCTGAACTTTGATTGGCCAACTCAATGCATGCTGTAGAATTCTTTTGCATATGTGGGGTCATGAGTTAGAAATGTATTGCATCAGGGTCAAAAAGTTGTAAACTATCTTATTGATCATCGAGTAGACTGCTTGGAAAAATAAACTTGACAATTGGTGGTAATAAAAAAGTTCATTCTTTGTCAGTATCTGTTTTGAGCTAAAAAGGCTTTGGGAAACAGCTCTCAATTTCCAAAGGGTGCCGACCCCAGGCATACATACTGCGTCAACACCCACCGAGGTGCATGCAAAAATGTCGAGCTGTTAATGCGCAAACACCAATTCCAGTGAAGCTGGAATGATGTTCAAATACAAAGTCAATGGTTTGCTAACAACACTTCACTGCTTCACTGTGTACTTTTTACAACTGTTTGTTGACGGACATTATACAACACAAGGATACAACTTTATTTATAATAGTGCATTTCACAACAGCTGCAGCTGTAACAAAGCACTTTACATATGACAACAAAAGAAAGGGAAAACAGTGAATAAAAACAGAAAGGAATGATACTAATTCTTACACAGTAGACACCAATTCACTCGAACAGTGACCAAAGTCGAAGGCCAAAGAGCGAAGACGTGTCTTCAAACGAGTTTTAACAATGGATAGAGGTAGACTGGGTTGATCCCATTTCAAAATTTGAAAACAAATAGAATGAACTCTAAAATGTGGAGCCATGAATAGAATTGGTGTAAAATGCGCCCTCTTGCGAGCTCCAGTTAGGGGGAAAAGCTAGTCTAGTCTAGTCTAGTCTATCCCGTAACCCCAGAGGGTCGTTGGGGCACCACAGGCGATCTGCTGACCAGCTCTCTCCATCCTTCTCTGTCTTCAACAGCTCTCATTGCCTCATTGAGTTTCAAGTGAGTCCATTCTATGATGTAATCTTCCCATCTTTTCTTTTGCCTCCCTATTCTTCTGCCACCTTGTACGGTGCCTTGCAGAATGGTCTTTGCAAGGCCTGAGGATCTGGTGACGTGTCTGTACCACCTCAGTTTCCGCTTAATGACAGTGGATAGGAGGTCATCATGTGGGCCATGGCTTGTCTGATCTTTTGACGGACTTCCTCATTAGTGACATGTTGGGTGTAGGAGATACCCAAAAGTCTTCTGTAGCATCTCATCTCCATACTCTGTATTCTCCTCTGTAGTTCTGCTGTAAGGGTCCATGTTTTGCAAGCGTAGAGAAAGATTGAGGTGACAAGTGAGCGCAGCAGTCTCACTTTTGATGCCAGACTGATGTTATTATCTTTCCATATGGGCCTGAGTTTTGCCAGGGCTGGGGGAAAAGCAGCAGCACTAAAAAGAGCGCCCCACCATTATTATTATTATTTAAGGATGGGCCAGCATGCTCGCTTGCTGATGATTCTCCAAGCCTGCAAGTCTGGAATGACGCGCTCGACTTCTTGAACCCGGAGCCATCAATGTTTCCGTGGTCCGCAGTCACCGGGGATCACGACAATCGCTATCGGAGTTCCAGTCGAAGGTGGCGAGTGAGCGTCTTGTGCCCCGGGGTAACGTGAGGGGAGGGAGGGAATAGACAGGGGGGGGGCTGGGGGGTGTCGTCTCAAGATCTAGCGGCGGCGGAAGAATTGGAGAAGGAGAAGCCAAGTGGGATGACCGGGGAGGCGGGGCGGGGGGTGTCAAGTGTGGGAGGGTCCGTTTGCGCTTCACGTCAAGGTTGCCGCCGATGATGACCGCGAAGAATCCGGCTGATACGGGACTTTGAAAGTTCGGGAGAAAGTAGGGGGCGAGTCCAGGTTACCCCGACTTCCCCAAGCCGCCTGTTGCTCATAAAGCGAGGGGGCGAAAGCCCCGCACCGTGTTCGCTCTTTGTCACCAACACGGCAAAATGCGGCGGCGGTCAGGTGTGCGTCGAGACAGCCCTCGCTAACTGCACTTGGGAAGAATTGCTCGTTGTTTTGTGCCCTCCCCCACCCCCGCTCGCTGCCGCACTGGTTCCGTCTGGCTCGCGCTCAGCTGCTGCGTGTCCCGGGATGACCTGTTGATGTCGGTAGAATGGAGACTGGCAGGGGGAGCGATTTCCCCCATCACCAAAATATTTAAATAAGCCACATTTGGGTGCTTGATAAGCGACGTCCGCAGCCGAGCTACCTCGCCCGCCTTGACAGTAAGTGCTCCGCGTGTGTTTGTGTGTTTAGGAGTGCGGACCGACGTGGAAATGTTTAATTTTTGTTGGATTGAGTGCGCACGAGGTGGATGGTGAGCCCAAAATATTTAACAGTTAGCTTTAGCCGTTAGCTACCTCGACAGGCCCACTGCGGATTGGGGAGGACGGTGATCG
The DNA here is from genome assembly GCA_026261675.1 of Hippocampus mohnikei. Lineage (NCBI taxonomy): Eukaryota > Metazoa > Chordata > Actinopteri > Syngnathiformes > Syngnathidae > Hippocampus > Hippocampus mohnikei. Next base: position 5,089,071 of record JAKGUB010000328.1, read on the forward strand.
GCTCTTGCGGTCCCACGAGACTGTCGCGACGAATGTAGTCGTTCGCGAGGAAGGGTTGGTTGGGGGTGGAGGGGGGGGGCGCTTTTGGGGATGCATTCGGAGTGCAATTTGACCGCACGACAGCCGCGGGGACAACCTGGCGCTCGCCGGGCTCTCGCTGCCAGCCCGTGGCGCCTCCCTCGCGTCGCCTACGGTGCCAGCCGACAGTCGAGAGAGCCCAGCCGGCTGGTAGACTGGCACCGAGTCCTCGTGTGCCCCTGGTTACCCAGCATGCCTTTCGGGTAAAACATACGAGTGCAGATGTTTGTGTGTAACGTCTCGATAATAACATACAGTGTGTGGGTTTGAATGCAGGAATAACCAGACACTGTCTGCCATAACTTGATGCGGGTACACGAGAACCAGGAAATCCCTGCCGAAAAAAAAATCAGCATTGTGTGCCAGCTGCAGCAATGACTCCACAGTCCAGCAGCCCGAAAGGGCTGCTTCATTTGTGAAGTGGTCACTGTCACACCACCGAATGTAGAATTTGAAAAAAGCATGCAAGTCATTCGCTAGACATGATGAAAAGCTCTCGAGTGTGCTTCGTGTTTGACCCACTTTTCCAGCCTGTCCGGTAGAGTGTTTTGATTTGAAGTTAAATGGCATTCTGGGCACTCGGTTGAACGGAAGGGCGACCTGGGATGATCCCTCTGTTCTCTTCGAGACTCGGTTGCCCCTCCTTGGTGCATAAAGACGCATGCACGCTCCGTCACATCTCTTTTACTGTCAGAGCAAACTGTGCAGCACCCCCCCCCCTCCCATGGCCCCTCCTCTCCAAACCCAGTGTTTGTGTGTCTTCATGTGCAAGCATGTGTGCACACTGCGGCTCGCCAATCCGTAAACAAGCTGTATTGTCTGTGTGCGAGTCAGTGTGCCTTTTGTGGGTTTGTTTGAGTTGGTGTGTGCGCATCTGTGTTTTAGTATGAGGGAGAGGGAGCTCGAGTGAGACAAAGAGAGCATTTCTCTTTACCCTGGAGCTTGGCGAAGTCCCAAATGAAAGGCTTTGGATATGATGGGGCTGCTCTCACCAGCCTTCACTGGTCACTCCCACCATACATTCATTTGGTTTACTTTGGATATTAAAAGATGAAGACCGGGGGGTCATTTTCAGCCTTTAGCTTCAGGCACTGACGTCGGCATCTGATACCCAACTTACAAACTAGCATTGACAACGAAACTCGACATTCTTCGGTTTAAAGAAGCAAAAGTATTGAAACAGACTTCAAAGAATCTTGTTATTATCATATTTATTTTGCATTCTCCTTCTACAGACAGAATGTTTCTGTAGATTTCTGAATTCTTTTTGCGGCATGCCGCCACCATGTCTTACATGACGGATAGTAAGGTGAGCTCATCCGAGAAAAAGACACACACACACACACACACACACACACACACACGAGTCCAAGTCATGACAATACCTCCACATTTTTACACCATTGTATGTGATCGATGAAAGCAAACTGTCTGCTGCACGTCATATTTACTCGCTAAATGGATTTGCTCTTTTCATTTTGAGATGCAGGGAGCAAGCTACGCTCAGTAAAGTAAGTTGCCGAAGTTTCGACTTGGACTGAGACAAGTTTGACTTGGGCCTGACGATTTAGTGGAAGATGCTTTGCTCCATTTAAGTAGTGATGAGGCCATTCTGCGACCAGGCTTTAATTTGTTCGGTTCTCCTTTACTTAAAAAGTATCACACGGAGAGCTGCGCTTTGTGAGAGGCATGAAACGGGCACACTGACAAAAGCATCGTTTGCAAATTGAATACATGACAGAGTGTTGTCCACAAACGCCACAGAGTTCCTTCTACCTCTTGACGGACGGATATATTACATGAGCTAACGAGTTTAAAAAAAACATCAACAAAAACATTACCTTTAGTAGTATTTGCCAGCCGGCTTGTCGTCGTGTCGTCAAATTCCCGCGTGCAAGTTTCCTTTCCAAGCTAGCCTCGCTCCACTTCGCAGTAATTAAACGCAACGTTATTTTTTTGGTCGTTATTTTAGTTTAAAGCTTCAGAGAAGATGTGTACATTTAATGTGGCGTCCATTTCAACGCTTTTCACAGCCTTCAAAGGGCAATTGGACCCGTGAAGAAAATACATTTGACACCCCTGCTCTAAATGCATATCTGGCTGCTGTCAAGGTTACATTAACATTGCCGTTTGCTTTCATTTCAGTAAAGGGTAAACAAATGTACGATTGCAAGATACAAGGTCGATTGGATCATCGAGGGTTCGATTGGCATGAGGGTTCATATGCATGGAAAAAAAAGCGCAGAGTCACTCGGATCTTCAGAGATTGCCCGACAGTGTCTTTTAGGAGGGGCGCAGTTGCAAGATGTTTGCTTTTGAAGGTACAGTGAATAGAATCATGCTATGTGCTGTTTGTCGAAGCCACACACACACGCACGCACGCACGCAGAGAACAACAACACATGACCCAGTTATCTAAGGACACTGGATTTTATGGCTCATAGAAGACAGAACATAGAACAGGCTTTCATTGAGCTCGGCCAGTAACGGCTCCTGAGAGGCCGACGTGACGTATGGGATTAATGGAATGCAGATTGTCCGCCAAATCTTGAACAAATATCGTCGTTTCGTCTGCACCTTCAATGGGGCCGTGTGAAGAATTGCGTGTGCCGGATAGCTAACGAACACTGAAGCCCCATTTATCGCCGTTCGGGGGGGGATACGTTCCAGAACCACCTGTGGTATGTGAAAAAGTGCCATATAGGGGGATGTTGATTTCGCAATGTGTTGGTTGGTGATGACGTAAGTGGTACACTCACCTGAGTTTGATGCTGGCCGCATGGGTTCACTTCCCTATTCGGTGACGGCGACGATTGTAATTGTGTACGTTTGTCTGTCTTTGTGATCGACTGTCGACCAGTCCAGGGTGTAGACCGAAATCCTGATTTGTGTAAAGCCTCCAGCCGGCATGCAGTGTAAAAGAGCGCTGTCGTGAGTCACACTCGTCTGCATTGAAAATCCTCTCGATTTTTTTTGTGTGTTTTCTTTTCCCAAACAGAGCCTTTGTTGGTGTGCATTGGCGCACCATGGCCCAGACCCTCCAGATGGCGATCCCAAACTTTGGCAACAACGTTTTAGAGTGTCTGAACGAGCAACGTCTGCAGGGCCTCTACTGCGACGTCTCCGTGGTGGTGAAGGGGCACGCCTTCAAGGTGGGCCTCTACTTTTCTCCCTTCCAAAACGTTCCATAAAGGATGGGAAGAAGGAAAATAAATCGGAACTCGCATGCGGCTTGAAGAAGAATAGCACAACTCCACGGGTAGGATCAGTTTGACACTGTTGGAAGGACAAACATGGAGACGGGTGATCAATACACTGAAAGTCAGATGGCGTTTTATCCCGCGAGAGCAACCTCACACACACATGGAAAGTGAATCGAGTGAGTTAGGCAAGTTGACACAGGCCAGGAAAGCAAATATGAAATCGGCTTTGTGATTTGCTACAATACAGTGCTATTTTTTTAAATTGAAAACGTTCAACAAAAAAGGGGCGGGGCTGAAACTTGTGAGCTCAGTCACATAATGAATTCAACTTAAAAAAAAAAAAAAAATTCTAATCGGATTGTTTGTTTTGTGAAAGGCTCACCGTGCTGTCTTGGCCGCCAGCAGTTCTTATTTCCGGGACCTGTTCAGCAACGGCGGCGGAAGTAGCGGCGGCTGCAGCGGCAACGAGGGCAGCCCCACCGTGGTGGAGCTCCCTCCGGCTGTGCAGCCGCAGAGCTTCCAACAGATTCTGGCCTTCTGCTACACCGGCCGTCTCAGCATGACGGTGGGGGACCAGTTCCTTCTCATGTACACTGCCGGCTTCCTGCAGATCCAACAGATCATGGAAAAAGGCACCGAATTCTTCCTCAAGGTAAAAAAAAAAAAAACTCCCGCGTTTGATTTCGACTTGGTGTCGATGTTTGGCCAATCATTGAGATGAACACCGGAAGATATTCATTCGCAATTAATTCCCCCCACATTATGTCAGGGCAAGATTTGATTGGTGTGGACTCTGACCGCTGGCAGCTTTGTGAGAATTTGTTAATGTGCTCACGGGATTTAATCTGCTTTGCAAGTCTGATAGTGGGAAAGCACGGGGTTTGAACGCACTGCTTAATCTGTTCATTCATTACAATGATTAATGTGGCCGTTTACCACACGCCTCACTTGCAGGTTTGCCTTCATTTTGGATTTTTCATTTTTTATTTGGTTTTTACATTGATTTAATCATATTTGGTTTTTAGAGCAGGCCTATTCGGTTTTATTGCTTTTCATTTTTTGCACTTGGTTTATTTTAGTTTTGTTAGTGTCAGTTTTTGAACGTGTGGATTATTTGTCAAGATTATAATTGACAAGCATGAAAACAAAAGCCATTTCTGCTGTAGCTATAGTTACTTTTATTAACGTAATATCATTCCGGTTAGTTTTTGCTTGTTTTATTCATTTTGTCAAACTCGACATACTTATTTGCAGCGCCTTTACACAGCGGCGGTGCACCCGTACCCGATGTGTGTTTTATGGTGACGCCGAATTTGTCGACACGCTCATTTTCAGGTCTCCTCCCCCAGTTGCGACTCCCAGGGTCTCAACGCGGAGGAGGCTCCGCCATCGCAGCCTCAGAGCCCCGTAACGCAGACGGGCACCGGCGCGGCCCGGCCCGCCGCCTGCTTGACGCCTCTCCCGTTAGTGTCACGGGTGAAGACGGAGCAGCCCGCAAGCCAACCGGAAGCCGCCGCTCATTCCGTGGTCTGCGCTCCTGTCGCCAAGCGCTTGTGGGAGGGCGGCAGCAGCCGCGACGGAGGGGGAGGAGGCTCCGGGGCAGGAGGGGGCGCCAGAAAAGCTGCGCGTTATTCCCAGGAGGCGGCGCGAGGCAGTGCCATCCAGAGCCCCGCAGCGCTCGGACTGGCCATGGGGATGGGGGCCACGGCCACCGGCCTGGCTGGCATGATGGCGGGCGGCGGGCTCAGTGGTAGCGCGAGCACCAACGGGACCTCTGCATCCGGCGTGGGCATGTCAGAGGGCGCCAGCCCGGGCACCCTGAGCACCTACGCTAGCGACTCACCCATCAGCTACCACGACGATGAAGAGGAGGAAGAGGGCACAGAGGACTGTGCTGAAGAGCAGTACAGGCAAATCTGCAACATGTACACCATGTACAGCATGCTCAACATGGGGGCCGCAGGTAACCGACAGGACATCTGATTGAATCGGCATTCGCGCGGGTGCCGCCGAGCCTCTAATGCGTCCGCGTCGTGTTTCTCTCAGCTGCCGGCGAGCGGGTGGAAGCTCTTCCCGACCACACGGAGACGCGGGGGCGCATGCGTGGCCGAGACCTCACATGTCTCCCGGCGGAGTTGATTGCCCAAATCGGCAACCGCTGTCATCCCAAACTGTACGAGGAGGGAGATCCTGCTGAGAAACTCGAGCTGGTCTCAGGTACGCGTGTCGAACCGATAGGTACCACACATAGAAAAAAAAAAAAGTTTGTGACTGACACGGTTGGGACAAAAGATGCAAAAGTGTATCTGATCTGATAAGAATGGAATACCGAAATTGAGAGATATAGAAAGGGGGAAAAAAAATCGGAGTGAATCTTCCACTGCAATGTTGAAGCGGTCAATCTATCAAATTGGTGCTCTTCTCTGGATGCGTGTCGGCAGGTACGTCTGTCTTTATTTCCCGGGCCCAGCTGATGAACTGTCATGTGAGCGCCGGGACCAGACACAAGGTGCTGCTGAGGAGGCTGCTGGCCGCCTTCTTTGACAGGTTGCTCTCCCCGCCCCGTGCCCACCTCTTGCTTTTTGGTGCCGGATGAACATTTGCTTTTTCTTATTTTTGGCCTTCCGTTCACAACCCTAACCCAGGAACACGCTGGCCAACAGCTGCGGAACCGGCATCCGCTCATCCACCAACGACCCCAGCCGCAAGCCCCTGGACAACAGAGTGCTCCATGCGGTCAAATGTGAGCATGCGTTAACGTTATTTCGCGCCAGGCAAATCGGAAGTCTGATTGGTTCCAGAGCCGGCGGCAATTAAATATATGAGAGAAGGCTCCGCTTATGTTGTGCTTCTCCTCCCCTCGTGCCAGTTTACTGCCAGAACTTTGCCACCAGCTTCAAAGAGAGCGAGATGAACGCCATCGCCGCCGACATGTGCACCAACGCCCGGCGAGTGGTGCGCAAGAGCTGGATCCCCAAGCTCAAGCTGCTGATCGCCGAGAGCGACGCTTACTCCGCCTTCCTCTCCGACGGCGTCAAAGCGGAGGACGACACCCTGGGCGCCGACCCGGCGTTCGACCCCGCCTCCCTGGAAGCCTCGGCCTCGGCCGGCGCCGAGTCGGGCGGCTCTTCAGGTGAATCCTTACCGGGCGTGAGCGGGGGGGACGTGGGAGCGTTATTTTGAGCGCGGCGTCGGAGGACGTTCAGCGACACGCGCGGCAGTATTTCCCACTTGCGCTTGCCTCCTCACCCTCACATGTGACTGTCTATACTACACCGCTACGGCCGTAACCGGGACACGGAAGCGACCTTTGTTTTTCTTTTCAGACTGTATAACGGAGCTTTTCGAAGGGAGGGAGCGCGTGAGAGGGCACCCGGCTGTCCTCTGCCTCTCCTTGTCCTTTTAAGGAGTGTCAGCACATTGGTTGTCGCATATGAAATACATTCCCAGTAGTGCCCGGTGGTACGAGTTGATGGCGGAAACCTGAGGAGGGGAGGGTGCACGGCGAGGTAGCCACTTAGTTATGGAACTGGAGCATTTATTTGGATAGACTTGATATCCAGCTTGAAGTCCAAGCACTAGTTTTGGCCTATTCGTGCGTGTGCAATTGTACCATACTTGTAACGACTGGACTGCACCCATGACACTACTGCGCCCAACTACAGTAGAACTCCTCTACAATGAAATCATGGTTGCAGCCAGACATTTTTCACAACAGGGGACTTTTCACTATAGCAAATTTGATCTCAGACGTACACACACACACACACACACACACACACACACACACACACACACACACACACACACACACACACACACACACACACACTAAAACATATAAACCTATTTGACACTTCAATTCAATGCACCAGTAGGATTATCTGAGTACATGGACCTCCAAGTGAATATCAAGGCTATCGATTAAATGCTCCAAAGGCTCTCCGTCGTTTGTAGTTTGTATTGAATGTAAGCGTTGGTGGCATTTTTTTTTTCTTAACCGCCGTGTGAGAATGCCTACTTTTGTTCCACAAACTCCCAAAATGAGCGTGCCAGTAAGTGTGTGTGTGTGTGTATGCGTGTGTGTTTGTGTGTGTGTCCTCCAATTTGTTCTTCCACTTATCGATCTTCAAGGTTTCGTGCCCTCCCCACCACAACTGAGTTCGACCAATCTACCTTTTGTTGTGTTTTACTGTGCAGTGTTATATAAATACTCACCCCCGCCCCCCCATCTTTGTTTTGTATATTTTTAGCAAGCTTGACCGGCGATCAGAGTGACTGGGAGCAGGTTTTTACTGAGATGACTCCACTGAAAATTTTTGTGGTCAACAGGTAATGAAAAGATGGTCATATTTTTAGAAGAGAAGCTATATTTGTACGCGTGCCCACCCGCGCGCTGCGACGGGGGGACGGGGGGGGGATTGTTTTAAATTCTCGACGTTTGGTTGAAGGAGGCGGCGACTACTGAGGTGAAATGCTAATTTTATACAGTGGAAAGAAGTATGACGCGGCATCATGGTGAATAATTGGTGGTTGTCTTCTGGTGCGGTACGGATGGAATGGGCAGTGGAACTGCTACTTTTGACGCATTTCATCTTCTGTTGATGAGCCGAAAAGCAGGTAGACAGAATCAGTTGGCTCGACTGTTTTGACAATGACGTGCAGGGAAGTTAAGGCCCCCCAAAATGACTACTGTACTTTGTATTCTAATCGTGTTCCGGGTGGGGTAGGTCATATTTGTGGAATTGTGGAATGTGCCTTTACAATGGAGAACAATAAGCGGAATTTTGCTCGGTACGAAAGACGTCCGCAGCAAAATCGCTCTGGTTGACTTTTCTTGGTGTTTGTGTGGATGTGAAGGAGGAATCGGTGTGTTGATACCTTTTTATTTTGGAGGTCCTTCCATATGAGGCAGGATGGAGGTTTTCGCACCTTAGGGAGAAGAACCGGCGGTTCGTGCACCTTATTGACAAGTGATGTGTTGAGGTAGAATTTGTCCTTTCCTCCCTCCAATCTGCACGCGGTTCAGTTTTAAGTGGCAAGATGACACGCCGATGATTTCAATGTTCCTGTTACTGAATGACTTTGTTACTGAGACTGTGCGGAGCGTCGCACGCGTCTTCAGGAAAACCCTCAACGCGCTGACACGTCGGACGCAAAGGTGTTTTTTTTTTTTTCTTCCTCAAGTGTTAACGCGAGTGGCTTGCTGTGCTTCTTTTTCCATTCCTGGCCAGCTCAACCTCACTTAAAATACGCATCACCCCCATTCATCCTTTTTGAAACCACAAGAATGTGTGTTGTGAGATTTAAAAGAAAAAAAAATGCAAAGAGAGATGCAGTACTTTTGGGATGAAGCAGTAAATAACTACAAAACCTCATACGAGCACTCCACTTACCTCTGCAGAAATCTTTTGAAGACTGTTGTGCTTCCCGGTGTTTTGTTCACCTCCACCACAGCATCAGCAGCCTTGTGCTTGGACTCAAATTTCAAATGCTCACTGGCTTACTACTATTTTCTCATGTGTGTGTGTTTTGTTGTAGATGTGACATTTATTTGTTGTCTGTTTTGAATTGAGTTAAGACAACTCCCCCAGTCAGCTTTACTCTGCTGCCAATCTCCCATGTTGGTATAAATTAAGCTAGTTTTAGAACGGGGTCTGTGGGCTACTCGTGGTCCTCTAGGGCGCGTTTTAGACAAGCTAGCAAACGAGTTGAGACTGAGTCAACAGCGCCAAGTCGTGGACTCCCCCCCCCCCCCCATTAATCAACAATCAGTTCCCCACAATCAACAAATGTCTTCGCAAAGAGTTTTGATGCTCATCGCCCTTTTGTAAGTCGTCGGCATACCTCCACTGTTGCAGTCAGAGAAATGCCCTTCAGTTTTGCACTGAATTTTCCTCTTCTCCCACTGCTCAAAACCAAGAACGTTGGCAGCGGGAGACGTGTGACTAATAACGAGGTCCTAAATCAGCATCGCACAGATGCACTGACTGATCCGGATTCCCTTCTAACTGATGACTCATTGGCTCCCGCGCTGCAGTAGTAGCTGTGAATCAGCAGTCTTTTCCTAGGAAGCAAGCGTTTGCTCGCTTTGACGTCAGCGGTCCGGGCAGAGTGCGGGATTTCGTCCGTGGCCTCGCCCACTCCAAACTTCAAGGTGAACCTTTCTGTGAGAGCCTTCATCTTCACTGTCTATCGACTAGAAGCTTTGCGAATGAGTGTCCGTTTTATTTTATTTTTTTCGTCCCTCAAAATGTGTTTACACTCCACACACGTCAACCTACACACATGAACGGATGATGTGTAGCTTGGCATGGAGATCCTAGTGTCACACAACGGTACATATATAAATATGATATATATATATATATATGTATAGAGGAATACTGTATATAACGCATAGACACACGTAGAGGTAAGGTTGTTTGTTGTCCACTCACAGCATGAGGTGTATCCAGTATTTTCCCTGAAATACGGCGCTGCTTGATCACAACCCGCACAGTAACTGGCTTGGCCCCTCGCCCCCCGTGTCAAACCCTGCAGCGCCGTCACCTCTCCACCTCTTCTTTCTGTGTTCCAAGTGCCAATAACTTTGTGAAAGCCCTGTAACTGTGACCCAACATTATTGACGGTAATTGCACATTAACAAACTGTAAAATAAAGACATGTCCAAATGGAGTCAATGATGAATATCTTAATAAAAGATTTGTAACAAGTTCTCTCTTCAAGTCTATTTTTTTCCATGAGTTATTGTACTTTTAGGGGAGCATTTGTTAGACTTTTAGCAATTAAAAAAAAAAAACATTATTAGGGATCCTGTTTCACTGTGGAAATCAACAATCAGTACTACTACTATGATCGATTTTTTCCCTGTCAGTTGGGAATGACAAATGAGAAATGTATTCGCGATATTTTAGTATATTAATCTGTCAGTGATAAAATATAATATAATACCTTCATGTGATGTCCATTTTTTGCTTTCCACGTAGTATTTTATTTATTTTTTATTTTTTAAATAAGTCTTTCTTTTGAGGATAAGCGGATCGGAAAATGGATGAATGGATAATTTATTTAGATCGTGTATGGAAGCATCCTTTTCATTTTGTTGACTCGCAATTTTCTATTTACAAGGCAGTGCTGCCCTCTTTAGGTGAGCAAACAGAATGCAGGCAACTCTCTGACTATCGAGTAGTGATGGGATTTTCGGCCCTTTTCGGTGGTCCGGTTCATTTGGACCGGCTCAGTGAAAAGAGCCAATTCTTTTTGACTCTCAACGGCTCTTTTAACTTTAGCTACTCCTTGCTTTATTTTAAATTTGCAATCAACAAAACAAAATACTTCAACTTGGAATACTTCAATTTGTCCAGACTTTGAGAACACCCTCTCTGACGGGACAGATGTTGCTACAATGCACAATCTACTCTCCATTACTTTGATCAAACGGGGGTAGACGGAAGGTCGGTATTTCCACCAGCTCAGTGGATCAGCTGCCCTTGAAATCTGTGGTTCTTCAAGATATGCCCTAAAAATTAGCGTTTTGAGTTTTTGCACGCTTGGCTAATACTGTAAAGTATTCACATGTCCTTGATAGCGTCTGCTGTGTTGGGTCTGTCTCAGTGACAGATTGAGGCTGCTGTTGTCGTCTTCTCTGATCAAAACAATGTTGTCTTTTCCTCTGATCAAAACAGCGTCTTCCCCAAGCGGATATTCCACGAATTGGACCTAATTAAAAATATTAATTCCGTGTCTTTTGTGCATTTTTTCACTTTTAAATTATCCTGCGGGCCTGATCAAACCTCCTTGCGGGCCGGTTCCGGCCGTATGTTATACACCCCTGATGTATAGTAAGGCGTTTTTGCCGAAAAAAACGACCATGTATAGTAAGGCGTTTTTAGCCGAAAAAAAAGACCATGTATAGTAAGGCGTTTTGAACAAAAAAAAAAAAACGACCATGTATAGTAAGGAATTTTTAATAAAAAAAAACGACCATGCATAATAAGGCGTTTTTTGACGAAAAAACCGACCATGTATAGTAAGGCGTTTTTAGACGAAAAAACGACCATGTATAGTAAGGAATTTTTAATAAAAAAAAATGACAATGCATAGTAAGGCGTTTTTAGCTGAAAAAACGACCATGCATAGTAAGGCGTTTTTTGACGAAAAAAACGACCATGTATAGTAAGGCGTTTTTAGCCGAAATAAACGACCATGTATAGTAAGGCATTTTAACCCCAAAAAAACAACCATGTATAGTAAGGCATTTTTAGCTGAAAAAAACGACCACTTATAGTAAGGCGTTTTTAGACGAAAAAAACGAGCATGTATTGTAGGCCGTTTTAAGCCCAAAAAACGACCATGTATAGTAAGGCGTTTTTAGCCCAAAATAAAGATCATGTATAGTAAGGCATTTTAACCCAAAAAAACCAACCATGTATAGTAAGGCATTTTTAGCTGAAAAAAACGACCACTTATAGTAAGGTGTTTTTAGACGAAAAAAAACGAGCATGTATTGTAGGCCGTTTTAAGCCCAAAAAAACGACCATGTATCGGAAGGCATTTTTAGCTGAAAAAAACGACCATGTATAGTAAGGTGTTTTTAGCCAAAAAAACGACCATGTATAGTTAGGCGTTTTGAGCGAAAAAACCGACCATGTATAGTAAGGCGTTTTTAGACGAAAAAACGACCATGTATAGTAAGGAATTTTTAATTAAAAAAAATGACAATGCATAGTAAGGCGTTTTTAGCTGAAAAAACGACCATGCATAGTAAGGCGTTTTTTGACGAAAAAAACGACCATGTATAGTAAGGCGTTTTTAGCCGAAATAAACGACCATGTATAGTAAGGCATTTTAACCCCAAAAAAACAACCATGTATAGTAAGGCATTTTTAGCTGAAAAAAACGACCACTTATAGTAAGGCGTTTTTAGACGAAAAAAACGAGCATGTATTGTAGGCCGTTTTAAGCCCCAAAAAACGACCATGTATAGTAAGGCGTTTTTAGCCCAAAATAAAGATCATGTATAGTAAGGCATTTTAACCCAAAAAAACCAACCATGTATAGTAAGGCATTTTTAGCTGAAAAAAACGACCACTTATAGTAAGGCGTTTTTAGACGAAAAAAACGAGCATGTATTGTAGGCCGTTTTAAGCCCAAAAAAACGACCATGTATCGGAAGGCATTTTTAGCTGAAAAAAACGACCATGTATAGTAAGGTGTTTTTAGCCAAAAAAACGACCATGTATAGTTAGGCGTTTTGAGCGAAAAAACCGACCATGTATAGTAAGGCGTTTTCAGCCGAAAAAAACGACCATGTATAGTTAGGCGTTTTGAGCGAAAAAACCGACCATGTATAGTAAGGCGTTTTCAGCCGAAAAAAACGACCATGTATAGTAAGGAATTTTTAATTAAAAAAAAAAGACCATGCATAGTAAGGCGTTTTTAGCTGAAAAAACGACCATGCATAGTAAGGCGTTTTTAGACGAAAAAAACGACCATGTATAGCAAGGCGTTTTTAGCCGAAATAAACGACCATGTATAGTAAGGCATTTTTAGCTGAAAAAAACGACCACTTATAGTAAGGCATTTTTTGGACGAAAAAAACGAGCATGTATTGTAGGCCGTTTTAAGCCCAAAAAACGACCATGTATCGGAAGGCATTTTTAGCCGAAAAAACCCACCATGTATAGTAAGGCTTTTTTCGATGAAAAAAAACAACCATGTATAGTAAGGCGTTTTTAGCCAAAAAAACGACCATGTATAGTTAGGCGTTTTGAGTGAAAAAAACAACCATGTATAGTCAGGCGTTTTCAGCCGAAAAAAACGACCATGTATAGTAAGGCGTTTTTTGCCGAAAAAAAGGACCAGGTATAGTAAGGAGTTTTTAGTCGAAAAAACGACCAAGGACAGTAAGGCGTTTTTTGCCGAAAAAAAGGACCATGTATATAGTAAGGCGGTTTTAGCCGACATAAACGACCATGTGTAGTAAGGAGTTTTTAGCGGAAAAAAATGACCATGTATAGTAAGGCGTTTTTTGCTGAAAAAAATGACCATGTAAGGCTTTTTTAGCCCAAAAAAACAACCATGTATATAGTAAGGCGTTTTAGCCAAAAAAAAGGACCATGTATAGTAAGGCGTTTTTTGCCAAAAAAAACGGCCACGTATATAGTAAGGCGTTTTTAGCCGACATAAACGACCGTGTATAGTAAGGAGTTTTTAGCGGAAAAAAAACGACCATGTATATTAAGCCGTTTTTTGCCGAAAAAAAAACGACCATGTATAGTAAGGCGTTATTTGCTGTAAAAAAAATGACCATGTATAGTAAGGCATTTTTAACAAAAAAAACGACCATGTATAGTAAGGCGTTTTTCGAAAAAATGACCATGTATAGTAAGGCATTTTTAACAAAAAAAACGACCATGTATAGTAAGGTGTTTTTTTCCCGAAAAAAACGACCATGTACAGTAAGGCGTTTTTTGCCGAAAAAAACGACCATGTATAGTAAGGCGTTTTTAGCCGAGGCCTTAGTCCCATATAAGCACGGATGGACACGGCAGTCCCGGAAAGTGCCGGATCCCGCCGGATTAAGATCCGGGATGATCCGTGCTCTTTCTGGGGTTTTCGGTCGTCCAAAAACCATCACGCCGGTGGTAACACGGCAGCTACACGGTCGAACCCGTACAAACACGGCAGCAACACGGAATCAACACGGTGCCCACACGAATGACCAAGGATCGGCACGGACAGTCAAGGCAGAGCGGCGGAATAACACGAACCTACACGGCAGTGACACGAACAGTTCACGGACCAACACGACGCCTACACGAATCATCCCGGCGCCTACGGCGGCGACCACGAACACACGGTCCACGGACCGTCAAGAACGTGTATAAAAGCTGGCTAATTTCGGTTGTTCAAATTTCCCCTATTTATATGAGCATGAGCCATCGTCCGTGTTATCCGTGTTCCTCCGTCATAGTCCGCATTAGTCCGTGTTTTCACCGTGTTTGCACCGTGAACGTCCTTGTTGCCACCCTGTCTATCCGTCATCGTCCGTGATATTCCTTGTTCTTCCATGATAGTCCGTGTATCCGCCGTGTTTCAACCGTGTTGTATCCGTTTTGCACCGTCTTCGTCCGTAGTAGCTCCGTGTTGATCCGTGAGGTAGTCCTGAGTTGACACTGTCCGGCGTAGTCCGTGTAACCACCGTGAAAGTTCGGAGACAACCGTACCTCTGCCGCCAGGATTCTTGATGGTCCGGGTGTGAATTTTTCCCGGACTGTCAGGACATACACGGACAAACACGGCAGGGATACGACTGTCCCGGACTCTACGGCAGCTACACGGACCTACACGGCAGCTACGCGGACCTACGGTTGTTGCCAACTCCCGGACCTTCACGGACGAACACGACAGTTTTGAACTTCCCAAAACCACCGTGTTGGCCTCCCGAGCCCAAGGACAACGTTCCAGGACGAAGAGGGTTCACCGCGGAGCTACACGGCGGCTACACGGTCCACACGCCGGATCGTGCCGGATGTGGTCCGTGTTGATCCGGCACCTATATGGGACTAAGGCCTGAAAGAAATGACCATGTATAGTAAGGGGTTTTTAGCCGAAAAAAACGACCATGTATAGTGAGGCGTTTTTTGCTGAAAAAAATGACCATGTATAGTAAGGTGTTTTTAGTTGAAAAAAACCGACCGTTTTTAGCTGAAAAAAAAACCGACCATGTATAGGAAGGCGTTTTTGTCCGAAGAAAACGACCATGTATACTAAGGCGTTTTTCACCGAAAAAAAACGACCATGTATAGGAAGGCATTTTTAGCCGAAAAAAACCACCATGTATAGTAAGGCGTTTTTAGCCGAAAAAAACGACCATGGATAGTAAGGCGGTTTTTGCCAAAAAAACGACCATGTATAGTTAGGTGTTTTTAGCCAATAAAAACAACCATCTATCGTAGTGTAGAGGTACAAGCGCAGGCTTTCCATCGAGGGAATGAGGGTTCAAACCCCGCTCAGTGATGTGTGAAAATACAACACCAAAAGTGAATTTACTTTTTCCTGCAAACCCTCCATAGTGCATGTCAAATACACCAATAGTGCAGATCAAGTCACAGTCACTGGCGGTGTAGAGGGACATGTGCTGGTGTTCGGCCCAGGCAACCCGGTTCAAACACTGTCAGTGACTTGTGAAAGTACAAGACCAAACATGAATTTACTTTTTCCTGCAAACCCTCCATAGTTAATGTCAAATACGCCAATAGTGCCAAATCAAGTCACAGTCACTGGTGGTGTAGAGGCACACATGCCAGTGTTCGGTCCAGTCTAACCCGGTTCAAACCCAGCTCATTGTATAGCAAGGTGTTTTTAGCCAAAAAAAACGACCATGTAAAGTAAGGCATTTTTAACAAAAAAAATAACCATGTATAGTAAGGCGTTTTTTGCTGAAAAAAACGACCATGTATAGTAAGGCGTTTATAGCTGAAAAAAATGACCATGTATAGTAAGGCGTTTTTCGCCGAAAAAAACGACCATGTATAGTGAGGCGTTTTTTGCTGAAAAAAATGACCATGTATAGTAAGGCGTTTTTAGTCGAAAAGAACTGACCGTTTTTAGCCGAAAAAAAACCCGACCATGTATAGTAAGGCGTTTTTGTCCGAAAAAAACGACCATGTATAGTAAGGCGTTTTTCACCGAAAAAAAACGACCATGTATAGGAAGGCGTTTTAACCCCAAAAAAACAACCATGTGTAGTAAGGCGCTTTTTGCCGCAAAAAACGACCATGTATATAGTAAGGCGTTTTTGGCCGAAAACAACGACCATCTATAGTAAGGCGTTTTTAGGTGAAAAAACGACCATGTATAGTAAGGCGTTTTGCGAAAAAGCGACCATGTATACTAAAGCGTTTAACCCCAAAAAAACAACCATGTATAGTAAGGCGTTTTGTCTGAAAAAAAAGCGACCATGTATAGTAAGGCGTTTTAAGCCGAAAAAAACGACCATGTATATAGTAAGGCGTTTTGAACAAAAACAACCATGTATAATAAGGCGCTTTTGCTGAAAAAACGACCATGTATAGTGAGGCGTTTTTGCGAAAAAGCGACCATGTATAGTAAGGCGTTTTAACCCCAAAAACAACCATGTATAGTAAGGCGTTTTAGCGAAAAAACGACCATGTATAGTAAGGCATTTTAACCCAAAAAAACAACCATGTATAGTAAGGCATTTTTAGCTGAAAAAAGCGAGCACTTATAGTAAGGCGTTTTAGGCGAAAAAACGAGCATGTATTGTAGGCGTTTAAGCCCAAAAAGCGACCATGTATCGGAAGGCATTTTAGCTGAAAAACGACCATGTATAGTAAGGCGTTTTTAGCGAAAAAACAACCATGTTTAGTATGGCGTTTTTAGCCGGAAAAAACGACCATGTTTAGTCTGGCGTTTTTAGCCGGAAAAAACGATCATGTATAGTAAGGCGTTTTTAGCCGAAAAAAATTACCATGTTTAGTCTGGCGTTTTTAGCCGGAAAAAACGACCATGTATGGTAAGGCGTTTTTAGACAAAAAAACGACCATGTATAGTAAGGCATTTTTAGCCGAACAAAATGACCATCTTTAGTATGCCGTTTTTAGCCGGAAAAAACGACCATGTATAGTAAGGCGTTTTTAGCCGGAAAAAACGATCATGTATAGTAAGGCGTTTTTAGACAAAAAAAACGACCATGTATAGTTAGGCGTTTTTAGCCGAAAAAAACGACCATGTATAGTAAGGCGTTTTTAGCCGAAAAAAACAACCATGTATAGTAAGGCGTTTTTAGCCGAAAAAAACGACCATGTTTAGTATGGCGTTTTTAGCCGGAAAAAACGACCATGTATAATAAGGCGTTTTTAGCCGAAAAAAATTACCATGTTTAGTCTGGCGTTTTGAGCCGGAAAAAACGACCATGTATAGTAAGGCGTTTTTAGACAAAAAAAATGACCATGTATTGTAAGGCGTTTTTAGCCGAAAAAAATGACCATGTTTAGTATGCCGTTTTTAGCCGGAAAAAACGACCATGTATAGTAAGGCGTTTTTAGCCGAAAAAAATTACCATGTTTAGTCTGGCGTTTTTAGCCGGAAAAAACGACCATGTATAGTAAGGCGTTTTTCGCCGAAAAAATGACCATGTTTAGTCTGGCGTTTTTAGCCGGAAAAAACGACCATGTATATATAGTAAGGCGTTTTTAGACAAAAAAAATGACCATGTATAGTAAGGCGTTTTTAGCCGAGAAAAAACGACCATGTATAGTAAGGCGTTTTTAGCCGAAAAAAACAACCATGTATAGTAAGGCGTTTTTAGCGAAAAAGCGACCATGTTTAGTATGGCGTTTTTAGCGGAAAAAAGCGACCATGTATAGTAAGGCGTTTTAGCCCCAAAAAGCGACCATGTATAGTAAAGCGTTTTTAACCGCCAAAAGCGACCATGTATAGTAAGGGTTTTAGGCGAAAAAATGACCATGTTTAGTATGGCGTTTTAGCGGAAAAAAGCGACCATGTATAGTAAGGCATTTTTAGACAAAAACGACCATGTATAGTAAGGCGTTTTTAGCGAAAAAACGACCATGTATAATAAGGCGTTTTAGCGAAAAAACAACCATGTATAGTAAGGCTTTTTTAGCCGGAAAAAACGACCATGTATAGTAAGGCGTTTTTAGCCCCAAAAAAACGACCATGTATAGTAAGGCGTTTTTAGCCCAAAAAAAACGTCCATATATAGTAAGGCGTTTTTAGCCGAAAAAAACGACCATGTATAGTAAGGCGTTTTTAGCCGAAAAAAACAACCATGTTTAGTATGGCGTTTTTAGCCGGAAAAAACAACCATGTATCGTAAGGCGTTTTTAGCCCAAAAAAAACGTCCATGTATAGTAAGGCGTTTTTAGCCGAAAAAAACGACCATGTATAGTAAGGCGTTTTTAGCCCAAAAAAAAATGACCATGTTTAGTATGCCGTTTTTAGCCGGAAAAAGCGACCATGTATAGTAAGGCGTTTTTAGACAAAAAAAACGACCATGTATAGTAAGGCGTTTTTAGCCGAAAAAAATGACCATGTTTAGTATACCGTTTTTAGCGGAAAAAACGACCATGTATAATAAGGCGTTTTAGACAAAAAAGCGACCATGTATAGTAAGGCGTTTTAGCCCAAAAACGTCCATGTATAAAAGCGTTTTTAGCGAAAAAAAGCGACCATGTATAGTAAGGCGTTTTTAGCGAAAAAGCGACCATGTATAGTAAGGCGTTTTTAGCCCCAAAAAACGACCATGTATAGTAAGGCGTTTTTAGCCCAAAAAACGTCCATATATAGTAAGGCGTTTTTAGCCGAAAAAAACGACCATGTATAGTAAGGCGTTTTTAGCCGAAAAAAACAACCATGTTTAGTATGGCGTTTTTAGCCGGAAAAAACAACCATGTATCGTAAGGCGTTTTTAGCCCAAAAAAAACGTCCATGTATAGTAAGGCGTTTTTAGCCGAAAAAAACGACCATGTATAGTAAGGCGTTTTTAGCCCAAAACAAACGTCCATGTATAGTAAGGCGTTTTTAGCCGGAAAAAACGACCATGTATAGTAAGGCGTTTTTAGCCGGAAAAAACGACCATGTATAGTAAGGCGTTTTTAACCGAAAAAAACGACCATGTATAGTAAGGCGTTTTTAGCCAAAATTTTTAGCCCAAAATAACGACCATGTATAGTCAGGCGTTTTTAGCCGGAAAAAACGACCATGTATAGTAAGCGTTTTAGCGGAAAAACGACCATGTATAGTAAGGCGTTTTAGCGGAAAAAACGACCATGTATAGTAAAGCGTTTTAGCGAAAAAACGACCATGTATAGTAAGGTGTTTTTAGCGAAAAAAGACCATGTATAGTAAGGCGTTTTTAGCCAAAATTTTAGCCAAAATAACGACCATGTACAGAGCGCTCCCCAGGTTACGAGCGAGTTCGTTCGGACGATTGTTCATAAGGTGAATTCGTTCGTAAGTTGCTTCAGTGCTATATTTTGTCTGGAATGTATGTTTAAGGCTTATATTGACATCCATATAACGGGAGAGAGCTTTTAAATCACGTTCTTCAGGGCTCGAGGTTAGCTGCCCGCTAAACTAGCAGCAACTTCAGCGGGGAAGTAGGCGACGGTCGTCGACGGCGCGCCAGACGCCTCCGCCCGTTCCACCGTCACATGCCCGCCCCACGCCTCTCCCAGCGTCCGCCTTGACGTCGCCTCCGCCGTCCTCCTCCGCCCGTTCGGCACTTTCGGAAAAAGCGCGCCAATACAAAATCTAACTCTTTTTTTCGACAGACCCGTGAAAATGTTCGTATGTACCGTTTGTTTGTAACTTCGGATGTTAAGTAACTTTCGGGAGTGTCTGTATAGTCAGGCGTTTTTAGCGAAAAAACAACCATGTATAGTAAAGCGTTTTAGCCCCAAAACGCCCATGTATATTAAGGCGTATTTAGCCGGAAAAAACGAC
This sequence comes from Hippocampus mohnikei, assembly GCA_026261675.1. Lineage (NCBI taxonomy): Eukaryota > Metazoa > Chordata > Actinopteri > Syngnathiformes > Syngnathidae > Hippocampus > Hippocampus mohnikei. The sequence continues at coordinate 5,108,849 of JAKGUB010000328.1, forward strand.
CATGTATTGTAAGGCGTTTTTAGCCAAAATTTTTAGCCCAAAATAACGACCATGTATAGTCAGGCGTTTTTAGCCGAAAAAAAACGACCATGTATAGTAAGGCGTTTTTAGCCCAAAAAAACGACCATGTATAGTAAGGCGTTTTTAGCCGAAAAAAACGACCATGTTTAGTATGGCGTTTTTAGCCGGAAAAAACGACCATGTATAGTAAGGCGTTTTTAGCCCCAAAAAACGACCATGTATAGTAAAGCGTTTTTAACCGCAAAAACGACCATGTATAGTAAGGGGTTTTTAGACGAAAAAAATGACCATGTTTAGTATGGCGTTTTTAGCCGGAAAAAACGACCATGTATAGTAAGGCATTTTTAGACAAAAAAAACGACCATGTATAGTAAGGCGTTTTTAGCCGAAAAAAACGACCATGTATAATAAGGCGTTTTTAGCCGAAAAAAACAACCATGTATAGTAAGGCTTTTTTAGACAAAAAAAACGACCATGTATAGTAAGGCGTTTTTAGACAAAAAAAATGACCATGTTTAGTATGCCGTTTTTAGCCGGAAAAAACGACCATGTATAGTAAGGCGTTTTTAGACAAAAAAAACGACCATGTATAGTAAGGCGTTTTTAGCGAAAAAATGACCATGTTTAGTATGCCGTTTTAGCGAAAACGACCATGTATAATAAGGCGTTTTTAGACAAAAAAGCGACCATGTATAGTAAGGCGTTTTAGCCCAAAAACGTCCATGTATAAAAGCGTTTTTAGCGAAAAAGCGACCATGTATAGTAAGGCGTTTTAGCCCCAAAAAAGCGACCATGTATAGTAAGGCGTTTTTAGCCCAAAAACGTCCATATATAGTAAGCGTTTTAGCGAAAAAGCGACCATGTATAGTAAGGCGTTTTTAGCGAAAAAACAACCATGTTTAGTATGGCGTTTTTAGCGGAAAAAACAACCATGTATCGTAAGGCGTTTTAGCCCAAAAACGTCCATGTATAGTAAGGCGTTTTAGCGAAAAAACGACCATGTATAGTAAGGCGTTTTAGCCCAAAACAAGCGTCCATGTATAGTAAGGCGTTTTAGCGGAAAAAGCGACCATGTATAGTAAGGCGTTTTTAGCGGAAAAAAACGACCATGTATAGTAAGGCGTTTTAACGAAAAAACGACCATGTATAGTAAGGCGTTTTTAGCCAAAATTTTTAGCCCAAAATAACGACCATGTATAGTCAGGCGTTTTAGCGAAAAAACGACCATGTATAGTAAGGCGTTTTAGCGGAAAAACGACCATGTATAGTAAGGCGTTTTAGCGGAAAAACGACCATGTATAGTAAGGTGTTTTTAGCCGAAAAAAAGACCATGTATAGTAAGGCGTTTTTAGCCAAAAATTTTAGCCCAAAATAACGACCATGTATAGTCAGGCGTTTTTAGCGAAAAAACAACCATGTATAGTAAGGCGTTTTAGCCCCAAAAAAACGCCCATGTATATTAAGGCGTATTTAGCCGGAAAAAACGACCATGTATTGTAAGGCGTTTTTAGCCAAAATTTTTAGCCCAAAATAACGACCATGTATAGTCAGGCGTTTTTAGCCGAAAAAAACGACCATGTATAGTAAGGCGTTTTTAGCCCAAAAGCGACCATGTATAGTAAGGCGTTTTTAGCGAAAAAACGACCATGTATAGTAAGGCGTTTTAGCGGAAAAAAGCGACCATGTATAGTAAGGCGTTTTAGCCAAAATTTTAGCCCAAAATAACGACCATGTATAGTAAGGCGTTTTTAGCCGGAAAAAACGACCATGTATAGTAAGGCGTTTTTAGCCCCAAAAAAACGTCCATGTATAGTAAGGCGTTTTTAGCCGGAAAAAACTACCATTTATAGTAAGGCGTTTTTAGCCGGAAAAAACGACCATGTATAGTAAGGCTTTTTTAGCCGAAAAAAACGACCATGTATAGTAAGGTGTTTTTAGCCCCAAAAAAAAGACCATGTATAGTAAGGCGTTTTTAGCCAAAATTTTTAGCCCAAAATAACGACCATGTATAGTCAGGCGTTTTTAGCCGAAAAAAACGACCATGTATAGTAAGGCGTTTTTAGCCCCAAAAAAACGTCCATGTATAGTAAGGCGTATTTAGCCGAAAAAAACGACCATGTATAGTAAGGCGTTTTTAGCCAAAATTTTTAGCCCAAAATAACGACCATGTATAGTCAGGCGTTTTTAGCCGAAAAAAACGACCATGTATAGTAAGGCGTTTTTAGCCGAAAAAAACGACCATGTATAGTAAGGCGTTTTAGCCGAAAAAAACGACCATGTATAGTAAGGCGTTTTTAGCTGGAAAAAACGACCATGTATAGTAAGGCGTTTTAGCGACAAAAACGACCATGTATAGTAAGGCGTTTTTAGCCCAAAAACGTCCATGTATAGTAAGGCGTTTTAGCGGAAAAAGCGACCATGTATAGTAAGGCGTTTTAGCGAAAAAAGCGACCATGTATAGTAAGGCGTTTTTAGCCCCAAAAACGACCATGTATAGTAAGGCGTTTTTAGCCCAAAAAAGTCCATGTATAGTAAGGCGTTTTAGCGAAAAACGACCATGTATAGTAAGGCGTTTTAGCCCCCAAAAAAACGACCATGTATAGTAAGGCGTTTTTAGCCCAAAAAAAACGTCCATGTATAGTAAGGCGTTTTTAGCGAAAAAAATGACCATGTATAGTAAGGCGTTTTCAGCCCAAAAAACGTCCATGTATAGTAAGGCGTTTTAGGCGAAAAACGACCATGTATAGTAAGGCGTTTTAGCGGAAAAAGCGACCATGTATAGTAAAGCGTTTTAACCGAAAAAACGACCATGTATAGTAAGGCGTATTTAGCGAAAAACGCCCATGTATATTAAGGCGTATTTAGCGGAAAAACGACCATGTATTGTAAGGCGTTTTAGCCAAAATTTTAGCCCAAAATAACGACCATGTATAGTCAGGCGTTTTTAGCGAAAAAACGACCATGTATAGTAAGGCGTTTTAGCGAAAAACGACCATGTATAGTAAGGCGTTTTTAGCGGAAAAAACGACCATGTATAGTAAGGCGTTTTTAGCAGAAAAAACGACCATGTATAGTAAGGTGTTTTAGCCCAAAACAGACCATGTATAGTAAGGCGTTTTAGCCAAAATTTTAGCCCAAAATAACGACCATGTATAGTCAGGCGTTTTTAGCGAAAAAACGACCATGTATAGTAAGGCGTATTTAGCGAAAAAAGCGACCATGTATAGTAAGGCGTTTTAACCCCAAAAACAACCATGTGTAGTAAGCGCTTTTTGCCAAAAAAGCGACCATGTATATAGTAAGGCGTTTTGGCGAAAACAACGACCATCTATAGTAAGGCGTTTTAGGTGAAAAAACGACCATGTATAGTAAGGCGTTTTTGCGAAAAAAGCGACCATGTATACTAAAGCGTTTTAACCCCAAAAACAACCATGTATAGTAAGGCGTTTTGTCTGAAAAAAAACGACCATGTATAGTAAGGCGTTTTAAGCCGAAAAAACGACCATGTATAGTAAGGCGTTTTGAACAAAAACAACCATGTATAATAAAGCGCTTTTTGCTGAAAAAAAAGCGACCATGTATAGTGGCGTTTTTGCGAAAAAACGACCATGTATAGTAAGGCGTTTAACCCCAAAAAACAACCATGTATAGTAAGGCGTTTTAGCGAAAACGACAATGTATAGTAAGCGTTTTAACCCCAAAAAACAACCATGTATAGTAAGGCGTTTTTAGCCGAAAAAAACGACCATGTATAGTAAGGCGTTTTAGCCAAAATTTTAGCCAAAATAACGACCATGTATAGTCAGGCGTTTTTAGCGAAAAAAGCGACCATGTATAGTAAGGCGTTTTTAGCGAAAAAAACGACCATGTATAGTAAGGCGTTTTTAGCGAAAAAAGCGACCATGTATAGTAAGGCGTTTTTAGCTGGAAAAACGACCATGTATAGTAAGGCGTTTTTAGCGAAAAAGCGACCATGTATAGTAAGGCGTTTTAGCCCAAAAACGTCTATGTATAGTAAGGCGTTTTTAGCCGGAAAAACGACCATGTATAGTAAGGCGTTTTTAGCGAAAAACGACCATGTATAGTAAGGCGTTTTTAGCCCCAAAAAACGACTATGTATAGTAAGGCGTTTTTAGCGAAAAAAGCGACCATGTATAGTAAGGCGTTTTTAGCGAAAAAGCGACCATGTATAGTAAGGCGTTTTTAGCAGAAAAAACGACCATGTATAGTAAGGTGTTTTTAGCCCAAAACAGACCATGTATAGTAAGGCGTTTTAGCCAAAATTTTAGCCCAAAATAACGACCATGTATAGTCAGGCGTTTTTAGCGAAAAAACGACCATGTATAGTAAGGCGTTTTAGCGGAAAACGACCATGTATAGGAAGGCGTTTTAACCCCAAAAACAACCATGTGTAGTAAGGCGCTTTTGCGCAAAACGACCATGTATATAGTAAGGCGTTTTGGCGAAAACAACGACCATCTATAGTAAGGCGTTTTAGGTGAAAAAAGCGACCATGTATAGTAAGGCGTTTTTGCGAAAAAGCGACCATGTATACTAAGGCGTTTTAACCCCAAAAACAACCATGTATAGTAAGGCGTTTTTGTCTGAAAAAAACGACCATGTATAGTAAGGCGTTTTAAGCCGAAAAAACGACCATGTATAGTAAGGCGTTTTGAACAAAAACAACCATGTATAATAAAGCGCTTTTGCTGAAAAAAAACGACCATGTATAGTGGCGTTTTGCGAAAAAAACGACCATGTATAGTAAGGCGTTTAACCCCAAAAACAACCATGTATAGTAAGGCGTTTTTAGCCGAAAAAAACGACAATGTATAGTAAGCGTTTTAACCCCAAAAAAACAACCATGTATAGTAAGGCGTATTTAGCCGAAAAAAACGACCATGTATAGTAAGGCGTTTTTAGCCAAAATTTTTAGCCCAAAATAACGACCATGTATAGTCAGGCGTTTTTAGCGAAAAACGACCATGTATAGTAAGGCGTTTTTAGCGAAAAAAGCGACCATGTATAGTAAGGCGTTTTTAGCGAAAAAAGCGACCATGTATAGTAAGGCGTTTTAGCTGGAAAAACGACCATGTATAGTAAGGCGTTTTTAGCGAAAAAGCGACCATGTATAGTAAGGCGTTTTTAGCCCAAAAAAAACGTCTATGTATAGTAAGGCGTTTTTAGCGGAAAAAACGACCATGTATAGTAAGGCGTTTTTAGCCGAAAAAAACGACCATGTATAGTAAGGCGTTTTTAGCCCCAAAAAAACGACTATGTATAGTAAGGCGTTTTTAGCCGGAAAAAACGACCATGTATAGTAAGGCGTTTTTAGCCGGAAAAAACGACCATGTATAGTAAGGCGTTTTTAGCAGAAAAAAACGACCATGTATAGTAAGGTGTTTTTAGCCCAAAAACAGACCATGTATAGTAAGGCGTTTTTAGCCAAAATTTTTAGCCCAAAATAACGACCATGTATAGTCAGGCGTTTTAGCCGAAAAAAACGACCATGTATAGTAAGGCGTATTTAGCCGGAAAAAACGACCATGTATAGGAAGGCGTTTTAACCCCAAAAAAACAACCATGTGTAGTAAGGCGCTTTTTGCCGCAAAAAACGACCATGTATATAGTAAGGCGTTTTTGGCCGAAAACAACGACCATCTATAGTAAGGCGTTTTTAGGTGAAAAAAACGACCATGTATAGTAAGGCGTTTTTTGCCGAAAAAAACGACCATGTATACTAAGGCGTTTTAACCCCAAAAAAACAACCATGTATAGTAAGGCGTTTTTGTCTGAAAAAAACGACCATGTATAGTAAGGCGTTTTAAGCGAAAGAAACGACCATGTATACTAAGGCGTTTTGAACAAAAAACAACCATGTATAATAAGGCGCTTTTTGCTGAAAAAAAACGACCATGTATAGTGAGGCGTTTTTTGCCGAAAAAAACGACCATGTATAGTAAGGCGTTTTAACCCCAAAAAAACAACCATGTATAGTAAGGCGTTTTAACCCCAAAAAAACAACCATGTATAGTAAGGCGTTTTTAGCCGAAAAAAACGACAATGTATAGTAAGCGTTTTAACCCAAAAAAAACAACCATGTATAGTAAGGCATTTTTAGCTGAAAAAAACGAGCACTTATAGTAAGGCGTTTTTAGACGAAAAAAAACGAGCATGTATTGTAGGCCGTTTTAAGCCCAAAAAAACGACCATGTATCGGAAGGCATTTTTAGCTGAAAAAAACGACCATGTATAGTAAGGCGTTTTTAGCCGAAAAAAAACAACCATGTTTAGTATGGCGTTTTTAGCCGGAAAAAACGACCATGTTTAGTCTGGCGTTTTTAACCGGAAAAAACGATCATGTATAGTCAGGCGTTTTTAGCCGAAAAAAATTACCATGTTTAGTCTGGCGTTTTTAGCCGGAAAAAACGACCATGTATGGTAAGGCGTTTTTAGACAAAAAAACGACCATGTATAGTAAGGCATTTTTAGCCGAACAAAATGACCATCTTTAGTATGCCGTTTTTAGCCGGAAAAAACGACCATGTATAGTATGGCGTTTTTAGCCGGAAAAAACGACCATGTATAGTAAGGCGTTTTTAGACAAAAAAAATGACCATGTATTGTAAGGCGTTTTTAGCCCAAAAAAAACGTCCATGTATAAAGGCGTTTTTAGCCGAAAAAAACGACCATGTATAGTAAGGCGTTTTTAGCCCCAAAAAAACGACCATGTATAGTAAGGCGTTTTTAGCCCAAAAACGTCCATATATAAAGGCGTTTTTAGCCGAAAAAAACGACCATGTATAGTAAGGCGTTTTTAGCCCCAAAAAAACGACCATGTATGGTAAGGCGTTTTTAGACAAAAAAACGACCATGTATAGTAAGGCATTTTTAGCCGAACAAAATGACCATCTTTAGTATGCCGTTTTTAGCCGGAAAAAATGACCATGTTTAGTATGCCGTTTTTAGCCGGAAAAAACGACCATGTATAGTCAGGCGTTTTTAGCCGAAAAAAACAACCATGTATAGTAAGGCGTTTTTAGCCCCAAAAAAACGCCCATGTATATTAAGGCGTATTTAGCCGGAAAAAACGACCATGTATTGTAAGGCGTTTTTAGCCAAAATTTTTAGCCCAAAATAACGACCATGTATAGTCAGGCGTTTTTAGCCGAAAAAAAACGACCATGTATAGTAAGGCGTTTTTAGCCCAAAAAAACGACCATGTATAGTAAGGCGTTTTTAGCCGAAAAAAACGACCATGTATAGTAAGGCGTTTTTAGCCGGAAAAAACGACCATGTATAGTAAGGCGTTTTTAGCCAAAATTTTTAGCCCAAAATAACGACCATGTATAGTAAGGCGTTTTTAGCCGAAAAAAACGACCATGTATAGTAAGGCGTTTTTAGCCCCAAAAAAACGTCCATGTATAGTAAGGCGTTTTTAGCCGGAAAAAACTACCATTTATAGTAAGGCGTTTTAGCGGAAAAACGACCATGTATAGTAAGGCTTTTTAGCGAAAAACGACCATGTATAGTAAGGTGTTTTTAGCCCCAAAAAAGACCATGTATAGTAAGGCGTTTTTAGCCAAAATTTTTAGCCCAAAATAACGACCATGTATAGTCAGGCGTTTTTAGCCGAAAAAAACGACCATGTATAGTAAGGCGTTTTTAGCCCCAAAAAACGTCCATGTATAGTAAGGCGTTTTAGCGAAAAACGACCATGTATAGTAAGGCGTTTTTAGCCAAAATTTTAGCCCAAAATAACGACCATGTATAGTCAGGCGTTTTAGCGAAAAAGCGACCATGTATAGTAAGGCGTTTTAGCGAAAAAACGACCATGTATAGTAAGGCGTTTTTAGCCGAAAAAAACGACCATGTATAGTAAGGCGTTTTTAGCTGGAAAAAACGACCATGTATAGTAAGGCATTTTTAGCCGAACAAAATGACCATCTTTAGTATGCCGTTTTTAGCCGGAAAAAATGACCATGTTTAGTATGCCGTTTTTAGCCGGAAAAAACGACCATGTATAGTAAGGCGTTTTTAGCCCCAAAAAAACGACCATGTATGGTAAGGCGTTTTTAGACAAAAAAACGACCATGTATAGTAAGGCATTTTTAGCCGAACAAAATGACCATCTTTAGTATGCCGTTTTTAGCCGGAAAAAATGACCATGTTTAGTATGCCGTTTTTAGCCGGAAAAAACGACCATGTATAGTAAGGCGTTTTTAGACAAAAAAAACGACCATGTATAGTAAGGCGTTTTTAGCCCAAAAAAAACGTCCATGTATAAAGGCGTTTTAGCCGGAAAAAACGACCATGTATAGTAAGGCGTTTTTAGCCCCAAAAAAACGACCATGTATAGTAAGGCGTTTTTAGCCCAAAAAAAACGTCCATATATAGTAAGGCGTTTTTAGCCGAAAAAAACGACCATGTATAGTAAGGCGTTTTTAGCCGAAAAAAACAACCATGTTTAGTATGGCGTTTTTAGCCGGAAAAAACAACCATGTATCGTAAGGCGTTTTAGCCCAAAAACGACCATGTATAGTAAGGCGTTTTAGCGAAAAAAACGACCATGTATAGTAAGGCGTTTTTAGCCCAAAACAAACGTCCATGTATAGTAAGGCGTTTTTAGCCGGAAAAAACGACCATGTATAGTAAGGCGTTTTTAGCGGAAAAACGACCATGTATAGTAAGGCGTTTTTAACGAAAAAACGACCATGTATAGTAAGGCGTTTTAGCCAAAATTTTAGCCCAAAATAACGACCATGTATAGTCAGGCGTTTTAGCGAAAAACGACCATGTATAGTAAGGCGTTTTTAGCCGGAAAAAACGACCATGTATAGTAAGGCGTTTTTAGCCGGAAAAAACGACCATGTATAGTAAGGTGTTTTTAGCCGAAAAAAAGACCATGTATAGTAAGGCGTTTTTAGCCAAAAATTTTAGCCCAAAATAACGACCATGTATAGTCAGGCGTTTTTAGCCGAAAAAAACAACCATGTATAGTAAGGCGTTTTTAGCCCCAAAAAAACGCCCATGTATATTAAGGCGTATTTAGCCGGAAAAAACGACCATGTATTGTAAGGCGTTTTTAGCCAAAATTTTTAGCCCAAAATAACGACCATGTATAGTCAGGCGTTTTAGCGAAAAAAAACGACCATGTATAGTAAGGCGTTTTAGCCCAAAAACGACCATGTATAGTAAGGCGTTTTTAGCGAAAAAACGACCATGTATAGTAAGGCGTTTTTAGCGAAAAACGACCATGTATAGTAAGGCGTTTTAGCCAAAATTTTAGCCCAAAATAACGACCATGTATAGTAAGGCGTTTTTAGCGAAAAAACGACCATGTATAGTAAGGCGTTTTAGCCCCAAAAAACGTCCATGTATAGTAAGGCGTTTTTAGCGGAAAAACTACCATTTATAGTAAGGCGTTTTTAGCCGGAAAAAACGACCATGTATAGTAAGGCTTTTTTAGCCGAAAAAAACGACCATGTATAGTAAGGTGTTTTTAGCCCCAAAAAAGACCATGTATAGTAAGGCGTTTTTAGCCAAAATTTTTAGCCCAAAATAACGACCATGTATAGTCAGGCGTTTTAGCCGAGAAAAACGACCATGTATAGTAAGGCGTTTTTAGCCCCAAAAAAACGTCCATGTATAGTAAGGCGTTTTAGCGAAAAAAACGACCATGTATAGTAAGGCGTTTTAGCCAAAATTTTAGCAAAATAACGACCATGTATAGTCAGGCGTTTTTAGCCGAAAAAAACGACCATGTATAGTAAGGCGTTTTTAGCAAAAAACGACCATGTATAGTAAGGCGTTTTAGCGAAAAAACGACCATGTATAGTAAGGCGTTTTTAGCTGGAAAAACGACCATGTATAGTAAGGCGTTTTTAGCGAAAAAACGACCATGTATAGTAAGGCGTTTTTAGCCCAAAAACGTCCATGTATAGTAAGGCGTTTTAGCGAAAAACGACCATGTATAGTAAGGCGTTTTAGCGAAAAAACGACCATGTATAGTAAGGCGTTTTAGCCCCAAAAACGACCATGTATAGTAAGGCGTTTTAGCCCAAAAAAAACGTCCATGTATAGTAAGGCGTTTTTAGCAAAAAAACGACCATGTATAGTAAGGCGTTTTTAGCCCCAAAAAAACGACCATGTATAGTAAGGCGTTTTTAGCCCAAAAAAAACGTCCATGTATAGTAAGGCGTTTTTAGCCGAAAAAAATGACCATGTATAGTAAGGCGTTTTCAGCCCAAAAAAAACGTCCATGTATAGTAAGGCGTTTTTAGCCGGAAAAAACGACCATGTATAGTAAGGCGTTTTTAGCCGGAAAAAACGACCATGTATAGTAAGGCGTTTTTAACCGAAAAAAACGACCATGTATAGTAAGGCGTATTTAGCCGGAAAAAACGCCCATGTATATTAAGGCGTATTTAGCCGGAAAAAACGACCATGTATTGTAAGGCGTTTTTAGCCAAAATTTTTAGCCCAAAATAACGACCATGTATAGTCAGGCGTTTTAGCGAAAAAACGACCATGTATAGTAAGGCGTTTTAGCGGAAAAAACGACCATGTATAGTAAGGCGTTTTTAGCCGGAAAAAACGACCATGTATAGTAAGGCGTTTTTAGCAGAAAAAAACGACCATGTATAGTAAGGTGTTTTTAGCCCAAAAACAGACCATGTATAGTAAGGCGTTTTTAGCCAAAATTTTTAGCCCAAAATAACGACCATGTATAGTCAGGCGTTTTTAGCCGAAAAAAACGACCATGTATAGTAAGGCGTATTTAGCCGGAAAAAACGACCATGTATAGGAAGGCGTTTTAACCCCAAAAAAACAACCATGTGTAGTAAGGCGCTTTTTGCATAAAAAACGACCATGTATATAGTAAGGCGTTTTGGCGAAAACAACGACCATGTATAGTAAGGCGTTTTAGGTGAAAAAACGACCATGTATAGTAAGGCGTTTTTGCGAAAAAACGACCATGTATACTAAGGCGTTTAACCCCAAAAACAACCATGTATAGTAAGGCGTTTTGTCTGAAAAAAACGACCATGTATAGTAAGGCGTTTTAAGCCGAAAGAAACGACCATGTATAGTAAGGCGTTTTGAACAAAAAACAACCATGTATAATAAGGCGCTTTTTGCTGAAAAAAAACGACCATGTATAGTGAGGCGTTTTTTGCCGAAAAAAACGACCATGTATAGTAAGGCGTTTTAACCCCAAAAAAACAACCATGTATAGTAAGGCGTTTTTAGCCGAAAAAAACGACAATGTATAGTAAGCGTTTTAACCCCAAAAAAACAACCATGTATAGTAAGGCGTATTTAGCCGAAAAAAACGACCATGTATAGTAAGGCGTTTTTAGCCAAAATTTTTAGCCCAAAATAACGACCATGTATAGTCAGGCGTTTTTAGCCGAAAAAAACGACCATGTATAGTAAGGCGTTTTTAGCCGGAAAAAACGACCATGTATAGTAAGGCGTTTTTAGCCGAAAAAAACGACCATGTATAGTAAGGCGTTTTTAGCTGGAAAAAACGACCATGTATAGTAAGGCGTTTTAGCCGGAAAAAACGACCATGTATAGTAAGGCGTTTTTAGCCCAAAAACGACGTCTATGTATAGTAAGGCGTTTTTAGCCGAAAAACGACCATGTATAGTAAGGCGTTTTTAGCGAAAAACGACCATGTATAGTAAGGCGTTTTAGCCCAAAAACGACCATGTATAGTAAGGCGTTTTAGCCGAAAAACGACCATGTATAGTAAGGCGTTTTAGCCGGAAAAACGACCATGTATAGTAAGGCGTTTTTAGCAGAAAAAAACGACCATGTATAGTAAGGTGTTTTTAGCCCAAAAACAGACCATGTATAGTAAGGCGTTTTTAGCCAAAATTTTTAGCCCAAAATAACGACCATGTATAGTCAGGCGTTTTTAGCCGAAAAAAACGACCATGTATAGTAAGGCGTATTTAGCCGGAAAAAACGACCATGTATAGGAAGGCGTTTTAACCCCAAAAAAACAACCATGTGTAGTAAGGCGCTTTTTGCCGCAAAAAACGACCATGTATATAGTAAGGCGTTTTTGGCCGAAAACAACGACCATCTATAGTAAGGCGTTTTTAGGTGAAAAAAACGACCATGTATAGTAAGGCGTTTTTTGCCGAAAAAAACGACCATGTATACTAAGGCGTTTTAACCCCAAAAAAACAACCATGTATAGTAAGGCGTTTTTGTCTGAAAAAAACGACCATGTATAGTAAGGCGTTTTAAGCCGAAAGAAACGACCATGTATAGTAAGGCGTTTTGAACAAAAAACAACCATGTATAATAAGGCGCTTTTTGCTGAAAAAAAACGACCATGTATAGTGAGGCGTTTTTTGCCGAAAAAAACGACCATGTATAGTAAGGCGTTTTAACCCCAAAAAAACAACCATGTATAGTAAGGCGTTTTTAGCCGAAAAAAACGACAATGTATAGTAAGCGTTTTAACCCCAAAAAAACAACCATGTATAGTAAGGCGTTTTTAGCCGAAAAAAACGACCATGTATAGTAAGGCGTTTTTAGCCAAAATTTTTAGCCCACAATAACGACCATGTATAGTAAGGCGTTTTTAGCCGAAAAAAACGACCATGTATAGTAAGGCGTTTTAGCCGAAAAAAACGACCATGTATAGTAAGGCGTTTTTAGCCTAAAAAAACGACCATGTATAGTAAGGCGTTTTAGCTGAAAAAAACGACCATGTATAGTAAGGCGTTTTAGCGAAAAAACGACCATGTATAGTAAGGCGTTTTAGCCCAAAAACGACTATGTATAGTAAGGCGTTTTAGCCGAAAACGACCATGTATAGTAAGGCGTTTTAGCGAAAAAAACGACCATGTATAGTAAGGCGTTTTAGCCCCAAAAACGACTATGTATAGTAAGGCGTTTTAGCCGGAAAAAACGACCATGTATAGTAAGGCGTTTTAGCCGAAAAACGACCATGTATAGTAAGGCGTTTTTAGCAGAAAAAACGACCATGTATAGTAAGGTGTTTTTAGCCCAAAAACAGACCATGTATAGTAAGGCGTTTTTAGCCAAAATTTTTAGCCCAAAATAACGACCATGTATAGTCAGGCGTTTTAGCGAAAAAACGACCATGTATAGTAAGGCGTTTTAGCGGAAAAACGACCATGTATAGGAAGGCGTTTTAACCCCAAAAACAACCATGTGTAGTAAGGCGCTTTTGCCGCAAAAACGACCATGTATATAGTAAGGCGTTTTGGCGAAAACAACGACCATCTATAGTAAGGCGTTTTTAGGTGAAAAAAACGACCATGTATAGTAAGGCGTTTTTTGCCGAAAAAAACGACCATGTATACTAAGGCGTTTTAACCCCAAAAAAACAACCATGTATAGTAAGGCGTTTTTGTCTGAAAAAAAACGACCATGTATAGTAAGGCGTTTTAAGCCGAAAGAAACGACCATGTATAGTAAGGCGTTTTGAACAAAAAACAACCATGTATAATAAGGCGCTTTTTGCTGAAAAAAAACGACCATGTATAGTGAGGCGTTTTTTGCCGAAAAAAACGACCATGTATAGTAAGGCGTTTTAACCCCAAAAAAACAACCATGTATAGTAAGGTGTTTTTAGCCGAAAAAAACGACAATGTATAGTAAGCGTTTTAACCCCAAAAAAACAACCATGTATAGTAAGGCGTTTTTAGCCGAAAAAAACGACCATGTAGAGTAAGGCATTTTAACCCAAAAAAAACAACCATGTATAGTAAGGCATTTTTAGCTGAAAAAAACGAGCACTTATAGTAAGGCGTTTTTAGACGAAAAAAAACGAGCATGTATTGTAGGCCGTTTTAAGCCCAAAAAAACGACCATGTATCGGAAGGCATTTTTAGCTGAAAAAAACGACCATGTATAGTAAGGCGTTTTTAGCCGAAAAAAAACAACCATGTTTAGTATGGCGTTTTTAGCCGGAAAAAACGACCATGTTTAGTCTGGCGTTTTTAACCGGAAAAAACGATCATGTATAGTCAGGCGTTTTTAGCCGAAAAAAATTACCATGTTTAGTCTGGCGTTTTTAGCCGGAAAAAACGACCATGTATGGTAAGGCGTTTTTAGACAAAAAAACGACCATGTATAGTAAGGCATTTTTAGCCGAACAAAATGACCATCTTTAGTATGCCGTTTTAGCGGAAAACGACCATGTATAGTATGGCGTTTTAGCCGGAAAACGACCATGTATAGTAAGGCGTTTTAGACAAAAAAATGACCATGTATTGTAAGGCGTTTTAGCGAAAAATAAAGACCATGTTTAGTATGTCGCTTTTAGCCGGAAAAAACGACCATGTATAGTAAGGCGTTTTTAGCCGAAAAAATTACCATGTTTAGTCTGGCGTTTTAGCGGAAAAACGACCATGTATAGTAAGGCGTTTTTAGCCGAAAAAATGACCATGTTTAGTCTGGCGTTTTTAGCCGGAAAAAACGACCATGTATATATAGTAAGGCGTTTTTAGACAAAAAAAATGACCATGTATAGTAAGGCGTTTTTAGCCGAGAAAAAACGACCATGTATAGTAAGGCGTTTTTAGCCGAAAAAAACAACCATGTATAGTAAGGCGTTTTTAGCCGAAAAAAACGACCATGTTTAGTATGGCGTTTTTAGCCGGAAAAAACGACCATGTATAGTAAGTAGTTTTTAGCCCCAAAAAACGACCATGTATAGTAAGGCGTTTTTAACCGCAAAAACGACCATGTATAGTAAGGGGTTTTTAGACGAAAAAAATGACCATGTTTAGTATGGCGTTTTTAGCCGGAAAAAACGACCATGTATAGTAAGGCATTTTTAGACAAAAAAAACGACCATGTATAGTAAGGCGTTTTTAGCCGAAAAAAACGACCATGTATAATAAGGCGTTTTTAGCCGAAAAAAACAACCATGTATAGTAAGGCTTTTTTAGACAAAAAAAACGACCATGTATAGCAGACATGGGCAAACTACGGCCCGCGGGCCGGATCCGGCCCGTTGGGCTTTTTAATCCGGCCCGCCTAAGGTTGGTGCACAACACAATTAAGGTTCGATATAAATGATTGCATTCATTTCATTTGGACTTGTAATGACAGGCATTTCAACGCCAGATGGCGCAGTTACCGGTTGCAGAGCACAGGGAGGAGGGGAGACGATACGGAAGCCAGCAGTAGCGCCAACTCAAGCAACTCCCCCTCGACACGACGGAATAAGTGTGTCCGCGCCGCTATTTTCTATCATTGGATCCAAAACAGCGACATGCAAGTGACTCTTTGTTGCAGTGAGTTTTACTGCAATTGCGAACATTTTCACGCCCTGTCGATCATGGCATCTAAACGAAGAGGAAGAGTAATGGCCACGGTAGAGAAAGTGAAGTGTATCTGATTAAACGGCGGGTTACAAAATACTGAAACATTCAGGAGACGCTTTGGAGTCTGAAAGACTGAAATCTACAAGACTTTGAAAAACGAGGAAGTGATTTGTGCTCAGTCCGATTCTGGCTATTTCCATGCCCAGAGTGAATTGTGTTACGCGGAGTGAACGCCCCTCTTTTGAATGGTTTGCCCCAGCAGCACGGGAAGGGCGTGCGCTTGTTTGTACGGGGCAGTATTGAATACAGCGGCACATAAACAACACTCTGATGTCCGGTGTCTTTCTTATACAATACAATACAATACATGCTGATTTATATAGTAAATGCACAAACCATACAGAAAAAAATTGCTTGCGGCTCGACGGACAGTCGAGTAAATAAACGTTTCCTTGAATGGTTTGACTGCTATCGTGCTAAAAACCTTCCGCAAACTGGAGAGGAAGCCAGCCCCAGAACGCTAAGTATGAGCATAGAAGACTTCGAAGCGTCCCGTGTCTGGCTTCAAAAGTTCGCTACGCGACATCAGCTGAGCAACGTTGTCATGTGTGGTGATCGAGGGGAGGTCAAGTCAGAGACAATGAGTGAGTCGAAAGAAAAGCAACCAGGTCTCTTACACGTCTCATTTTGTAGCAAATAGTCCTAACTTTGTTATATTTTGTCATATACCTGTACTGCTTGCTGCAGTTTTTGGCCAACATATTGTTGCACTTTGTTGCTTGTGTTGTCACACATGTATGTTGCTCACATACTTGAACCTTCATACAGGACATATACCATAGTTGTTTCACCGTTCACATTTAAAAAAGTATGGTAATACTTGTATGCTTTTGTTCTGTTGATGTTTGGTATGGACTGTCAACATATAAATTTTTTTATATGTACCGTATCTTGTCCTGACACGGCCCACCTGTCAAATTTAGAAATCAATGTGGCCCCCGAGCCAAAAAGTTTGCCCACCCCTGATGTATAGTAAGGCGTTTTTAGACAAAAAAAATGACCATGTATAATAAGGCGTTTTCAGCCGAAAAAAATTACCATGTTTAGTCTGGCGTTTTGAGCCGGAAAAAACGACCATGTATAGTAAGGCGTTTTTAGACAAAAAATGACCATGTATAGTAAGGCGTTTTTAGCCGAAAAAATGACCATGTTTAGTAAGGCGTTTTAGCCGCCCAAAAAACGACCATGTATAGTAAGGCGTTTTTAGCCGGAAAAAATTACCATGTTTAGTCTGGCGTTTTTAGCGGAAAAACGACCATGTATATCTAGTAAGGCGTTTTTAGACAAAAAAAATGACCATGTATAGTAAGGCGTTTTTAGCCGAGAAAACGACCATGTATAGTAAGGCGTTTTAGCGAAAAAACAACCATGTATAGTAAGGCGTTTTTAGCCGAAAAAAACGACCATGTTTAGTATGGCGTTTTTAGCCGAAAAAAACGACCATGTATAGTAAGGCGTTTTTAGCCCCAAAAAACGACCATGTATAGTAAGGCGTTTTTAACCGCAAAACGACCATGTATAGTAAGGGGTTTTAGACGAAAAAATGACCATGTTTAGTATGGCGTTTTTAGCCGGAAAAAACGACCATGTATAGTAAGGCATTTTTAGACAAAAAAAACGACCATGTATAGTAAGGCGTTTTAGCGAAAAAAACGACCATGTATAATAAGGCGTTTTAGCGAAAAAACAACCATGTATAGTAAGGCTTTTTAGACAAAAAAAACGACCATGTATAGTAAGGCGTTTTTAGACAAAAAAAATGACCATGTTTAGTATGCCGTTTTTAGCCGGAAAAAACGACCATGTATAGTAAGGCGTTTTTCACCGAAAAAATGACCATGTTTAGTCTGGCGTTTTTAGCCGGAAAAAACGACCATGTATATATAGTAAGGCGTTTTAGACGTTTTAAAAAAATGACCATGTATAGTAAGGCGTTTTTAGCCGAAAAAACAACCATGTATAGTAAGGCGTTTTTAGCCGGAAAAAACGACCATGTTTAGTATGGCGTTTTTAGCGGAAAAACGACCATGTATAGTAAGGCGTTTTAGCCCCAAAAAACGACCATGTATAGTAAGGCGTTTTTAGCGAACAAAACGACCATGTATAGTATGGGGTTTTAGACGAAAAAAATGACCATGTTTAGTATGGCGTTTTTAGCGAAAAAACGACCATGTATAGTAAGGCGTTTTAGACAAAAACGACCATGTATAGTAAGGCGTTTTAGCAAAAACGACCATGTATAGTAAGGCGTTTTAGCGAAAAAACAACCATGTATAGTAAGGCGTTTTAGAAAAAAACGACCATGTATAGTAAGGCGTTTTTAGACAAAAAAAATGACCATGTATAATAAGGCGTTTTTAGCCGAAAAAAATTACCATGTTTAGTCTGGCGTTTTGAGCCGGAAAAAACGACCATGTATAGTAAGGCGTTTTTAGACAAAAAAAATGACCATGTATTGTAAGGCGTTTTTAGCCGAAAAATAAAGACCATGTTTAGTATGCCGTTTTTAGCCGGAAAAAACGACCATGTATAGTAAGGCGTTTTTAGCCGAAAAAAATTACCATGTTTAGTCTGGCGTTTTTAGCCGGAAAAAACGACCATGTATAGTAAGGCGTTTTTCGCCGAAAAAATGACCATGTTTAGTCTGGCGTTTTTAGCCGGAAAAAACGACCATGTATATATAGTAAGGCGTTTTTAGACAAAAAAAATGACCATGTATAGTAAGGCGTTTTTAGCCGAGAAAAAACGACCATGTATAGTAAGGCGTTTTTAGCCGAAAAAAACAACCATGTATAGTAAGGCGTTTTTAGCCGAAAAAAACAACCATGTTTAGTATGGCGTTTTTAGCCGGAAAAAACGACCATGTATAGTAAGGCGTTTTTAGCCCCAAAAAACGACCATGTATAGTAAGGCGTTTTTAACCGCAAAAACGACCATGTATAGTAAGGGGTTTTTAGACTAAAAAAATGACCATGTTTAGTATGGCGTTTTTAGCCGGAAAAAATGACCATGTATAGTAAGGCATTTTTAGACAAAAAAAACGACCATGTATAGTAAGGCGTTTTTAGCCGAAAAAAACGACCATGTATAATAAGGCGTTTTTAGCCGAAAAAAACAACCATGTATAGTAAGGCGTTTTTAGACAAAAAAAATGACCATGTTTAGTATGCCGTTTTTAGCCGGAAAAAAGGACCATGTATAGTAAGGCGTTTTTAGACAAAAAATGACCATGTATAGTAAGGCGTTTTAGACCCAAAAATGACCATGTATTGTAAAGCGTTTTTAGCCGAAAAAAACGACCATGTATAGTAAGGCGTTTTAGCGAAAAAACGACCATGTATAGTAAGGTGTTTTTAGCCCGAAAAAAGACCATGTATAGTAAGGCGTTTTAGCCAAAATGACCATGTTTAGTCTGGCGTTTTTAAAAAAACGACCATGTATAGTAAGGCGTTTTAGCGAAAAACGACCATGTATAGTAAGGCGTTTTAGCCAAAATTTTAGCCCAAAATAACGACCATGTATAGTAAGGCGTTTTTAGCGAAAAAACGACCATGTATAGCAAGGCGTTTTTAGCGAAAAAACGACCATGTATAGTAAGGCGTTTTAGCGAAAAAACGACCATGTATAGTAAGGCGTTTTTAGCCCCAAAAACGACCATGTATAGTAAGGCGTTTTTAACCAAAAACGACCATGTATAGTAAGGCGTTTTTAGACGAAAAAAATGACCATGTATAGTAAGGCGTTTTTAGCCGAAAAAACGACCATGTATAGTAAGGCGTTTTTAGCCGAAAAAAACAACCATGTATAGTAAGGCGTTTTTAGACAAAAAAAATGACCATGTTTAGTATGCCGTTTTTAGCCGAAAAAAACGACCATGTATAGTAAGGTGTTTTTAGCCCAAAAAAAAAGACCATGTATAGTAAGGCATTTTTAGCCAAAATTTTTAGCCCAAAATAACGACCATGTATAGTCAGGCGTTTTTAGCGAAAAAACGACCGTGTATAGTAAGGCGTTTTTAGCCGGAAAAAACGACCATTTATAGTAAGGCGTTTTTAGCCAAAATTTTTAGCCCAAAATAACGACCATGTATAGTCAGGCGTTTTTAGCCGAAAAAAACGACCATGTATAGTAAGGCGTTTTTAGCCGGAAAAAACGACCATGTATAGTAAGGCGTTTTTAGCCAAAATTTTTAGCCCAAAATAACGACCATGTATAGTAAGGCGTTTTTAGCCAAAAAACGACCATGTATAGTAAGGCGTTTTAGCCCAAAAACGACCATGTATAGTAAGGCGTTTTTAGCCTAAAAAAACGACCATGTATAGTAAGGCGTTTTTAGCCGAAAAAAACGACCATGTATAGTAAGGCGTTTTTAGCCGAAAAAAACGACCATGTATAGTAAGGCGTTTTTAGCCCAAAAAACGTCCATGTATAGTAAGGCGTTTTTAGCCGAAAAAAACGACCATGTATAGTAAGGTGTTTTTAGCCCAAAAAAAAGACCATGTATAGTAAGGCATTTTTAGCCAAAATTTTTAGCCCAAAATAACGACCATGTATAGTCAGGCGTTTTTAGCCGAAAAAAACGACCATGTATAGTAAGGCGTTTTTAGCCGGAAAAAACGACCATTTATAGTAAGGCGTTTTTAGCCGGGAGGGGGGGGGGGGGAGTATTGGAGTAGCCACTCCTACAAATTTTGGAAAACCCTGTTCTAGGTGATTTTTGTAAAAGTGCAAAACAACCTGGTGACCCAGAAATGACTCTCAGACAACCCAGTGTGCATTCTCTCAGTTTTTTTTTTTGTTAAATTGTATTTATTTATTTTTATTATTCTTTAGGAAGAGTTGCTTGGAATTACAAAATGCATTGGTAGAAATTGTGGTGAGACAGTTTGAGAGTGATCAGAGAGAAAAGAGTGTGAAAGAGACAGCGTCGGAAAGACAGAAAAGGAGAGAAAAGGACAGAGTGAGTGAGAGATCAGAGGTTCCACAGCCAAGTATTCTCCAGTTTAGTACCCCTCTCCACAAACGACAAATATCGGCAAAACACATCATCATCGTTGGATCTGCACTTCTTCTCTTTGTTGACATTTTTTTTTCCATATATGCTGTGGTGTCTTCAACATTGTGTTGTGCCTCGAGCCCATAACAGGAAAAAAAATACTCTCACCAAAGTATCCTTTGTATTTTGATCCCTTGTTTTTTTTTGTTGTTAGTTTTTTTTGGTCCTTTTTTGTAATATTTTTTGTTTTCAAAAATAGAAGAAAAAAAGGTTGCTTCTTTAAAAAAAACATCTATTTATATATCATTTTTTCAATATCTATGAATTCATTAGTCTGTTTTTCTTTTGTGTCCTGAAGATGACTGTTAACCCACAGTGTGGCATGCACATAGCACATGCAGTTCTTGAACTAGATATTTGTAAAACTTTTTTTTTAAACATTTCTATTTTTAAAATAAAAACATTGTTTTCTTCTCATTTGCGGCTTTACATTGCTCTTTGAAGACTTGGTGTGGTTAATTAGTGTGGCTTTCACTGCAGCATAGACAAAAAAAAGATGGTGATTGATCTGAGCTTTGCACGTTCCATTTATATGACAACTCACACATGCATACACACGCACGGCATCATTTTTTTTTTTTTAGGTGCACACCAGTCAAAATATACACCCCCCAAAAAATGTCCCCAAATTTAAGGTGGGATGTCAAGGGCTGTGCCGTACAAACAACAAAAAACTGCAGTTCAAACATACACACCCACATTTTTTTTTTGAGGCAGAAAGTGTGCAACCAATGAGGAAAAATGTCACTACCTCACACACATACGTGTACACACACACACACACACACACACACACACACACACACACACACACACACACACACACACACACACACACACACACACCACAAGTATTCGCTACATACCTTGTGTGCTATCTCATTCCAAAGTGTTGTGAAAAAATACTTGTCCGTGACATTCCGCTGAGGTTGGAAAGACACTGATAGGTTTATCTTTTTTTTTTAAAGTTTTTTTTTCTGGGGTGCATTCTGTGGTCAATATGTGATAAAACAGAAAATAACAGTTACACATAACGCTAAAAATGCTGACAGTGGTGTTGTAAAATGTGTTAGTCGGAGGCACACGTAGAAACACACAGAAAGAAATTCACTATATACACGTGAGGCAGACAAAGCGTTGGTGTTTTCTTGGACCATAACAAAGCCCCGACATCTTTTCAGCCCCTGACTGTGACCTTGAGTGACCTCATGTTTTTCAATTGCCCGTGTGTGTTCAAACAGACAAGGCAGACTGGTAGTGTGGCAAAATGAGCTCAAATGTTTTTTGTGTGGGCTGGGGTGGGGGGGGGGGTTGTTATCGTGAAGGTCACAGGTGGATCGGAATTTGGGAAATACAGGACCTGGGATGTTTTTCTTCAAACAGTTTCTGGATCAGAGCAGGCCAGGGTCTAAAGCAAACTGAGCTAATAATTGGGATGCATTTTTCAAACATTAAATATACCACGTGTCCGAAAAGTCACTTCCTTTTTTTCGTATTTCGTTTCAGGTAATGATTCAAACACACGCAAGGCCAGCAGCATTTGACGGAATTGCAGTTCCATAAGCATCTCAATTGCTTGCTCATGAATGACATTGGAGCGGCTTTGCAAAATTGTCACCAGGCCACTAAAATCAAGGTTATGCAAATTAATGAAAACTATGGACAAAAGCTAACAAGTAAAAGTGTTCAATCATTGACATTAACAAAATAAAGTCAAAACAAGTGCTTTTAAAATAAATGATAATGGGCAATTGCAAAGCCATGGCAAGGGAATGATACGCTTTCAAAAACTGCTAAACCGAAGCTGCCAAATGCTGATGGGCTCACTGTCCCTCCCTGGTCTAAATTTACTGCCAAACTAAAGCTAAAAGGAGAATTACACGTGGATTTTAAAGAACATAGCTGAGCCTATAGTTGCCTAGCTTAATGCTAATGCTGACACATGCTGGGGAAATACTTGGATACAGTCTGTCTTACACTGCCCCCAGGTGGCCAAACCGGGCAGCAGCACAATGGCCATTCAAATGAATTCTGAAGAAATCTTTTAAAATTGATTTGATTCCATAAGAACTGTAGGTTTTCCACGTTAAAGTCCAGTACTATAGAATACTATTTCTCACACTTAAAAAAACAAAACACATTACACATTTTCGGTTGCGTTTTTTTTTTTTGGAAGGCTGGACCAAATTAATGGCATTTCACTTGCGAAAGATGATTTGAAAAATGATTTATATGAGTCAAGGAGCAAATGTGGATTCCAAGGCAGCACTTTATGGGAAGACTGACTGTGGCTATGCAAGGCGACTTCTTGTGTCCCTGGAACTGATAATTGATCTTAACTTGTTTTTTAATTGATAAAATTTGAAATCACTGAATAGACTGTGGTCAACCTGGAGGTTCCAGTGTAGCATTAAGATGAAAAACTACTTTGGCAACCTCATATATTGAAGAAAGTCCGACTCCCATAGCTGCACCCCAGGCTTTGAAAAGTGGCTATGTTATGGTCAAAGAAAACAACCAGTTTCTCTCCATTCTCCACCTTTCTGTCCGTCATTCTCTTTCCGCAGCGTTGGGAAGAGCTCGGAAATGTTTCCAATAAAGACGAACGCTGCCACATCCACTTTACCCTGCTTGCCAAGTTTATCACTGTAAGATGATCACTTTTGTTAGAAAAGTTCAGAAGAAAAAAGTGCATTTCCATCTGTATGAGTGGCAGGCATTTGGCACACAACATGGAGACACGCAAGCAAAAAGTATTTTTTTTCTTTTCTTACAATGACACGTAACTTCTTTCTATGACCTTTTTGAGTGAATATGAGATTATCAAGAGAGGAATGTCAAAAAAGGGGAGAAAGAGAGAGAAACCGAAAGGTAATTTAACCTCCAAAATCTACAGGCTACAACAGGAAGAAAAATGTCCCTCTCCCTGACATACGGTAGATTCTCTGTGTTGCTCGTATTCTCTCTCCTTTTTTTTTTTTCTTGGTCATTCATGCAGGATCAAACCGGGTTTAAAGTCTTTAAAAAAAAAAAGCTGTGTGAGGGTGCAACAGGAGATTCAAGCTAGCGTGTTTTGAAGGAGGAGAAGAAGCGGAAGAAGCAGCCGCTGCAGTAAGAGAAGAAGAAATGCTGCAGAGAACTGGTTTGATGCTTAAACCCCGTCATCACTTTGTTTCTCCATCACGACGGAGGAAGGCGTGAATCGTTTCTTTCCAGGCGGAGGGTGATCCCAACCTCCTCGGGTTCGACACCCCCCCCACACCCAACTCTCGTAGCCACAGCCTCGCCTCGTACAAGGCGGAGGGCTCGTCATCAGTTTTTGTTCTAATTTAAAAAGAGATGATAAAACTCATCAATATTCAAACAGGTGGCTGGGTGCATTTAGAGTTGACTTCCTTTCTAGCTAACACAATTCAAGGTAGCTTGAGGAAGCAAAAAAACCCCAAACAAACCCTTTTGTTTCTCTTTTTTGGGGGAGTTGCAACTCTTGACATCTTGTAAGTGGCTGTAGCTCTTGACCAGAGACAAAATTTTAAATCGCCGCTCTAACTTGCGTCCTTCAAAGCTGTACTTTGACATGTTTTGTCATGTGATGTATGCGACATCAATACACGTTTGGTACCTCTTTTTCCTGTGTTTTTTTTTTTTTGTATGCGTTTGTTTTCACGTTTGAGCATTCTGGTTTCATTCCTGGCCGGAACATTCCAAGGACTGGCTAAAGTCACGTCAGTCCGTGCACTGTGGGCTAGCACCAGTCGTCCTGCTCCTTCTCACAATAGGGTTCATGCAGGCCCTTGCGTGGTCCTCTCGGGTGTCCCGCTGGGGGTGGAACCTTGTGAGGCCCACTGTGTTGGGGTCCATGGAGATGTGTGGAAGGTGACGAAGAGCGGTAACCGTTGGGTAGGCGACGCTGGGCGGGGGGCTGCACTTGGCCTTGAAGGGGCCCGGTCATGGGAGCGGTCGATGGGGGCATGTGGTGGACGGTCCTAGGAGAGGTACGGTTTGGCTGCGGGTGCGGCGGCAAGGGGTGAGGGTTGGGGTTGTTCATGGGGTGCGGCTGTGGTGGAGGGAGCGGGTGCAGGTTGCGCGGCTGCGGCTGAGGAGGAGGCGGCAGTTGGTGGCTGGCCAAGGGGTGAGGGTGGGGGTTGCTGCCTGGCTCAAGGGCCGGCGGTTCGTGGTGGGGCACGTAGTTTTGGTTGTAAAAGCAGCCGTCCCCTTCGAGAGATCCCCCATCTGTGTCTGCCCAGCGAAGTGGAGGGTGATGAGTCTGGCGGGGCACGCCGTGGTGGGCCGGTGGGACACCGCCAAGAGGGACCGGACCTTGGGGAACATCAGGAGACAATCTGCGGGGAACAGGGGCCGGGGCCCGGCCCTGAGGCCCCGCAGGTTGTGCGGGCACGGCCTTACGGACTACCGGGGAGTACGTAACGTGGGGGCGGGGCGTCGCGGGCGTCTGAGGCAATTGACGGCGGCCTCGGCGCGGTGTGCTAGTCCCGGAGGTTGATGGAACAGGACTTCCACTGACCGAACTACTGCCCTACACGAAAAGTGAAATAAGGCAAATAAAAAGTACGAACCACAAAGTCAACGACAGAACACATAGTCGAGGATGGGAGACGAAAGGATATATTATAAGAAAAGCACGAGAAGACAAGCACAATAAAAGCACAGGTGATGTGAGTGTCGAGAAAGGTAAAGTATCGGTGCAAGGGATGTGGATGAAAAAGACATGCCATGCAAAGGAGAGAAAACAAGAAGAGGAGGAACAGGGTTGATTTCCAGAGCATCCTTTGTGGTACAGAATCAATACGTATATATCTATAAATGCAAGGAAGGTACACACGTCTTATCACTTATACTGTGCAACCTTACATCAGTGACGTGCAGTGAGGGTTGTATTGGGGTTGGGGAGGCACTGACTGAAATGAAATCTTCCATTTTCAGGGCGAGAAATGACAGCTTGCAGCATCGCACGGCGATTTTGACTATAAAATGGTAAAAATAGATGAAGAACGACACCAAAATCAGCAATTAATTAATTAATTAGTTAATTAATCATTAATAAATATTAATACTTGTGATGACAGGGGAGGCACAGCCTCACCTGCCTCCCCTCACTGCACGCCACTGCCTTACATCACAGCATCATGTGTGCTCAGGCACGGTGAACTTCCAGTTGGAATGGAGGAAAAGTGAGTGAGGGAGAGGAAATTGAATACGGCATTCCAGTGGACAAATATACACGACCGTGTGCATATTTGTTCAGTTGTTCACATAAATTCACGTTGATTCATATCTTGGCAACATCCATCCACCAGATACGACATTCGAGCACCAGGCTGGAGCAAACGACCGTCGTCATGACACCTTAATGATCAAATATTTTTGTGTATCCACACAGCGACTGAGATTGCGCAACAGCTCACGTTTTACCCTCACTGTGCTTAACGTGAGGCAATCCCGACTCTAAAATGTGATCATCCAAATACCCGGAAGCCCACCTGTCTGTGTGTGATGCAATCGCGACCCTCGCTAGGGGATCGCGACCACCGCGGGTCTCGCTCCCTTTCCCTCTCCCGGTCGGGCTCTCTGTCGCGAGAATGCTTGCGGCCGTACTCGCCGCCACGCTCCGCCGCGTAGCGCTCTTTGTCCACCGAGCCGTGATGGTGGTGATGATGGTGATGGTGCTTGCGGTCTTTGGACCGGCCACAATCTCGATCCCGATCCCGATCCCTGTCCCTGTCCCTGTCTCTGGACATCAGGTCACCAGACTGAGCGTCTGTGCCCAAACCCGACAGCAGAGGATTAGTACAGCAACAAATTCTGTGTATACAGTAGTTGATGTAAATGAGAGTTTAACATAAAACAGTGGGGGGGTTTGGGGGGGGGGGTTGCATCATAATTAGATTCTGTATTGCCTGAAATACTGGTCTGGGTGTTTAGTTACTTTTTTGGTTACTTTTCAACCATCTTATGCAAATGTCGTGAATGACGAGGTGCGCGTGTCTGGGACGCCTCCAACCTGCGTCCGCTTCCGCGTAGCGACTCAGCGACCTCTCGGAGGCACGATGGCTGCGCTCTTTTCTCCTGTGCCCGTGCCTGGAAGCACGACCTTCCTCGGGTATAACGCGCTCCATATTGTAGCCATCGGGGCCTCCTTTGTCTCTGCTGCCGCGTCCTGACCTGCTGTGACCTAACGATGAGGCCGAGCGTTTCATGGGGCTGTTGTCACCAATGGCCTGCGGGAGAAACAAGGAGGGACGCATGCTGAGAGATTCATTTCCAGTGTGGAATCTTGAGCGCGATTGTGCGTTTGCACGTGTTTGACCTTGATGTATTTAAAAAAAAAAAAACTTAATTCACTACCGGCTCCAATTTTCTCCTTGCATCATTACAAAGATTGCAGTAAAGCCGCCTTCTTAGCAATGCGAAAAGCTCGGAGGGAAGGAATGCGACAAATATCAAAAAGACAAAGAAAATTCGAGATGATGGCAAACAGCCATGCCTTCATGCTTCTGTAAGTTCTTAAAAAAAAAAGGTATTGAAGGGTCAGTGTGACTTGCATCATTACTCCATCCTCGTTTCCCATAACCCCCATGAGCAAGGCACATTCCAGGCTGTAGGAACCTCCAGCGCGTATTCCTGCTCTGTACACCGTGCTTGCTTTGCTGCGGCCATGCAGGCTTTCCCAAGTGCTCGACGTGTCGATCAAGACGGTAGGAGAGAGCCAATGGTGCCTAAGTCGACTACAAAGTTGGTATGCTAAGTACACTATATGGACAAAAGTATTGGGAGACCTGCTGAGGACACTTAATGGGGAGTGGAAATTTAAAATATCGACTACTCTCTAATCACTCAAATCAGTCCAATGAAATATAGTTTGGATTTTTTCCAACACTAATCACGCCCGCCATTCATTACGTCAGTGCTGTTCGCGTTCCATACTAAGCAATGAACAAATGACGACATTAGGATAGCATTCTATTGTTTTAAAGGTGCTTGATGTCATGTTCTGCCATACCAAAGTCAACCCAACCACGTCACAGCGGAACGGAAGGCTTTCTCCAGCGGTTGTCAAGTCGCAAGCAAAGAATCATCCAAATCGATGAATGAGTTCATGAAGTCAAAAATGTTGTCCATATAGTGTACTGTATACGTTAAGCACCATATGATCTGACCTCCAAGGAGTGCTGGCACTGACAATCCCAACATTTCCACTCGTGTCATTGCTCTGACATCTCTCATCATTTCACACACACACAACAAACAGGCTCCCATGAACAGACAGCCGCTGACAGTCGATATCAATTTGCATGCAAGTAGGCAGGTATGAATGGAGACAAAAAAAGAGAAAAGAAAGAAAGAAGAACATTCATGGCAAGCACACTGACAAAGAGAGACCAAACAGCAGCAGTAAGAGACGCTAGAGGCCCCACCAGTCAGTATGTGGCACAGTTGTTCACCACAAGAGGTGATGTGAAAATGACCGTAGACCCCCCCCCCCCAAAAAAAAAAAAATTCTGGTCGCATTTACAGTATTTGGTAGTGGCTATTGTTCGTAGTGTCTGTTCACTTAAGATGAGTTTAGTTTCAGTATGCTTCAGACCATTTTTGTTCAAGTCTCTATCTACCAATTCATGGACTTCAGAGTGTCTCGCTCAAAACTAGTCAGATTGAACGGGTGCTAACCGCAGCGGCAGGTACTCTTCACCATGTGGAAATGCAAACAACTTCCTACTATTCCGAAAAGAGAACCAAATTGAACTGCTTGGTGGGAACGCGTTTTAAGAGCAAGTCAGAGCGACAGAGAAGAGATGACAAGAGCCGGGAGAGGGGGGGGGGCAGGGATGACAGGGTACATACACTGAGGTGACTGCCACGCTGCTTTCCCTTCCTCCGCTTCTGTGTGAGCACAGAAAAAAACACACACACACACACACACACACACACACACACACACACACACACACACACACACACACACACACACACACACACACACAAAGCCACAAATGAAGCAGAACCAGGACAACAGACGAGCACAGGCGACGGGAGACCAATAATAAAGATGAATAGATTCACAATGGAGGAGAATAAAGAGAGGGGGCAATAGCGTCGCTCAAAAAGGCACGGGAAGAAGGACTAATTAGGCACTGAAGCAGCAGTGAAGGAGGAGAAACACTTACCACGCGCGGTGAGGTGAAAGACGTCAAAACAGTGATTTATAGACAGTCACAGAGAAAATGCACAATCAACACCATGGGCACAAAAGCACACACACACACACACACACACTCACGGTACGACAGTCGGACAGAAGCGGGGTGAACTCAAATACACACACACACACACACACACACACACACACACACACACACGCGTAGCGCATGCTACTTGGGGGCAAGAGAAACTCGTCCAAATTCATCAAAAGTACTCTCAACTTCAGCCGGAAGGGACAAAAATCAAATTTGAAGTTTAGTAGAGCCATAGTAACAACAACATAGGAAATAAAAGTGGGCCCGCCTATGAAGATGCGTTCAGGCGGTGCACATTGTGTCTCTCTGACACGTTTTTTTTTTTTTTTTTTTGCGCGTCGACAACCAGAGCACTCACCACTGTGGAACGAGACAAAATGGATGAGGATGAAAAGAGGGGACGATCACATGCGAGCGATGAGAGGGGAGGAAGAGAACACACAAGCGGAGGAGTAGAAGAGAGCGACCGTAAAGGTTTTGAACTTTGCCTTGCTATGGTTCTTTAGACTCAGAAATAAACATCACTGCAAAAAAAATAAAAAATTCAATGCTTAAGCCAGATGACCTTTGCTCTCGTTTGATCAAATTCATTTCAAATGTTTGATGAGGGTCAGCATCTGCTATGAACCACAGCAATGAATCATTTAGCAAAGACCTGTAGGATCAGACAAAATACAAAATGAGGAGGGGGGGAGACAAAATGAGGAGGGGAAACAGAAGGTCGAAAGGTTGGAGAGGTGACAATGCTGCTCACTTGGTTGTCGCCTGGTAGGCGGGGCATGGAAGCGGCCCTGCCGTGGCCTTCCATTGGTGGAAAGTGCTCAGTATCCGAGTAACCATCCTGCCCCATCTCTCTCATCTCTACCGTCTGTAAACAGAGCACGAGAGCAGGATCTGTTGTGACTGGCTGCCAAGACATGGGGGGCACAGGACGTGGGGGCTTGTTATCCACAGAGGCAGAGAATCAAGGGGTCGTACGCAGGCATGCGGTCAATGAGAGGATCAGATGAGCACGATGACGGAGCTTTGCCATTTCCAACCTTCCTAATTCTCGTTTCGAGGGTACTCGCTTCATCGGGAACACTTTCACAATCTAGAACAGGGATGGGAAAGTGGCCACCCGCAACGCACTCTTGATTAACCCTTTCGTGCACCCTGTGACCTGATCACATGATAAGCTGCCCACTGTAGTAACTGCTGTCCCTGAAAAGGTTAAAAAAACAAAAGCATTAAAAAAAAAAAACCTAAAATCTTAACCGATAAAATCAGGACATGATTTCCACCCCCAAAAAAACCTGGGAATTTGAATGTGTTTTGTATGCGGGTGTAATCCTGCTCGCACGAGTCAGCACGTGTGCGCTTTCTACCTGCGATGTGGTCATGCTTCCCAGGCCATCTTCAGGGCTCCAGCTCCCGACCTTTTGGGACATCTCCTGAGCACGAGCTGTGACCCAGGACTGGCTCTCCGGCACCCCCCCTTCCACCGGGCTGTCACACAAATGCACGCTAATCAAACGTAAACGTACGCGCATCTTCCTTCACACCCGGTCAGAGTTCCAGACTCACAGCTTGCTCATTGTCTCGGTTGTCTCAGGTGGAGGGAGGGCATTGTTGAGGCCCGGACCCCCGTCTTGGGTGGGGGAAGGCGGTTCCACGCGCTGAAACAGTAATGGCGTTCGATTCTGCGTAAGATATACGACATGGCCATCGCCGGCTATCAGGCAGACCGACAGGGAAATGGGGCATGGAAAGGAGCGAAGCAGGACCAGAGGGGTGGGGGCTGCTGGCATCCAACCATGCCTTTGTGGACAAAATGTCTAGAGTGGGTCCATGACACAAGGCACCTCAGTCATTATACCAAAAGTAAAACAAATATCAGGCGGCTTACATGTTGCCGATTATGCATGACATACCAAGGCGGAGTTGTGGGCACAAGTCAAAATCATAAGGAAAGGGTGAAGAGGAGGAATTGACCATGAAGGGACAGGTGGGGGTGAGGGGGGGTGCATGGTAAAGGGATACGGGTTCATGTTTCAGACGTATTATTAGAACGTGAAGATGTGAGATGAAAAAAAAATACATTCATACATACAAGGCGGGCCGATACAGTAACTCTTGAATAAAAAAACAAATAAATGGACGAGGGTGGAGGAACAGTATGCTGAGTAGAGACTGTATTTGTGGTCGTGCAGTATAGTAAGCAACTTTAAATGAACCGATTAAAAACAGCCCAAAGGAGCCTGTTTGGAGGAGGCCGTTTAAAAGTATGCTTTGAAAATATTGGGCTCAAGTTCCATCTGGGGAAAATGAAATCCTCTGTCCCCCCCCAAGAAACTAAACTACCCCAATGGAGGACACTGAACGGAGAGAGGACACCTTTAAAGCAGCAGATGGCAGCACTGTTATTTCTACAAGGGCGCCCCTTGAAAAAGTTGGTAATTAACATAAAGTCAAGTCCATAAATATTAGAACGCTGACACTGTTCTCATCCACCACCAAAAGAGATTTGAAATTCAACAAAAAATATGCGTTAACTCTTGTAATTCCTATAAACCGTTTGCCTGATGTTAAAGCGCATCTCAAATCAATTTTGACGGTGTGTTTTCAGTTAAAAAGATGACAATGGTGTCGATGCAGCCATATTTTTGGAGCGGACTGTAAATAATTTCGCAATAAGACAAAAATACAACCAAATCTCATATGGCCTTTTCCCTTTTAAAAAAATTTTTAATCCACGTCAGCACATACTGTAGACCCAGCCTATGTGTGTGTACGTGTGAGTGTGTGCGTGAACATGAGCACACTCGGTGATGATCGCCTTCTGACGGATCAGAAGGCGGGCCTTACTCGAGACATGCGGTACCTGCTCATCGCGGAGCGCTTGCGAGCGCTTGGTCTTGCTCTGCCGGTAGTATTCCATGATCATCATGGCAGCGTAGATTTTGCCAACTGTCAGGTCTGTCGCTGCTGAGAGAATGACAAGTTACCCTGCAAGATTAGACCCTTTGGTATGGGACCCTGAGCGCCAGGCATGGGAGAGAAGGGTGAGGCGTGCACACCAACAAAGGCACGGGTACTTTCACACACGCCACATATGCACATACACGGACATTGAGCAAAAATGTCTTTTCACAGGCAGATCTTTTTTTTTTTTTCTCCAGCAGTTAGCCGCATCATAGCCTTGTGATGTGCTACACAAAGTGGTAAAAGTTGAGACTGAGCCCTTGGGTTTTTGTTTTTTCTTTTCTTGATATTGGAACTACAGTGGTGCCTTGAGAAAAGAGTTTGAGTCATTCCGGGACTGCGCTCGTGCCTCCAAACAGCCATATCTTCTCTTAACTTTCCTCATTAAAATGAATGTCAATGCCTTTAAAGCGTTTGAGCCTCCCCCGAAAATCAAATAATTTTTGTAATGTGTAAAGAAAACTAGCGCTCCATAATATTGTACTTTATAAAAACACTGGAATCTAATTTAATAGAATGTAAACAATTCCAATTAAAATTATGCATCAAAGGCGCTTATAAATAAAATGTATTATTATTATTATTATTATCATGAAGAATTCCACATAGCTTCTTCTGTTCTGTGCAACTTGGCCACCGGGGGCAGTATAATACAGTCATCACTCTATTGAATATATGCTTGTGACTTGTTTACGGCTACCGCCCATCTACATCGGTTTCTCCACCATTAGCGTTCAAATATCTGTTGATGAAAGCGTTCTTACGCCACATCTTCAATGCCATGCGTTAGCTTGTCGACGGCGTTTCCTGCCCTGCATTAGCATTGCGATAGGAGACTTTTGAGTAAAGTCACAGTCTTTTAAATACACAACTTTTAATTCATTTCGTTCCGAAGAATTGTCACTTATATCTCAAGGCATCGCTGTATATTGATCAACAGCATGCATTAAACAAACCGCAAGAATAGTAGGCCTACTTTAGCTTAAGGTTTCATCAATCAATAGAAGGGGAGAACCATATTGTTCAGTTTTCTAGATATGCACGACTCTGACTGGCCCTGTAGTGAAAAGACATCTATAGAGAGTTGCTCTATAGAAAGGCACCCTCTGATTTTAGGCCGCGGCGTTGGTCGCCGAGTTCGTGTGCGCGCACTTTTCGGTCATTGCTGTATCAGAGGGTGCGGCGGTGGTGAAGAGAGAGACTGGCAGAAAGAAGCGATCCTCAGGTGGCGTGGAAGAGAAACAACGTCGGAGAAGTCTGTGACGCGGGGGGGACGGCTGCGGCCGGGCCCGCGTCGCGCGCCCTTGTGCACTGCAACTTACACTTGTGGGGAGTAACCAGCAAGTCCAGATGCTTCTGGGAGAGATTGGGCCAGATTGCCATCATCTCTTTCCTCAGCTCGGCATCCATCTGGTGCTTGTCAATACCACCTGGCCCAAACACGCAGACAGAACAAATACAGATACGCAGACATACACAGCCACGTATGCGCATTCACCCCAAGAAGACAATACAGAAACAGGAAGAAATATGTCATGATTAGATGTGAAGGCAGTTGTAATGCGAAGGACCCACTAATTGCTCTCTATAAAATTGTACTTGTTATTACCAAATCTAAAACATCAATTTGACAAATTAGACCAGCAAAATGTATCCTATACTAACACTGGTCAACAATTTGTTTTTTGCCTTTTCTCTAGCGCATGAAGTTTTCATAATAGTGACAAAATTATAATACCAATAAGGTTCAGTCACTTATGTGGCCGTTTTGGAGTTGCAGACAACCGTTTCTGCGAAACTAAGCGGGATGGTGCACCTTCAGAAATCTTGGCGATTTTGATGTCCAGCGCTGTGCGGATCAAAGCCATGAGGGTGGAGTTAAAGTGCACCGTGTTGTCGTCAGCCACGGGCAGATCCATGCGAAGGAGTCTCTGTGGGGAGGGTCAATCGCGTTGAGAAACAAATACGGTTGGGATTGTTTGTGGAACCTCCAAGTGACAAAGGGAAGGGGATTGGGGAGGGGCTAAAAGGTGGAGTGAAGGAGCTGTGCATAAGCACCTGGAGTGAGTTTGACCCAAATATGGGAAAGTTCAAATCCAATGGCTTGATTGTCACGAGAGGCCACAATTGTGATCTAAAATAACTTGCGAAGATCATATTAGTCCTCAGAGGTCGGGCAGACCAGTGATGTTGAACGGTAAAGCCAACAACTGGAGACACAGTGACTTCGGTTACCCACAGCTCCGACATTGGGGATTGGAGGCTCACAACAAGAGACCCGTTCTGAACCAATAAACCAAAATCAAGCGTGAGCCATCTCTTGGGAAGGGGGTGGGGGTGGGGGCACTTTGTTTTTTTGCTTATTGGTTCATTCCTTTAAAGGCCTTGTTTGCTTGCAAACGGTCAGAGACAAACACCAACTCACACGACAATCACTTTGTGTGTGTTTGGTAACAGGAAGACGGCAACCACCCAGACATGCAGCAAACCATGCAACCCCCCACTGCGATGCCTTCCCCCTTCATCGCTCTATCGCGAGTATATAAAAAAAAATAACATAAAAAATGTAAACTCCCCACTCACCAGTTTCCCACCCCCCATGCAAGCATGCAATGCACGAACAATACGCCTCACGGGACAAGCAGCTGCGCAGCCGTACACAGAAAGCATCCCATGTGGGGCGACATTAAAATGAGTTTGTGCGCTGTTTTAATGTATTTGAAGAAAAAATTTGAAGATGTGTAGAGCCTGTCGCTAAGCTGGGATGATCGAGCAAGGGGCTCTTTTCGTCAATCTTTGGGGTCCTATGTGTGTGGATAAATGAAGACAGACTTTGAGGGTTAATAGGTGAGAGAGAGCAGCATTCTGCGGAAAAGGTGAAAAAAAAGAAAACATGACAAGAATACTGCCTTAAGGCAAAGAGGTGTCATGAGTCTTAAATGTCATGTGGGCAAAACGATACAGCAGTCAAGGGGCAGGGTGGGGGTAGGGGGCGCTAAAGCCAAAAGAGATGATGGAGAGGAACAAATAATAGTAGGGCGAGAGTTAGTATATGCAGATAGAGAAAGTGAGTACGAATGATCAGGGGAAAGCAAAAGAAGTAACCAACGGTTGGCCGTGTCAGTCGGAAAGCGGTCCTGCCTGAAGACCCTGCAGTCTCCTGTCAAGACTGAGAAATTCAGCTAAACTGTACGTTAGGCGTCGTCGTTTTGTGTGGAAGTGGACCAGCTGAAAGGTGACAGGGTTTCCATTGGGCTGGTGCTTTGGCGAGGAAATTAAAATGAAACGTCGCTCGCAAGGGATATTAGCATTATTGAGCAGGGAAAGTTTCGGGGTCCAAGGAGTGGTTCAGGGAGGAGGCTTTACGTGGATAATTTGGCAGGCGTAAACAGAAGGATAACAAAGGGGATCGAAAACAAAAGTGACTGCATGAAACTGGTTCCAATAGCGCCACCGTCAATTCATCGCTTCCGACGAAGTCATTGTTCAGATTTGACATTGCTCTGTAAATGTCATCGCATTCGGATGGCTTTTCGACATCCGCCATTTGCAATATTGTCACTTTTATGCCAATCAGTGAATGTCAGTGACCGTGGTTTCGAGGTCACATTTTGATATCCAACTAGCCCCTGGGAAAAACATTTCGATCTCCGCATGACGCTGTTAAGCCCAGGTGTGATGGATGACAGTGTTAGATGTATGCCGGTCATCTCCTCTTTCCAGTGGAAGGATGAAGTTGATCAGCGGTTGAATGTGTTTTGAACTTTGAATTCTTGTGTATTTCTATTTCGACATCAAATGCGTGTGTGTGTGCTGATTATCTGGGGTGGCGCGTTCATGGAAATGGCAGTCGTGCGGATGGGCCATGCAGAGGGCAGGTGAGGTTTGAGTGCTGGGAGGGGTTATGCAGAGATGTGGAGGAGCAGAAGGGGAGGGGGAGGGGGGCTGGAAACAGAATAGAACTGCATTGACGACAGAACCAAAGGACAAAGAGAAGATTGGACTTGCAGATAGGAAAAAAAAAAAAAAAAAAAAAAGAAAAGAGGCAGCTTGGGGGCTCGGCGCTGCTGCATGAAGGGTGAGAGAAAAAGAACTGCTTCTATATGGCAACCAAAGGCTCTCGGAGGAAAACACATCACTGACACAAGCCCTTCTGCTCTCTCTACCATAGCAAGGAACACATCGTGTCTCCGTGTGGGTGCGCGTGACCTCCTTCTTTGCATTTGCGTGTATGTGTGAATGCGCTTGCCCCATCCACAGGAAGGAACGAGTCAGAGGACAGAAGTCTCGCGGACTTTCCAAGCACTGCTGCACATGCATGCTGTGTGTATGTGTGATGTGCGTCTCTGCGGGGCTGGGGGCGGGAAGGAAGGGGGGTTGATGGTGGTATTGCGATACTTTTGTTCATATCGTCTATGTGCCCTTCCGTACAGTTATTCATAAGTGCAAATTGTGTCCAGTGAGCTTGGGCGGCGGAAGCTACATGGTGCAAACGAGCTGAGAAGGTCCCTCCTTTCGTTCGTTCCTGTGGATAAGCATCCCCTGTCTCACCCCATCTCACCCTATTTGTCTTCCTGCCTCCACCCAAAAAGTTCCACACTGCCACACAATGACCACAACAATGACCGGCCCACCCCCACTTTCCACAAAACAGAAAGAAAAAAAAAAGAGTTCAGTATAACCAAACAAACAACACCAGTCAAGATGACACCATGTTGACATCTTACTAGCACCTTCTAAAAACCCCACCCTTGCCCACACCCTTTTATCCCCAATTGGAGACTCGGGGTGGGGTCCTCTCTAACCTTGTAGGCCACCCGTGCTGGACACCTCTTCCCGAGGCCTAGTGGAGGACACATGTGCCTCAGCATCTCATACATTTGCCTGCAACTGATTCTGCCACTGCACCATCAGCCAGTGCCACCAACCCGTTAACCAAGAGGGAGAAGGGATGGAGGAAAGCAAGGAGAAAGAGACAGAGGGGTGGGTGTTTAAGAAAGGTGGATCAAGTTAGCCGTGGTGTGAAGGAGAGAGTGAGAGAAATACCAAAAGAAAAACAAACAAAAAAGAAAGACAAGGTTATTGGGCTGATTTGAAGACACGGTGGCCTTCATGAGGCTTCTCTCTGAGCTAGACACTTACATGCTATTGAGAATGCCTAAAAAAGACATTCAATCATCTGCTTTGGTATCAAAAGACACGTATGAATGCGATGTACTGCATATGTGAAGTATACTCTTGAAAGTCTAGCAGGATTTCCGTTTTATTCCATAAGTAATCAGAAAAGACATGGTTCGCTTGAACCAGCTTCCT
This sequence comes from Hippocampus mohnikei, assembly GCA_026261675.1. Lineage (NCBI taxonomy): Eukaryota > Metazoa > Chordata > Actinopteri > Syngnathiformes > Syngnathidae > Hippocampus > Hippocampus mohnikei. Next base: position 5,145,841 of record JAKGUB010000328.1, read on the forward strand.
CTCACATCTAAGCAATTTAAATGCGAACGACATGTGACATGGGAGAACATTTTCAGCACATGCCGACCAATATTTTCCATCCATCCATTTCCCAGATGGGGATTCTGTCCGGGGGTGAAAGTGGAGCAGATACCAGCTTACTTGGGGCGAAAGCTGCGTCTCGGATACTCAGTACATGCTAGCTGCGTGAACATTTAGCGACGCGACTTGGCGATATATATATATACACGGTCCGTTTATGTGAGACTATTGTAAAATGAAAGAGCTGGTGTGCCTGTGGCGTTTGCTTTCAACACAACACGGCAGGAGAAGTGAGTGTTGGGTGTCAGCAATCTCTGCTACGGCTCTGCGACAGAGCTAGTAGTTGAAATGTTGTCATCACTCTATGTAAGTTTTGGAACCATTTCCGATTAGATTCTTCTGAGAGCACTTTGGTGAGCATATCTGCGTTGGACGTGTATGTGTGTGTGTGTGTGTGTGTGTGTGTTTGCACAGAAGAGCAGGGCAGAGCTTGACAGCAGGCACCAAGCCACTCCTGCTCACACGGGGAGGAAGGGGAGGAGGAGGGGTGTCAATGCAGTTTCTGTCTTTCCCCAAACCCCCCCCAAAACTAAGAACAATGCAACACTACAGCGGGCCACCGTAGTTTGCCATAGTCTAGCCGTAAACAACAAAATGAATAAAGAATGAGCCATTTTACGATATAAAGCATCCACCTTTTTTTTGGTATGATATGACACTTTGAGCATTTCACATGCGTCTCTGGGTGTCTGCATTGTCCCGCACATTCTCTCGGCATTTCAGAATGCAACGTTGATAATGGTGGAAAAGTAGATATATAAACTGAAATGAAAAGGAACCCCCCTTGAAAACAAAAAAAAAAAAAAAAAACAAAGCAGCATTCATTCCATTCCTGGATGCTGTGGCTAGCAAGTGTGCTTGAGAGGTTTTGTTTGAATGGGAGTCAAACCTTGCAGGCCACCCTATGGGGGCATTTCTTGCCTAAGCCGAGAGGCGGGTCGATAACTCGCAATAAACTGTACATGTCCTTATAATGAATGCGCCCGCTGCAAGAAGAATACAGGGGAGTTAGGAGACGCTCACGCACAGGAGAACACACAAACAAACACTTATAAAGAAGAGAAAAACATTGGGAGGAAGAGCACAAGTTTCACACAGTATTTGAACATACTTTGCAATATGTTTACTGTAAAAATGAAAAAATACTGTGCTAAATTGAGATCACCATCGCAGGAATGCATTTAGTACTTTGACACAAAACAAATATAAACAACACAAAGTACTGCATGCTACACACTGTTAAATGTGATCCCAAGCACTGGCAAAATACAATTTTTATTTAAAACTATTGTTTTCACACACTGGTTGTGCAAGCGCTTTGATTAAGCCGTTGCTAAACGACGACAGTCGCACACGTGGCAACAGCAAACCACTTAATAGCTGCCTGTGTGTAATAACGCCTCCCTCTTAAACACAGGTTCAACCATCACCTATTTGTTCGTCATTAGAACATGGATTTACATTGGGCACCCAGATTTGATGGCACCTGGTACTTGTGTGCACTGGTGGCATTACGAGCAGGCTAGGAAGTGCTACACCAGGTATAGCAGTGTAAGATTTCTAGAATAGTTGTTTCTGTCTGTTTGTTTCTGCTCCATACTGGACTTAAAAACGTTGGTTCATTGTATTGATGTTTTATGAAGGTAAGTTGCTCTTAAAGTCTTAAATACACACTCGCAGCCACGCCAGCTGACTATTCCGAAGGAACTTTACGTGGGTGTAGGCATACTAGCGAGCGAGCTAGCTAGTGAGCTAGCTAGCTGTACAATTGGCCTGGTAATGTTGATGCGAACGAAGTTGCTCAAGTATATAGTGGCAGTCTTATATAGTAGGAAAGGGGCAAGTTATACTTTTCTCCAAAGCGTGTCACATGAAGCCATTTTAGCTGTGCCCCCAACAAAAATCTGAAAAACTGAAACGGTGAGAAACTGTTTAGTGCTATAGCGCCACAATGGAGTACAAGTGGTCATTTCCCAGCTCTATTGACAGTCTAACATCCACTTTGCATTTTTTGTATGTGCGGTCTACAATCGGACAACATGAGTAACAAGCACACACATATTGGAATACAGATGCCATGAAACTTAGCATGTCTACAGTCGATGCTCATACTGTAGACGAAGACAAAGCAGTCTTTGGAAACAAATGTGGACTTTGCCGCGGTAAGTTTTTGGCTGTATTCAGATACCACGGGGAGGATTTGGGATTGGATTTGAGGGCTTTTTAAGGACAACTTGCATATAAGGAGAGGAGGAGCACGAGTAGAAGGGGAATGGTTGCCAGAGTGAGATAACCAGATAATGGTTATTCTCACAACCCCTTTGCCAGAAAACTCCAAAACAGTGGCAGGCCTCGAATAGCGATTGCTGATTAAACACAGTCACTTGGCGGTTGACCTTTGGGTGCAGCTGCCTCAAGTATTTCACACGAACATTCAGTATGTGCAACTTACTTGCACTGAACAACGGTTAGAAAGTCAGCAACAAAACAGGTATGTGTATTTCAACAGGCGTTCAAAGTCAAGCAAGTTTATCTCATCCTGACTAATGACGCCGGATTCCAAATCAACTGGACTGCACATAAATTTCAAATAAATAGAATTGCTGTGACAGAAAAAAAAAAATCACAGTAAGTGTGGGAGACTTAGCAGGGCTGTCGTTGTTTCCCCCTGTGTGAGCAATCCCGTTACAATAAGCAGAAGAAACATGAAAAACCAGACCTTTCCTATCTACGAGTAAGCGCTAAACATTTTTACAGACTCAAAATATCTGTGAGATTTTACGGATGCAACCCAAGGTAGCTGCATGATGCTTTGCAAATGTGCAGTCTTGATGTGCGTGCGCGGTGGTGCATTCGGGCTCCCACTTACCAGGCGGCAGGATCATACTCGGCCCAGATCCTGACATACTCATCCAAGTGGTGAGGTCCAAGTATGGAAGAATCTCTGGTCAAGTACTCAAAGTTGTCCATGATGACGGCCACGAAAAGATTCAGCATCTGCACACAAACACACCCGTGCTCGGGAAGGGAAGTCCAACAGCCAGCGTAAATTGCGAGATGATGTGAACTCACCAAAAATGAACAGAAGAAGATGAACGAGACAAAGTAAAGGTAAGCCACTTGGCTGCCGCACTCTGGCTCTGTATTCCCCGACAGCTCGTCGCATTCTTTACCCCCCAGGCACGCCAGCATGATCTCATGCCACGCCTCCCCAGTGGCGCTCCTTGAAATGTACGCAATAACAAATTCAAACACGTTCAGAACGAAACGGCGTGAAGCTCGTCTCGTGAATGGCACCTGAAGAGCAGCATGAGAGCCTGAACGAAGGTCCTGAAGTTGTTGTGTTGGTCGATGGCGCCCTCCCCGTCTTCTTCAATCGCAATATTGCCGAAAAGCTGCAAAGGCGAAGACACTGAGAACACGACCGGTATGTGGACACATCCAATACCGAGTATCGGCAATGATGGGGCCGCTTTTCTTTTGGGGTTTTGGTGCTTTTGGACAAATAATCCCTGTTAACACAGAAATCTGACGAGAAACACCGAAATTGACGATGCATTTTTTTCAATAATATGAAATATGAAACCTGTGAACTTTTCCAAAAGTGTCACCTGTTTTTCAATTTACTGAGCATAAATGGCCCAAAACAGCCTTTTCAATTTCTGCTTGCCCCAAGAGTAAGAGCCACCATTTTTAAAAATCAACAATCATTCGTTTCCAACTGGTCTTTCTATGCCTAATGTATCCCTGTTATGTTTTAGGTTCGGCCTCCACATACCTGCATCCCAATGATGGCGTAGATGAAGAAGAGCATGGCAATGAGGAGGCAAACATAAGGCAGAGCCTGAGGACAGACAAAAAAAACAAACAAAGACTGAAGCATCGGAATGTACTTTGCAAACGCACTCGGACATTATCTGTGGAATTATGAATATTGTTTGTCAAATCCGCACAGGTAAATGCAAATGATCCATCGGGGCATGGACGATACGCAGGACGATTGAGCACATACCTTGAAGGACTGAACGAAGGTCCAGAGCAAGATGCGAATGGTTTCTCCTTGCCTCAGCAGCTTGATGAGGCGAGCTGCCCTGAACAGCCTCAGGAAACTCAAGTTGATGAAGTTATTCTGCAGCGGAGCCGCGCCGTCGTCAGGGAGAGAAGGTATACAATTCAATTAGCGGTGGTCCATTGACATAGAAGGGGAGAAAAGACTGTTGAGACGGGTGAGAAGTTGGGGAGGCGTAGAAGAAGGTAAAAGGAGTCAAACAAGATCAAAGTAAAAGGGGAGGGGGATTCAAACTCAAGTCCAAAAGCAACGCAAACCAAATGCAGCAAGGCTCCAACAAGCGTTTCATCAACCAAACAGTACAAGACAAAAAGAGGAGTGGCAAATTTACGTCGTTCCATCCAAATTGGGTTTCATCGTCAATGTGGGTCGGACTGGTGAGTACAGATAGTTCAAAGTGCAGGGACGCAAAGAACGTTTGCTCGGAAAGACAATCAAATGCACTAATTCTCGCGAGGCAGCAGGCTTTTTTTTTTCATGGGGCACGTCGATCGCATGCGGATGTGACGAGCGCAAGGCATCAGAGCTCGGGGCGTCATTCGGATTGACTCCAAAATGAGAAAGGATGGTCGAAGCGCATTTTAAAGAACATCCGGTTTGGAGGTTTTAAGACACAATTCAACAACAGTTAGACAATGTTTTTGCACCATTTCAAATGGCGAAGAACGGAAGCTCAGCGATTGGCTTCTCAATTCCTAGCGATGGGCACGTGTGTGCAGTTTCTATCCACACGCTGAACGTGGATAGTCTCGCGAAAAGACATGCAGGAGACATGCAAAGGGGTCGCGTGCACTAGTGCTTCACTCTGCCACAGTCTAAATTTCGGACTGTCGGAATATACATTCCACAAAAAAATCATCCCATCTGCCTAGATGTGACAATCTATTTTGCGTCGATACAATTCAAATCCTTTACCACGCCCATCTTCGTAAAGGATATTTCGTACGAATGGGATCGCCAAGAAATCAAAGTCAGACAGTGAGTGGCAGAGGAATTCGCATCATTCAATTCAAGGTTTGAGCTCAGGATTGGAGAACAAAAAAAAAAAAAAACATGCGCAGCTGACGTGCCATTGAAGCGGATGCAGACAAAAAGTTCAACCAAAAATTTTACAAACCATCTACATGTAGATGTTGCAGACACATGGTTTGATAGCAGCGCATTGGAGGGGATTTGGGGTTGTTTCAAAGACACAACCAGAGCCAGTTATCATGGGTGGACACAGATGTTTCATAGTGCATTTTGATTGGGTGGGAATCACAGGAAGTCGATATTCGGATGGCGGGGTGAGGGTCAGGGGCCGAACGGGGGCGGGACCAAGTAGATTACAGCAGATGGCCATTAAGTTTGTGGAAGAGTTAATGACAGCATGTAAAAAAAAAAAAAAAAAAAAAAGATAAAAACAAGTAATAAATCAATAGTCAGTACACCAACAACATAATAGAGAATAAGGTCACGGCTGACTGCACCGAGGCGATGTTGTACATTTACATCGGGAGCACAATCGGATGTTGTCATTTTAGACGACTCCCTGTAACTCAACAAATGACTACTTTTAGGCAGATTGGTTCAATTTGACTTCAAGCACTTGTATGTCGATAAGAGTTCGAACGTAGTCATTGACAGATGCAAACACTGCGAGGCTTCGGGGCTTTCACTGCATTATTTGATTGGCTATGAGGTTGCCCGAAGATGCTGGCAGCACCAGACGGCATCAGCATTCTTCTGGCTTTGCTCTCAGTGCCACACTTCTCGGAGTGTGGTCTCCCCAGGTCCCACCATATGGGACTATTATATAAGACTTTCAAGACATATTCGTGCATGGCTGAACAATACAGGGCTCAAATGCCCCCCCTCCCCAACCCAAACGCACTCGCCCGAGTCCTTGTTTTCTGTCAATATGACGGATGTGCAAATCCACAGACGTACGCGGATACTCAGCTGATATTAATAGCCATTCTTGCCATGCGTCAGAATTGACCACTTACCCCAAGTTCAGTGACCAGAATGTCAGTGATGCTTCCTAGAACGGTCACGCAGTCAAAAATGTTCCAGGCATCTTTAAAATAATTCTGTGAGCGGGATGAACAGCAGAGAGAGAGAGAGAGAGAGAGAGAGAGAGAAAAGGGAGGTTGGAGAGTAACAGTTCAATATAATTAAATGAGCAGGTTGAAGTCATGCAAAAGTGTCACCAAGGAAGAGGAGGAAAATATCATTCAAAGTAATCCAGCGAGAGAGAGAGAGAGAGAGAGAGAGAGAGAGAGAGAGAGAGAGAGAGAGAGAGAGAGAGAGAGCGATGAGACAAATGGGCCATCAGTCAGGACACATTGGATCTACTCCAGCAGATAAAATGCAGGAAATTGTTCTCCATCAAATTACCACACACTCTAATCATTAAGCACATGTACAGTACACACAAAATTAAGAAGAAGAATGAGACATGGGAAAACTTTTTGGAAAAAGTTTCCTGCTTGACAGCCTCGAATTAATGAAACCCCATCCACACGTCATTGTGGGCATTAATCCTTCTTAAAACGCTGATGTCCCACACGTGCGCACAATTACGGATTTCTTCGGGGAAAGAGAGGCTGAGCTGAGTGGCGTCGACTTCCCTCCCCTTCCTGCATTGCTGCCTGCGGCCAAACTGTGCATTAGACCGGCAGAGGGCCGCGTGAGCAGGGAGGCGGCTATCAAAATAAAGCACCTTGAGACACACTCACCCTGGATATTATTTGTCTGGAGGGCTGCGCAAAGTGTCTGTCTGTTTTGGACTCCATTCTCGGAGATTTAAATCCTCTCCGTCTTAATCTCCTCCCGCTCTCATAATCCGCGCTCCTCTTTATACCACATACAGTATCTGTCATTCACCCTAATGCTTCTAATTATCACCACTATGTCACCTCAATATTTATACCTTTCAACTATTAGTCCCCCCCCCCCACCGCTGCGCCTTCCTATCGTCTTTTGCAGCTGGTCGCAGGCATTATTTTTTAAAAGCATCTTCCTTGGCTCGCCATTTCCCGTAAACACTTTGCATGCGAGGAACAGAAAAGGACGGACGAAAGGTAAAATTCTGAGTTCAGCTCCTGTCCGGGTATCGTTGCGCAAGATAGTGAACCCCCTCCCGTCATCGTGTGACGGGGCGAATGAGGTTTCCGGCGCAAAAGCGCTCTGAGTATCTTGAAAGCACAATAGAGCAGTATGAGGCCCGTTTTCAATGTGCCATCAAATTGTTTTCCTTCCACGGTTTCATTGGTTCTCTCTGCGATGGAAGTTGTAATCATAAGTCCGATCGCTACTCTGCGGATCATCCGTCCGGCCATTTTCTGTACCGCTAATCCTCGTTAGGGTTGCGGGTGAGCTGGAGCCTACAGATCGATGAACTGCACACAATGTGTTGAGGTAACTGAAACGGATTCAACATCAGCCAGTAAAGGCTTAGATCGGTCTGTTTTACGTGTTTTACGACATACTTTGGTCACACTTCACAATTGGGGAGGGCTTTCTCAGACCCGGAAAATTCCGTATTGCAATGATGTAACAAAACGAAGAAACCAATTTTGCAAGCATAGTTGCTCTTTTTTTTTTTTTGTCATCTTCTCTAAAATTAAAAGCCCTCACTTGGAAATATTCATCTCGTCTAAAATTGTCACACGCTGTCCAATTTTTTTGTTGCCAAGGTATCATCCAGACACACCGAGAAAGACACACACTCGCTCACCAGTGCTCCGAAGGCAATAATCTTGAGCACACACTCCATAGAGAACAGCGAGGTAAACACGATGTTGAGGTTGGCTAACACGGCTTCGTAGGTCTCTGACGCTCCATCGTACTGAAAGAAACACAAACATTCAGACGGCCGCTGCGAACGGAGAGAATCTAATTCAGGAGTCGCAGACGTAGAAAGACAGGAAGTGAATCCCACCACGATGCATCATGGCGTCATGGTTTACCTTCATCATCAGGACAATCGTGTTGAGCGCAATCATCGCCATGATGGTGTACTCGAACGGTGGCGACACCACAAACTCCCACATGCGGTACTGAAAGCTGAGCTTGTTCTTGGGCATGTGGCGAGTCAAAGGCTTGGCGTTGATGGCAAAATCGATACAAGCTCTCTGCACACGTATAAAAAGAGAAAGATGACGTTTTGGGGACGTGACGGCGACCGCGACCTTTTCCGCCATCCCGCGTGGCTCCTCACCTCGTTCTTTTCTAAACTATAATCCTCCATCATTTTGTCTCCTTGCTCCTGGAAGGTGATGATGATGAGAGCCACGAAGATATTGACAAAGAAAAAGGGGAAGACGACAAAATACACCACGTAAAAGATGGACATCTCCATCCGGTAGCCCGGGCTGGGGCCTTGATTCTCGTAAGTGGCGTCCACGGAATGTTTCAGCACCCTAACGAAGACAAGACGAGGGGGCGGGGATTAGATGTCGCCGTTTGGGATCGAGCGGGCAGGCGTGTAACTCACTCCGGCCAACCCTCCCCAGTCGAGACGGTGAAGAGCGTGAGCAGGGCCCAAGCCACGTTGTCATAGTGGAAATCGTACTTCTTCCACTCCCGCTTCTGTGCCTTCACTTCATTATCGCGGCCGTACACCAAAAACTCGCCTCTACAAGTACAAACGACAGCATTAGCGCTCTTGTTCATTTCACGTCCGTTTCCATCACCGCCACTCGGGATGAGGATTCTGAAATGGCGATTGGGAAAAGTGCATACCGGTATCGGAAGAAGAAATATTAGAGGCCAATAATACGACATTTTCGCTGACTTGTTTTGAAACTGAGGAAATAAGTCGCATGGCCTTACCGGCCAGGTAAGTCGCATGGACCGCAACAAGCAACCTTCTTACCTGCAGTCGCGCTCAAACTCTTTGGATTCGTCACTGCAGTGAAAGAAGCGTCCCTTGAAGAGCTGCACTGCCACCACGGCGAAGATGAACATGAAGAGCAGGTAGACGATCAGAATGTTGAGGACGTTCTTCAGAGAGTTCACCACGCAGTCAAAAACGGCCTGTTTGAAAAGGGAGAGCGTTGCGTGAAAGACGTTGATCTCACTCCAATATGACGGAATACGAACGGGAAAGCAAGGCCCGGCGGAAGTTTTTCCAAACTAAAACCGCACCTTGAGTTTGGGAAGACGCTTTATGGTCTTAAGTGGCCGCAGCACTCTGAGCACCCTCAGAGACTTGATGGTGCTGATGTCTTTCCCTTTGCTGCTCCCCCTGCATGTGCCCACACAAAGCATTCGGAGAGTCAGCAGGTGCATTTCGACGGAGCCCTCTCACATCCCTCAAATAGCAGCAGGCAGACACAATTTGTGGTTATTTGTGTCCTAGTTAGCTCCGAATGAGTAACTGTGCCGTGGTAAATACGTAGCGCTACATGCATCCGTGCTATTCGTTTGACGCCGAAGTCTATTCCCAAGTGTTGGGGTTATCGACATGCTCCCACTTCAGTGGCTATTGTACAACGTCAGTACATGCTAGAGGTTAACCTCTTCCAAAAAAGTCTGCAATGTATTTCAATGCCGTATAAGGATGACTCAAGAAGTCATTTCGGCACAGTAACGGTGAATACGGTATACTCATGCTGCATTGAAACCTTGCTTTTTTTTTCTCCCCATGATGCAATACATCACGACTTATACCGAGTCACGCTACAAAGTATAAGTGATGCCGGACTCTAATTTCTACACAAATGCAGTTTGCAGAGAGAGTTTAGTCCTATGTGGTGTCATTAGAAAAAAGAAAATACAAAGAAGTCCAAATCAAGTGGAGGCGGGTCTGTTCGGCGATAACGCACAAAAAAAAAAAGACAAACTCTCTCTTTTCATTCTGAAATCTACAATCGTCGACAAACACCAAACAACCGCCAGAACGGTTGTTTTCAGCGCATTGTTCAATCTGCATGGAATCTTGTGGTCTCCTCTGCATCGACAAAGTTATTTTAGCGAGCATCTCTGCATGAAATGCTCAGCCAAAAATTGACACAGGCTTTCTTGGGATACACATGAGGATAGTAAACTAAAAAACCAAAAAACAACTGAATCCAACAACTGAGCCCACAGCTGCTTTCCTTTGCCAATTCACAAAGGGACGCTGAAGTGGTGTGAACGATTTCTTTGGCATGAAGTCAACCTACTGTATGTTCTCCAAATGCCCGTGTAAAGCTCAACAGGGTCAAAAGGTCGTTGAGGGCGCGCCTGAGGGATGGCAGCGCGTGTGCATCAGCGGCTGCGTGTCTTACAGATGTGAGGCCAGATGGTGCACATGCTGTACAGTGGACCCCCGCATAATCGTGGTTTGGCACCTGTGGATTCGCCTCTTCATTATTCCAATATATATACATATATATATCTTTTTTTCGGGGGCGAAACAACCCCTAAGGCTCATTGGCAGTTTTTCAAGAATTTTTTTTTATTCAACGCATTTTATATTGGTCGTCAATTACATGCGGATGTTTCGCTATTCGTGGACTGGCCTAATAGCAGAGGTCCACTGCATATATTGTGTGTCAACTCCTGTCGTTTATCCACAATCGCCCATTCGTTGGACAGTTTTTCAGTTGTGAACAGGTTAACTACTGGTTTTGTCATGTCTGAGTCAGAGCTCTTCCATGGTGAACAATGAAACAGAAGGACAGACAAATTATTATCTCTGCTATGAAGGATGGATGGAGAGGTGACGGGTGTCATGTACGTCCATTGGACAAACATGGAGAAAGGAGGAAGAGGGACATCTAGAGGTGGAGAGAGAGAGAGAGAGAGAGAAAAAGACAACTTTACCCTCCGCCGCTGCTGGTGGTGATCCAAACGAAGAGATGAGAAAGGAGTGAGATAGTGACAGGACGGAAGAGAGAGACAGGAAGACAAGGGTGGGAGGAAGAGCCAAAATGGGATTCAAAATGAGAACCCGGATGAGCAAAGAAGAAGAGAGTCCTGGAACACTCAAACAGCATCAAATATCTTCATCCTATTACTTTAGCGATGACTGCTGGTCAGAGGCAATATCTTACGGGCACATGCAACTATACCGAGATTACTTTATCATCTGAAGAAGAAAAAAAAACATTGACTGTTGTTATTTATTGCCGATTATTTGCATTCAACTTGCAAGTGATCTTCTGTTTACATGCTCGCAAGTCCGACCAGAAATTCCATCAAGGAGAAAGGAGAGTGACAAAGGAGCGAGGTGGGAAGAGGTAGAAATGTTTTGGGGGAATAAGAAGTAAGTCCAAGTCCAACGCCTTCAGAACCATCAGACCGGCTAATTGGATTGAAAGGAGTGATAAACATCTCCAATGAGGTTGCGGAGCCTTTCTGGAGTGCTGTTTGATTTCAGTCAATTGAGTTAAGACGCTATCAGGTTGTGCATGACACTGCAATGGCTGCCACGGTGAAACCGACTTTTAGACTTCCCATGCAGCGTGGACCGCGTTTGCCGATGTCGACTTGCCTAGCTATGCAGAAACTGTAAACGCATGTTAATGTATTCCTGGGAAATCCCTTATTCATAAAACAGTCTATTGCGAACAGTTAGGGAAGCATTTTTAAGCAAAATGTCAGTTCAACATTCAATTCCTATCAGGATCCAGACCTGGGGGTGGGGAGTGCGGGAACGTCCGCATTCTCATCACATCAAATATGTCGAACGTTGCGAATGTGGCAAGCGGTCACAAGTTTGCTTCAAAGAAATTCATAGGGACATAATAGCCTGCAGGAATAGTGTGAGTGACGAAACGAACCAGTAGAAAATGACCAACTGAGACGGCATAACAAGCACCCAGGGGAACTTCATGCTACATTTATGTTTTCTATATGGGACAAGCCATTTTTCATCTTTGTGGCATCCTAGAATCTACGATGATGTTGAAGAACAAAAGTAGAAGCAGGTGTTTCACTGCTCCGCTGAGATAAAAGTTTTTTTCCCCCTGCGATCTCATTTCTAGTTCAAGCTCATATTGATGTTGATTCGAGAAAGCAATTTGTTTGCTTATTTGTTTTGCCCAATAGTTTTTCACATTCAATCGCACAAATTGATTGAGGGGAGAATCTCATCAGATATGTGCCACTTTTATCAATCGAAGGGTGTGAAGTAAATGTGATAAGGGGGCATGGCCCAAAGTAGATTTACTGTGAAAAACGATTGATAATTATAATTTGTATCCCGGAACACTGTGTGTCATCTTGATAATGACTCAATTCATATCATGAAATGAAATTAAAAATGTCCAGTGTCTCACCTAAATTTGCTTCGGATGCGATGCACTTTCTGTTAGCGCTCATGTGCAAATGAAGTCATTGCTAATGCGTGCTGGCAGCCACAATAGCAAGAAACCCCCCAAAACAAAAAAAAAAAGTGCTCATTAGATGACGTCATTGTTTCGAATCATACCGAAAGTAAATTTAGCATAACCTTCACTGACTCATCGACTTTTAACTCCAGAATCTCCTGGCACTGAAGGGTTACCGGTAGGTGGAGTGGTCATTGCCTCGTGCAGAATAGACAGGCAGGAGAAACTGTTCGAACGTGTTTACAAATGAAAGGATGGGGAGCGGGGAGGAGAGGAAAAGGTCAACTGGAGAGGATATTAAGTTTAATGGAGAGGGACGGAAACCGGTACGTGAGAGAAGGAAATCCGCCGAGAGGAAAAACACAGACTCTTCCGGGGTAGCGACGATGGATGATTATACAGGAAAGGAGAGGTTGCAAATAAAAGAAGCAAGAGGGACACTTACGTGAAGGCGAAGGCCACCAGCGCACCACTAACCACAATAAAGTCAAGGATGTTCCACAAGTCGCGGAAATACGAGCCTTGGTGCAAGACCAAGCCCAGGTCCACCATCTGGAGGAGAAAGACCGAATACGATGAGAAAACCAATTCACCTAGCGATGCTTTAAACAAACCGAAAGACGCCCCCCCCACCCCCTTTACCTTAATTAGCATCTCAAATGTGAAGACTCCCGTGAAGACGTAGTCGAAATAGCGCAGGACCTACACATACGACAGCGGAATGAGATGAATAACATGCCGAACACACTTTGGGCAGACAAACTGAAACTGAAAAGAGACTCGAGATACTGCGGCTGAGTGATTGCCGTGTATGCCGACATACTTTTTTCGACATTTTACTGAGGGTTAGCACCAAGGGTGACATGGGAAGGTCCTTTTTTTTCCAGGCAGGATTAAACAATTGTCTTACATTGTTGCGGGTAGAATCGGGCCAGACGGGGTCTTCGGCAGCAAGGGCGATACTACTCATGGCAATGACGAGCAGAATACACATCTCAAAGTAGCGCAGGGTGCAGATGTAGTGACAGGCCCGGCGAAACCTGTGGTGGAGACAAAGTTGGAGTCATTGTACTGCCGACCATCCCGTCTGTGTCGGAAGAATATGTAATCGCATTGGCTGTGGCATTAGAGGAGATCCGCTTTACTTTGGAGATTCCAATCTAAATCCGATGATCAAACAAGGCCAAGTAGGCTTGCTCCTCCAAAGCCTTTTTTTTTTCCTTCCGCTACGCTGCACACTCCAGGTCGTACAGACTGGAAACCTTCATCTTTCCACCGCACTTAACACGCGTCCTACTCACGGGTTCGTGGTGGTCAGTATAAACATTGAGGTGAAGGGAGGCATGGGCCTGGGTCCCCCATCGCCGCCCTTTGCGTCATCATCGTCGTCCTTGTCCTCCTTCGCTGGTAAAGGCTCGGTGTTTGCATTTTTATTGACTGTGTTCAAAAGAAAAACATGGAGGAGGAATGTTGAACAAGACGGATCAAGTTACGTACACGGCGCATTTTATTATTTTATTACCCTGCAGGATGGCATTGGTTGATGGAAAAATTGGCATGTCCACGACCGTGTGGTCGAGGTGGGGTTGTCTGATGATGCTGCTGGCACGCCGATGCCCGACGTTCCCGAAGCTGTCTAATCTGACTAAACTCCCCCGGGTACCGCTGTTGACGAGCTGGAGGGCCGATTCAAAGCCCGGGGCCGCATTGCGGCTGGCGGGTGGATTTGGGTGATGCTCGTCGGAAGGGGCGGAGCCATAAACCAGTTTGCTATTCATGAGGTTGTCCATGTCTTCACTGTCTTGCCTGTCCTGCCTGGACAGCCTCTTTTGGATGGGCCTCGTCGTGGAGAGGTTCAGAACACTCCCGGACCTGGAGAGATGAGAGGAGAATATTGTACGTCTATTGTCAGTGTCGGAAATGAAAATGTCATCATCCGGATCTCGTTCTTTCGGTCACGACCCATAGCTCGTGACCATAGATGAGGGTTGGGGCGTAGATCGACCGGTAAATTGAGAGCTTTGCCCTTTGGCTCAGCTCCTTCTTCACCACGACAGACCGATACAGCGTCCATCACAGCAGACGCTGCACCGATCCGCCTGTCGATCTCTCGCTCCCTTCTGCCCTCACTCGTGAACAAGACCCCAAGATACTTAAACTCCTCCACTTGGGGCAAGATCTCCTCCCCGACCCGGAGAGGGCACTCCACCCTTTTCCGACTGAGGACCATGGTTTCAGATTTGGAGGTGCTGATCCTCATCCCAACCGCTTCACACTCGGCTGCGAACGCTCCAGTGAGAGCTGGAGAGACCCGCTTGAAGGAGCCAGCAGTACCACATCATCTGCAAAAGCAGAGATGCAATACTGAGGCCACCAAACGGACCCCCTCCACGCTTCGGCTGCGCCTAGAAATTCTGTCCATAAAGGTGATGAACAGAATCGGCGACAAAGGGCAGCCTTGGCGGAGTCCAACCTCACTGGAAACGATTCCGACTTATTGCCGGCAATGCGAACCAAGCTCTGACATCGGCAGTATAGGGACCGGACAGCCCGTATCAGGGGCTCGGTACCCCATACTCCCAAGCACCCCACAGAACTCCCGAGGGACACGGTCAAACGCCTTCTCCAAGTCCACAAAACACATGTAGACTGGTTGGGCGAATTCCCACGTACCCTCGAGGACCCTGCTAAGGGTGTAGAGCTGGTCCAATGTTCCACGGCCGGGACGAAAACCACACTGCTCCTCCTCAATCTGAGGCTCGACTTCCCGACGGACCCTCCTCTCTAGCACCCTGAATAGACCTTACCAGGGGGCTGAGGAGTGTGATTCCTCTGTAGTTGGAACACACCCTCCGGTCCCCTTTTTAAAAAGAGGGACCACCACCCCGGTCTGCCAATCCATAGGCACTCTCCCGATGACCACGCCGATGCTGCAGAGGCGTGTCAACCAGGACAGCCCACAACATCCAGAGCCTTGAGGAACTCCGGGCGGATCTCATCCACCCTGGGGCCTTGCCACCGAGGAGCTTTTTAACCACATCGGTGACTTCAACCACAGAGATAGGAGAGCCCGCCTCAGAGTCCCCAGACTCTGCTTCCTCCAAGGAAGGCGTGCTGGTGGAGTTGAGGAGGTCTTGAAGTACTCTGCCCACCGGTTCACAACGTCCCGAAGTCGAAGTCAGCAGCGCCCCATCTCCACTGTACACAGTGTTAGTGGTGCACTGCTTCCCCTCCTGAGACGTCGAATGGTGGACCAGAATTTCCTCGAAGCCGTCCGGAAGTCGGCTTCATGGCCTCACCGAACTCCTCCCATGTCCGAGTTTTTGCCTCGGCGACCACCGGCCGCATTCCGCTTGGCCAGTCGATACCCGTCCAGCTGCCTCTGGGGTCCCACAGGCCATAAAGGCCCGATAGGACTCCTTCTTCAGCTTGACGGCATCCCTTACCGCTGGTGTCCACCAGCGGGTACGGGGTTGCCGCCACGACAGGCACCAACCACCTTACGGCCACAACTCAGGTCGGCCGCCTCAACAATAGAGGCGCGGAACATGGTCCATTCGGACTCAATGTCCCCGCCTCCCCGGGACATGGGAAAAGCTCTGCCGAGGTGGGAGTTGAAACTCTTTCTGACAGGATTCCGCCAGACGCTCCCAGCAAACCCTCACAATACGTTTGGGTCTGCCAGGACGGACCGGCGTCCTCCCCACCATCGAGCCTACTCACCACCAGGTGGTGATCAGTTGACAGCTCCGCCCTCTCTTCACCCGAGTGTCCAAAACATGTGGCGCAAATCCGATGATACAACCACAAAGTCAATCATCGAACTGCGGCCTAGGTGTCCTGGTGCCAAGTGCACATATGGACACCCTTATGTTTGAACAAGGTGTTCGTTATGGACAATCCGTGACGAGCACAGAAGTCCAATAACAAAACACCACTCGAGTTCTGATCGGGGGGGCCGTTCCTCCCAATCACGCCCCTCCAGGTCTCACTGTCGTTGCCACATGAGCATTGAAGTCCCCAGCAGAACGAGGGAGTCCCCAGAAGGAGTACTCTCTAGCACACCCTCCAAGGACTCCAAAAGGGTGGGTACGCTGAGCTGCTGTTTGGTGCATATGCACAAACAACGGTCAGGACCCGTCCCCCCACCCGAAGGCGGAGAGAAGCAACCCTCTCGTCTACCGGTGTGAACCCCAATGTACAGGCACTGAGCCGGGGGCAATGAGTATGCCCACACCTGCTCTGCGCCTCTCACCATGAGCAACTCCAGAGTGGAAGAGAGTCCAACCCTCTCGAGAGAACTGGTACCAGAACCCAGGCTGTGTGTCGAGGCAAGTCCGACTATATCTAGTCGGAACTTCTCTACCTCGCACACCAGCTCGGGTTCCTTCCTGCAAGAGAGGTGACATTCCACGTCCCTAGAGCTAGCTTCTGCAGGCAATATGGACTAATTAAGGCCCAACCTAATGTCAGTGTTCGGGATCCATTCCATTTTGGATTTATGTTCATAAGATGTTTCTATGTGGGAACGGTTGGAGGAATTCCAGCATGACCCAAGTAAAGCTCATACAAGAATGCTCGGCTGAGTTTGTTCAACACCACAATGGAGGATTGCGAGTCAGGCACAATTTCCTACAGATACACTCCATAGCCTTGTGGAAAGACTTCCCAGAACGATGAAAGCTGTCAAGTATACCAACAATCTTTTCTTATACCGCTGGAGTTATTGTGATATCATGACCAGGTCCTCGCAATAATTCTATTTATATAATGTGTACATATATAATACAATTCTAGACTTACTTGCGTCGGTGCTGGCACGTCTTCTTCCCGTCTCCTTCCGTCTGGTTGCCATGGCGATTCCTTCTCGACCTCCTCTCACTTCCATCACCAGCTGCTTCCTTCTCTCCTCCCTCGCCACCTTCATCGACCCCTTTGCTCTTGTCTCTTCCCGCTTTTCCACTTCCTTCTCGACCGTCCTCGCCTTCATCATTCTTGCGATGCAAACGAGGTTTCTTGTGTTCGGACTGCCCCGTCCCTCGACTCTCGCCGCGATTATGATGATGGCGCCTCGTCGGCCTCTCCTCCGAGCCCGGCCCGGGAATGACCGTTGTATCCAGTCGCACGTGGGAGCTACGATGATGGTGCGTACCTTTCCGGCTCCGCCTGCTCTCAGTGGACTCGCCTCGCTCGAGAGGAGCTTTAGCGGGGCGTCCTTGACCCGCGTGTTGGTGGGTTTCCCTGTGGAGGTCATCGGCGGAATGCCGCGGGCTGAAGCAGAGGTCCGGGTTGTTGTCTGTGTTCTTGTTGGTGTTGTTGTTGCGGTTCTCAAGGGGGTCAACCACCAAAGGTCGATCCAGGTGAGTTTTCATATCTGGTCGAACGTGGCGTGAGTAGTTGACCTGAGCATCAAGGGTCACAATTTTTACACCCGTCTTGCTTAAAAACTGTAATAAGTGAACATTTCTGGCCAACATACAACGGAACCTCTAAAGTTTGAATCTCATAGGTTGTTAAAAAAAAGTGTCATTCAATTGAAACATTTGGGAAGCTACGCCACATTGCAAAATCCGCATGACGCCATACGAGATGGCGATTTGACCAGGATTAGATTCTTGATATTTTAAAGATTTCCTCTGGCAAATGTAAACACTCAATGAGTGCCCTGGTTTGACTTGAGCGGTTCCACCGTAAAGTATGTCCCGATCGGAAACATAACATTTACATAGCCATCACTTGTGTACACTGATAACACAAGTCTAAAGGCTTTTTTTTTTTTGCCTTGTCCTTTACATTGTTGTGTTCTTCCCGCCCTGTTCTTGCCTTCCAGCGATCTTCGGGGTCCAGCTCGTTGTAAAGGGCTTCTCGGCTGGATGCCAGAGTTTGCTTCCTCAGCTCCTTGGTGCGCTGCTCCCACACAGACTTGTTGATCCCCTTGGTGTGGTTCTTCTGCTGCTCCTTACTGTGAAAACCAAGCCCGGTGGAGAAGGATGAGTGGAGGCGAGTGGAAGGATTTGCGTCAAGAAAGCTGAGCAAGTAGACACAAAGCAACGTGCATGGGATTTTGGAAGCATGTCGGGGACGACAAGATGGGGGGCAAAACTGTGATAAGGTAAGAATTTGTTTTAGTTAGCATTGATTCAACGTATACACAGCTCAATAAACAACACACAGATTTATTGTCGGAATTCTGAAGACAACAGCTTATTAGTTATAGTAACCAACATCGACTCTGAAAATTATCGGTGACCACCTATTTTAGTCTTAAATAGATTCCGATTTCAGTCACAACTCTGAGGTGCAGCAAGCGTACACCTCTTGGAAAAGTGGAAAAAGTAGCGATTGGCGACAGGTTATTGAGGTTCATAAAAGGTTTGAAACAAAGAAAGATGAGGAGGAGGCAAAGGAAGAGTTGGAGGAGGCAAAGGAAGAGTTGTCAGGTCACTTAACAGAAGAGATTCAGATATAAATAAACGAATTAAAAAAATAATAATACCAGTCCAGAAAGGGGTCAGTAGCGTGGTGACAATCACTGTGTACTTTGTTGCTGAGGAGGGAAACAGTTGGTGAGTGAGATGGCAAAAAAACGGATCTACCTCATGTAATTAGGATTTTTATTATTGTATATATTTTTGACACACCTCCATGTACACGGACGCAATCCCAAACATACATTCCCTCACCCATGCCCGAACGTCTCACAGTTATCATCTCATTAGTGGATCGTCATTCACATTTGTCACGTTTCTCAAAAATAATGTGAATCAATTCGTCGACGCATTCAGAAGACTGCGCTGAAATTAATTGAGGACGATTCCTTTCACAAAGCAAGTGCAAAACCACCCCCTCAAGTCAGTTTGCGATCGAAACAAAAACCATATTGGAGTCTGTTGTTTATGACCAGGCATTTTCCAAACGCAACACACACAAAGACAGCATACTCTGTGATGTCACATGAGGCCACGCAACCCGTGTAAGCAAACGTGTTTTGTGCGCGCTCATAACCCAAATTCATAGGAACCGTGTGTGACATAAAGAAAGCAGAGGCTGTTGTGTCAAAGCAGTAAAGGTCACTGTGAATTGTGTGTGTTCACGCTGTGTTCCCCCGCTGTTGTTAAAACCTTTATGAGTGTACGTTTATGTGGGATTGTACACCGTGTTTTAAAAAAGAGGGAGAAGCCTGTTCCATGGCCGCTAACATCAGATCTTTAGTGCTGTATAAGTTAGCATTGAAGACACCTCTGTTGTATTAGTGCTAGCATAGATGCTAACGTTATTGTTTAGTCTTTTGTATAATCTTGCTGCCCACAGATAGATAGATAGATAGATAGATAGATAGATAGATAGATAGATAGATAGATAGATAGATAGATAGATAGATAGATAGATAGATAGATAGATAGATAGATAGATAGATAGATAGATAGATAGATAGATAGATAGATAGATAGATAGATAGATAGATAGATAGATAGATAGATAGATAGATAGATAGATAGATAGATAGATAGATAGATAGATAGATAGACACTCACGCAGCTATGGAGAGGTTGGCTGCTGAGAGGGGGCTGACTTCCGCCACCTCCTTGGCTTTTTGCAACGCAATCTTCTGACTGGCAGCCTCCTCCTCCTCTTGCTCATCCTGCCGGGAAAGAGAAAAAGAAAGGAGACAAGGATGTCAACGGAGGAAGGTGAGTGAAGAGAAAACAAACTAACTAAACTAAAAAAAAAAAAGGTTTAGTCACGATGAGGTAACGTCGAGCTGGGTGGCACCTTGGTTAGCTCCTGCGCGTTGGCCAAATTGTCCACAGCGATAGCCAAGAAGACATTCAGCAGAGTATCTGAGTGAAGAGTTATAAGAAAAACGGCGTGTGGGTGTTTGGCTTACGCATTTCCACACCAAGGCACAGACTCATGAGAATTAAAAAAAGGCAACAGTAGTATTTGACTTCCTTTTACAGTGTTTGCCACTTTTTTTGTTTTTTTGCACATGCATCGTTGTACGTCGGCAAGCAAAGGATACAGTTGCCAAAAAGTGTGAGCACAATGAAGAAGACGGAGAAGGCCATGCCCTTGTTGACTCCGCCCTGAGACTTGATGCCGGAGTACATCACCATGTTCCAGTCTTCTCCCGTCAGGATCTGGACACCAGCATGCACAAAAAAAAAAAGGCCATTGTCTCGAGGATTTTATCACATTATATTCTGGACATATCAAGAGTAAAATCCTCTGTTATCTGTCATTAGCTAATCAAAAGGCTCGGGAAAGTCACCGAATTAGTGAAAATGTGAAACATGAGAGTGCACTGACTTACTCGTGCACGTCACCATTTCAATATTGACGCCATTGTGTGACGGCTGTAAGAAAAAAAAGATCGCTTACCTGAAACACTGTCATTATTGCTGCCGGGAAGGTATCAAAATTTGTTGAAGGAGTGCCATTTTCAAAATTAAACCTGACAGGGGAAAAGGCAAATGGGCGGGGAGGGGTTGGGGGGGGATTGATTTGAGATTGATTTTTGAGAGAAAGGGGAAACGGTAGCATTACAGCATCGTAAACGTCCACTTCAAATGTGCGAAATAAGGAAGGCGAAATGAAACGGCACTGACTGTCCTCCGAAGAGCTGCATTCCCAGCAGGGCGAAAACAACTATGAAGAGGAAGAGGAGGAAGAGCAAGCTGATGATGGACTTCATGGAGTTGAGCAAAGACACCACAAGGTTTCGTAAAGATGCCCAGTACCTGGAAAAAAACAACAGACAATACATTTAAAAAAAAACAGATTCCCTCTGCATACAATAAATCCTAATGCTAGTATTGGAATTGAAGACGCTCACTTGGTGACCTTGAAGATCCTCAATAACCTGAGAGCTCGTAAAACACTGATGCCGAACGACGTGCCCGGCTGGATAAACGACCACAGCACTTCAAATATGCTGCCGCAGATCACCTATTTCAACGCAGACGTATGCGACTCATCGTTAATAATCTAGAAATAGAGGCGTCTCTTTTGGTGGTGTTTGCGGTTCGCCCCGAGTCGCGGCTGGTACTCACGATGCAGTCAAAGCAGTTGAAAGAGGAGTTGAGGTATGCCTGCCTTCCCAGACCATACATCTTGACAAACATCTCTGTCAGGAATATTCCCAGGAAGATAAATTCAGCATAATCTATCAGGAGGGGAGCAGAAAAAAGAAAAAGTGATGGACACCAGAGAGAGAGAGAGAGAGAGAGAGAGAGAGAGAGAGGACACCATCCATTCTGTTATCTGCAGGATATTCCTCGATTCCGTCACCATTAAAATGAATTAGTATCAAAACTTCATCAAATTGAGTGAGGGAATCTACGCAGGCCAACTCAAAGACAGATTAGCGTGCCGTGCACAGTATGTCCACCAAAACAATATATCATAGATCATATCAATAGAGTCATGCTTCAGTCTGTGTTTTAATGGAACAACTTATTTAGTCATTTGATGACACAGTTTGAACACACACACACACACACACACACACACACACACACACACACACACACACATGCACACACGCAACTGGTCCCCAGGATGTAACTCTGTTCACAATTTTATGTCCCCACAAACATTGGAAAACGAGAACACAAACACACACACACACACACACACACACACACACACACTGATCTGCCCTACTCACTTAAAAAATCCGAGAGCGGTTCCGGCTGGTCGTAGTGCACGACAGCCACACACAGCGTGTTGAGGCCCACCAAACACAGTACAGTCCAATAGAAGGCTTGGGACTTCACCATGTGTCGAATTAAGAAGCGCAAGCGCCTTTCTCGCCTCTTGAAAGTCGATACTTCAAGCTTGGAGCTTTTTAAGCTGGCACGGGCAAACGGTGAACCTGAGAGGAGGGAGGGGGGGCGGGGGGGGGGAACAACCACAGGTCACCACTCAGCGTCACCTGTATGAATGAATGTCAGAAGTAAAAACCCTGCCGAAGTTTGGTTGTATGAAGGAATGAAGGAGAGACAAGGTCAGATGGGTCAGGTGATGCTGATCCAAGCAAGCTAGCATCTGTATGTTCTGTACCGGTGGTTTCGTTTTGTGAGCGTGTGCGTGCGCAGTCTCACCAACTGCCAGGTCTCCCTCCCCCTCCTCCGGGTTTAGAAGCTCCGCTTTGCTCTTGTGGTTCTTGGTGGCTCTCCTGCGGGAGCCTGGAACAGAAAGAAAGCAGCAGCCTGCCTTGAATTCGGTGATCTGCATTCAGATCAGATCACAACTGCTCTCATGGTGACTTTGTGGTGATGCTACTTCATAGCATTACCGGAAGTTGACTAAGAATCTCATCAGATTACGTCAATGACATCGCAATACTGCTCGCAGCCACTAGGGGACATATTTGCATGATACACGGATTGGTATGATATGCTGTGATGTTTTGTTTTTTTAATCACCGTTGCAGTTCTTCGACATGGCGGCATTTCTCAGCATCGACACACACTGCTGGTTCCATTTACCAGTAACATTTAACAGTCACTCATATAACAATAGACAACCACGCACACAAAAACAGTAGAAATAATTCCTACCATCATAATCATTTTCATTGTCATCATCTGCCAAGAGAACCTCTTCTGCAAAAAAAAAAAACACGGATTCTTGTTCATCCATTTTACATTCAATGCATAGAAGTAAAATGATTTTATCATCACAAACACGAGTTGTAAGATGAAGCGCGATGATTTTAACCAGTCTTTTCCGTCGCCAGTGCAAATGAAAACACAGTGTGGGCCTGCGCCTTTGTGTTCAACGCTTCCCTTTCTTTTAATACTCGACTTATTTTGATGTCGCTTGTCTATTCAAGAAGATCAAACGGCCTGTCCTCAATTTGCACTGCAGACGCCTCCTTCATCTTCTCTCCGCGTCTGTCCGATAGGGCCCCGCCGCATTCTTTACACTAACAAGGCCACGGGGTTCAAGTTATCTGCAGGCGACGATCGGCATCGATGACGTTAACCGCGTGTTTCAAATTTGTGGATATTTCACTTTCGAAGTACCCCGCCTACTGCCCGATGACGGCTGGGATCGGCTCCAGCACGCCTCCGCGACCCTTTGTGAGGACAAGCGCATTCGAAAACGGTCGGATGGACGGACGGATATCGGAAGAGCTACGATTTACCGGCTTTGCAGATCCACTCCAGGTAACCATTGAGTTCCCTTTCGATCTGCTGCTGCCTCCTCAGCTTCAGGAACTCACTTCTGTTTTCCACTCGCTCTCTCTCTTTGGCAAACTCCTGTGAACATACATACACACACACACACACACACACATGAAAAAAATATGTTTGAAACTGATATTCCCGTGCATTTTTTTTTTTTTGCATGCCTCGCTGAGCAGACCCTTACCCTGACAACACACCCAGCACCAGGTTGAGCATGAAGAAGGAGCCGATGATAATAAGGGGGATGAAATACATCCAGTTCCATGCGCTCCCTGAGGCATCGTTGCTCTGGAAACGCACACACACACACACACACACACACACACACACACACACACACACACACACACACACACACAAAAGACTCATCAGAGGTTTTTGACCTTCCACGATTGATGCGAAGGTGCTAATGCCACTTCAATGACAGTGACCGGTACCTTCATCATAGAAATATTGGTACCTTGC
Organism: Hippocampus mohnikei; assembly: GCA_026261675.1. Classification (NCBI taxonomy): domain Eukaryota; kingdom Metazoa; phylum Chordata; class Actinopteri; order Syngnathiformes; family Syngnathidae; genus Hippocampus; species Hippocampus mohnikei. The sequence goes on from JAKGUB010000328.1 coordinate 5,169,957, forward strand.
TGGAGGATCTAACTTCATTTCATGCTATTCTAGTTTTTTTTTTTTATGCGGCAATAATGCAGCTCTCGCCATTTTCACTTAAATGAGACATTCCAAATCCTGCGATGCCACCCTCAAAAAACATTTTTTTTTTAATCATCCCTATCATTCATGCATCACCGTTGCGAGTTTCTTTCTCCTCGTTTTGTTTCTCCTGCCGTCCTTCTGTGTCCTGTCTAGTCATTCATTACTTATGTCAATCTATTCTACTTGAATTCCTTCATGACTGCCTGCCTTTCGTGTGATCTTCTGAAGCTCCCGCCACTCTCACTAATCAACATCCCCTCCCTAAGCCTACCTCTAGTCCTGCTCCCTTCTTCCCTATGATGTCGTATTGCCCTAATAGCCCCCCTGCCTTGCCTCCTCCGATCCTTTCCTCTCTGTCTACTCGGAAGCTGGCATGGCTGCCGTGTACCCAATGCACCGCAAACCTGTTTTTTCCTTTTCTTTCCCCTACCATTAAACTTTTATCACTTCTCTCTCCAGAAGCTACAAGAATAACTTTGGCTGAAAAGGCCCTTTTAAAAAATAGAGCAGCACCGGGAAGGCGGGACACAAGGAGAGACATCAAGCGAAAGCGACAGCGCGCTGTAGGAGCGAACGTATGATGACCATGCTGGAAATTTGGTCGAGTACAAAAGGGAAAATGGCGTCAAAGAACGACCAAGAAACCAGGACGTCATTGCACAATGGCGGCCAGCCAACCAAGTAAGGCGGAAGTGAAGCCTGCAGGAACACACTGGAGAAATCCAGCACACTCAATCGAGCGAAAGTCAGACTCCATTTTTGGGGGGGAAGGGGAAAATTCCATCCCTAAAACGAGCTATTTTCAACGACGCTGTAAAACTGTGTACCGCATATCATTCTTTCGGTTATGCACCAAGCACTTACATAGTACAACAGTTCGGTCCAGCCCTCCATGGTGATACACTGGAAGACGGTGAGGATGGCGAAAAGGATGTTGTCAAACTGGGTGATGCCGTAGTTTGGACCGAGCCAGTACTTTCGACACGTGGTACCCTCCGGACACAATCGCGACGGAGGCTCCGTCCCACACGGGAACTCTTCTCGGATCTCCCCTGGATTTGGGCAGAAGTTAAAAGCGGTTTAGTCTTTCGCAACGGCGTGTCAATACAGTCCCTTTCTTTTGCTGAAATAAGTGGACTGAATATCAAGAGCGGTCTTACGTCAGAGCGGTCCTGATCCATTCACCGTACCTGTGTGATTGTCGAAGCAGGTTTTGTGGAATTTGCCCATGTAAAACTCCAAGCCGATGATGGCGAACATGAGGATGGCAAAGAAAAGCAGGAGGCCAATTTGGAGCAGAGGGATCATGGCCTTCATGATGGACTTGAGCACCACCTGTAAGCCTGAAAGGCGGAGCGCAGACGCCGTGAGCGCATCTTTATGTGACGTCGACTAAAAATAACACCGAATTTGGAAAAAAAAAAGTTATTGACGAAATAATTGGAATTCCCAATATTATGACATACATAAGCGGATTAATTAAAAAGACAATCTGCAATTGAATTGTTTCAGCAAATCTTCTCGTTTGGTGTGAGGATTTCATCTTGGTTTGGTTTTTTTTGCAGCTTGGCGGGACCCAGCGGCGGCGGATCAAGGCTATGTCGAGCATTTTGGAATATTTACAGACAGCTGACAAAGTAAACATCGTCTTCACCCACCATTTGAGTATATATCACGTGCGTTAAAAATCATTTTTAAGATACTACCGGATCTTACGGCTGCGTTAGATAAATATAATTCGTAAGAATGTTCATTTTAATGTTGCTGGCGGACACCCACTATGTGATTGCGAAATTCAGATAATTGACGGCTGCTAAACATTCAATCGACTGTTTCGACTGAAAATTCACTTCTCTGAGCTATTTCTAAACCTCCTATACAACTTTTCATTTCATAGCTTTTTTTAATGACTTTGTCGCCCAATTTTGGGACACCAAACTAGAACCGAAAAACAAAAAAAACCAAATGCAACACAGTTCCTTGCAACGCCGCACTTACTGGGAATACCAGAAACCAGTTTGAGAGGCCTCAAGACTCGAACAGCTCTGAGTGTCCGCAGGTCAAAATCTGAGCCCACAGTGGACAGGATCCTAATGGAACAAATACAAAAGGGGCAATCAATATGCAAAGTATGTTCATCCGACTCCTGAAAACATTCCACACACACACGCAGACGCACGCAAACGCATTCCAAGGAACTGCAGGCACATGGCATGTGAATCCTGCAGGAGCCGAGCTAATCGATAGGGGTGACGCTGAAGTGTATCATGGAAGGGGGAGGGACGGGTCATTTGTATCGGCGCGACGGAAGGACTGTAAAATTTAAAAAAGGAGGATGATGGAGTGATGGGCAGGAAGGAGGTGGTGAGAGGGATGAAGAAAAAAAGCGGGGAGGAATGTCACGCGATGAAAATGAGAGATGCTGACTTGTACTTTTTTTTTTTATTCGCAGTTTATTCAAAGTGTTTGCAGACTGGGGAGGAATTGATGTTGCGCTCGAAAAGGGAGGGCGGATCACGAACGGTAAACAAGGTGGTGTGTGTGCATGTGCGGAGAGTCGGAAGATGTTCCCTCTGTGCCGCCAGACTTCCAGTCAGTCACTCGTCTGACGCACAGAGTGAATCATCCCTCCTTCTCACTTCTCCCTCTTGCTCTTCCTCCGTCTCTTTTTATTTTTTGTGCGTTTTCTCTTTCCGTCACTCTGACAGATTGCCACTCGCATCTGTTCCGGTGACACAGCAGAGCCGTAATCACGGCAGGCTTCAAATCAGAGCGTGCTGCTTGGAAACCCACAAAAAATAGCAAGTGACATCCACCCGGGATTTACGGGGTGCTCCCGAGATGTCACTTTAAACCTTGCGTTATGTTGACTTGAAAGCCCTCCTCCAGTGGTACCTACTTGGAGGTACTTGATCACTTGTGGTCGCGACAGGGGCCCTCCGAGTGACATTGTGGGGCATCAGTCATCATAGGAGGCGGTCGTGTACTTGAGAGGCTCCGGGTTTGGTCACGGGGCGACTACTCTCTCACTATGTACACCGACGGAATAAAAAGTGGATCGGACCCTTCAGACTTGAATTTTATTTTGACTTAACCCCTATTTCTGGAAGTCTAACTCAAATGTTGAGGCAGGGCGCACTTGAAAAATCTCAATGAACTCTATATATATTTTAGCACACTAGTCCCCCCCCCCAAAAAAAACAAAAAAAAACCCCAACAGTCTTACTTCTTTTATTGATTGTATTTATTTGGACCCAAAATAAAATACAAACAACATCTACCGACCAGGGGCACTTTGTTTTTGGTTGTGGGAGGCGATCCTTACGGGCGAAAGAAATGTCCATTTACTGTCAATGTTTTTAGTGGCTACCAAGCTAATTGACGAATCAGGGTGCCAAATGCTGAGTAGGGAAAGTTTAGTTCTAAGAATGATTCATTCTGGTTTTATGTACACTAAAATAGGCCCGATGGGGTGAAGTGAAGTGATTCAGCGAAGACTGGTATAGAGGACATGTAACAACACGTGAGCCCCACCGGGTTCCATACTGTGCAGGGCGAACGGCTGCCCGAGAGCCGTTGACATCCCATAATCTGAGCGCTTGTCTCAGCAGAGAATGTCGGATTGTAAAATTTGCGCGCCTCACCGAAAAATGTGTCAATCGGATCTCGAGCGGACGTACGTCTCAATTAGGTCGACTGCGATGAAGACCAAAAAGCCGTTTCATAAGCGGCGGCTGCCGATGCCGAACGGCGGGTCGACGAGGCGCTTCCCTCATTCACGCCGTCTCCACGGTTACTCTGCCCTTTCTCATTCATAAGTGTTTCCATGGCAACAGCAACCTTGCCTCATTGATAGAATCTCTGTATCACCTTGGTAACAGAGCCAAAGGAGGAGTTTGGGTGTCCCCCCCCCCCGCCCCATCCATCTTTTCTGCGCATCAACAACTTACAGATATGTATACTTCGCGCTACAATATGTGACACACACGCACCCACACACACACACACAAATGCACACCTGCAGAGCAAACAGATGCCGGTAGGAGATCAAACATATTGAGTGCGAATCATTTTCCCAAACGTGCAATGGAAAGTAGGTCATTAAATGAAGACACGCAATGATGATCAGAGGCTACGGCTGTACAATACGTCTTGAATCGCACCAACGGGTGCGCGGAATGCAGCCCTTTTTAAGAAGCCTCATTATTTGGAGTAACGTTAAGCACCGCCGCTCGTCCCACCGCCGCTTCTCACGGGAACGTCGCGCATGATCAAAACATCATCTTATTGTGCCCACTTGCCACCTGCGTTCCCGCTGACTTCAGCTCGATGAGGCTAATTAGTTGCGTCCGCAAGGCTGACCAAATACGCTCTCCGCTTATCTTTTTTGCTGTTGTTATGAAGCCCATTTATCCAAAATGCTCTCCTGTGTTATATTCACGCCCCCCCCCCCAAAAAAAATCATGAGGCGTGAAAGGTACCGCAGTCCATTCGTTCTTCTTCTTATGATCACTCAAAGAAAGAATGCCCATTTATTTTCCCTTGATTGCAAAGTAATTGGAAAAGCGCTTGTTTTTCTGTTTTATTTATTTATTTTCTCGCCACTTCCTTCATTCATCAGTTTAGCTGAAGGTTGGAGAGGTGCACTGCAAGAATGGTTGTAAACTATAAGCGTAATTGGACGAGTAATCAATAGTGGGCATTAAAAAAACAACAACTATCTTATTCCTGGTGACACATCACTCACATAATTTACTACAAAATGGAGGTCAACACACACACACACACACACACACACACACACACACACACACACACACACGCGCACACACACCCAAACACATATCAAACAACCATCCAACAAGGTCGTAGAGTGGACAGCCGATCCATTCACAATCATGTTAATTGTTTGTCTTTGAACGTCTGCAAAGAGAGCGGCCGCGAGTCCACGAGCGGGGACGAGGGAGCGGGGAGGATTTTTAAATTTTTTTTTGAAGTGGAAATGTGCGCGTTTGTCTGTGCGCAGCGGTCAGCGCGTTATCAAAGGTACGGGCCAAGAGATGGGCGGAAAGGCCGAGTAGCTTTCATGTTCAAAGCGGCGGGGCTGCTAAAAACACACTCGTGGAGAGCATCCTGAAGGTGTGTGTGTGTGTGTGTGTGTGTGTGTGTGTGTGTGTGTGTGTGTGTATGCGTGAGTGTGTGTGTGTGTGTCCTGGGGACACGCTTCAGTCAGTATCAAAGGATTGACTCTGCAAGTATATATATTGTATATGAAGTACATATGTAGGTATGTAGGGCGGCGTGGTGGGCGACTGGTTAGCATGTCCGCCTCGCAGTACAGAGGTGCAGGGTTCGATTCCGGCTGCGGCCTCCCGTGTGGAGTTTGCATGCTCTCCCCTTGCATGCGTGGGTTTTCTCCGGGTACTCCGGTTTCCTCCCACGTTCCAAAAAGATGCATGGCAGGTTGATGGAACACTAAATTGTTCCTAGGTGTGAGTGTGAGCGCGGATGGTTGTTCGCCTCTGTGTGTGCGCTGCGATTGGCTGCCAACCAATTCAGGGTGGAAAATGGATGGATGGATGGATGTAAGGGGGTATGCAAATCCAAAACCATTCCAAACCATGTGTCTTTTTCAGGCTTGCGTGTGTTTTGAACCCTGCTTGTTTGGCTTCCCTCTACCCTCCTTCACCTGCTTCTCTCGTCTGCTCACTCTGAGCCCCCACCCCCCTCCCCCCTCCACCTCCCCCACCCCTCGCCCCCACCGAATTGTTGTGGCATTTGTTCACTACCCAGGCCGCCGACTGCCTGCGGACCTGCTCTGTGATCTGACTGCTGCCTTGCTCAGGATGGGGCCATTCATTAGAGGAAAGGGCGCACACACACACACACACACACACACACACACACACACACACACACACACACACACACACACACACACACACACACACACACACACACACACACACACACACACACACACACACTGTAAAAGACATGACAGCTGATCCTGACCTCATAATTTGATCGCGTCGGGCACATAATGCGCGTTTGATGTATTTAGGTCGTCCGCAATATGAATTTGCCTGTCACTTACCCCGTGAGCACCACCACAAAGTCCATGACATTCCATCCATTCCTCAAGTAGGAGTTCTTGTGGAAGGCGAAGCCCAGAGCCAGGATCTTGATCCCGGATTCAAAACAGAAGATCCCAATGAAATACATCTCGGTAGCGTCCTGAGGACAGAGAGAACACGCCGGCCAGGTTGAAGGAAAGACGATAGGACTGTTGAATTGAAAAATGTTTGTCTGCCTTACCAGACGCTCAGACAGCGGCGTCTTGTCACCATCGGGCAAATGTTGCTCCAGGGCCAGGACGATGCAGTTGGCGATGATGGTGGCGAGAATCATCCACTCAAATGGAGTGAGGGAAGTGAGTTCAGGAAAAATGATCACGGCCAAACATATGCAACAAAACAAAACTGCTCACATGACAGCGGTTCATTTGTACGCAACCTGGCAGGAGGTTTTGGTATTGAATCGCCACGAGTAGACTTGATATCGAATTTATTATTCATTTTGTATCCAACGTGAATATTTTTGTCCTAGGAAGATTTTAGCCAAAATTGATGAACAACTGAATTTATTTGCGGTACCGCGATTGATCATTAATATTTGCAACACACCCGCACACGCCACGAACGCATACTGCCACACAGGCGCAGCAAGCGTGCCCATGCGCTGAGCGAGATTTATCGTGACATCACCATTTGGCTCTGCGTACATAACATCTTAAGGCCAGTCAGGGAGCGGGACAGAGAGAGATGGTGAAATAAAAAGAAAGACATCTAATTGTGTTTGTCACCATCGCTTCCGAGCACACACTCGCTCACCACGTTGACACGGCTGCTTTCGCTGGGGGTGAGAAGAATGCTTTGCCTGACGCGATAATCACGCTACATGTTCAGAACTGCACTGCATCATGCCAAAATGTTTTATTTTTTTCAATGTGATGCCACTAAAACCGCAACCGACTGGTGCCTAGTCAAGGGGTTTCTCGCCTCTCGCCCAAAGTCACACGGGACGGGGAAACAAGCGCGCACGTGACCCTGAACAGGATGTCCATTAGAAAAATGGATGGAAGGGAGACGATGATGAAGCTAAGTTGCCTAAAATAGAAACACTTCTCAGTACAGTGCAGGGCGGTTCCACACCACTGCTAATGACAACCACAAATATTTTTAACTAACAACGCTCAACAATTAGTAACACCGTTAACCAGGGATGTGGTCATGTCCACCGTGAATGAAAATACAAAGATTCGGTGGGTTAAATCCAAGCTGTTGTGTTAGTTTTGAAAGAAATACAATGAATCCACCACACATATCAGCCAGCAGAGTGCAGAATTTGCTTGTACTTAGACCTCCTTTCAGTCGTTCGAAGGCAGGGGTGACCAAACTTTTTGTTTGTTGCATACAGAAAAATAGAAATGTGAAACGGCCACTCCTTTCATTTTTATTTTTTTTGGTCATGTCACGGGCCGCTGAAAATTGGAAGGCGGGCCACAAATGGCCCCTGGGCCATAGTGTGGATAGCCCTAGACTCAGGTCTAGTCCACATTCTGCCAACTAATTGTCAAGTGCGTCGAGTTGCGTAATCAAAAACATCCTCGGTCTGGCGAACATTTATTTCACTGTTTTGCTCTCTTTTTTCTAGTTGTCGTATTGTTGCTTTTGGCAAGTTATCCTCTGTTTTTATTGACCGTAAATTGATTTTCTTGTCCTTTTGTGATGAGCTATTTTCATTTTTACTCATTTTGTTTATTTATTTTTTCCTGGTGTGTGTACCAAGCGTCTCTATTTGTACTTTGTCGGCTTCGCGCCACTTTTTCTATCAGAAAGATTTGTCGTGTACATTTTATTATCCGAGTCTGCGTTTTGAGAGTCTGCTTCTGTCCGACATTTACCGGACACTGACGTCCTCTGTGCTCACCTTCAATGGTAGGGGGGGAGTGTGAAACTATTTACGGAATCATATATCATATGTGCGGAGTGGAAACACGATACACGTCGGTACTTGCTTTTGCATACATTATATCCTGTACATGGGAGGTTTTTCCTCCAGATCTGATTTGAGGGAAAAACCGAGAAGCCGCTCCAGGTGTGAATAATCTGGTCCGAGCTTCTAAATGTGATGGCACACGTCTCTGGGACACTCTGGGCTCCAACCAATTAGTCGTACTGGCCTGTAGCAAACATGCGCAAGTGTCGTATTGTGCCTGTGTGTGTGTGCGTGTTTGAGTGGGTTGCAGCTGACTAAAGGGGGAAAACAGAAGCTAAGATGGGTTTGAAACCCTTTAGTATAATGATCTCCATCTTTATCCTGCTACGAGTGTGCACGCACACAAAATCCCGCACATGAATAAATGACTCACTTTGCCATAAACCTTCAATAATGAATTGCATCCTGCTCCTTTCTCACGGTTATATATAGCCGCGACTCCAAAGCAAGAAAAGGAGTGAGGGGAAAGGGAGACGAGATGCTCTTTCTTTAAGCTTCTTTGTCTTCATGTTTGACTTCCCCGCAGCGTTTCACTTCACCGTGTGTTTGCCGAAGCATCCGCGGGGACATCGGTTAGCGTCGTACGAACATCTCGCCGAGACGCGACGAGCGTCGGTGATGACGCAACGACGCAAACAAGCGGAAGATTTTGTGTCTTCGATATTTTCCTTTCTCGCGTTCAGCCTCTTCTGCCTCAAAATACCCCAAACTACCTCAATCCTGTTTCTTCCTCGCCTTTTTTTCCTTCCCGTCACTCCACCTTTCACTAGCTGAGCCCATCCATCATCTCTATCTCCATCATGCCCATCTCCGTCTAATATCTAAAAAGAAAGAGGAAGAGATGCAGTGTCAGCAGATGCAGAGGCAGCCGGAAAGAGAAAAGGGCCGAGAGGGGGGGCGATACATAGAGAGCGAAATGAAAGAGAGAGAGAAAGAGAGAAAGAAAATGTCCCGTGGGCACAGACGTGATTGAAAAGAGTGAGGGGGATAAAAGAGGAAAGAAAGAGTTGGAGGGGCAAATCAGAGGAAGGGTAAGAAGAGCAAAATGAGCGCTCACTTGTGGGATAACGCAAGACAGAAAGGGGTGTGAGAGTATTGCGGTATTTTTTTTCCCCCCTCCTGAGCTGTGTGGAAAGTAGGTTAGTGGCAGGACTGTGAAAAGGGGTGGTGGGAAGGGGGTAGGGGGGGGGTTATACGCAGGAGAGTGGGAGGGAAGGGATACATTATGCTGCATGTGACACTGTGCTACCGGACTGTGTGTCATCATGGCACGACTCCGTGTTTGAACACACTTCACGCATTTCCGCAACGCCACAAGAGCATATGTTGCCAAAAAGAGAACACCCCAAAAATATATATCATGATTTTTTTTTTCAGGAGGGACGGATATTTTGTCCATTTTAAAATGTCACTGTCAACATTTTTGCAAGTACAGAGGCTATTTCCTCAGTTTATGGGTTATGAAAAAGATGGAAACCGTTGCATTGAACGTACGTTGCATATATACGGTCATCAATCCGTTACCGTGGTGATGCCAAATGTGAATTTCAATTATCAGGTCAAAGGATGGATGATAACCCGGACTGGCAGGACCGCACAGAAATATCCTGGTTGTTTGAGAGTTCATGTATTTGTTTGGTCCGAATTTTCTGTTGTCTGACGTTGGATGACTTGGACTTATTTAGCTTCTCCTTCATCGGCAGGTTTCTCAGCTTTTTTTTTTTTCTTGCCAGGAAATTCTGATATTTGAAGCTGCTTTAAACTGAAGTCAAGGATCACTTTTTAATTTTTTTTTTTTTTTTATGAGAAGCAGTCCCAGAACAGCATCACCAATTTGTGTAAGAACTCATCGCTATTAAAAAATAAATAAATGAATAAAAAATGCAATAATGTGAACATCCCCCCAATTTGGATGATTGATCTTATGGAACGTACTGTATTTCTCAAAGGGTCTACCCTTCAATAACCTTGACAGTCCTGCCCCACTGTAATGCCCCTCCTTCAAGCATCGATTGGCCATCCAAGCACACATATGCACGTGCGCGCGCACACACACACTCACAGTCACACGCGTGCACACATTCCACTTCACTACACCACCCGAGTGGTCTGCCAATGGAAGGCGGACCAGCTGCTCCCATTTGGGAAGGCGCCAGCCTCCATATTAAACCGAAACAAGCGAGTGGCCTTTTTGCGCTCTTTCAGAAACTACCGTGTCAATTTTTCTTGTTACATTTTACGATCTTGCTTTATGATTTTTGGCAAGACGCTGCCGAAATCGTTTCATTTGGCCGTCACGACTCCCGCGGAAGAACTAATGCGATCGCGAGAATGCGGACTCGTGTAATCGTCCCAACTACTGGGAGAAATCGCTTTGCTGCATTTTGTTCGGTCCACATGACCTTGTCGTTTGTCGTTTTTGCGTCACCTGCCAGAATTCAGGAAGACAGTCTGAAAATCTCTTAAAAACTATATCGCTTAAAATCTGACTAAAGAAAATGCTTTGGTGAAAAATATATTTGTAGTCTATGAAACTGTCAAGAAAAGCACATATTTGTCCTCAAAAATGGCAATGACGATCAATGTTCATAAGTTTACATTCATAGCACAGCGGCGCCGTGTTTGACGGCGTTGCTCGACAAATTGGTGAGTCCAAAGGCCAGTTTAGCCCAGCTTGGCTTCTCTCAGAAGGATTTAGCATCAATCGGTGTTTTAGTCCTTGCGGGCGCCCCCCTCACCCCCTCCTCCTGTATATTCTATCCTTGCCTACGTTGTGCCTGCCTCAGCCCTGCCACTGCCCGCTCTCGTCGCCCAAATCCAGCTGAATTGCCACTTTCACAAGATGCTGATGCTGGTTATGTGCGAGCTGTGTGCAGAGTCTCGGTCTGGCATGTTTCTTTGCACAAGCGGTGTGTAGTCATGGCAAGTGACGGTGTGTGCTGATCCAACCATATGGATTCACATGCTGTTTTTGGAGGTTTTTCTCTTGACAGTACGTATGCGTGTCTTGGTGAGTGTGTGCCAGCACAGCATGCATGCGTGCGGGACGGAAAGCGCAATTTTTTTGTCTCGTCGCAGCCATCGCACGTGATCAAAGAAGAGAGGCATGAGAAAAGCAATCCATCAGACACGATCTGCCGCGATTTCTTCTCTCATGTCACGTATCCCAAACCCTGAAATAGCTCTGTGCCACGTCACTAGCCACCCTCCATCCACAACCCCCCACACCAGCCACAGTCTACACAGTCAAATGTCAGGTTTTTGAGACATAAAAATATAAGGCCAGATAAATCATTTCTAAAGTTTTTCTCCATATCAACGTCATCAAAAATTATTCATACCACACATGTATGAATGTATGTAGTCCATTTGCAATAGGGAGAGGCCGATAACAATGACGATTTCTGTACTTTGAGGTGTAAACGAAACATGTACCGTTTCATCTCAGCTTCGAATTGACTCTGCTGTTTACTTTGAATGCCCTCAGTGTTCTCTCACCTGTAAAAAACTCCTAGACAAACGCGCACGCAGCACGCTCATATTTTCTACAATCGGGTAAAATTAAAAGATGACATCATTTCTGTACATTGCATTCAATATGTGATATTTGAAATTCAATGAGATCTCCAGAGCCAGAAGGAACTTAAGCTATGGATCAATTCACACATTTATTACCAGACAGTGAAAAGCTACGAGTTAGGGATGTTGAACCTTGAGGGCAAACACACATTCATGCACGCTCACACACATGCACACACACGCAAAACACCAAACCAAACACGACCCGCAGCTGTCAGGATCAAAACACCTCCACAATGCTAAAATTAGCATCATAAAAAAAGCGAAAGCGGCCCTTTAGAGGAAGGACAAGATGTAGTGGTGAGGAGACTGAGCGGGACAGCGGTGGGTGTGTGTGTGTGTGGGGGGATGATGGATCAGGTTGAAGCGGGAGAGGAAAGGCGCGAGTAGACATGTGGTGAGAGGTGACGACAAAGCCTCGGGTCCTATCAGTCAGGGATGGTGGGCGGGGACAAAAGGCACAGTGGGTTTGAACATACAAACATTTCCCTGTGTGGGCGTGGCTAAGACAATATATGAACAGGGGATGTTGTACTTCCTGCAGCAGTCTGTGGCTGATTAGACTCCACAGGCTCATGTTTGGATCTTCCTGGCATCATTCGATAGTCTCACCTGGGAAAGCAGTTTCGTGAGTCTTAACTCATTCAGTACCAGCCAATTCTGGACCAAGTCTGAAAAGACGTTTTGAAACGTCTTTGGGAGTGAATGAGTTAAAGATAAGAGAACTGGGAGAAGCTCAGACGACCGTTAGGGTCTCACGATCCTTCATAGTCGACAAGAAAGAGCCAACGCAGGTCACCAGCACAAACGGATGCGACTCAAGTGCACATATTCCAGTATAAGGAACATCCCCAAAAAGTTGTTCTTATCCTATGCATCTTCCTTTCGGATGTATTGTAAACAAAGCAGCTACATACCAAGAAGCATACTATGACAATAATGACAATAAAGATCCATCCATCCATACCTCACAGAAAGTGATGGGATGTTAGCAACTGACATGCTGCAGGAAAAAAATTACCGGTACAATAAATAATTTAGATTCTGCAGTAAACACTGACCTCACGTCCACCCAAAAACAAATGGGCCCGTATTTTGTCTCTCGTTGAAGTTGCAACTGTATTTTTCAAGTTATCTTCACGTCTTTCTTTGGAGAGTGCAACCATGAAGCTCGTTCGCTGCGGTGCAAAGCAACAGAGACCTCGTGAGGTTGATCAAATGATCACATAAAACCCTTCATTCTACACTTTACATTTGTATGGAGATCACAGTTGCTCTGGAGGAAGTGGAGCGTATTGACTTCCTCTCCACTTACAACAGCAGGGGGTGTGGGGGTGGGGGTGGGAGGGATACATAAATGTAAATGGTTGGCGCACTCAGCACCATATGGTGGACATGCGCATCAGCGTGAGTACGAGTGCGTGTCCGTGTTGCCACATTCGAAATATTTCGCTGACACTTCATCAAACGTGTACAAAATCAACTTCACTGGACAAAAGAAACACAAGACATGAATCTGTGAATGCCAAAAAAATGGCTCCAAGAAATTGTACAATAACCTGGTTGCAAAAATATGCACACCCTCCGACTAATATTGTGTTACAGCATCTTTGGCTTTTATGACAGCGCACCATTTTGGGGGGGGGGGGTTAGGGGTGGAGTCTATCACTGGGGCATATTTTGATGTAGCAAAATTCCCACCCCTCAATCAATACGTCGATTTTAATCCAGAAGCGGGAGCCAAATATTCCAAGCGTCTATATTGTCTTTTTCTAACCCCCCACCACTCCAATTACATTAAATTGCATCCTTAAGGTATGCCGATTACACTTAAATAGCCATAAAAATGCTTGTCCGAACGGGGATGTGAGCACATTTGTTATTTATGTGTCACTCCCTGGCGTCCAAAGTCAGTTCGCAAATAAATAAAAGCTCTCGAGGAGTCCACGGAGACGAAAGCCTCATGGTGCATGAAGACATATTTTCCTTCAGTATATTCATTCCACAGATCGCTCCTGTATCCTATGACGAGTGGGTGAAGTACACGATTTAATAACGCGTTTGTTTGCGGAGTGTCACGTGTTAGCGTGAATGCTGTTGAATACGCACTGCACTACATGCAGGACATAGTCTGCAATTACCTGAGATGCCCTCATAATTGATCAGGACACCAATCACCAATTTCCTCTTTCTAAACCCACGAATAAAATCACTTGAAGTGGTCTACACCAAAGCAAATAGCGAAAAAAGCTTTGACACTCGTCACCATCCAACCTGTCTCAATATATTTCTCGGGTCGTTGAGTAATTGGAATCATCGTCTATCAATGTTGAATTCAAGTAACGTTCATGATGAATTGCAATGCCTACATAAATCATCTTGGTTCAACTATGATGAGCATCCAATAATGAGACGAGAATGAACACGCGCTTCAACTCAACCAAAGTCCAAGTGATAAATCTTAAACATTATCGTAAAGGTCGGCGCTGATTTTTCTGCTCTACTTGTCATATTTTGAGTCACGTGCTCGCCTTTGACACCGCCACTACAAACAGCAAGTCCATTACCGTACGTGTAATTAACCCACATGACACCCTCTCGTGTCTCTGCAATGTGCTTTCGTGACTCCGCCAGTTGAAAACATTCCACGGGAAAATGTGGTCACCCGCCCAGCGTGATGAATTGCTTTTCAACCTGGACGAGTGAATAATTATTCGAAATCCAAGTTAGACAACCTCAGACGCCTGGTGAATAGCTCCGTTGTTTTGTAAATAGACGGTGAGTCATAAACAGAAGTAGCTCCTGCCTTTCACGATAGAGCAGCCCAATTAGCGTGCGCGGTTACGTCACAGCTCAAACCGCGACGGCAATCGATCACAATCGCTGCTCCAATTTCGACTCACGTCATGAACACTCGCAAGGCACAAACTTGAACTTGACGCGGATTCAGACGAACATCCCACGCCGCTCCAAAATGGGAGAAATCACTCTCCATTCATTTCTACAGAATGGTGCAATGTGCAGATTACCGAGAGATGAAATTGCGCACGCATATGCAGACATAGAGAGGGAAATGTGGATACATTTTCCGTCCTGTTTAGTTTTACAATTAATTTAAAAATAATATTTTTTTAAGGGTATTAAAAATTCAAAAGATGGCCCTGCCTTCATGCTCACACACGCCACAACTAGAAAGACATCTGCAGAATTGTGATATGAAAGCTTGTGTCATAGAAGTGCACACACACACACACACACACACACACACACACGCGCGCCACACACGCAAGTCAATTCTCGTTGCTCTCATGGAGACACCTGCTCTTTTTTTTTTTTTTTTTTGGGTCCCCAAACCACAAAAGGCCTCAATGACGTAACCATATGGACGGACCTTTATCCCCATGAATCACTGAACACCAGTATACTCCGTACACCCTCGCACTGAAGATGCTTTTCTTCCCAGGTGGTATCATCATTGCCCCCCCACCCCCCATTTCTTTCTCCTAATATGTACTTGCTGACATCAGCAACCAGCAGCGCCCCCTAGATACGACACCCGCCACCCCGCCCCCTCCTATCTGCATCAAAACACAATCACACTCAGAGACTCTCGCAGAGAACATTCAGGGATCATATATCAAGCTCCCACCTGACGTGACGTGGAATTACGAACAGAAGTGATTGACGCTGATCAACAGCTCATAAAAAAGGGGGCTGGAGTTTCTGCCGCCACCTTTTCATGAAGCGTAAATGACAAGTCCAGCCTCAGTCACACGGATAGGGACGCCGTCATTCACTCCATCACGATTTGCCTACCTGCTTTCCATTGGGATTGCACTGATAACAGTGCAGGTAAAGGATATGGCCATTCGGTGATCTTTTTGGCATATTTTCTCACAAAGTTGTCTTCACTGAAAATAAACAAGGAGCGGTTGACCGTGAAGCAGTTCTGGCGTACTGGGATCGGGTTGTACAAGGCCATCGTCCGGGCCCTCTGCGCCATAGACTGCTTGTACATTCTCTGGGCCCCTGGTCCCCCGGGTGGACCGTGGCCCAGCCCGTGGCCGTGGGCATGCCCGTGTCCGTGGCCATGTCCGTGCCCGTGTCCATGTCCGTGTGGTCCTCCCTGTCTGCCTCCACCACGACCGCCCGGGCCGCCTCCACCGGGCCCTCCACCGTACCTGGCTGGTACCTCGTCACCAAACCGCGCCATTCTCTGGAAACCAGAAGCCAATCTTGACGAAGCAGCGGAGAAGGAGACCGGTGCTCAGCTGCACAGCCACACATTACATCCCAGCCGGATCAGAACATCTCATACGCTTAAATGGGTCGAGGTTCTGCAGCTTCTGGTCTGAGAAACACGAGGGCCCCGCGTAGAGACCGCCGTCCCTGTAAGTCTTTGCCGAGGGCCAGCCAAGCGCGGGTGGTAGGGAATCAAACGTTTGGTCTTTTGCTCCCGCTGAAGGGCGTCTCAAATCCTACAGTCGTCTTGGATCCGTCCAAACCCAGAGGAGGTTCCCCCACCACTAGATCATGGGGACTTATTCAAAACGAGCCGTTGTCATGCCTGCTGCATCAGAACAGCTCCACAAGATTTAGTTCCTCACTGTCATGACAACATGTCATGCCAGTACAGACGCCTCTCAAACTGCACGGGCCTAATAAATCACATTCACGGCATCGAATGTGAAAAAACGGCTCGAACGTTCAGTGGTCAGATGGTGCAATTCTCCTCCCCTGAAACCACCGCGTTCACTTAAAAACATCGAAAATCAAATCCTACCATCGTTATTTCATTATTTCTCAAATATCCGCAAGATTTGGTCGTGTTGCGAGAGCGTGGCAGTGTGGCACTGCTAATTTTACCTTCAAGTGGAGGATCTGACAAGCCTCGAACGCCGAACAAGACGGAGGGAGTAAAAAAAAAACAAAAAAACGTAATTGGCTTAAAAATACATCACGCCGTGCAAAATTGGAAAGGCGGAGAATTCCATGTTTGAAAATGTCCATGCCGTCGTAGTGGAGATGAGAGCGGCGAACGGCATCCTCCTCCTTGCTCGCAACACCTGCCTGGCCATCCGCGGACGGAGAGGACGCGGCTTCAAAGACACGCGTTGGACGGCCTCTTTATCTTCCCCGCCGTCTTACGACCCTCCCATGGACAATGTCTCTCGCCGTGTCCGTGATAAAGTCGAAGCTCCCGTCCTCTTGGGTCGCTTGGATGTCCTGCTCGAGCCTCGCTCTCGTCCGAGTGTATGGTGGAGGTGGCGTGAGGGAGGTGGTGGTGGAGGGTGGGTTCCTCCACCAGCAGCCCCAAGGGGAGGAGAAGGAGAGGGCGCAGGAATGGAGGGATGAGATGGATCGAGACAAGAACGAAAAGACGCGATAGTAGCGGAGCGGCTCTAAACTACACCGCCGCGCAGTTTACGTGTGCGCCATACCAGCCGCACGCGCATTCTGACGCAAGCAGCGACTTGCACGCGCGTATGGCCGCCTCAGAAGCGCTCTAACCAAACACCGATTCATGTCAGCCACAATGACGAAAAATGCCGACCCCCCCTCACCCCCTTGAATCAGTATTCCCAAATTCATGTCAGTGCGCATCGAAATCGCCAAATGCATGCGCAGCGGAAAAGGGGTGTTGGTTGTGTGTGCCACGTACACGTGCGCACCTGCAACGGCGCATGCGAGTGCCGTGTTTGTCGGAGATGGAAAGAGGAGGAGGGAGGCTATTCTTAGTAACAGACATTTGGAAATTAATGGAGGAGGAGAGCGCTCTTCTCTACACCTCACCCTCCCCAAGTTGGCCACCTTCCTTCCCCTCCTCCCGCTCCGCAAGGTGTGACCATTTGCCAGGGCATAGACAGATCATGCACAACATGCAGTGGCGCCTGCAATGATTTGTAGGACAATCCCCCCCCTGAAGAATTCTCAGTGACTCACTTGAGAGTTTCAACAATGTCAGGTGTGTTGTTGACATTTTGTGAGACGTCTGCTCAGTCAACGCAAGTGTGTTTTATTGTGGTGATGGTACCAGAGAGCAAAAGTGAGATGATAACCATAGAATCACACAGGAGCAATTTATGGCGCAAGCTGCCGAGTACCACCAATCCATTTTCTTGTCTCCTTATTAAGATCACGGGTGTGTGCTGAGCCGATCCCCGCTGACTTGGTGAGAGGTGGTGTCGCCGGACAAACAACCATTCACACTGCACGTTTCACAAATTTAAACACATACTTGTATCATCGAATCAAAGCCTTCTAAGCAATTTTGCCTACAAATTTAACTGCAGCGGCATTGCTCGGGCGAAGCAGCGGGAGCAATCGCCCCAGGCGCAAAATGCTGGAGATGATAAAAACACATTGCGGTAGTAGAGCAGTAGTGTTCTTGACTACCTCGTGACTCCCGCAGCCCCTGTCCATCGGGGATATAACTAGCGATGAGTTTATCTGAAGTTGCGACCAAAGCATTACTCGTGCATGTATGTACTGCAAATGGAAAAAAAAAGGGGCGGGGGGTTCTGTAGTGAGTCCCTCTTCTAAGGATGAGCGAAACTCACCCACAAACACAATCTTTCTTTGAAATCTATTATGCTTCCGAATTGATTGACTCCGGAAATAGCGGCCTCTGTGAATGGGAAATGACGATACATATTTAAGGGTGACCGGGAGGATGAATTCGCCCCCGTGCTGGAGATTGAAGCGAGAGAGAAACCTTCCTGGCGGAGACAACAATCAATAACAGCACGACCTTAAACGTCTATCCGATACGCCAGAAAGCAAAGCGATCGTTTAGCTTTTGTGTCCATTTACGCAACGCTTCCGACTGTGAGAGGCTCCGTGACCCCACTACAAGGGCATGCGGACAGTCTAAAAGGGATGGATGACTGGCTGGCTGGATGCACGGATGGATAGACGGATGAGGAGGGAGGTTGGATGGTAAAACATACTTAAATGTGCTTGCACAAATGTCCACACTTTTTACAAATGAACCAATCACATTCAAATTCAATTGTTCTTTTTTGGCTCTTCCTGGCATTTTATTTTGCTTTCTGGCAGAAGCCTGAAAGTTTTGGCCGTAATTCCAAAAGGTACGTTTGCCGCAAACACAACACTGGTTGTCATCCAGCAGAACACCGTACCTTTGGTGATGATCCTTTTCACAACAATGACCCAAAGACGAGACAAGCCTTCAGATTGCTGTGTAGGTATTTCTCGGTCAATGTAAAAAAAAATAAAAAATGGTGGGGAGCGGGCTGTGTCTTGAGATGTGAGGAGAGGCCGAAAAAGGAGTGTTGTGTCTCAATGATTCATAAGACTGAATAATTCAATGGCTGGATGCTTGTAGGGCACTCCGCCCCTGCTGAACCCATTCCATCCGATGTAGACTTTGAGATGTAAACCTCTGCGAGATGAATCCGCGTCAGTGCAAAGAAAAATCTGGATGTTTGAGACCAATATCAGTCAACGTCATATTACAGTGGAAAAACAACAAATGAAGAAAGGAATAGGGGTCTGAAGCTGGATTTCCTTGACATGTCGTCAGCGACACGACACATTAAACACCAACTGCATTGGTTCGTGGTTACGTTGGCTGATTGTGATTATGCTTAATATTTTGCACAACCCCGAAAAATACATCTCTGCCAGCATGTTGTCAAAGCATCACATAATTGCCTTCTGCTGGCCGCTTTTATTTAGCCTTTGAAATCTATTTTAATTGCATTCGGATCCAGTTATAATACAATGAAAACAGAAGGATGACTAAGGCTGGGGGCAGCGGGATGGCATTCACCAATGAAGTGGGCAGTACATCAGTCGTATGCGCGTCTGTGTGTGTGTGTGCACGCTGGTGTGTACGTGTTGGAGTGGGGATACAAGTTTTATTGCAGATGCTCACTGACCGGACCGCCAACAGGCTCACGGAGGGACCACTAATAATCCTTGCATAAGCAATGTTCTTTGAACGTGTATCATAAGCATAATGTATGTTTTAATATCGAGTGTGAATAAAGCCGGGGTGGTGGTTCATTCTTAATGCTAGATTCACGCTATCTCACTGCATTAATGTCTTAATCTTCGCACATGAGATCTCAATGCAGATCGGCTGTACCAAAAATCAAGTTTTTAATATGATTTGGCACAACGTGAACTATCTCCTCATTCTCTGTGGACCACCATTTCCGTTTTTTTTTCTGAAACAACACAGCGAGCAGAGAAAAGGTTACATGTCCTGAGTGCTAAGTAGGTCATTTTTTGTCAGGTTTTTCTTCCTTCGGTAAGCTTTTGTGAGGATGAAGTCATCAGTTTATCTAACAAGTTTGCCCTACACGTATAATGCACCATGGGGGACTTGTCATGTTATCCTACACACGCATGAGGTTTTCCTCAACTAGTGTATTTTATGGATTTAAAAAACGTGGAAAGGTGAAATTATTTAGGTCGACCAGCAAAAACTAAACCTTTACAAAGACAATAATACGCAGTGTTTATATATGTTGAACTCTGTGGCGTTTATGTGAAAAGGTGGTGTGGATGCATAACCAAACGTCTCTTCTTTTTGGTGTGTTCCTATTTGGAGAGATACTTTTGAGCCTAAAAAAGAAAAAAAAGGAGAGAGAAAGAAAAAAAGAAAAATGACGTGACCTTAAAATAAGGATATTTACTGACCTCGTGTGGTCATATTGGAGAACTGCACTATCACAAATTTTCCTCTGACGACGTTACCCAAAATGCATTGCATTTTCAATATGGCGTCCTAAATTCATGTGTGAATTTAAGAACAGCAACAAAACGTAATACTGTACCTATAGACACCATAACAAAAATTGTATTTCGGACAAGAATATGACACTGTTACTGAATGCGACGAAAAGTGTCCCTAAGGCAGCGTTTTACAAAAGTCTCGTTCGTTACTTGAGCTCTTTGGCAGACAGCGGCCTGAAAGCCGAAGGAGAAGGGCCGCTGGTGATAGTCGGGTCAAGCCGGGATCTGGTGCGCAGAGTCGGGACACAGGTGGAGGTGAGGACGGACTTCATCACCGAGCACGAGGAGGCTGAACTTCTGCGGGAGCTGGAACCTGGTTTGAAGAAGAAACGTTACGAATTTGATCACTGGGATGACGTAAGTCATATTTCTTAAATCACACCTGAATTCAATTTCAATCGCTGTAGAATTGAGTTGGCGAAAAAGATCGTTTCAGTCCTAAAATAGATACGACTAAGATAACAAATTGCAAGGCAAACTACCCAATAGCCGAACTGAAAGCCCCACAAACATGCTTTCTGTGCTCACCTCCTCTCGTTTAGGCTATTCATGGATTCAGAGAAACCGAACGTGTGACGTGGGGGGCGGCATGCCAGACCATCATAGCCCGTGTCAGATCTGTCGCGTTTGCCTCTGAAAGCTCACTTCTTGGGCCCGTCCACGTCCTCGATCTGGACAAAGCCGGCTATATCAAGCCTCACATTGACAGTGTCAAGGTCAATAACTTCCATTCAGTTTCACAAAGACAATTGGAGCTGCACAGGACAGACTCTGATTACAACTGTGCACTTGTTTTGTGTAATTGTATGTTTTGTTTTGTGTTTTTTTTTACAGTTCTGTGGCAGCACCATTACTGGGTTGAGTCTTCTTTCAGATAGCGTCATGCGCTTAGTCAAAAATGATGCTCCGAGTGAGTGGCTAGACATGCTGTTGCCCAGACGCTCGCTCTACATTCTAAGGTTCAGCACTGAAAGCACATTACTTGGAGTTATAGTCTCTTTGGTACTCATGTCTCTCTCCTCTCATATTACAGGGACCGGGCCAGATACGACTTCACTCACGAGATCTTAAAAGATGAGGAGTCTTTGTTTAATGGACAGAGAGTGCCTCGACAGCGACGCATCGCTGTTATTTGTCGGAACCTTCCGGCTTAAAATGCACTTCAGCTCAGATGGGATATGAATTCTACCTGAGCTCCAAAGACAATGTAAGTGGCCTTCATTGGGTATGTGTGCAAGACTTGATTTGTATTTGATAAAAATACGGTATTAGGTGTGTCAAGTATGTTCTTCAACCATTAACACATCATCATCAAAGAGAGTAAGCATTTTCAGCACTTTAGATTGGTCAGTAATTTGTAACAACAGCTAAGTGTACAGATTTATGGCATAAATGTGAGATTTACCAAATTGCGACATGGGAGGCTTTGGCCTGACGTCGGCACTTTGCTGGTGAAACCGATCTTATTATTCTGTAAATTCACTACAACTACTGAAATACTTTAGTTAAAAAAAGACAACACGCCTAAGACCCTTATATTGGTTTGTAAGTTTTATTAGAAAACAACTTGATTCTATCATGTACGTTCTTAGTTGTGAACAGCAATTGTTTCTTTTCATTCAACACGTTAGTTCTGTTGCTATACATGACGTTAATGGAAAAAAAAATGTCACCTACTACATGTGAAGCAATTAATCTCCAGATCTGGTGTCATATCACGAAAATACTATAAAATGATTCACCACTTCCCTCCATCCCCTTCTGTCCATTTTCTCCAGCGCTCTTCTTCAAAAGGGTCAGAGGGGATCTGGAGCCTATTCTAGCCCCGCCCCCATCCCGCGTTTACTCCGTGAGATAAAAATGCATTTTGTCGTTGACGTTTTTGCGCTCCGGGTTGAGGCGTTTCAGAATCTGCGCCAGCACGTTGACAGTCTGCTCACTGCTCAGGCCAGTGCGCTTGGTCTGGAATTTCTTCAGCAGGTCTTTGGTGGTCATCGGTTTCCGGATTAGGTAGCGGCGGACCGCTTCTTCTGTGAGCTGTACGTCGCTGCGGGCGCGGCGGGACGGCAAAGACAAGTTCAAGCCAGCTCCCAACACCGTTCCATTTATCGTGATTGTAATTTCAAGATGAAGTGACAGCAAGGGAGGTGTAAAGAGACGTGCGATAAGACGGTACCTGGAACTGGGAGTAGATTTTCCCGATGGGGGTTGAGGGGTGGTCTTCCCAGAGGGACAAGGGCTCTGACCGCTGGGGTCCATCTTGAGCCTTTTGGCAGCTGGCGAGTCGGTCCCTGGACCTTGCGTCTGTCTTTTACCTGTTGGAAAGTCCGATCTTATTGATGAGAATATGGAAACAATTGAAAAGTGTGCCCCTGGAAAGATATCGGGGGCTTAAAGGGTGTTGTTGATTTTGTAAGAAATAGGACAAAAACACCTATTTTTGGACCTTGCAGATCATTTCTAAGATATTTATAACACATCACAACTGGTCATGCTTGAAGTCACCTTGCTCTAGCTTGCTGGCAGCAGCGCGAAGTGTGTTGGAGGTCGCGGCGGAGTCTATCGATGGCGTTCCCGGCCGGCTGCCAGTTCTGGAGCTCCCACCAGAGCCGCGTCCGCCCCCGCGCTTAGGAGGAGTGCGCTTCTTCTACAGAGGAGGAGGGACAAGAAGATTCATTGTGGGTACACGTAATCTCTTCAATATTTCGTTTTTTTTTTTTTGCAGTCATGTTTCATCCAAATGACAATCTGTATTTTGAAGCAAAAAAAAAAAAAATGTCACTTATTCATCCACACACACACTAACCACCATAAATAAAGCAGAGGCCGTTTCTCCCTCGATGTCACTGTCGTCCGAGCTGTCTGATTCGCCGCTGCTGTCTGTGAAACGTGAAAACACACTTTCCATTAGGCAAACGTTTTTTATTCTCTCCTCGCGCACACGCCACGCCAATCTAGCGAGACCCAACGTAAGAGTTGCAAGTTTACAAAGGTCAGAGCGGTATTTCTTTCAAATCTGTTTCATATTGTAGCATCACAGTAAAAGGGGGCGGCGTAGTGGTGGTGTTTTTTTTTTTTTTTATACTATAAGTACATTTTGGAGACAACCACTAAGGTTTTGTCCCTGTGAGGCGTGTACCTTTTTTCTTCTTCTTTTCTGCCTGTGCTGGTGTTTTCTTTCCTTCCTCCTCCTCCTCCTCTTCCTTTGCTTCCTCCTCGTTCTGTTTCTCCTCTTCGCTCTCTTCCTCGCTTTCTGAGGCCTCATCAATCCCTGTTGAGTTAAAAAAAAAGTCAAATCACATGGACAACATGTCTCTCAAACGTTTGACCATCATGATAGACTGCGTTGACCTTTAGGGATGTCTTCTCCTTTACTGGGTCTTCCTTTTTCGGGTTCTTCATCTGAACTGCTTGTAGAGGACAAAATAAATGATTTATTAAAAGGAATTTTTGGAACAATCCGTTTTTGATTGACAATCACGCCATGTTTTAGTGGTTCAATAACAAATGAATACAAAATAACATGAATGCAGTGCAGTGTATTCTATAAGGAGCCTCAAACTCTGACGCACGGTCTCAATTTTTCCATTGCAGCATGTCAGTAGACAGCGCTGCGCTAAATTGCTTGGTGTGCAATTTTGATTTGCCAACTGTTATTTTTTTTCACGACGGTCCATTTAAGTCCCATTTGGCCGTGTCGCTTGGTGCGCAGCGTGTCTTATGTAAAGAAATCCTACATTTTGAGTTTAAAAAAAAGAGTAATTTAAAAGAGGAAAAAAAAAAAAGATTTCATGCTACGAATCTGACCTGCTTTCATCTGACATGTAATCCACCTCGAGACCCTCGTAGTCACCATCATCGCTGTCTTCCAAAGCCTCTTTGTCGTTGCTCTTCTTCTTCTTCTTCTTTGATTTTCCTTTCCCCGCTTCACTCTTTGATTTGGTCTTACCCTCTCCATCTAAAAGCAACAATGATTTATGTTCATGACGCTGACATATTATTTGCATGTTGCCCGCCAGCGGGGACTTGTGTTTCCGTCGAGGGCGCTCCTTCACAACCTTCGCCCAGACTGTTGTCGCTGTCATCGCTGCTCATCTCAAAGTCATCTTCCATATCGTGGATGCGCAGGTCGCCGCCTCGACCGCCGCCCTTCTTCTTCTTGGCCGATTTCTCGCTCTCCTCCTCCTCCTCGTCACCCTGCGTTTGCTCACGGAGACGTCGCTGGAGCATGATGCTGAAGTGGTTCACCACTTTGTTCCTCCTGTGCGTGTAACAAAAACGTAAGAACTATCTGAACCGGCAGGAAAACTAAGGAACTTTGTCACTCTCGTCTCTTTTGCCCGCTCTCACCTGCCCCACTCCTCTTCAGCCTCCTCCGCAGTGAGAGTTCTGTGTTTCGCCACCGGAGTGAAGTTGTACCAGCCGTGAACGGGGAAGGCTTCAAAGGCTCCATCGGGACACTGGGTGAAGATGTAGTAGGACGCATTCTCTGTCACGCCGCCCTTTTTCAGACCTTTGAACCTTATATCGACAGGCAGAGAGAGGGGGTCGTTGAGCTTTCGTTCTAATGATTAGAAGTTATGGCCAACGGTAAAAGGATAAAGTGTTTTTCCATCACACCTTTTTCCAGCCTTGCCGTTGACTTTAAGAATCCAAGGCTGGTCCTCTGGTTTGAACTCCCGCGTGACAATGCCAAACTTCTTCCGCCGCGCCTCCTCACGCTGCTTTTTCCAAACTCGCTGCCAGCTGCCCCGTCCGGTGTCTCTTCTTCACCATATATCTTCCGAGCACTCATGTCTCTCTCCATACGAGCCTGAGGGAAGGGGTTCAGATAGGTATGACTAAAAATTTTGATTCTCTTCATGTTATGGTACAATCACAACACAAGATTATCTGTCAACACTAATCGCTGACACTGTCATTCTATTAGGCCTCAACATTATTGGAGGTAAACAATTGCCCAATGTACCTGTGTCCACGTTGAACAGTTGACTTTATCCCCGGCGTTAAAAGCCATGATGTTGTATTTCTTGTTAGTATTTCTATGGGGGTGGAGGGGAACCAATACATTCTTTTAAAAGCCTATCGGTGATGGAGCAACATATATTGATGCACAACAAGTCACATTTCTGGATCCAGGTATGTTCTCTGATTATCTACAGGATATTTAATGCAGCTGTATGTTACTCACTTAGGCACTCGCACAATGTATTCAGTGCCGGAAGAACTGCTGCTCCCCTGCAACACAAACAAGCAGTTTTTCTTAGTGTTCGTTGTTTCCCTATCTCCCAAATCAGCAGCCGACCAAATACATTGTAACAAAATAAAAATAAAATGAGTCCCATTGATTGTAATTAGAGGGGAGCTTCATGTCACCACGCCATAAACCATTACTCACCAGCGATGCCATGATTTGTTATTTTGACTCCAAATTCGAGGTACACTTCAAAGAGAAAAGTAGAAGTATGGTTAACAATTAAGAATAAATCAAGGCTTCGTGCGTGTTAACTAGCTTTGTGTTTAAAAAAAGTCACACCGAGTAATTCATTTGTGAGATCATCATTACACCAGTATGCATACTTGTTGTTTATTCATTATTATTATTGCTGGTGTGCGTTGGCTCAAAAAAAAAGTCTGGAAAAACGCTGAGTTGGCAAACATTCTTATTTGCTGCGTGGCGGGTAGCCGCATTTGTCCAGATGGATATTTCAGAGTCACAATGAGGAACAGCAAAGTTAGCGGATGGTGCTCAAAATGTAAGTGCACTTTACAAAATATAGAATAGCTGGTGCACATTGCAAACGTGCGTCTTTTTGTTTGTTTTGATGTTTTTAAATATTGCCAAATGTTAACGTGTTTGTCATTTCGACCAAGGAAAACAAACACGATTTCGACGCGAATAGCTGCCATCAAAACAATACGATTTACTGCTTTATGTAAGGACACGAAACCAATATGCCGCTTTAGAGAAAGATATTAAACTAATCTTTAACACAATTTAGGTCAGCATGTTAGTTTGTCACTCGACAACCTTTCAAGTAATCCACGCGGCCCCTTCGCTTAGGAAAATTAATTGCCTGACCAATTTAAAGATTTCCAATTTAATTTTACGCATCGGAAATTATATTTATAATTCACTGGGCGGTACTGTTTGCGCCATCAATTTAAGATACCGATACTAAATCAACTGCAACGATTCCATCGATGTTCTACGCCATTTTATGGACATTACTAACTTACGTTATGCCTAAGAGGAAACAGAGAAAGGTAAATTATATTTACGATGTGCATGCTCAAAGACGATGCGTTTGTTGGTACGGCGGAAATTTAACGGTGCACTCTACGGTCCGTGCGTTAATGTTGCGGGTAGGAAACAAGTGTGAACAAAAGTTCCGTAGTACTCGATGACGAGTTAAATACCGTATAGAAAATGGTAAAAATAGTCAACTCTGACACATTTGTAAAAGATTTGAGACGGAGTGACTCTAACAGAGAAACATTCCTTGTAAACATGTCACATACCAGTGTTTACATACTGTAATGTACCCCTTGGAGTTAGGGCCAGCAATTCCAGCCGCCTCAGCCTATCTTCGGGTACTTGACCCTTGGAGTAAGAGTGGAGCACAGCATCTATCACCATCGCGGTGTTTGAGTTGTGCATCCTACTCATGCCTTCTGTAAAATAGGACATAGGCAGTAGTTTGCCGCTTGTCGCATACAGAGGCGCCACTTGTTTCTTGGACATCTAGGTCATTGTAGGTAAACCAGCGATCCGTCAGCTCCTCCTCTTCCACTGCTGGATCCACTCCATCACTGATGTAGTGCCCTAAATAAGATTGAAACATCAGCCCCTTTCTTGAATGAGGATGTTCACGTGCACAAAATTGGTTGTGTTTAGTTGTGTCATCTTGCGAATGGAAAAAAAAAAAAGCATAGATCGATTATCTTACCGCTGCTTGTTGTAAAGCCATTGTGATTGATGATGCTCACCAAATTGTAGCAGGCCCCGCCCTGTAAAGAACCGACAGCCCGAATGTGAGTTTCACAGATTTTTCATGGATAACTTGTTGCTTTCAGGTTGTTGTTGTCTCACATTACCAGTTTCGATGGGAGCACCAGGTCCTTGGAAAGCGAAACAGGCCGGCGGACCTTTATTGACCCAAACACTGAAAAAAATACAAAGCGCTTCAGGTGCAAGACCAGCACTCTGTAAGATGGGGGTGAGGGGAAAAGGGACTGATTAATCACTAAGCGGGGGAAGGGAATAGATCTTTTTTTTAAACATCTTATACACGACTCACAGGGTTTCCTGTTTCAGATATGAAGTCATTCTAGAGGTGGATAAAATGTGATTTACCTTGGCAGGCTAATAAAGGAAGCATTCTGCAATGATGTGTTGGAACCACACTCGCATTGAAACTCCACCTGTGTCTTCTGCACAAAAGCCGGAGAATAGCCTTCTTTCACTCCCTTGGATTGGCCAGCAACAAGTCATTGGGTGTCTTATATCTTGTCTTTGGTTACCTTCAGATAATTTTGAAGCATTTCCTCCACTGTTCCACAACCGGGTAGCAGGTCCAGGGACAGGTTTGTAAATTCCTCCTCTTTGGTAAATGTCTTGTTACATCTAAGGTACGGGAAAATTCCTTGGATGTGGCGGAGGCCAACACTCGCTTGGCTGTGGGTGATGTGATTTATTTTTGTAGTTTTACCTCAAACACATCCTTATGTTCTGCATCTTGAACACAAAGTGCTCTTCCACGGGACAGTAGTAGGCTTTTCCGATCTTGGTGGCCAGTTTCTGCTGCGCCGGCTTCAGATTTCTTATTTGATCAAGTACAGACGTCAGGAACTCGTGGGCATCCTGTAAAAATGCGTGCGCGGATGACGAAATGGAATACAAAACAAAGCAAAACCCATATCCACTCCTGAATGTCGTTACTTTCTGGCAGAGATCCTGAAACTCCGGCGCCAAGAGGGAGACGGTGTTCTTGAATGCATAAAGGCAGCGGATTTTAAGATCGATATTTCTGGAGCTGTGACATGCGCTGATGTTCATAAATGATCTGGTGAGGGCAAAACCAAAGTACGTGATTGTAGAGTGTGCCATTCGCAATCAGACCTACCGTATGTAAGTCTTTCTACGCCTTACCTTATGAGCGCAGCCTCAGGACTTAAACTCCAGACCGGCTTCTGACAGTTGATGCCTTCAACAAAATCCTCCAGAGTTAGGAGGCTCTGCAGGCTGGCGTTCATGTAGCAGATCTGTGCCGGGTTGGGAAGCCTGAAAGGCAAAACCAGAAATCTAACTTCTCTTCCTCCCAGTTAATTTCTTGGGAGGAGATGTGTTATTGTCCTATCATTCCATCAATAGTCCTTGTTGTAGTTCATTTAGGGCGCAGGGTGCACTCGACTCTGGACTGATCACCAGACCCTCGAGGTGTGAGCAAAGGCGCAAATCGACAAATAGGTAGACCCACCCAAGATATTTGAGCTGCTGAAGTCTGAGGGTTGGCTTCATGGATGTGGCTTGTATGGTTTGATTGTATTTTTTCCTCCTCATCTTCCAACTTGTCTTCTTTTCCTCGAGGCCTCCCAACACAGCAGGCTTGTCCTGGTGAGAAGAGTTGAGGCTCTGCTTTGGATGGCATTGTTCCTTAGGATTGGGCGCCACTTGATTTCTCTGTGCAAATGACAAATTTCAATCTGCTTTGGTCGACATATTGAATACATTTGGCATCTTTTCCAGGCTCCAGCTAACATAAACCCAAAAAGAATAAGTAGTATGGAAAATGGACGAATGAACTAAGTTGTTGTTTTTAATAATGAATGTCATCGAGTGCATATCTTGCCATTCTCACTGAAGATAACCAAGAGCGCTGTCAATTTCTCAGAATTCTCAATACTCTTGAAAACCGCTTACACTGAGTACGAATGCATCGCATCACGCGGTGCGCTTTGTGGCTAACTCACCTTCCGCCACCAGCGCCACTTGTTAATGTTCACGGGAGTGACGTCATCTTCGATGATATCCCTGTTGAAGGAGACCAGACGTGAATGTTGTTCCTGATGCTTACATCTTGAGGCAAGAAATCTGTTTTTGGTTTTCATTGTGCAGGATTAGAATCTATGCCAGGCAGTGATCAGCAGCCAATACGACAAATGGAATCGAATGATTGTATTTTTTTTAAATTTCATTTGACAGTGATTCGGTGATGACATCTTAGTGGTGAATTCTAAATCACACTAGACTGAAAATCAACTTTTTACATCGATTGAGCAGACTGAACATTGCTAGTGTAGCAGTTCACATAGCTTACTTGGACGCAACTTGTACAGGCTCGATTGCTGTTAAGTGCCCCATTTGCAACCACCCCACAATCCCCCCGGTCCAAGTGAATCGTCTGCCTCATTTTTCTGGAGGAAGTCAGCATTTTCTGAATGAATGGAAGAGAGCTTTACTTACTCCAGAGGATGATTTTCATCACTGAGGCTTTGGACGATAGCCGTTTTCTGTTTCGGGCCCCAATCCGACTCTCTGGGAGGACGTTTTGTGTGACATGAGGTGCTCGTGGTTCGGTTGTCTTCTTGAAATGACACCTGCTGTGCTTTCTGTTTCACTGGCAGGCTTTCACACACTTCCACCATGTCCTGGTGAGAGGTGGAGCTTCCGTGCTCTTGAAGTCTCTGTTGTTCAGAGAAGACACAGAATCTCTTTTGGAAGAAAGAAGCAAGTTTTCGATCAGATTAGGTGCAACTCATTGAGTCAATGCCATGGTGCTTTTTTGTTTTGTCAAACTTACCCTGCAACACTCCCACCACTGAAAAAAATGGTGTTGTCGTCTTGAGGCGCATTCTATTTCTGAGCCATTGCAACTGTGGGGCCAAGTAAAGTAAAAGTTGTTTTGGTTATATTGCAAGGCAAATGGAGAATAATTTGTAGTTACCTCGGGCTCTCATTTTCTGGACTTGTTGTCTGCGAGAGACAGATGCATTTATTGCTTGGTTTCACAGATTTGAGTAGGCTTAATTTCCTCAGACAATTAAAACTGGCCACTTTTTCACAGCCCAAAAGTCGGTTCCACCATGAGTTACTTTCCTCCGCTGCGGCATCCGGATCAAATTGGTTGACATCGCTGTTGATCAAGTTCAACAAAGTGGTTATTTTTTCTTTTTGCCCCCCATCCATCCTACAGTGCTGAATTAAAATCTAATGAGGTAAAGTCTTGTCTCAGGTCATTTCTAGCGAGAGAACCGCTGACGTGAACCTGAAATAGCAAGATAAAACTGATGTCATTTGATCACCTCTTGGACAATGTCAGCCGCTCGCTGTGATATGCCTCCGCATGTACAGCAGTCGTGTTCTTCTGAACCATGTCTGTAAATCATGGCCGTCGATGTGCCTTTTGGCCATACGCGCGCATTCGCCGCAATGCAAACATACATTGGACACGGCAGTCTGAAGAACCTGCCCCCGGGGGATCCTTCCCGCATTCTTGCAATTACACAATCCCCCTCGGCGTCGTAATACCTAATTAGTCATAAATGACATCACGTTGTGTGTAAGACATCAGAGCCCTGACATCATTAGCATCAGTAGCAATGAGTCATCGTTCGGCTCGAAAATGGCCGTCTGGATGGTATTTGGACGAACCTAAATCTGAGGTGGCTTTTAAAAATAGTTCAAAAATGCTTTTTCTTTTTTTCTTTTTTTAGATGTAAATGTGCACACTTGATGAAATTAAAATAAGCTGCATAAATTATTTCTATTTTTACTCTTCATATGTGCATAGGCGGCCCCGTCGTCCTCACAGTGCAGAGGTCGTGGGTTTGATTCCAGCTCCGGCCTCTCCGCGTGGAGTTTGCATGTTCTCCCCGTGCCTGCGTGGGTTTTCTCCGGGTACTCCGGTTTCCTCCCACGTTCCCAAAACATGCATGGCAGGCTGATTGAACACTCAAAATTGTCCCGAGGTGTGGGTGTGAGCGCGGATGGTTGTTCGTCTCTGTAAAATGCATATGTGCATACAAGATCACAAATAATATATTTCTTTTTTTTTCGTTGTTCCGTCTTTATGACATTTTTACATCTTCCATCATTCGCCACCATCACCACAAAAACCCTCACTAATTTATTCTTTTTAAGTACCCACTCCCCCCGAACCTTGCCTCTTAACTTGACTGTCTTAAATCACAACCAGATACATTTGCATTGGTTTTTGCATCGTGACAAGGCACAGAGAGCGCAGCTGCTGGCTGCTTCATCAAACGTCTTTTGAGTCGCTGAGCTTTACAGCTGCGTTGTCTCGTCATCATGAACCGCTGCGCCTTTGCGCTTCTCCTGGGTGAGTTCATTTGGATGATATGATATTGTTTGATGATGATCGCGAGGCACTTGACGATCTCTGGAGTTGGCAACTCACTTGAAATGACCTGCGGAGTTCGTGAGGTGTAAGCCTTCCTCAACTGGATTTTTGTACAGTCAGCGTGGCTTCCGTTTCCACTCAGTCGCAGCGTGAATGCAAGCTTGATTAGTTGTCCGTCTATGTGGCCTGTAATTACAATTGTTCTTTTTTCCAAGGATCATTCTTCATCCCCGGACGTTGCGTTTTCCCTCCCGGTAGGTCCAACGATACTTTGCCTTTGCCACCGGGATGAGATGCAACCATCACGACGTCTTACGATCTCACACAGGTTCTTGTGACAACTACGTCAACGTGACCGAACCGTCTCGCAACGTGGCCTTCACATCTTCGACCTTCAGCGGCTATCCGCGCGACGACGGCCACCTTTCGAGTCAGTGGTCACGCTTCACTGGAATCGGTGGGGACAGAATCGTGGAAGGCTGCCACTCAGGACCTCGTGGTGGTTTCCAATACCCGACCCGTTTTTCTTTTGGATATCCAACCGAGGAATCCGCAGCGGCTTACACGGGGATTGGCTATATTCATGGTGGATCGTGTGACAGTTCCAGCTTCGAGGTGGAGGTGGTATTCTGTCCGGGAGAATTCTACATATTAAAACCAACAAGTCACCCAGTGTCCACTTCTGGCTTTATAACCTGTAAGATAGTCCTAACTTTTAATGTTACTGTGTTCATTTTCTTTGTTTGATCGTGTGTGTGTGTGTGTGTGTGTGTGTGTGTGTGTGTGTGTGTGTGTGTGTGTGTGTGTGTGTGTGTTTCCAGACCATTCTGTTTGTAGAAACGATTCTTGTGGGCCACTCGCTCAGTGCAACAGCGATGGAGGCTGCACTTGCGTGGCCGGGTACGAATTACTCCCAAGTCATCTGCCCACAATGGATTCGTACGGCTGTACCGGTAAATAAACGCATGTCAGCATGCTTGTTTTAGTTTTTCCTTGTTTATTTTTATTTTTTTGGGGGCGGGGGGGTGACAAGTATAGTAAAATGTCAAATGGCATTTCCATGACATGTCTGTACTGTATATCTTTCAATAGATATCGACGAGTGTACGGGAGCTGTTTGTGGAAGTAATTCCGATTGTAATAACACAATCGGAGCATACACTTGTAGCTGTCTGGTCGGATACAACGCAACAAATCCGGAACAACCGCCTGGAGGCGCTAACGCATGCATAGGTACTGTTTGCAAATGCTTTTTTATTTTATTTTATTTTTTTAATTCACATACCGCTATGCCGTTATCTACAAGTACAAGCTGATCCAGTCTCTACTCTCCTTTTTTGTTCTTTTTTTTTTTTTGTTCCCTGCAAGATATCGACGAGTGTCTTGAAAACGTGTGTGGCGATGATGGGACGTGTTTGAATGAGGCAGGAAGTTATCAATGTCAATGCAATGATGGTTACCAGAGCATGAGAAATGCCACTCCTATTTGCCAAGGTAACGCATGATTTTTATTATTATGATGATTATTATTATTGTTATTATTATCGTTGTTGTCGTCGTTGTTTGACTGTTTCATCTGTATTGAAATGTGCAAGTAAATTATAAAAGAAAATCATTCAAGCCGTGGCGTGAATTGAGTGCCTTGTACTTGGAAATGAGACATGAGCAGTTAAAAAAAAAACGTTTTTTTTTTTGTTCCATTATGACCCTTTAAAAAAATGTAACATTGATATTTAGACGTGAGGTCCATTGTTATCTTGTAAGTTGCAATCAAACAAAAATGTCACATCAACCCCGTCGTTGTCCATCTGTGGATCGAAATCATCCCTCGCCTCGTGTTTGAGCCATCATCAACCAAGCGTCTCTCACAATTTTTAACGATATAATACTGTGAGTCGTGTTTCCCGGGAGACGGAGACCATTCTTGTGAGATTACAATCTTTCTCTTCAAATTGTCCGTGTTATTCGTTTCCACTTGTGGTCCTCAACTCTTTTGTAACCGATCCGTGAAGCAGAATGTTTGATCAATGATCCATCCAACGTTAAGCTTGCTTTATTTCCGGACTAAAATGTGAGCATACATTTTTCCTCACAGTGTTTTTTTTTCTTCATTGTCAGATATTGACGAATGCTTGGATCCCTTGCTCTGTGGTCCACACTCGGAATGCATCAACACAGCCGGCCTTTATACCTGCATGTGTCAAGTGGGCTTCTCCCCAACTGAGCAGGAGAAGCCACCCAGCACCGAAAACATTTGTCTTGGTAAACCTTCACGCTGCGGGGGGGGAAAAAAAATGCGATAAAATCCACTTTCCAGTAGTGAGCCGAATTAGTCGTTTATATTTCCGGACTAAGTTGTTGTTGTTGTTTTTTTAAATATAAGATTAAAATTGATTATGATTTGGGAACTCGTCTTACTTTGATATCCAGGCGGATGCGTGTTACTCATGGTGTCCAGATGACCCCCCCAACCCCCCTTTTTTTCCTATTTTTTTTTTTGGTACAATTTATGCTTACCAGATATCGACGAGTGCAGCGAAGACGCCACGATCTGTGGTCCTGACTCCAACTGCACAAACTCCGTGGGCTCCTATGTTTGCACCTGTTTCCATGGTTACCGGCTGAACAACGCGGAAGTGATTGCCAGCGATGCCAACCCTTGCACAGGTGTGTGCGTGCAACTTGTCAAATGTCACTTGACTAGCTCTGAACTATATTTAATCGATGAATAAATCTATTTTATTTATTTATTGATTGATTGATGTATTTTAATGTGCATTTTTTTTTTTTTTGGTACAGATATAGATGAGTGCAGCGAGGCACCTGATATATGCGGTTCTCAAACCGTGTGTACTAATGCGCCCGGGACATTCTATTGTTCCTGTCCAGATGGCTTTTACCCTTCGACTGGGATTTTATGGATTGTTGGGGTCTCCTTTTGCAAAAGTAAGCTTGGAATGACACTGCAATGTCATCGTGATACTCCTCGAGAATATGGTGATTTTCGATGATCCTGCCCACAGGTCTTCGGGATATTCTCAATACGATCATTCCTCCGGTGGTAAGGGAAGTTAAGGATGACACAATCATAGTCGCTCATGTATTCTGAACACTGTTTTATATGAGTTCAAATTTGCTTACGTTTGTTAACAGGGCCGGACAAAAGAGAGAACGTTTCTCGACAACATGGACCAACAACTTGTGAACAACACAAATGTCGTTTTACCAGTGCCAGTCAGTCAAGCGACATGTTTTTGTATCTTTTGTGCCTCGAACGTACAAGTCTTATCTTGGTGTTGCGATCAAATGCTGTGATGCGTATTTTTCCAAGTTGGTGACAGCATCCATGCATCAGCATTCACCGCATTTTCATGACAGTCTCAAATCGTAGCTCGTGACCAGCTTTGTATTTGTCATGATGTTGTTGACCCTGAACCTCGACGTTTTGGCTTTTCTCTCCGCCCAGACAGTGGAAAACAGCTTTTCGGCATCCATGGTACGAGTTCCACAATTCAACCGGCTTCAGTTTTTGCCGGCAAACCTTCTTGACGCTTTGCAACCGGCTTCTTGCTTTCAACACTTCGCGACAGGAGGTGTCGGGTGTCGGACCGCGGGCCGAGGCCGTCAAGGTGAGCGGCGAAGGTGATGGAGAGATGGGAAGTAAGATCCTGGCCATTTCGGATCGCCTTGTGAGCGCCATGGTGTCGCCGGGCCGGAATGAAAGCACGACTACCGTCAACAGTTCGACAGTGGGTAAGAAATTCTCACCTTCACGGCATTCCGTTGCACGTTGTTTGATGGAGCGAATATATTGCAAACCTTTTTGTGTGCCATAGCGTTAACCCTTGAGACGATTGGGCCTGGCAGCGGTGACCAAAGTGGCTCTCACCTATTCGTAAATGGAAACAGCATGGACATCAACCTCGAAAGTCTGGCAAAAAACAACAACGGTGAGATTGGACCGAATCATTGAGTGTCGATTATCGAAAACTGACTTGTCGAGGGAAAGGGGGGAGTGATTTTCACTGCTCTTATCAGATCACGAAGAGAATAATTTTCTTCCCTCATGTTTCTCATCCTAATTGAGTTGGTCAGTCGTCGGTTTGCTTCTTTGTGATTTTTCACCAGGTTCCGCCGCGGTGGCCTTCATGACACTCCGAGGTCTGGAGAGTCTTCTCAGTCATCGTTATTTCCAAACCGAGAACCGGACGGAGATGTACTCGGACGTGATCACGGCCATCTTACCCTCCGTCAACAACTCCAACCTCAGCGAGCCCGTCAACTTCACCATTCAACACAAGAGGGTTCCGTGTCTCGTTCGAAGACGCTTCTTATCGTAGACGCCGCGGAATGTTTGCTAACCTTTCGGTTAGGCGTGGTGATTCTCGTTTCATCAGATGTTGCCCGAATCCGGTTTGGTGACTTGTGTCTACTGGGAGGACAAAAGAGAGGAGACGGAAAAGGAAGAAACGAGCAAGACGATGAGATGGTCAGTGGACGGATGCTGGGTTGCGCGCTCCAATGAAAACTTCACAGTGT
The DNA here is from genome assembly GCA_026261675.1 of Hippocampus mohnikei. Taxonomy (NCBI): domain Eukaryota; kingdom Metazoa; phylum Chordata; class Actinopteri; order Syngnathiformes; family Syngnathidae; genus Hippocampus; species Hippocampus mohnikei. The sequence goes on from JAKGUB010000328.1 coordinate 5,206,331, forward strand.
GCAGCTGCTCTCATCTCTCCACATTCGCCCTCATCCTGCAGATCGGCGAGGTGTGACCGTTTGTGACAGCAAATGTCGACGTTGGCCGGTTTTGACGGGGTGTTTCCTCTCTCTCTCAGCCGCCGCCGGAAGATTCTTTTCTCGAGTGGCTGAACCGGATGTGCGTCATCGTCGGCCTCTTCTTCTTTGCGTTGGCCATCCTCACCTTTCTGCTGTGTAGCTGGAACCCCAAAATCAACAACACGGCGCGGCTTCACCTGTGTCTCAACCTGTCCTTGTCCCATCTCCTGCTGTTGTGGAATGACAGATATGTCCAACATGAGGTACATCGAAACACAGACTTGCAGTCTATCACGTGCAGCAGACGTGGCCAGATGCGGAAAAAGACACCTTTGCAATTCTTGTATGCTGCATTCACCAAGTTCGCATAAAGTGGGTATTAAAAAAAAAAAAGGAAATTGGTCTACATACCACAGCCTGGTGGCCCAATTTCAGCTCCGGCCTCCTCGTGTGGAGTTTGCATGTTCTCACCCGTGTGGGTTTTCTCCGGGTACTCCGGTTTCCTCCCACATTCCAAAAAAATGCATGACAGGCTGATTGAACACTCTAAATTGTCCCAAGGTGTGAGTGTGAGCACGGATGGTTATTCATCTTTGTGTGCCCCGCGATTGGCTGGCAACCAACCTACTACCCGAAGACAGCTGGGATGGGCTCCAGCACCCCCCCGGACCCTCTTGAGGAGGATAAGCCTGATCGGAAAATGGATGGGTGGAAGTCGACACACCCCTATTCTTTTTTTGTCCTTTAAATAATACGGTTGCGTAAGTATGCACACCCCGTCATAATGGAGACGTGGCTCACAATTAACCAGTCGCATTCACGTTAAAGCCTCTGATTGACACCCCGGAATTTCCAGCTGTTCTAGTAGGCTCTTCCTGATTATTTCATCGCTTTCAAACGGAAGCGCCAACACCAACTCCTGTTTCGAACTGGCCATAATTCATTCCGCTCAGATCAAAATGTAATTATTTATTGGAGATGGAGGATGTTTGGTGTTTTGTTGTCAACGTTTGACGACTCTCCTGATGGCTATTTCCGATGTCTCCACAGCTGGCCTGCACCGTCATAGCGGGACTCCTCCACTTCTTTGTGGTCGCAAGCTTTGTGTGGATGCTGCTGGAGGCCTTGCAGCTACACCTGCTGGTCCGCAAGCTCTCCAGGGTGCAGGTGATCCAGAGAGATGGACTTCCCAGGCTCTCGCTCTACTCGATCGGCTACGGTGTTCCGTTCGTGATCGTGGGTGTTTCTGCACTGGTGTACTCCGATGGATATGGAGCCACACTTTCCGAGGAGTGAGTCGCATGAGCGGTGAAATACAGACTCGCGTTTGTGTGTTTCTTGAAGAGCCATGTGTAATCGTGGCATACAAGAGAAGACAGGCTAATGTCAGGGTGAATTTCAGCTGCTGGCTATCGCAAGAGCGCAACTTCAACTGGGCCGGATCGGGACCTGTCATTACTGTGCTTGCAGTGAGTGCTTCTCTGAAGCAAACCCCTGAATCACAAACTTAGCTTTCAAAATAAACATGTTTTGAGATATCGCCGATGTGATTCCAAGTTCAGTATGACTTGTGCTCCTTCTACCAGCTTAACGTCATCTTGTTCTGTGCTACATTATGGAGTTTAAGACCTACTCTGGCCGACATGAGAAGTGACGTCTCGCAGTCCAGAGACACAAGGTGATTTTGTATTCCAGGAATTAGACACTTTCAAAGGAGAGAGCTTGCCTTTTATCTGTTCACAGCACATCATAACGTCCATACTCTGAAGCGTGATTACACTGACTAATGCTTGGCTTGCAAAACTAGACAGGGAGGGATTTATCACCGAGTTTGTCATCATTGGCATCGATGAAGAACAAAGTGAATGAAACGGAATTCTGCTTCATACTTTTAGACCTAACAATTCCAAATGTAGGATACCTTTACAAACTTTCAGAATTTTTTTGGACACACTTATTTTGAAATTTTTTTACAGGTTGATTATTTTTAAGATCGTGGCGCAGTTTGTCATCTTGGGCTGTCCGTGGATTCTTGGACTATACCAGAGCAATCTTTTCTTCCACGTCCTCTTCATCCTTCTGAACTCCCAGCAGGGAACCTTCCTCTACATTGTACACTGCGTGCTCAACAAGGAGGTCAGACCCCACCGATGACCGGTTATACACATTGCATGTGGCGACTGACCCCCCCCACCCCCTTCCCCAAAGTGTCGCTTTAGGTGTTAAAGTGTTTGTAAAATGTTTTGGGTATTGTAAAAGTCAGATTCCATTTATTGCATTTAGGTTAGGGAGGAGTACAAGAAATGGCTGACATGCTCATTCAACAAGGAAGAAGATGGTTCTGTGGTAAGTATACATAACTCATACGCAAATAGCTGATATTGATATACAGCCACTTCAAATGTCACTACAATGTGGCCCGCAACAAAAATGAGTTTGACCCCTGCATTAGAGGATGCAAGGTGTTCTTCGTATTGTGACGGTTACACTAGGTGGCCGTTTTGCGATACACTAACCGATAAAGGTGAAATGAATACGAACCGTGTTCTTTTAACAGCAAGATGCACCGTCGGTGTCTGAGGAGATTGACAAGGCCGAGGAGGCCAGACAGAGTGTAAAAAACTGAAGGCAGATGAAAAAGGATGCAGATCGGCGTTATCCTTGTCCGCTTTGAACCATTTACACATTTTATTGCTGTGGGTGTGATGTACACACAGTCTATGCATTTGTGGAGCCAATCTCGCATCCAATAAAATATTCCACCAACTCATTGTGCTTATTTTTCCACGCTTTGTAAATGTATACCCACCAGCACATGACTTGACGTATGCGATAGTTCAACAGTTTGATCTTTCTGAATATGTCAAGACAAGGAAGCACATGCTTGTCCCCTTTTGCATGATTTGTTTAGAGTGGGTGCGCGGGGTCTTCAACGAACACAACGAGGTGCCCGGCTAAATAAAACAAGCAGACGCTTCGCAATGTAAAACATTCGTGCCTTAGGTGACATTTCCCTTCTGAAGTACGTCTTACTTTGCAAGACAAATGCAAAGGACTGACAAAACCAAAACACTGTACACTGTCACACTGAAAAGTGGAAGGCATTTCCCTACGCATTTCCCTATTTCTCTGTGTTGTTTCTGTCCAAAGAAAATCTGGTACCTCCAAAATGTGTACATTTTTTGGCTTTAATATTATTAATAATAAATCAAGTCAAAGTCACCATCTTGGCATCATGAAGCATTTTCCAGAATAGCAAATAAATAAAGTGATAAAAATGAACTCTTTGCACGATCATGAAAAAGCAGTGGCAGAGTAGGAGAGCAATTATGAAGTGACTAAACTGATAAATTATGCATCGTAAAATATTTCGACTCAGAATTGCGTTTGCATGACGTTATCCAGTGCGGAAGTGTTTCGACACAACTAAGTTAACCGTATTTCAATTTGTGAGGTTTGTTGCAAGGGATTCTGTTTTATTTTTACTTTTTTTTTCAAATCATGACTTTTTTTCAAAGGAGTTCTTTCCTCGTCTTTCGGTGCAAGCTCATCACACACGCTATTGTATTCCCAAAAATACAATAGCGGCTACATTCGTATTTAAATACGAATGTAGCCGCTATTGTATTTTTGGGAATAATTCAAGCTGTCATTGTAGAAGTTCCTCTCTGAATGCTGTTTATTCACACTCGCTCCTCGGTCACAGCAACATTTAGTTGGCAGGCTTCCAGAGCATTTTACGTGTGAGCTGGTTTAAAAGACACAGTGGCTTTCGAAAAAAAAACAACGCAACGGCAGCACTGACGTAATTTGCAGTGGTTACCGCTAGGTGTCAGAAAAGAGCTGGAAAACGACAGCTGCTCTGATTTATGAAGAGTCTGTGTGATTCACATGTTCCCTTCAGTAGCCCTAAAACCCAGACCATCACTCTGCTAGTTTTACGCACCTGTAACACGTTGCTCCCGTCACGCAACATAATAGTTCAGCTCGCCCCGGTATCGATTGTCAATTAAAGCATCATCATCTCTGACAGGCTATCGTTTTTCACACAGCGCTTGCATATCATTTCATTTGATTGAGAAACTGGGCACAGGCTGGTGTTTGGTGAGAAAACGGGATGATGAACGTGTGCGTTTATGAGCCCCCCCCACACACACACATTGCAACATGGAATTGCATCTGCAATGGCACAAGCAGGCTGAATTAAATAATGATCAGTCCGAGTCATATGCATGAGCGCACCGCAGGGCGACTTTGAACATATCAAAGACGGTGATGCCGATGATTATGGATGCATAACATCCGCAAGCATCAGCTGGCCCTCAGTGTCATGTCCACCTGAGAGCCGATCGAGTCCCATCGGTGTCCAAGTTCTCTTGTGTGCGCCCATGCACGTGAACACGGATCACATGGCCAGTGTTGGCACGCTCAAGACATCATTTACATCACATTCGGACCACTAGGCCTTTAACCACCTTCCAACCGAAGTTGAACTGTACTTCATTCAGTATTGTCATCCATACTAGACTGCAGCAGGCGAGTCGCTGAGTGGCGCCAGCGCAAACATTGTCCAGACACATTTTAAACTCTCCAAATAATCATGCCAGGCAAGTGACATCAAGTCCGAGATGGTAAGGAGACAAGAGCACAGTGTTGGTACGAGTCTCTTGGCTTCTCTTCACACTACTACACTCGGTAACCATGGCAACACACTCGCAGCAAGAGAGTCGTGAGACCGCTCTGCTGAAATGCCTCGTGCGGTAAACAATCCTGCCGTCACAAGTGAACGTGCCTGCAGCCGAGTTGGGCAAATTGTGTATCCATTGAGAAACAGGAAACATTCGAAATATGAAAAAAAAAAAATATTGGCGGAAAAAAATCTTTGGGTATGCAAATCCGTGGGGGCTGAATTGCAAATACACAGGGTTCGACTTTTAAGTTGTAATATCAGCAGTCACCACTAGATTGAAGAGATATCTCAGTTGCGCTTATAGTGGGTCTTAGACTGCCCTATACTACAAAATGTGTGTTAGAATGCATTGTGTCTGTCCTCAGTGTTCCACTGTGTGGCCCCTCCCTCTGTACTGCTCTCTGTACTCCCCTTAATCCAGTGTGGGCTGGCCATCTCCCCAATTATTGCACCTGTCTCACCTGCACACCTGCCAGTCTTCACCTAGTCAGCCACACGCTCTTCTGCAACATCATAAAGGCCAGTCTGACGATGTGCCTGTTGCCAGTTTGTCAGCGACCTTCCCTGCTGTAGACCTTGGTTTGGTTTCTGTGACGGCCTTTGGTACCTGCCTCCTTCACTTGCCCTGACATTAAACCTGTACTGAGTTCACTGTATTCAGCTTGTCTCTGACAGCAGTATATTGTGTGCAGTATTTAATATCTACTACGATAAGGGATATCTTATGCTTTGAAAAGCCAGAATGGACCTAAAATGTGCAATAACATTAAATGATGGACTTAATGGGACCTACTTTAAATAAGATAGATAGAGGCCCTTGAGGATTGGATTTGGAACACCTGTGGTCTACCAGTGCTCTAATACCGGTAAGTTCTCTCATAAGGAGTTGATAAAATTCACAACAGGTGTTTGATCCATGACTTGAACAAAAACATCTTCAAATTTCACCCCAAAGCTGAATATCGCTGAGTGAAATATCATATGCAGTCATCGCCCAATGTAATGAAAAACTGCATTGGGCCATGACAGGACAAACAATTTTAGATTGAAAACAGCCATCAAGTAATTAATATCAATTCATTTTTGTGACCGGTGTGGCGCATGGTTTAAATCTGTGCCGCGGCAGGTTAGACTGGGTGTTGGTAACTTCACAGCCGCTCACATGGCGGCTTATTTGAAAAAGGGAAGTTTGCGCCACTGTGGGTATGAAAATAGCCAAGCCCATTTGCAACCAATCAAAGCAGCTCCTCTCATTCCCTTTTAATGTGCACCTTCAAGCTGTGGCAATTCTCCCATCTCGGCTTCTGATGCACCCACTATGCATAACCTGGACAGCCGTGCGCAGCCACTGAAGAGGCATGACACAGGATATGCCAGCACTCCCGCATCTATAAAAACAGAGCCCAATATGTGCTGTGCGATTGGCTGGTGATCAATCTCGGGTGGAGTGTATTTTGCCTGAAGTCAGGTGCTCAATGCTCCAGCGCCAGGGATCCAGAAGAGGATACGTTGTATCGAAAATGAATAAATGGATGGATGGTTCTGCTTTACCTTTGAACAATATGATCTGAAATCTTGAAGAACCTTAGTCCTTTGGCCAAATTTCTGAAAATTGAAACGGTTTCTGTTTTGTCACACTCCAGTAATTCCAAAATGCTTGGAAAAACATGACGTGTCTGATAAGGTGCTGTGCTCATGAAAAAATAATGCCAGAGGATTAAATGTTCCAAATGCACAAAAGTAGCAGATGACTAAAGAGGAACATTTGCCGCTTGACTCATATGGGCTTTCAGTTGTTGTTTCTGTCTTGTGATTGTCTTCCCGGACTACACTGCCGCAGCGAATGCACGAGCATCTCGCAGCGGATGCAGCTGGGATTATTAGAGCATGATTTCCCAAGTTATAAATGCCGTTTGTCTTAGCTTTTTGGACAGCGTGTACGTCTCTTAGGTTTGATCAATGCATGGGACAGTCAGGCCAGCAGTAATAAACTACCGTTGATGGGAGAAATGAAATCATGGCTATTATATCACGGCTCTATGAGACACACAAAGTCTCCCATTGTGTGCGATACCATTTCGCACCTCATCACACATGACCACACGTCCTCGCAGTAGCGGCGATAGATAACGGCTTTGTCGAGCGTCCTGCCAAGACAAGACATTGTGCTATTGTGTCACACTCGAAGCACTGATAATGAGCAAATATTAATGAGTGTTTCAATGCCGTGTCAGTCTCTGGAGCAAACAGTCTTCCCGTGAAAGAGAAAAAAGATGGAGAGGGAGCGAGGGCGAGTTAATGAGCTGTGCACATATTCCTTTGCGCGTGCACGCCTGCTGCTGTGAGCGAGAAAGTGCTGAGAGAGAAATGAGGACGGAGGGAGTGTTAATTGACTATGATCACACCTTCAGCGTGTTCCTTTCATTCAGCGTGGGAACGAGCAGATTGAGACTCCTTTTATAATATATAATTCTAAATTATTTTTCTCTGCCACTGCGCCGTGGCACTTTAATGTGCCATGACGAATCATCAGGTGGGCTGCGGGAAATTAGCCAAATTCACTCAATGGGACATTTACAATTTACAAAATCAGATGTCTCTGCATTGAGCCTTGGGGGACACCTTGGGGGACAGGGGCTGTGCTGGACTGAGATTTATTCATGCTGATGATGAAGTGGTGGCAGTCGGTGAGGTCAGATTTTAAACGAGAGAGATCAGTGCCGGTGATGTTAAGGCAAGACGCAAGGCGGGTGAGGGGATGGAGTGATTTATTGCATCAAAAGCGGCACCGAGGTTAAAAGTAAGATGAGAATGTTGAGGGAGTGGGCGACTTGAAGAAGGGCTGTTTCTGTGCTGTGATGGGATCTGAAGCTGGATTGAAAAGGGGTTTTTGAAATGGGACGATAGTTTTGTGGGATGTCGGGATCAAAACTGAGTTTTTTGAGGTGTCACAGAGGCAAGTGAGAGGGCAGGAGGGACAGAGCCAGTGGACAGGGAGGAGTTAATTACAGAGAATGAGTCATAATGTAGAATACATATTTAATATTAATAGATCATAGCATAACATAATATTTTATAAATACATAACATGATATAATAATTTTTAAAAAGCATGTGGTTGGACTAATCTGTCCCCTTGGCCTTTAGTTTGACGCTAGCAATAGCCACAATTACTTCACACCTTTTCAACCGTATCAGTAACTGAGCATTATCGTCTGAAGGCAGATTGCTACGTTTGTTGTGTTGGTGCTTATAGATTGTGCAAGAGTACTTCATCGACACATCTGTTCATATCTAAATAGGATATTTTTCTTTTTGGTTGGGAGGGTGTGAGACTAAGAAAGGGAGACAGACTTCCATTGTGATTCAACTCTCTCGCTCTCTCTCTCTCTCTCTCTCTCTCTCTCGCTCTCCCTCTCTCGCAGTCATCCTCGATACCGCCGCGCTGCCGCTACTGCTGAGCCTGCGACGTTACAGCGGAGATGAGAAAAAGAGAATAATCTCCCTCTTTTTTTTCCAGCTTCAGCCAAATGGACGCACAGTTTGGAGAGGAAACAAGCCAAGGTACTGTTGTCAGATCTATTCCATCTTAATATGACCATCCTGTACCCTTTGAAATGATATAAAGCATTGCAATGATGATTCCTGCAAGAGGGATCATGCGCCTGCACTTGAGACTTCTCTCTCTGCTGACTTGAGCTATCTTCCTGCAGTATTTGGTTGTTTTTCATCCTGATTGACAGCAGCGTGGGTTCAGCGTTAAGCATCCGAACAGTGTTGGCGACTGACCCATGTGGGCTTGTTCCTTCTTCTTTGCTCTAGTTGTTGCTGTGCACCGCAAGCGATTTCGGCATGGTTAAAATGAGCATTGATTTAAAGTCAGGAAAGGAATGAGTCTGGCAGGGGGTTGCGGATGGGTGGGATGGGACTAGAGGGGTGGGAGGTGGGGGTCTTAGGAAGGGTGGTGGTGCAGCGAAAGAAAGATTGGACGGGCTGCGCCATGGACAGATGTGCAAGAGGGATTTAGAGTCGTGGGAGGAATCACGCAGGGGATAAAACTGCCAGTGAGTGAGTATGCGTGTGTGCGTTTGAGGGTGAATGGCCAGAGATCAACAGTGGTGATTATTTGCGCGCTCGCACACACACACGCGCGCTTCACCTGCAATGAGGGCTTGGGTGTCAGCTGCTTTGAGCACTCCTGTGTCTGTGCGAGATTGTGTGCATGTCAGTCAGTGAGTGAGAGTGAGAGATTCCCGACACCGGCAGCAACAGTGTCCGGTGCACGCACATACCGACCGCCCACACATTTTGGACGGGCAGGCAAGCAAGAAGATCTGAGCTCCAAGAATAGCTTAAACGTGCCTCTGCTTGGATTGTTTTGATTATAAAATGGTGACATATATGTTGTCAATGCACCGACTGAGTAACTTCAGGACCATGGAGAGCGCACAGTGCTGAGCCAGCACGTTGGCGGGCTGTGCAACCCCCCCCCCTCTTTCCCTAATGCTGGGGTGATTGCATGCTTGATTATGCACATGCGTGCTTGATCATATTAGAGCAAACACATTCTGATCACATTAGTCATTTGGGGGTTGGGGAGGGACACAATAGCATGTATTTATAGTTCAACGCGCTGCAGTCCAACAAACGTGGAAGAACGTTCCATTAGGTACACTGGCACAGTCTTCTGAGATTCTATACTAGCCTAAATGATACCTAATTTCGATGGTGTAGTCGTCGGACGCTACACGCCCTGTATTTGGTGCAGGCAGTGCGGGTTCAGTTTCCACTCAGTGGTCGTTGTGAATGGTTGTCAACGCGTGGAAAAAATTGTTGATGAGTTAAAACAGCATGAGAGTCCAATAAAAGTGAATGAAATGAAAAATAATCAAGCAGAGAAAAATAAAATCTCTATACTAAATGCAATTTTTAAAAAACAATCAATGAAAAGCAAACATTGCAGCTCAACAGACTTATGAAACATGACAACAATGACGGTAACCCTAGAAAACATAAAAATAATCAAAATCATTCGATTAAATGGATATGTTCAAACAAGGTGTGTTCTCTAATTAGCATCGCAGGTTGTCTTCAAACTCTTAAGAAGTCATTCGACCTATCTCAAGGATAACAAATCGTCGTCTGTTTTGGTGACATGATGGATACTACACCGCACATGGACCAGATGAAGTGAAAAGAGAGTGTTGTCTTGAGACATTAGAAATATGAATGAAGATTAATGTGGACTGTAGAAAATAGATGGATGTCTTTATCATTGCTGTTGTTGAGAGTTGGAGCAACAGAAACACTGAGTTGGTTCAACAATTTCCCTTTAATATGTTAAAATCTTACAAGCGGCTCTGTAGAAGAGAGTGCGGTCCCACACCGATGCAAACTCCGACCGCAATATTCAGATTATGTTTGAATCAGTGTCCGTCAAAGTACAGCATTATTATATTTGTAAAGGAGTAGCTTTTAAATGTGATTCCAAGAAAGTGCGTGCCCGGTGAAGGTGTCTTCAGGTGTATATGCAGCGTTTGAGTCGAATACACTGACATGGAAACAAATAAAATAACAAAGCTGCTATGAAGAGCTCTGGGGAGTTGTCAATTGCTCCTCAAGTAGACATCAAACCTTCTTATTGATAGTTTGCAATGCAATCATGAATAATTAAAATGCTACCTCCTGGGTTTCAAAACTTACATAAAGAGAGGTGATGATGTTTTTTTTTTTTAAGTGCTAAAAGTAAAATGAGGATTCGGTGTTGAGTGCGTCAAACACAAGAGATATTTGCCAATGGGACATTAGCCCTGATCAGTAATCAATCGTATGTACATGAGCCTTAGAATACAATATGACTCTTTCCTGCCATCATGTATGGAGTCTCTTCGAGAGTTGTAAATTTGCTCTCACCGCAGTCAATAGTGCCGTCCCCTCCGAAAACCTTTGCTATCAATCACTGGCCACGCCCACTCGAATTCAGGCGCGACATTGGGGAATGGAAGTGAAGCCGCCTTGGGCCCACGTCTTTTCTCCGAGGGACTTTGTGCCCGCATTGCTCCCTCCAAAACCCTGCGTTTATTTTCTGCCTTCGACTGGAACCTTCCTTCCCGATGCCGACGCGTTCCCGATTGTTGCTCGTGGAGGAATGATAAGCCGTCTCCGATCAATTGCAATCACAGATCAGTGGCGTACCAGGGCGGAAGTGAGGGAGAGAGGAAAATCAGTGAAAGAGGCAGGCCCGGGAGGCCTGAATAATGACCGCCTACCTTGCAAACCCACTGCCTTGTTTCTCTGTAATCTGGAGTTCATCAGAACTGTATTGAGCTACGTTAGTCATAATTCAAGGGATCCATCGCTCTGTCTGTCGGGGGTGCTCCCGAGAGCCGATGCATATTATGCAGCAGACAAACAAACATACGCACACGCGCGCACACACGGTGAGGGCGGAATCAAAGACCAAGTGAGGCTGGTGTTTGGTGAGCCACATAGAAATAAGAAAAAAAACCTTTTTGGACATAGGCTGAAGATGGGTAGAAGGCAGAGCAGCAAAGCAGGGCAAAATGGATTGTTTGCATCGTTGTTTGCGAAAACTGCATTACTCCACTAATGACGACACACTGGAGGGGCGGCTTTACATCTCTAGTGCACATTAGATCACTCGACTCATTTTTCAAAGTACAAATGTTGACTGTAGCCGAGCAGTTTTTTGATTAAATGAAGGTGTTCACCACTAGATGGCAGCACCTCCAACCTTGTGACTGTTTTTTTTTCCACCAGCGAAGAAGTGACCTGGTCGGACAAGAAGCCAAATGAATCGTTGTTGTTTCAGAAACGGCTCGCAAAATGCGCTCGGACAAACAAATAGAACATTTTGGCAAACGTCAGTGAAGGTCTTCACTTGATTAAGTTCCTTTCCAGTTAAGAAGGGTTAATGGCCAGAGCCATTAGCGCCGTTTAAGCGTTTTGACCTCGATACTCAGAGAGGCCCACACACTTTGGGCTTTGGTGACCGAATTAATTTACGTCTGCGCCACAGGTCAATTGAATTATGGTGCGAATTTGGCGGGTCGTTAGTTCTGTTACAGCACATGTGATTAGTCAAGTAAGGAAAAGCCACACGGTTACCTGCCGCAATAGATGAATTCTATTGTGCCTCTTTCTTTTGGAGAATATATTCAAAAATTGTACACGGGCCATAAAATGTCAACACAACAGGTTTTTTTGTAATACCACACACACACACACACACACCAAGCAATGTGATACGTTGTGTTTGTGCCAAACATACTCTTTAGAATTCAGGTTCAACATTGGTTTCATCAGACACATTTTCCCGCGTGTTTTTTGTTCAGGTCCAACAAAACGAAAATGTAACTTGGCCGTAATTCCAAAAGGTATGTTTGTGATTATTGGTGGAAAAAGCTGCACAATTATTTCTCTTGGCGTCATTTTTAATTTCATACCGTGGGCGAATGGGGTTCAAATCCCAGCTCCCGTCTTTCTTTTGTGCGTCGCCCCTGTGCTTGCGTGCGTTTTCTCCGAGTTCCGCGTCTTCCTCCCACGTTTGCAAAACATTCGCCTTTGCATCATCGAAGACTTAAAATGTCCACACGCAGCTGTTTGTTTATATGTACCCTGCGATTGGCCAGCAGCCAGACCAGGGTGCACCCCACCTTTCGTCCATAGGCCCCCAGCCGCGAATGAGGACAAGCGGTTCCGAAAATGGATCGATGGCTGTGCTCCATGTGCATTATGTCATCTTATGGTGCACCATCTTTCCGAGTCTTTCTGATCCCGTATTCAACAGGGTCGCTTGGCCCACCTCCGCCAGCTCCGCATTCCAAGGCACAACCTCCGTATTGATTTCTGTATCCAACAGAAGGGATTATGCAAAGATCCCAAGGGGGGGGAGGGGGGGGGGAGATAACCCTTGGGACAGATTCACACAAACTCACTCCTCCACGTTATCATGCACCGTCTTCACTTTCAGCCTACCAGTTGTTGCAGTGCAATCCATAGCGCAGTCATGTTTCACAACTGGAGTCACTCCCTCCATGCCAGGAGCTTGTAGTTGATCCCCCCCCCCCCCCCGTCCCCCCCCTTCAGCTGACAATGATTCGCTGATGAGGTTTTGGAAGAGAGGAGAGCAACAACTTGTCACGGGAGGACGGCGTGCTGCTTTATTTGCTTTGCTGCAGGCTTTGAACACGGAAACGGGAGAAAACCCATCATCAACCCTTACAAACTCTCTTTGTCAATGTGCCTATTTGCTGTGATCTCTGCAGTCGTTTTGTGGGAAAGCAATGCAGAGATGCTGGCCAACAGCGGTAATTGTGGGATGAAAAAAAAAAGATGGCGAGGAAACACGCACAAAAGGTTTGGCTCAGTTAGCGGCTGTCTCGGTTTTGAAAGATTGCAAGTTAAATTCCCAGTTCCCCTGTGGCTGTGCTGAAATATCATCGAGCGAGAAGTGAATGTCGTTAACATTTCTCCCATGGCACCTTGAATTAAGCGGCACTGGAGAGGGAGTTTGAGGCGCTGTTTAAATGCGGCCCGTTTAGCGCGACCTAAGTGGAGATTCTTGAATGCCAGCTGTGTTGTGACAGCCTCCTTCAGACCTTCTTCCTCACCTATCAATGAAACGGGTTTGGCTATATCTGCAGTATTTGGCCGGCGGGCTGGATTCGAACCAGGGACTGCCTATTGGGGGGCTGACTGGCTTTTGAGTGGCACACTTCTCTTCAATTTCTAAGACTTGTTTTTGTAGATAATGACCCAAAACCTCGGCCTGGTGGGCCAGTGGTTAGCGTGTCCTCACAGTGCAGAGGTGCCGGGTTCGATTCCGGCTCCAGCCTTCCTGTGTGGGATTTTCATGTTCTCCCCATGCCCATGTGGGTTTTCTCCGGGTACTCTGATTTCCTCCCACGTTCCAAAAACATGCGTGGCAGGCTAATGGAACGTTCTAAATTGTCCATAGGTGGGCTTGTGAGTGTGAATGGCTGTTTGTCTATGTGTGCCCTGCGATTGGCTGGCGACCAGTTCAGGGTGTACCCCGCCTATTACCCGAAGACAGCTGGGATAGGCTCCAGCACGCCCTGCGACCCTTGTGAGGATCGGGAAGTGGATGGATGGACGCTCGGCAAGTTCAGCATTGGGGTTTAAATCAGTCCGGATCGGGATGTAACCACTCACCATTTTACTTGAAGTTAGCAACGATATGAAAAAAAAAATATTTTGTTTCGTTAGCAGTCAAATAAAACAAATCTTCTATGAAACTGCTCCGTCCAAAGCGGTCTAAAATTGCATGCTGAGGTTGAGCTCCCGAGGCTCAACAGATGCTCGCTAAATCCGGTCTGAGAGCTCCGACGTAATGAGTGGTCAATTTGCTTCATTTACACCAGCTGCTGGCATCGACATTCACCTATTGAAGCGCTTCACATTGTCACATGGGGGGCATGGGAGGGGTTCCCCTATCAGCAATATTTAACATCATGACAATTTTCATCATCGCTGTTCCACATGAACTCCTGATGATTTCCTCTCTCGCATCTTGATCGTACCAACAAAAACAGAGCAGGTCTATGTGCGAGCAGAGTGACAAAGTGCTGTGTCATGACCCGTGTTGGATGGCGACAAGCTGTTATCCGAGAAAGGAGGCGCTACTAATCTGCGCCCGCTTGATGGAAGGTGTTGGCTCTCCTTTGGCCACTCACGGGAACGGCGTGGAAGCGGGTGATGTAGTGCGTGACTGAGTGTGGTGCCGATGCGTGGACGACCACTCTATCATTTGTGCTTTAGTTCTGACTTGACAGCGAATGTCAACCGGGGCTCCCAGCTAGCTTTAGAGCGTTCGTTGTCGCGGCGTGAAAAAAGCTCCCCGGCGACCGATTTTGTAATTTTAACTACCGCAGGCTTGAAACAGATGCACTACTCGCAAAAATATCGGGATATTTGGCTTTTGGGTGAAATTTCAGGGCGAGCGACTATTTTCATTGGCGAGCATTTGCATTTTGGACACCCTTTCATGTTGTCCAAGCGTATCACTCATGCAAGATGCAACTTATATATTTTTTTCCGTCTTATTTTCCGGATTAATAATTGTAAACTAATTGATTTCTTCTTTTTCTTCTCCCTTTTTTTTTAACATTCTTTTTTAAAATATCCATTTAACTCATTCACTCCCAAAGACGTTTTTATACGTCTTTTCAGACTTGGTTTAGAATTGGCTGGTACTGAATGAGTTAAGGAAAATATCTTAAGAAACCGCTCCGGGTCAGGACGTCTTCAAATCCTTTTACTGTTTGTAAATTGGAAGGAATGATACGCTGGCTCCGATTCGTCACTGTTGACGGTATACTGTATGTGTGTGTGAACCGTACGCGTGTTCAGTCGGGACCATCTGCCACCATCCATCCTTCGTGCCAGCAGCCCGAAAAACCTCCCCGCCCCCTCAACTACCCACCACCGACCCCAACTATCAGATAAATATTTCAACGTGTGGGAAATATGCGAGTGTGAGCAAGTGAGCATCAGAACGTGCGGCAAGATGAGTGAGTGAGTGAGTGAATGTCATTGTAAAAGCTTGATGAGGATGAAAGGGCAAACGCATCGAACAAAGAAGAAATATACGGAAAGACTTCAGACTAGGCAATGCTTCACGCCATTGAAAAACGTTTATATTCCTGCCCCCTCCCTACTTACTTACAAACTGGATTCTAGAATATTGCTGTTTTTTTGTCTACTGGCCTAGATTCACATGACATCTGTGCTGCACAATCATTTCCCACACGAGCACTACCCGTTGTTAGCACTGCGCCCTTTCACTCATTCGCGAATACTGTACTCACTCACGCACTTTTCTCAAACGCAGACGCACACTTATCAAGTCCAGACGTCCACATCCACACACACACACCGCCTCGCAATTCATCTGTCACTCTTCAGATCAGCGTGCTAAGATCATGGTTAGGAATATTTTATCCATGCGTCTGCACTTTCCTAAACAGATTCCACCATTCCGTCCGCGCGTTGATGGCACAGCTTAGTGAGGATGGTTCGGCGTGTCCGACTGAAGCATCCGTTTGCATTTTAACGATGTGACACGGCCTTCAGATATTGAATGTGCAACTCAATCACAAAACGTGGAGAATCAGTAAAATGGTCAATGTATTGTATGAAAAATCAATCTTTTTTTACATACTGGCCCTTTATCATGTTTTAATGATTATAAGGTGATTTTTATGATTTTTTTGTGGCCTGTTTTTTTTTTGGGGTGGGGGTGTTTTTTTTTTTTTTTTACTGTGGCTTGTCAGTAGGCGAGGCCTCCTTTGCAAGACAGACGGAAGAGGCTACTTATGAGAAAGCGGAAATGATGCCTGGAGCAGCAGGAGTGCTGTTTTCTTGTGTTAATAGCTCCTGTTAGACTCACATGTGTTATTTTATTATTATTTTTTTTTTTGTGTTTCATTTTATGTTTTCCTCCTCGTAAAAAAAAAAAAAAATATATATATATATATATATAAAAAAAAAACTTGCGCCTGAGGACAGTGACATCTCAATGGTCCATAACTGACCTTTGCATGTGGCGAAAATTCTCCTTTGCACGAGCTGTATTATTTTTAGAACCAAAGGTTTGGATCCCGCGTCTGTTGAAAAAGTCCAGAATTTCTTAACTGGTTTCTGATGCAACCGGCCCCCCCACAATAAATAAATAAATAAACATTTAATCATGACCTCTCTGGAGGTAAAACGGCTCATTCAAGCCTGAGGGATGATTGCGGCACGGGAGGACTGGAGCCCGATTGTGTGTGTGTGTGTGTGTGTGTGTTTGTTCATTCTAAATGCTGCTGCCGGCCTCTGCTTGTGTCCTCATTCTCGAGCAGGTATTTCTCTGCATGCATTGCACCGCCGTGGCCCGAGCTAGCAAGGCCGTACATCCGGCGGTGGACGTGTTTAGCTGTTAATATGATGCCCGCTGTGAGCTTCCCTTGTAGGTCAGACTCGTGATTCAGCAGACTAATTTGAGAAGAAACTCGCGCGTGAATGCACAACAGCGAGCGCATATTTAGGTGAAATTGATTTCCCTCGCAGTTCCTCATGTCAGGGTCTTCATCTTTTCACAGCTCTTTCTCTCTCTTCATCGGTCTGATTCACCTGCCTGCAGGTGGCTGTTAAAGCGGATATAGAAAGAGAAGCCATGAAATTGCGACGCTTCCGTGGTGTCCAAAGAAATAAAATATGAGACATAAAAAATAAATAAATACACACAAGCGAGCCGGTTGGGCATGTGCACGCCGAATGAAAGCATTGTCGAAGCACCTCTGACCCCCAATGACCGCATTCGGCCTTTTCGCGTCGGCGTCGATCAGCATAGCCCGTCTCGAATTCGCGGTGCCTATTATGCTACAAATGTTTTCGGTTGCGAGGTCATCTCTTGTGCACAGAGAGATCCTCGGGTCGCCGCTGTTATTCCGAAGTGTTCATTAGTCTGTTTTGCAAAAGCCACAGTATAAGAAATAAGCCTGCTCGTCGTGTCTTCACTGGAGCTCCAGTGTTGGTCTGGTCATGCAGTAGGTTTTGTTTGTTTTAGTGCGTTTGTCGGTCAGCAAGTAGCGAGCCTGGATGACAACCTGAGATCTGTGAGGCGCAAATGCTGACTACTGCATTTGTCCAATGGGCTGCCAGCATTTGTTCTTTCCAATTTTGTATGGAGCGCAAAAAAAAAAAAAAACGTGCACTGGAAATTTTGCCCACATTTTCGCATTTCAATTTTTGTCTCGGATCTTAAATGGCCACAAACAGGCCACGGGAATGAGCCTAATTTTAATATTAAATGTGTGATCTGTTAGGTTTACGTGATACAGCCAATTAAAAAAAAAGAACGATACAGTTGCTAAGATCAATAGAAATGCTGGTGGAATATTTGTTGGCATGTTTGGTAAGCCAAAAATAGAATTTTGGTCTAACTGACAGAAAAACAAATGAGTGGAATGCTTTTCAAACAACTTCCAGTGTCCTCTCTATTATGTCACCTCTCATAATGTGAGCAGTTTTACTTTAATTTCATTTTACGGTTTGACAGTTCAAATTCTCATGAAAACATTGCCCTGAGCCGCTTCGAAAGGTTCATGATTGTCACTTCGGAGCAACTTGGAAGTCAACTAATGTCACAGGCCGGTCGTGTGTCCACTTTGGATGTTGTAATGCATTTGAAGAGAGTTTTGTGTTGTCTTACCTCCTGTTACGAGCCTCGCTGGCATGCTTTGCCCAGCGGTACTAAGCACACACGCGGCTCGGTCGAACAGGGATGGAAAGACAGACGGGAAGGCGATTGAGATGGATGCCATTCATTAGAAACTCATTTCGCTCTCCTCCGCTTCCCAATCTTTCCTCTCTGACAGCGCCCTAAACAGGAAGCTGAATTGAGGCCTAAATGCCAGGAAAAAAAAAATCCTCGCTCGGTGCAATAATGACTCGGTGTCTTATTCAGACTTGATTCCGCCTTAAGCGTTGTTATCTAACCAACGGTGACGCATCTGCCAGATGTGGGCTCCCCGCTCGGCGCGTTGGGCACATCTGCCGAGATCTCACCTGCCTGCTTCGCGCTCAAAAATCCGTGCCTCCTTTGTCACTCCATGATTTACCCGACGGGGTGTTTTTCTTTTTAAATTATTTAAGAACGTTTGGTGGCTTTGCTTCCCTGGGCGCGACATGAGTGACTTGTTGAGCAGGTGGAGCAGACCTTGAGAAACGTTGTTTTTTTTTTAAGCATGGGACTATTTGCTCATGTAGTTGTTCATTCAGCCAATTGGGGGGAAAAAAAGGTGATAAATGTTTTTTTAATGGAAAATTTGACGCAAGGACCCCCCTTCATCGGAATTGGGGTTTGCAGCTGTCACTTCTATTTTCATGCAAATAAATGGGTGCCTTGAGATACGAGTGAGCCGTCGTATGGGTCCTTTTGAGTTACAAGCTGTCATTAGGACAATTGATCGTATCTGAATTGCCGGCAAAAAAAAAAATTGGAGACATTCGCGTTAGCAGTAGCAGTGAACTCAACTCCGCTCGCTTCACGACAAGCAGCCGTTATGCATCGTGAAAACAATCCAAGCTCTTTAATGCCGCTTCTAGTTAAAGTTTATTGTTAAGCTGAACGTTAAACTAAGACAATTACAAGTTGTGTATTTAACACGAGCAAGCTCACGTTGCTTCAAAGTCCGCCGGCCTAATGCTAACCCATAACGGGAAACGCCATACATAACATGTATGTGGCCGTGTGATAACTCCACCCTTGAAATTCAAAATAGAAATACGGCATATCATCCGAGGCAATTATGAAGAAGCATAAAAGACGATCCACTTGTCGGCCACGGCATCCAATCGCAGCATTAATTGAGATCTCGTGGAGTGGAATCGAAAATGCTGCCTTGACATGAGTTGAAAGTGATCATCGTCATCTTTGGTAAAACATCATTTCGGATGCGCTGCTAAGAATGATTTACAGGATACGCAGGCATGTCGCTGTGTCGCTTATTGCGCTCAAGTATGGACAAGAGGAAAGGCCCTGTCTAAAAAGCGCAGTCGTTTCGTCGAGCTGAGTGATGGATGACAGACCATCAGAAAGAAAGAGGGTAGAAAACAACAAACAAATGGGCTCTTATTGGAACAGAAGAGATATTTATGCAGGAAGGACTGTCGTCTCGGAGTAAATTATGAACCCGTTGCATATGAATATGCTTTTGCATATTTCCATTTGGTTGCCATTTTTGGACTGCGTGTCATCCTTGTTTTAGCAGGATGAATATTTCATCAGTCACTCTGTGGCCCATTTGAGATTCATATATTTGTCTTTTTTGACTTGAGGCCATCGGTGGTAGAGTCCTTTGCAAGTAGCTGGCGTGCGGTCCAGGACGAAAGCTGCCTCTTGCCGGGATGGTCTGCCTCCGTCGGCGAAACGGACAAGCGTAAATCGCTGTATGGTCAAAAGCATCAACAAAACCCACGAAAAATCATTTTTCTTGTGGATGAAATACTGCAGGACTTCCGCAGTCGACTGATGATGGATGAGCAAAATGTGACAACTTTGATGTCACTCAGACATGCTCGCAAAGTATCTCGGTTTTCAACTCGGTCCCCGGTCTTGCAGCCAAGTGCTTGCTTTGCATTCTAGTGAAGACCCCGAAACACACCTCGCTTCCGTGCGGACAATTACTTTGACTCATCTGCTTCCAATCCATCTCATTGTTTCGACAGCTGCTCATTTTAATGCAGAGAGAAATAGAGAGAGGGGGCACCCACTGTGAATAGCAACACAGGTGTAACCTCGTAAAACCCGACAATGATAACAAAGATGCTCAAAGCCTCCTGGAAATGCATGTCGGCAGGTCACAGATGGTTTCAGCTTTTATGCGCGCCGTAAAGAGAAGCCCAAAGCTTCTTTTCTGCACGAATATAACGAGATGACAACAAAAAAAATCATGCAACTGCAGAAACCAAAACTGTCACGGCGTTTGTAATATCTATATATTTTTTAAACCCTTTCATGCACCCTGCTGTCCACTGTAGTAAGCGCTGTCCCTGAAAGGGTTCAAATAAAGTTGTCATTGACACACAGCTGTTGTCGCTACATTATCGGGCTGAATAATCGAGCGATGACACTTCACTTTGTATCGCTACCTTTGCTCACTGGTATGAGTCTATTAAGGTCGCAATCAGGGTTAGCCTCCACTCATTAGCTTTCGGCGAAGGTCCACACTCTGCTAGCTTAAACTACGCAAATTCATTGAATCTTACCGGAATCACACGCTTCGTGGTCAAATTGGATTGTTCATTTTCTGGACGTGTTTTTCGGCTAATATTAATAACCCATTCCAGTTGACTCGGGGCTCGCTGCTTGAACGCTAAAGGAATAGCAAAAGTGAATATTATAAATAAATATAACTATGAGCATTTGCACATAATCGTTTCTTTGTTGCCGCTCGCTGCACGTCATCCTCAGAGCAGCCTTAAAACACTTTAACGCCCTTTCGAAGCACACACGCCGGAATCGGATCGGTTTCTCGCTGCGTGTCAGTTAATGCGTGATACGTTATTTCCACATCACAAAAAACAACAAACCATCACATTCCATCGCCGTTATTACCACTGTGAAGCCTTGACTTTAATGTGTCACTTTAAATAAGATATTACCTCGGCGGGAAAACACAACACTAAGTGCGTGCGTGTTAGCGCCCGTGTCAACGATATTGCAGTTAATTCTCCTTTGTAATGAACAAAATGAGATGACTTTGACTTCAGTCCCGCCGGAGCTCCTGACATTGCTAGTCGACTCATGCAAACTGAATACTCGATTGGAGAGTCGTTGCAATTGTCACAATTCACCAGGGGAAGTGTCACTCATGTCGCAAAGTCAACGCAACGAACGCGCCGTTGAGAAATCCCGCACATACATTCTTCTGCGTAGCTGTGCCCAAAAAGTGAAACCGTGACCGTATTCTTAAACTTGACATCTCTCCGTCTAATCTGTCTCCATAGTTAGATTTACTCCTCACATACGTAACTCAAATGCTCTCATGCTCACTACCGAAATGCTCTCATACACAGTATTTTAATTTTTATTGCTCATAGAAACAAATGCTCTTATACACACTTCAGAAGCGCTCTAATACGGACATTTTTTCCCACTCGTGCACTACTGAGACACTCATACGCAATGCTGATTTGCTCTCACACGCACTAGTCGTATTCTATCATTCTGCTGGATTGCACTCATATATTTTTTTGTTTGTTTTACATTTCTCATGCTACTTTGATGTCCTCATACACGCCACTCTCATTCTCTCATTCGACTAAAATGCTCACATTCAAACCACTGAAACACTCTCATACACACCTTGATAAATTTCTCATGATACTTAAATGCTCTCATACAATTTTTTTTGGGTCCCCACCCATGTGCACTACTGAAACACTCTCATTCCCACAATTGCTCATACTCTCTCCCCAAATACTGTCATACACACTACGGCAATGCTCTCATGCAATTGAAATGTTCTCATACTGAAATGCTCTTTATTCTCATACACACGACTGCCACACACGTTGGAACCACGTTTTTTCAGAACAGAACAGATCTCAATGTGTGTTGGAAACTATTCTCGCAGCGTGTGAGAGAGTTTTTCAGTTGTGGTGATGAATGTGTCTCGGTCGTGTATGTATGAGTAGTAAATCGCCGTATCATGTCATTAACAGCAGTTTGTGGAGCACATACAGGACAGCATCCTGCAGCGTGGCTGCTCGCACGTCCGCCCGTGTGTGCGCTGAAGCTTTCCCTCCCATTTAACTTGCAAAAGGAGCAGCAGGATCAATCCACTATTAACGCTGATAATGGGATGTCACAGTCTGCTCTCTTTGGGTCTCGCTAACTGATTTTCTTTTGTGAGTCTGTGTGCAAGTTGGGGCCGCAGAGTGAAAACGCCGGAGGGCCGGCGTGGAAGGCGACGTATGAGGCAGAGGCAGAGGGGGAATGCGGCTGCACGTCAGCTTCTCTGACAGCAATTTGGACACATTATTCATAGATGGGCCGCATGCTTGAGGTGTGTGGTGACAGGTGTCCTGAATGTAGCCATTCATATGGAAACACCGGTTATATGAGGGCATGGCTTACCTTTTAGACTTCTGCTGTGCCCCTCGTCAGTCATGATTGACACATTGCAGCAATCTCTGTATTGAATTCTAACTCTGGAAAGTGTACATCGGCCTTTAAGTCAATTCTTTGGCGTCATGGTCAGGGCGCAGGTTTTCCAGTCCGATAGACTCACTTCAAATCTGGGTTGGAGGTTTTAGGTATTAGGTGCGACATCAGATCAATGTCATGGCATCTTTATTTTCAGTCCATGGTCTTAATGCTAATCTTCCACGGAAGCGATTTTTGAATATTTTTGCTATTGATAATAATGATATAAGAAATCGGTTCAAAAAGCATATTTTCGGAGATGGCAGAGCTACGTTGCACGGTTCAAATGTGGGTTGGAATTATAATATGGGAAAAAAATGTCTGTGTTCAATTTGGCTCACAGCAGCACTCGCATTAATTGATTGATTGTCACCCAATTGTGTTGCCAAATCTCATCTGGGCCAAAAAAAAAGACCATAAAAGCATGAATTCTTCTTTTACAGTGCCTGCATGATTAAAGAAAAAAAATAAATTGAACCGTTACTTTAAATATATGTGTGAGAGTTGCCATTTTCCCTTACGAAATACAGAAGGCATTTCTTTTGATATTCCAGAGTTAACACAGCGGTCACCAACCACAGCGGCCATCATGTTATCAGGTTATGAGGGTGCATCAAACGGTTAACCTCCTCCTTTTATTTTCATTTCTAGTCCCTGCCTGTGATCGGAGCACCTTTCGTCAGAAGTGAGTCTTGGAACGATTTTTTTTTTTTTTTTTGGAAAATCCTTTGCTCACTCCGCCGCGGATACGCAGCACCGCAGCTAAGTGAGGGGGGGCGGAGCTGACAACGCCGACTGACGACAGAGAGGGCAACAGTGGGGAAGCAGGTACTTTTTCTTTTGTGTCCTTTGTGTCCGGTTTATGTTCACAATAAACGTGCATGACTTGATGTGGGGCGGATTTAGAAGGTAAACAATATTTAAAACAAGAGCAAAACCATCAAATGATAACATGGTACAGCTCTACTTTAAGAATGGACAAAAGGAGAGATGGAATCCTTTAAACACGGCTTTTCTTTTTTTTCCCAACGTTACCTTCCGGTAACGAAAACACTTCCTGCTTCTTTTCAGCCAATCAGACGCAAGCAACATAAGAACGTTTCAACAATTAATTATATATAATATAATATTATATATATATATATATATATATATATATATATATATATATACAATATAATTTAGGTACCGTATTTTCACGACCATAAGGCGCCATTAAAAGTCTTAAATTTTCTCCAAAATGGACAGGACGCCTTATAATGCGGAGCGTCTAGTGTATGAGCCGAGTTCCAAATCCTGACTGAGAGCCGACACGCTGTTTATATAGAGAAAAGGCGGAAGTGAGCATGAACAGGCATGCGGGAAAGCAGCCCGCCAATCAGTGAAGGGTGGGCGTGTAAGTGGCCACGAGTGAGGGCGTAAGTGAGGCCACGCATGCGGGAAAGCAGCCCGCCAATCAGTGAAGGGTGGGTGTGTAAGTGGCTGCGAGTGAGACCAACAGTGCGGGAAAGCAGCCGGCCAATCAGTGAAAGGTGGGCGTGTAAGTCAACGAGAGCAGCGTTTTTTATGGACTACCGGTACTTGCACAATTGTTCAATTCGGATACAGAAGATGAGGACTTTGATGGATTTCTGGGTGATGATTGATCGAAAAACGTGAGTACATTGTAAGATGGCTAAATAAAGTACAACCGATCTCAGTTTTGCTTCCGTTGCCTTGTTAAAAACGTGTTTTTAGCATGTCTTAGCATGCTTCGCTATGCTTAATGCTAACGTGTTTTTAGCGTGCGTGCGTGCATGCATGCCGTATGTTTAAACTGGCGTATGTTTTACCACGCCTGGCTGCGCCTAATAATACAGTGCGTTTTGTGTATGTGTAAAATACAGAAATAGCACCCGTTACTGAGACTGCGCCCTACAACACGGTGCGCCAAATGGTCGTTAAAATACGGTAACTATAACATAAAGGAATATAATGCTCAAATATAAAATGAAAATAATTAATAATTTAACATAAGCTTACAGTAGTAACCGCTGCCCCTCAAAGGGTTAATCATAAGTTTCTTCATCCGCACATCCATTTGCAATTTCATGTTAATTGTCTGCAAGCATACATTGTTTTAGGGCACGTGGCTGATTTTTACAAAGTGGAGATTGTCACTTTGTTTCAGCAGGCAGGAGGAGATCGTCACCGGCAGGGATGAAAGCGTTAGTTAGCGCCTTTGCTCACAGGCGTACATCGTAGCACCCTCGCTGCTTTATTGCGCATATTATACTGGCACGGCTATCATTTGCGCCGACAGCGTTGCGCTTTACCCCTGCTATTAGATATTGCCAGGACGCGGCGTGTTAAGTGTGCTATATGTGTCGGGCCGTGATAAAGTAAAAGACGTAATTGTTGTAATTACCCACGTCTCTGGGTTTTATTCCGCCTACTTGGGTTGAAAAGAATGGAACGCGGGACGCACTCCCCCTCATTTGCCTGAGATAACCTGACTGGACTGAGTTATTGCCATCATGGGTGTGATTTTATGATGATGGTCACAGTTGAAGAGATCATTTCCATCTCTATTATTTGCTATGGGAGCAGTTATTTGAAAACCGAAAAATGGATACAGTGTCCCACGAATTGCATTGTAATTAACTGCATTAAGAGTTTTTACGGAAATCTCTTAACCGAATGAAAAAAAAGAAAAAAAAAAGCGAAAACCTTCATAAACAATAGCAAGCCTCTTTTATGAGGAAAACAGCTTTCGGGATTGCCGGGCAGAAATGTTTGCACATGGCAGAGCAGAGAAAGGACAGGGACAGTTTGAGAACAGAGTCAAAGTCAGACAAACACTAAACAAGAATTAATTAAACGGATTATGAGACTATGGAGGGGGGGAACCGATCCCAATAAAGTCATTTGAAAGTCGATGAGGAAATCGCATAGGTCATGCCAATGCCGATCAACTGCGGCATTCATATCGTGTAGGTGACTGAAAATGTGAGAAGGGAAGTATTTGAATACTTTACATCTCTAGAGGAGGCAGGACTGGTGAAGACGATTACTTTGGTCCGATTGTGCAGTCAAGCAAAAATCGCCTTGAGGGAACCTTTTTTTTTTCTTCTTCTTTTTTCAACGCTACATCAGTTTGAGTCTGGCAGGAGAATAAATCAAACCTGAGGAAAAAACCCCAAACAAACAAGCAATTGGAATTGATATCCTGTGTATCATGTAAATGAATGAATGTTGTATTTCAGCAATAGGGGACCAAAATCACACTGTGCATACTAATTAGCACATCAACATTTTTTTTTTCACTTCACCAGAAGCGAAACAATTAACAGTTCAAGGCAGTTAGAGGGGTAATTATTGAGGGACCTAATCCCAGGAAAAAAGGAAATATTAAGCCTGACATTCTATGATAAGTTATTGCAAGTATTGTCGGAATACCAAAGGCCTTTGAAAACCGCTCACGTTTTTGGTCGGGCTCGTGGGAAAACATTTCACATTTCAAAGATGAAAAGACTACGATGCGGTGACCCGCACCCGAGAGACGGTCACCGAGGTTCTGTACCTTTTGAGAGAGGGGGCGAGAGTTCGACATAGTTTTACTGCGGTGTATAGAGACGCGCGTCGCTGAGCGTCCCCTCGTCTCGTTATTCGCCGCACCCTCGCAACCATACTGTAACTGTCAAAATGTGCTCCACTGCGCTGCCTGTCTGATGCGCGCGCCTTAGCCTGACAGTATAGCAGCAGTGCGTCACAGGCGGAGTTAATTCATTTAGTCAAGCATAGGAAACTAAACTAACTCCAGCAGTTCTAATTGTGTACACGGAGCGCTCGGGAAGGATTGTCGTCGAGAGGCAGATGTTTCTGCTCGCGACTTCCCAAATCCACTTTGAACGAAACTACCCCGTGACACCTCTGAGATCCACACACCGAATTATTGTCTCCCGTAATTAAATGACCGTATTTTCCGCACCATAAGGCGCTTTGGAGTATGAGGCGCACCTTCATTGAGTGGCATGTGTTCGTTATATAAGGCGCACTGCATTATAAGGCGCACAGAATAGAAGCGCCAATAGTGGCTGCGGTTGTGTTATCCATCCACTAGATGGAGCTACGCTAAATGGAATACAATACAATCCAGCTTTATTTATATCACACTCTCACAACCGCTGCAGCTGTAACAAAGCGCTTAACAGAACTTTTAAAATACTACGTCCAAGAAATGTGAATATGGATCCATTTTTCAGGCGCATTGGATTATAAGGCGCACTGTCGCCTTTTGAGAAAACCGAATGCTTTTAGGTGCGCCTTATAGTGCGGAAAATCTGGTAACTGTGTCTGTTAGCAAATGAACTATTAGGTATTAAAAACAACAACCAAATCCTTCCCATGGATTTATTATACTTATTATATAAGATGTTCACCTGAGCGCCCCCCCAAATACTTTGTAGGTTAGGTGCGGGGGTTATAGCCACCTTGGCTAAATGAACCTGTTAGTCAGCACAGAACAGACTGAGTCGGACCCGACAAAGCGGAGAAAATCTGAGGCTCACGCATGCATGTCCTTTTGATAATGAGGGAACACCGAGTATCATGGCTCCGAATGTGAGGAACATGAAGATGTATCTCTGTTTAGTCTGGATGAAAATGACTCTCATTTCTTCTCGCCCTTCACCGCATGAATTTCTCAAGGCGAGGCCTTTTTGATGCAAATGACAGATCACGGCCATTAAGGCATCAATCTTGTAAATCTCCCCTTAATTATGAGCCGTGCCTGCTAACAAGTGCCTTTTCAACCCAGTCACAACCAAGACAAGCATTTTTTTTTCTCCCCACCCCCCGGCTATTATGGCTATTGGACAGAACGGTTGTTTTCGTGCTCGTCGCTTTTATGCGGCTTTAAATTCAGTCGTGTCACAATAGCCGACTTGGCTGTTCAAATTTTGGAGGTTGCACTTTTTCATACCCATATGGCGGACAGCTCTCCATCTGTTATCTTTGAGCCGCTGGACCAAGCAGAAAATGAACTATATTTCCACCAAAGGTTTAATGCAATATTTGTAGACCGTAACTAAAAATGGCATCTGATGCACGGATACGAAGTGATGAAAGTTGTGAGACGCTCCAAATATCTTATGGTGGGAATTAAACCTTAGTTCGGTGACTAACTATTATTTTTTTTCTGCATGTGACCTACAAACCGAGGGAGTGAGAAAGAGAGACGGCGCCATACGCAGCCAATCGTACACATTACGTAAGCTGACCCAGTGTTGTAATCAGATCAGTATGCTTCAAAAACCCAATCCACAAGCCAGTGCAAAAAAACAACAGCACTTTCGGAACGGATGAGAAAAGACATGCGCACTTTCCTCCCCGTGGGAATTTTTGCGGATCCTCAGCAGTCTCTGGGGAGGTCTTTGACTGACTTCGTACGGTTGAAGATTGGATCCGAGAGTGTGTGCAGTGTATCCGTGATGTATATTTCATGTATGCTGTGATCGGTGTTCACTATTGTAAAGTCAGAACAGATGGGGGTGTGGGGGGTGCTTGGAAAGCAGTATCACGCATATATATGTGTGTGTGTGTGTGTGTGTGTGTGTGTGTGTGTGTGCGCTCAGTGACTGCCTGTCACATCCTGTCTATAGCATTTACAGGACTTTTCCGTTATTCATGATAACTAAAGCTACCGTTGAGATCTCCTGTGCAAACACAGTGTGCTTCCAGCTACCGTTTGACTCAGATCTTCAGTTTCTCACACACACACACACACACACACACACACACACACACACACACACACACACGTACAAGCTAAGCCGACTCGTCGCCGAGTCAATTCAACTGCTCCACATCTCCTAATTGCTAATCACCACAGTAGTATTTTGTCTTGAATCAGTTTTTTTTTGTTTTTCACAATACTAATAACATCTGCTTTGAATAATTGGAAGCTTCGGTGTTTTTGCAAAGGGTGAAGTCCAACGTGAATCCTATTTTGCACTTTAATGACGCTGTCAATCAGGCTTAACCGACTTTCCATGTTCCCCCGTTCACGTAGGACTACAGATACGCCACAATTCAATGACAGGCGGCAGAAGCAGTCCCGCAAAATAAACCGTGGCTCGTTCAATCTTAAAATTACTCGCCTATCGAGTATCTGTTCATGATGAAGGATTACAGCTCTTCAGTAGACAAAACAAGCGACTCGCTTTCGACTTGGCACATTTCGCTGATAAGAACACGATGAGCTCTTATTGTGTTTCCTCTCACCTTTTTTTTGCCTCTGTGGAATTCTTTGTCACCTTTCTAAGCATCTGCGTGATTAAAAAAAAACGTATTAAAATATTTTTAGATGTACAAGTCTCTTGAAGAGACACACTCGTAGTAAGTGGAGCACTAAATGAGGACTTGCTCCTCGTCTGAGACCTAGCCCTGGGCTATTTTAAACCAAAAGAATCATGTCAGGGTTAAATTAACGAGGTAGCCTAGAATGTGAGCATGTGCGCGGTCCGGAAATCTGCAACGGCTGCTTCAAAGACATGACGGTGGTGTCTTGAGATACGAGTTTAACCCTTCCACGCACCCTGCTACCTGACCAACATGATCAGCTGTCCACTGTAGTTAGCGCGGCTGTACCTAATGTATTGTCCTTTCTTTGTTCATCTGCGGGGTCTGTCGGGAGGCTGGCAAACCAGCCCTCGTGGAACGTTGCCCGACACCAACTGATAGCGTCTCTCCCACTGCAAGGAAAACAACGTTTGGTCATAAATCACCCCAGATAGGTGCATCTCATCGTGTACAAGAGTGGAATGACCCTATTTTGTATGATTGTATCATTTTGGAGTGTTTGGCAGTGTCGGGGCTAAGTGCCACAGCGTTGACTGATAGAGCCGTCGCTGGTCTGCAGGCTGCACAGGTCACGAAAGCAGATGATGAGCCGCTCGCCACCTTGTATGGAAGCTTCCACCACCATCGCCGCGTGACCAAATGCGCGTTTGCTGAAGCGGTGAAGGTGGTGGTGAGGACGCCTTGGCGCTATATATTGTCAATGAACCCCATTTCCAACCTCTCATTGTTCGCGGATGCTCAGTGGGCAATATTTTTGGTTCCTTCGGAGTGAGATTTCGGGAAAACTTGTGAGCAGGCGGGATTCTGGGATCTGAAGTATGGAATAGTTAGCCTCGATAAACTTAGAGGTCAGCATGTTACGCCAACAGTGGCTATGATCGCAAAACGGTGGACACAAAACACCAGCTGTTAGTCTTGCAGTCTTGCACTCAAAAGTATGAACGGTGTGTGCATATTGACTGGCTCGTATAATAATATAGTATGACAAACAACAACAAAAAAAGTCCAGTTTCTTATTTTGTAATTATTTTTAGCGAGGCCGAAGTCAACTTTTTCCGGCGCTCGAAACCCACAAAATTGTCAAAGTCTGTCCATTTGCGTTGTTTGTTTGGTGGAGAAGTTGCCCGTGACTTTGTTGGAGATGTCTTGTACTTGCTCATGGCGGACCGTTTTACCCCGATGTGCGCCTTGTGCGGTCCGACGTGATATCAAAAATTCATAACTATAAATATGTAAATTGTATATGCTGCACACATGCTCCTCAATCCATATTTTATGGTACAAGTTTGTGTTCAGACTTGCGCCGCGGACCTGAGGCCGCCGCACATTAGACGGAGCACTGACACGCATCTTCCATTAAGTTTACGGCTTCATCTCCGTGTGCGGCTTGGGTTTCATCAGCTCTTTGCTTTCTACATCGCCGCCGTCGAGGCTTCCCTTCATCTCGCACCTCTTCTTTCTCTTTAAATAGGTCAGAACGCTGTGCTCGGTAACGGTCATAAAATGGTTGCGCCTTCATCTAAGATGTCCAAATTCGATTAGTTGTTTGGAATAGTTGGTACATGAGTGGATTGTTTCTTAATTTAGCAGATTTCACCAACCTTGGCCTGATTTGGTTGAGGCTGGCAGTGACAATGCATTTTTTTTTCCGTAGAAATGACATTTAAATATATTTATTTTTTATTCCTGCAGTGAAATGTATTCAGTGAAAATATTGTTTGTCGACACACCCCAAAAAACTTTTCAGGTCCCCGAGATTAAGCTGCCAGAAATGCTCCTCAAAATGTGAAATTTGCTCCTCAAATGAAATCATTTTTGGCTCCTTTCGACACAAGCTGGTGAAAGTAATGCAGAAAATGCCCTGCGATCATTTTCCCCATCCGACTTGTCGATTAGCAGTGAAGATTTTCTCTCAAATTGGTGCAAAGTTGTCACATCCAGAATCAGAAATGTGCGCGTGTGCTTTTTGCCGTGCAACAACGGCTTTAATTCTGTAATGACACTCGATGTCAGGCTTCTTACATCAGCCCGTGAGGGCTTCCGAGTGGCAGATAAATGGGTGCTGGAGCACCCGCAATGAAGAGAAGGAGATATAGTGGCTAAAAGACAAGCTGGTGAGCCCCATCAATTAGGGCTGATTTAGGAATGGAAGTTGTAGAAGGGCATCGGCGAGACAGAGAGGGAATCAAGTGTGAGTAGGATGACAGAAAAAAAAATGGAGAGATAACCGGAGCGCAGTGAGTGAGATCGAGAGCTGTGCAAGTGTGTGTGTGCGTGTGAAGCTGGAGGTTGTGAGTGATGGGGGGTTGTGGAGTGATGATAATTCTTGTGAAGAAGCTCAAGTGTTGGCAAGCCTCATCTCAACACTGATGCCGTCGGGCAGTTGGCATACACAAGCGCGCATTACTCAACATTCCACTGGAGGGAATCTCATTGAAATCGAGCGTCGCTGCGTCCTGGGAATAGACTTCGAATATGCATTCAAAAACATGTGCCTATATGGCAAACTCATTTTTTTTTTTGTAGCGGGCCACATTGTGAATTGACTGTGAATTTTGGGAAACCGTATAAATGTTTGATCACCTCCATACCAGATTGGTGGATAACCAGTTTTGAAATCAGAAGCCAAGAATAACGCTGAGTAAGTTACGAGATAATGCTTGCAATATCTCGATGTGATGATGGATTACGTATGACAATTTAAAATTTTGGTTGAGACTTTAGCAAGCATCGTGGAAAAGTCGACATGCTTGATTTGCTCTCGCGGGCCGCCCAAAATGATATGGCGGGCCAGATCTAGCCCCCGGGGCCTTGGGTTTGACCCCAGTCTGCATTATTTATTTTTTTTAGCTTTTTTCTGTTGTCCAAATGCGGTTACTTGAACCAATGAAGGCACAACGTGTCGGCTCCTTCTGCTGTCACATCAGCTCTGACCCGAAAAATAAATCACAAGCTTCCCTCAACTACAAAAAGAATGCGATATTATGCGGTTCAAACCGGGTGGAGGAAACAACTTTAATGAGCCACTTGGGGAATGGTTGGCTGTCAACAATACAATACCATGCAAGGCGAAAAGTAATTATACCTCCTGGACATTCAAAGTGAAGATCATCTCGAGTTTATGAGACTTGCGTAAATGTGTTTTCGGTGAGAGAGCACGTCGGATATTAGTAGTGGAGGTTCGTAAACTATAAATAGAGAGGGAATTGTCAGCGAGCTATAGCAGCCTTGCAAGCCACCCACAGACAAACAACAGTAAGGTGACTGACTGTATATTCAGAGACGACGATGAGGGGAAGAAAGACAAAGATTGGAGACGGAAAAGCAGATGGTGACTTTTACCTTGCCTTGCAGGATGACAACAAATCTCCCCATCTTCTAATATGTACGTTTTCAATTAAACCACGGGGCCTCTTACGTCGATCTCCATCGACCGGAAGCTCGCGGACCGGCCCCAAGTCGATCATGACTTTGCATATACATCCTCCTCGTCGCGTTGTTCGAGTCCCGCTTCCTCTGGTACCCGCCTTCTCTAATTACCGGTACATGTTTAAATCTCGCCGCCATATCTCTTCTCTCTCTCTCTTTATCCGCCCATGCTCCCCAACGTCTCTTTCCTTCCGTTTTATTTCATCACTTTTTCTCTTTAAGGCTTTTCCTCTCTCCTCTACCTGTCCTACAGGAGCCTACATTTCATCCTCCTCGAATCTTTTTTTTGTTGCTCTTTAGCTCTTAACTTGCTTTAACTCCTTTACCTTTTAAGAGGGTTTTTTTTCTCACTTTGGTGTTGCAGCCTCTGAGCTGATGAGGGGGAATGTTCTTGACCCGTGACCAAATTGCTCTCTTTGGTCTTATAGCTCGATCTTTTTTTTTATTTTTCTGAAGTTCCCCACACTCCCTGTTGCTGAGTTTTCATAAGCATGTGACAGTTTCACGACCCAAACTGCTACCGCTTGTTCAAACTCTTCCATGTGCTTCATCAATCGATATTCAGGAGGGAGTTGAGGGGTGCTCTGTATTTTTGTAAATCCTCAGCTGCAGATAGGAACAGCCATCTATTGGAGTACTATAAACCCTTTTATTTGTCCAAATGCAATTTTGAAATAATATTTCCCAACACGTTACAAGTAATGGCAAAAACAGGTCATCTACGGTTGACGTTAATTTTCCTTAACAGACGTCATGTCCATGTCACGTAAAAAAAAAAAATCATCTTTAATACCACGCGAGCAGCTCTTTTACAACTTAAGGTTACACCACACACCAGAAAAAAACTCCAATACTGCCTTGTATCTATTCATCTCCTCATTCCTTTATCGAGCGATTGTATCATATGACATAATTTCTTCAATAGCGCTTCGTCTTCTCCCCTGCTTCTCCCCATTCCTTTCAATCTATTCGCGCCTGGAGCCAGACGGTGACCTAGTTTAGCGGTGGAAAAGATTTGTTATTTTTGATAGCAACAAAACCAC
The DNA here is from genome assembly GCA_026261675.1 of Hippocampus mohnikei. Lineage (NCBI taxonomy): Eukaryota > Metazoa > Chordata > Actinopteri > Syngnathiformes > Syngnathidae > Hippocampus > Hippocampus mohnikei. Next base: position 5,239,632 of record JAKGUB010000328.1, read on the forward strand.
AGATAAGGGGCTCACAAAGTCAACGTCAACCATGCACGTGCATATAAAATCAGTTTGGGAGCGCGGAAGCTTGACTTCACGAGAGGCCTGAGGCAAGCAGGTGATTGAAAATTTAGGCCAGCTACCCGAAATCTTAGCGTCACAAGGAAAATAAGCCGGGACGGCTCGGCAAGATGTCAGCGACGCGCGGAGACACGCGCTCACGCCATGTGTCAGCATGTGTCACTGAGTTGTCTCAACCAGTGTCGGGCTTCACTTGACCCACGCTGTGATGCGCTGCTGTTTGGACCCGCAGGCTGCCTACCCAGTGAGGAGCATCTGGGGCCCCAAACAGTCCACATCATTATTGTTATTATTAGACATGACTTAGTGCCTGGACCCACTGTTGACTCCTTTTCTTGGTTTTGCGCTCAAATCGATCACCTTTAGTTCTGGTCAAATTGTTATTTGTGTGGGTTTTCTCTGGGTAATTTGTCTCCCTTCCACATTCCGTCAACTTACATGGTAGGTGAACTGACTGTTGTCATGCTTCTTTGGTACGATTTGAATGAATGAGCTGTCAATTGGTAGTACACAAGAGGACGTCACTGAGATTGGCTAGTAGTGTGTAAATTTCAAAGCTCGGTCAGTACATTGGCAGAGTGGAAAGGAGAAAAATGAAATATATGAAGCCTTCACATTGTTCCCCTTATATTCCACTCGATCTTTTCTGATAATCATGTGATGATCCGGCAGACAAAATTAGTTTTCGTTGAGTCAATCTTTGTGGTGGATAAAAAGACGTTGAATTATATGCAAGGAGGACATTATGCATTCAGTATAATGAGCTGAAGTTTTTTTTTTATGAACTAGCTAAGCCTTCAAGGCTGGATTTAACTAAGCCATCAGAACAAAACGACTTCATTGTTTCTAAAATAAGTCTTCCTCATTTTAATGCTGCGAAGCCCCCATGGGACTCGTACCTTAACCCTTGTGCAGTATCTGTCCCAAATTTGGACATTTTTGGACAGTCAGACAGTTGTACACACAGCCAGAGTGTGAAAAATAACCCTACGAAGCTGAAATTTCCATAGGATGTCAAAAGGGGTCAAAGTTCAAAATGACAGCAAGCTGGACATTTTTGAACATTGCAGTTGGTATATATGACATTGTAACAAATTTGGAATACCTTTTTAGTAGAAATCCCAAATTTGGCATATTGACGCCCATTATAAATTCAAATTTCCAATAGACTGTAAAACTGGTGTTTTATCGCGCATTTTTCTCAATTTCTGCACAAATCACATCACCGGCGGCTCACCAATACTATCAAAGCTTGAGAATTGTGGTAGTGAGTTTTACCTCACTCTCCACGAGATGGCGCTTTAGCCTAAGATATCATCTTCGTGCCGACTCTTTACGTCATTGAGAGTACTTCCAGTTCGTCATTTTCATTCGAATAAACGGTGTAGTTTGTTGCGAGAGGTCTATTTGCATCTATGTGTGTGGATATGATCGTTTGTGCACGTCACATAGAACAGTACTGAGCAAAGACATTGAAGCAGTATTTTTCCGCCATTTTGTGCACATTTGAATGTGAGGTCGTACGCGTCTCTTGCAGAGACGTCACCCAGACAGACTCAACTTCCTGGTGTCACCTCTTAAGATGTCCCACCGCGTATGTTGCACATAAATTACATTGGTTTGCACGTGCACGCTCGCGCGCACGCGCAAAACAATGTAATGCAGTTTGTAGAGCATTGCTAGCTGGGTGTTTTTTGGAAAATCAGGTGTTATTTTTTGAAAATCGACTTTTGAATTGGTCAAACTGCTATGCAATGCACGTCCCGGCCGTGTGGGCTCGTAATGAACGTGACGCGCGGCTACGCGCGTTCACGTGAACGCGCTCAGCACAGGCGAAACAGCCACGTTTAGGAGTGTACTTACGGCCATTTGAAATGATGGGCTCATCAGTCTTTTCTCGTCTTCACGCCAGTAGATCGCGCACTCACAATGTGCATTTGTGCACGGGCATGCCCAGTGCCCTGATTGATTGGCATGATTGGCTTGTTTGAGGGTGCAGCACGCAGAAACTCAACGCGTAACGATAGTTACTGGCTGGACGTTGTTTTGAAAATCAAGTGTTATTTTTTGAGAATCGACTTTTACATTTATCGAGCGGTTCAGAAGATGAATGAATGAATGAGTTTTACATTTGTTTATGCACGTAAACACACCAACACTGCAACTGCAGCTGCACAGCAGCCCGGTGCAGCAGCTGCAGGAAGAGGACATGCGAGAAAAAGAAAGCAATACGTATAGCTTTTGCGAAAAACCACTTCGTGCTTCGAATTATTGTGGCAGATGTGGAAAGGCCAATCCGCCACAAACACACTACAACCATTTGTTCTGATTGTAAAAAAAAAAAAAAGTTTTGTGTTTGTTTTTCGTTTTTGTTATCAAGTTTGCATATTAGTTGCTGGTTGTTTTGTTTGTTTGTTATAAAGTATGTTACTTCAACATTTTTCATAGTTTTTGTGACTTTTATACTTTTTCAAGGTTCTAATTACCATGTACAACATTTTTCACTCTGATATCTATATAAACGCTATACACAATATTGGACACATAGAGTTAGAGTTACTTATATAGAGTCATAACCCAATACTCATTTTGTTATTCAAGAAAAAAAGTAATGCAAACTATATATGTATGGCTAGATCTAATGCCACTGAACATTTTGAAAGTGAAAAAAATTCAAAAGTGAAAAAGTTGTCACACCTCAAAGCACAACCCAATTTGGGACAAATATGTTTGATGTCACATTTTTTTAAATGGCCATTACAGAAAAAACAGGCATGAAATACAATTCTGTTCCTGCGGTTTGGTGACATATTCAAGGCTCTATTTATGTCATATGCAAGATTTGGACTGGGTGGGTTTTTATTTACATATGCAGCATAGTGACTATGTGATTGACACACTCCTGCTGCTGCGGCTCATAGAGGCGCCAAATATAAATAAATAAATAAATAATGATATGTATGTCTTGGCCTGATGCCACTGAACATTTTGAAAGTTGAAAGTGAAAAAAATTCAAAAGTGAAAAAGTTGTCACACCTCAAAGCGCAACCCAATTTGGGACAAATATGTTTGATGTCACATTTTTTAAAAAATGGCCATTACAGAAAAAAACAGGCATGAAATACAATTCTGTTCCTGCGGTTTGGTGACATATTCAAGGCTCTATTTATGTCATATGCAAGATTTGGACTGGGTGGGTTTTTATTTACATATGCAGCATAGTGACTGTGTGATTGACACACTCCTGCTGCTGCGGCTCATAGAGGGCGCCAAATATAAATAAAGAAATAAATAATGATATGTATGTCTTGGCCTGATGCCACTGAACATTTTGAAAGTTGAAAGTGAAAAAAATTCAAAAGTGAAAAAGTTGTCACACCTCAAAGCGCAACCCAATTTGGGACAAATATGTTTGATGTCACATGTTTTTAAAAATGGCCATTACAGAAAAAACAGGCATGAAATACAATTCTGTTCCTGCGGTTTGGTGACATATTCAAGGCTCTATTTATGTCATATGCAAGATTTGGACTGGGTGGGTTTTTATTTACAGATGCAGCATAATGACTGTGTGATTGACACACTCCTGCTGCTGCGGCTCATAGAGGGCGCCAAATATAAATAAATAAATAAATAATGATATGTATGTCTTGGCCTGATGCCACTGAACATTTTGAAAGTTGAAAGTGAAAAAAATTCAAAAGTGAAAAAGTTGTCACACCTCAAAGCGCAACCCAATTTGGGACAAATATGTTTGATGTCACATTTTTTAAAAATGGCCATTACAGAAAAAACAGGCATGAAATACAATTCTGTTCCTGCGGTTTGGTGACATATTCAAGGCTCTATTTATGTCATATGCAAGATTTGGACTGGGTGTTTTTTTATTTACATATGCAGCATAGTGACTGTGTGATTGACACACTCCTGCTGCTGTGGCTCATAGGGCACCAAATATAAATAAATAAATAAATAATGATATGTATGTCTTGGCCTGATGCCACTGAACATTTTGAAAGTTGAAAGTGAAAAAAAATTCAAAAGTGAAAAAAGTTGTCACACCTCAAAGCGCAACCCAATTTGGGACAAATACTGAGAACGTGACAAACTGTATTACTGCACAAGGGTTAACCTGACTTTAAACCCCATCATGGAGTCGTCGCCTAACCTCTGGCCTCTCATCACATCAGACTCCACCCCCTTTTGTTTTGTTTTTTTATCCGAGAGACGCACGCTTCTCATTGTTTGTTCCTCTTGATTGAATTGTGTTACATCAACTGAAGACATTGTGTCCTTAATGTCATTTGAACATACTCTGAAAGTAGGGACACTCTGTATATAGTATACTGTATTATATCAGACCCCTGCAGAGGCTGAAACACTCTAACATACTACCACTAAAAACATACTACTTCTGTCTCTGTTCCATATGTGCCGCCTGCATACTCCTCGCCCTCTGCCACGAGGGCGTTTTACGCATTGTCGGATTCCATACGTCTGTGATCAAGAAGAAATGGCGCTCTTAGGGCCTACGGCCTTGTTGCTATGGCAGAACCGGTGAAAGCGGGTAGGCAGCATATACAGTAACGATGGAGACAAATGCATCGGAGAGCGCTTTGATCCACAACACGGCTTCACCCACGGGATCATTTGGTCGGGACTTTTAAATGTAAAACAATGTGTGCGCATGGTAATGCTGTGTGTGTGTGTGTGTGTGTGTGTGTGTGTGTGTGTGTGTGTGTGTGTGTGTGTGTGTGTGTGTGTGTGTGTGTGTGTGTGCTTATTGGCGACATGGATGTGAAGACTAAATTATTATTATTTTTTTTTTTCGCATCACAATAAATATCTTTGCTGATCTGGCACCATTATAGTTTTACAGATAATGTAATTTCATCTCATTACTTTCACAACCTCCAATCAGCAATTGTTCATTTCAATTACTATTTAACAATGCATAAACAAATTCTTCCACACACGCACACACACAAATGTTCTGGAAAAAAAAGTTGTCGATAATTTGTGTGTGTGTGTGTGTGTTTATAAATATTGTATTTCTGGTGTTCATTAGTGTTGATATTACCCTGCTGGTGTGCGCCCTCTTTACATTTCTCTTCAGTAATACCAATTAATTTCTTCAAATGAAAACAATGCGCATGGCAGAATAACAATTTCACATCATCAGAAAGCTTTGGTTTACAATTATGTGCAAACCCCCCAAACGAACATTGGACCTAACAATGAAGCACATTGCAACTACACTTTAATACACCAGAATTTATGAGAGTGTGTTCGATGCAGATAACTCGTCGACATGAGCCAAACACAAACACAACTTGTCAGCTCTTGTGGCTCTTCCTGCTTTTGATGTTTGATTTGTAGTTTACGTTGTGAATGTAAAATGAAAAACTATAGAACACAGTCCTTTTTTGTTTTTTAACTCTCGACAGTATAATTGATAGTGTATTACCGATGGAGAAAATGATGCACAATATTTACTTCTATTGGATTAAAACCAGATGAGTGAATGCAATTTCAAAAGCATCCCCTCGGGGAGGTAAATCCTGTCTGATTGGAGCTTTGCTTTATCCAATGCGAAATTCCGTCAGCTGCGACCAGGTCTGTGATGTAAGCGTGGAGGTCATTCCAAGACCTCAGTGTGGCCTGAACTAACTTGTTGGGCCACTCACAAAAGGCAACTGTGGGGATGTGTGGAGTTGATGAATATTTCTTGCTGCAATGATTTGTCAGCTCGGGGGCTTATGTTGAAACATCAGGTAGGACAGGGGGTGGGGAAACCGGTGGCCTGCGGGCTGCTTGCGGTCTGCGGGCCACACTCTGAATGGCCCCTTGATGCTTCTTTATTGAGCCATTATTTCCTGAGTCGATGACATTTCCCCGATGTTATCTTGTGGTTGCTATCACCATTCAACTCCTTTCTGCCCTCCCCTTTTCCCTGAGAGTCCTTTGTCCAAGCATGCCCTATTATTTTTCTCTGCATTAAGAACTAGCTTTGAGCGAAAGAAAAAAAGACAAACTGTCCACCTGGTTGCCATGACTGACTCTTGAGCTTCACCCCTTCAGCTTTTTTAAACATACGATAAACTTTGGGATGTGGAGCCTCACCCTTGATCCGCATCACCCCACCTTGCGCAACGCCCGCTCTCATTCCGGAGACAATGCTACTGACAGGGGGCGTACTGTGGGTGATAGCTTGTTTGAGAGGGGAGGTTAAGGGCTCGTCTCCATTTAGTTGTCAGCCTCCGGGCCATTTTGCTGTGATTCTGTCACGCTTCAGTGCATTCCTTTGTCTTGGCAATTGGATATGATGTCATGCATGGGCAGCGACAGAGATTGGTATCGGACATTAAAAAAAATAAATAAAAAAACAGCGAGTGAAGAGGGCCATGTGCTTGCTATCTATCGTTCTAGCTAGCTAGCTAGATAGCAATCTATCTAGCAAACAGCTAGCTAGCTAGATAGAGAGATAGCTAGCTGTTTGTCTGCCTGCCCGCCTGCGATACATACTTAAAATAAGAAAAGACCTTCTCAATTTATTATAACAACGAAGAGGAATTACCAATCAAACTGGTGAGAGGTAATGATGACACTTTTGGCCTGATCATATCCCTTAATTGAAGTGCCCTCTTGTATCAACTCGGACGCACATTTCTTCAGATTTTGCAACTGTAGCAGTCTGTACAGCTGATTGAACGAGGAACAAAAGTGTGTGTGTGTGTGTGTGTGTGTGTTTGTGGAGAGGGGGCGGAATATTAATGTTTCTTTGTAGCCAGCCTTTGCCTAGCAGCAGTTCTGACATGAACAATGCGGCAGATGACAAAATGAATACAATTCAATGGGTTATTTTCCGGGTTGTGCACGTAATGCTACTAATTAACAGCGTAGAAAACAAAACTTCCCACCCACTCGCCTTCCATCCCCTTCATGAAAAACGTGACGCTTTCAAACTGATTTGCCATGCAGCGAGCGGACGCGTTCTGCGAAAAGGGGCCGACAAACCAACACCTCGCCGGCGCTGCCATTTTTCCTGCCCCCGCATTTACTTTAGCTTTTCTGTTCTCATCTCGCTCATTTATTTATGTATCCATCTTATTTATTTATGGCCTCCTCACACCGACTGAGCGATGTGAATCAAGGTGAGGCGGTCACAATGCTAATCTATGCACAGGGCGGCGTTAATGAAAGCACAGTACGTACGCCGACTGCAAGAGGGACGTTTAAGGGCATCAAATAGGTACATTGAAGCTTGGCCAGGCTTAAAGAAGTAAGCAACGATTTGTCCAGCAGTGCCTACTCCCTGAGTGGTAGTGCGGCTGCTTTTAGCGCACTTCTTCCTGCGGTGAGACTCTCAGAGGAGCCTCATCTGTCTGTGGCTGTGTTGGTTTCATCTTGAAGCTCCGTGTCAAGTGAAAAGGAAAGAGGACTTTGCTCACAACCTCAACCTGTCTCCACTGTACTCCGTGCTATCTGGGGAGCTGGCACACACCACGGCAGAGTGGAGAGGAACAACAATACAATGGACAGATGGACGGAAGGGAAGCTCAGGGAGGTGGAGGAGAGCTGTGGACAAAGTGGAGAAAATCGAGGGGCAGGACTTCGATCGGGACTTGTCGAAAAAGGAAAAGTACAAGAGGGTGCATCGAGCGGGAGACTTCTGGGTCAGAGAAGAAGAGGAAGAGAAAATACTGAATACCAAGTGCTACTTTCTTCGGCGTTTATACTGCCCCCGGTGGCCAAGGAGGGTACACCAAAAGGATGGTCACGCTCAAATCGACGGCGTTTCACCTCCATTGTAGCAATTAGGGGCAGGCCAGTCTTATTTATTGCTAATTTGCGCTGTAAGTTTAAGACGCAGCAGTGTTGAAATAGCAAAAACGACATGGACACATGGTCGCTAAAACACACCATATGGGCAATGTTTTAAGGGGTGATCAATTGGCGGCTCAGTATGTTGTGCACAAAATGTACAAATGGCATTTTGGAGCTGTAAACACAATAGAAAATGAGATGAAAATAAGATGCTTTCGCTGCCTCAACGTTATGACATTCAAGTGCTCGGATAACAGAACATATTCTGTCAATCACAAATATTAGAGTTCAGGATTACCAATCAGTGGACGTGGCTAAACTGGATGAACTCTAAGTGGAACTTGCTGAAGAGCGATTGGAGAGGCAATAAGAAGCGACTCCTAACTGATGAGCTGAGCCAAATAAGCTGGCTCTCGACAAAAAGAGCTGGAATCCTCTTCACACAGCCATTTTTCTGTCATCGCAGTGGGATTATTCTTTTGCATTTGATCAGAATACAAATTACAAAGCGACTTTGGTCAAAATATGATGCTGCTGTTTATCTTTTTTGTTTGTTTGTTTTTTTGCTGCATCTGCTACTCTTGATTTTGCTGTTCTCCGTTTTCGTAGTTCCACTCGATGAAGCGAAATTCAATCGCTACAGTGTAAAACCAGATGGAGGATGCTAAAATTAATATCTGACGCCCAAAGCTGTCCTGCACCCCCCCCCCCCCAAAAAAAACCTATGCTGACACCAATCGGAATGAATGACTCAATCAAGTTGAGTCTATCAAGTTTCATTTGTTACTCTTTCAGGAAGCCATTGAGAAGAAGAAAAAAAACCCCAATTATTGTGACGGTGATTCCAGTGGAAAGATGCAAATTTTTCCGTTTCAGCCAACTCAAATCTCCCTTTTGTTTTGATGTGGCGTTTTGACAAGCACATCCAATTTGATTCTCAGTTGCCTCGACTCAAGGTGACAGCGTCGTATATGGCGGCTAAGGACAAGATGCTTGCTATAAATACAGTTTGCATTTGGGCTGATGGGCGGCCCTGCTCGAGCGGACACGCTGATAGAATATACAGCATATGGACACGTTCCAATTTCAACACCTGTCACAGACAATTTCCGAAGGGCCTCATTATTATGCAGGCAGGAGAATGTCATCATTGCGGCTAACGAAGCGGAAGGCGAGCGCTGATTTGATGCGAACGCTGAACAAACGTTCGATATGATTGGCAGAAGTCTTCATTGGCAATGCTAATTGTACAGTATGTGTGACGATCGATAAAAGGGACTATTGAGCTGTGAGGCAAGTGTGCAACGAGAAGACTGATCTGTAATCATTATGCTCACCGTTCACAGTATTCGGTACAATCTCATGAGAATTCGGTAAGCACTCTTTAAAAAAAAAAAAAGGAACTTAAGTTATGTTTGTATCAAAATATTTGTCCTCTGTAGATTTAATATATTGTAGTGTTATTTTGAGTTTCTGACTTGCTTATGTTCTTATGTCACATAATTGAGCTCCAACGATGCTTTTATTGATTTATTTTTTAAATAACAAGCAAAGTAGCATTTGTTGAGCAAGAATTGATTATGAGCACCACTTTAACGGCTGCATAACACTTTTGTGTTCAACCCGGTCGCCCGAATGTTTACACTCAAGCGCCTTCCATCAGGCAAATAATTGCACGCGAATGCTTCAATCACCTCACCTACGACCCACCAAGATGATTTCTTCTGTGCAGCACAAATAGGTTGCTTTCTTCAAGCTCAGCGGTGCGTGGACCGTACAGCGGGGTATCTGAGAAGGCACTTTTCAATTGGCAAGACGTACTGATGTCATTGCTCTTTCATGGTTTGTGTGATAAAAGAATTAAGCAACCACAAGTGAATCGGTTTGTGCCAAGAAAGAAAACCCGTTACATGTTGCTGCAAATCTGAAAAATACTGCAGAGGGAATATATTTTTGGGCTGACAACTACCGGTACCGTATTTTCCGCACTATAAGGCGCTTTGGAATGTAAGGCACACCTTCAATCAATGACCTATTTGAAAACCGTTTTCATATATAGGGCGCACCGAATTTTTAAGGCGCATAGAAAAGAAGATACAATAATTGCTGAGGTTGCATTGTGCATCCACTAGATGGAGCTACGCTAACGGAATACAATACAATACGGCTTTATTTATATAGCGCTTTCACAACCGCTGCAGCTGAAACAAAACGCTTTATAGAACATTTAAAATGCTACGTCCAAGAAATCAGAATATTGATCCATATGTAAGGCTCATCGGATGATAAGGCACACTGTCGGCTTTTGAGAAAATTGAAGCGCCGTCTGTTCTCACTTGGTCTATAAAGGCTTATATTTGGAAAAAAGAAAATGTTGTGCCAGTGAGCTATCTGTGTGTACCATCTGTTCATCTTGTCCAAGGTTTTAACCGCTTTGGCCACCGTGACCTCCTTAGAAGTAAAGAAACAAAATCCACAAAATCTGCCAAAAACAAACGATTTTGGCACTACCGGTACTTTTCCAGCTTCTCCAGCTGTGAAGGAAAACATATTGAACTCGTGTCCCACGATACTTTAATACATGCTAAAAATGGATCAATGATGCGAGTGTTATTTCCCCGGTGTTGTCTTTGCCCCATATTCCTAATTATGCAATCGCATCCCCAAACCGTGCGGTACTTCCTGCCTCCCCAATGTGAACCTTCTGACTTCTATGTGGGCCAGCAAATTAGATCAAGCCTGAAATAAACCTCACACAATTAAAATGGCGGACTGTGTCCAAATTTACACGAGGCAAGCAGACCAAGATGTGCTTCACACACACTAAATTCCACACAGTATGACCAATTCTTATCAAATAATTCATTACAATGTCCAACCTGAGCTAGAACTAAATCGTGTAGACTAATAAATGCCCAGATCATAGATGTTTCATTGAACCGAAAGGGAAGTGGGGAATTTAAATAGGAAATGTGTTTTTATCTCATGACCTACTGAAGTTTGACTGTTTATTTACTTTTTTTGTCATTGCCACAATGGAGCATGTGGATTAATATTTTTACGGAATCGACAACTTCCCATTTTTATTCTTTTTTTGCTATCACAATTTCCTGCAGTCGGAAGTGATGATGGAGGACGATCGGCACCTCAAGGGAGCGTGGACTAGAATAGACATGAAGGAGTTCAATTCTCCGTTGCGTCAAAATTTGGAGCACAAAGATAAAAAAAAGCAAAAAACAAAAAAAAAACAACAAAAAGGAAGTTCCACAGAGTGAAAGCCAGAAGGGCATTTGATGTGATAAAGGAAATTAACAAGCTAGTAAAGGAATGTGGGATGAAAGTGATGGAACATGAAAGTGTGTTAGGTGAAGCGTTCCACATGCAAAAGCTTTATTGGAGGAACTATATAGGAGCGGGAGGACCATGAGTGTCTAATATATGTCAGATGAAGGATGCTTCCCAAAGCCGTTCAACCAGCAAGTGGGCAATTTATATCATGACGCAACAGGCTGCTAATCCTCTACTTATGTAAACACTTGACTGCTATTCAAATGAAATGCCGATGGGAAGGAGAGAGCGAGTGCGCGCCTTTCGCCAGAAGACAAAGAATGTCTGAGGGGAGACGATGCGCTCTTTTTTTTTTGGGGGGGGGGCGATTATTGCCACCGAGTCCTTTGCTCTGTGGCCCGAGGTGCAATTGGCAGGGGAACGTTGCGGATGCCAAACAAAGCCGAAATGACCTCATTGCATTGGATGTAAGCGGGAAACGGGGGAGGGGGCGAGGGAGGAGGGATGCAGTAAAAGGTTGTCATAAACAACCGTAATGAGGAAAACATTCTGCACCAGTCGGAAAAACAGGCAGATCTATCATATTTGTTGTAATTAGATCAGGGCAAGGTTATTGCATTCTTCCGTATGAACGTGTTGACTCCGATATCACAATGCAGGAAATATTGAAGAACAACTTCAAGGCTGAAGCATTTTGTCACCTGCAAAAAAATCAATGACTGAATTTTGACCGTCTTGAATGTTATTAATAGCTAAACGGCTGTGTCGAAATCCCTTGGCTGACATGTTTCCTCCGCATCAAAGTCCACTTTCTGTTGCTCCAAAATAAACGGCGACAGACATCAAATCCTTCGCGTCCATTTGGATTACAATTCTTTCCGAATGAAGTCATTTGTGTATATATCTGCCCCCTCTCTCTATATCATATATGTGCCTTTTTGTCTATATTGTGCCCACAGAGCTGAGATCCTGAGCATGAAGACAAACTGTGACTCCCCTCACCGCAGCCTAAAAAGAGATGGCATAACCCGGGTGAACTGCTAATCAACCATGACAGCCCAAAAGCTGTGATTGGCATTAGAAGCCCCCCCCCCCCCCTTTCTTCTATACCCTCCTCCTCTGCCACGCTCCTTCCCAGACACCTTTTTCTACTTTCTTTTCTCCGACCAACACGCCCCTCTTTTTGCGCCCGCCCTTGCATTTCTCCACTTGATTACACTTAACGTCCCCCCGCTTTCCTCTCCATCATGCAGAGTTTTTCCACCGCCTCGGGTTTCGTTGTGATTCTCTCCTCCCTCCTAATTGCCACCCGCTTTCCCGGCGTGGTCAACGGGGACTGCTGGCTCATCGAAGGGGACAAAGGTTACGTGTGGCTGGCTATCTGTAGTCAGAACCAGCCGCCGTACGAGACGATTCCGCAGCACATCAACAACACCGTTCATGACTTGAGACTCAATGAGAACAAGCTGAAAGCGGTGCACTTAAACTCCATGTACCGCTTTACCAACCTCACCGACCTGAACCTCACCAAGAATGAAATCGGCTACATCGAGGACGGAGCCTTTTCGGGGCAGGCCAACCTACAGGTGATTGGGGACACTGAAAAACTACAAAAGCGCCTATTTTAATACGGTCACGCATTTGGGCGTTTATTTATTATTTATTTTTGTTTCGTAGGTTCTTCAACTGGGCTACAACAAGCTGACCAACCTAACAGAGGGGATGATGAGAGGACTCGGCCGCATGCAGTGTCTTTTCCTCCAGCACAACCTCATTGAGGTTATTGCCAGCAATGCATTCTGGGAGTGCCCCGGCCTGAGCAGCATCGATCTGTCATCCAACAAACTTGCCCGGATCGATCCGTCGACGTTCACTGTTCTCAATCGCCTCATGGTTTGCGAACTGGCCGCGAATCCGTTCCATTGCGGCTGTGATCTTTACAGCTTCCTTACCTGGCTGGAATCCTTCAACAACGTAACACACACCTACGATCGTCTGCAGTGTGAGACGCCGCGCGAGATGTTTGGCTTTCCCTTACTCAGCCCCGTCGCCGCCGGTCACGCCGGCCGAAATGCCAAAAACATCTTGCACTCTCACTGCAGAGATGGAGTGATGATTCCTGGAATGACGTCCCTCCCGCCAGACCTGGACGGCCCGTCCGGAATCGGTCCGGAGATGTTTGGCGGCGCGGGACCTTACCACCAGCCCAACACCTCCACGTCCACAGAAAACAGTTTCATTCCCAGCATCAAGCTCCATCAGGTGTCCTTGTCCTCGGCTTCTCTCCTCGTACAGATCCCGAGGCCCTTCAGCAAAATGTACATCCTGACGCAGTACAACCACACGTACGTGTCCGACGTTATGACTCTCAAGAACAAGAAGGAGATGATCACGCTCAACAAGCTCAAAGCGCACACCAATTACACCTTCTGCGTGGCGTCCATCCGTAACTCCCAACGATATAACCACACGTGCCTCCAATTTGCCACACGCTCTCAAAATGCGAGCAACATCCTCCCCACGCCGTCAACCACCACGCATTACATCATGACCATTGTGGGTTGCCTATTTGGCATGCTCATCGTTTTGGGCTTCGTCTACTACTGTTTACGGAAGAAACGCATGCGTGATGAGAAAAAGAAGTCCATATGCGTGAAGAAAACCATACTGGAAATGCGGTACGGGCCCGAGGTGGCGGCAGCAGTCGCCAAAGATCCGGCGGCGGTGCACAAGCTTCAGGAGCACTCCAGGGAACACCACCAATATCACCATCACCACGGGGGCAAGCTTCCCATGTCGACATCCTCGAGCTCTGGAATGCTCCACTCGGCAAACACCAGCTCCTCGAGACTTTCCTCGATTCCCCAAGTTGAAAAAATGTCCACTGCCTTCTCCGAGGCCATGACGGGAAAAGGAAATTACATGGATATCAGAAGTGGAGGGGCGGGGATGGAGAGGCACGGAGGAGAGAGCGGGCACGGCGGCATGAGGGGGGAGGATTTAAGGGACGACGACGGCACCGATGTCGGGGAAGACTCGGATGACGACGGGCGCGGCTCCGCGTCGGAGATCTCGACAATCGCCATGGAGGTGGACAAAGTCAACCAGATTATAAATAATTGCATCGATGCGCTGAAGCTGGATGCGGCGGCCGTTGCGGCTTCGGGCTCCAATCCTGCAGCGTCCACCAACCCGACCTCCCCGCCCCCAAACGGCACCTCCGCCCTTACTCGTGGTTTGATCACACTTTCTCAAGGGACGACTGAATCATGCCAAGTGAACAAAACTCCACCTCCGCCCCCTCTGCCGCTCCCAGCTTTGAATACCCCGCTTTCCGAGCGCCCGGGGATCAGCGGCGGCGGATTCGTTGTTTCCCCCCCCTACAGGCCGCCTCCGCCGGCCAATGCCGTGCGCCCCGTTCAGCGGCAAATGAGTGCAGATGCGGCTGTGGTGATTGTAAATTCTGTCAAGAAACAGAGCAGCACCGCCTCTTGTGGATCGGCGGGACGGGAAAGGGAGCGCGGAGGGGCTCGTGTCTATAGCCTGGATGTTCCAGAGCCGAGGAGTCCGGACGCCTGCAGCCAACAACAACAGTACCAAGATCGCGCCAGTCCTGTGGGCTGCGGGGAACCCCTGGAAAGACTGCCATTGGTGGGGAGTATGAGCTGCGTGGGAGGGGGTGGCGGTGCTTGCGACAGTGGTGGTGTTGGTGCCCAACATCAAGAAAACCAAAATCCACATCACTACCATCATCAACAACAGCAGCAGCAGCAACAGCAATTGGAGGTGCAGCAAGACTACCACTGCTCAGAGCACCGGCACTCCGTCCCAGCTCTTTACTACGACGGCTCCCATCAGGGTTCCCCGGCCCAGAGGGTTTCCTTCCTGAAGCCGCTGTCCCGCTCCCGCAAGGATGCGGCGTCCTACTCCCAGCTTTCGCCAGCTCGCCAACATTCCAGTTACTCTGGCTACTCCTCCAGTCCGGAGTACTCCTCGGAGAGCACATTGAGGATCTGGGAGCGCTTTCGTCCCTACCGTAAAGGCCAGCGCGACGAGGCCTGTTATGTCACGGCCGGCAACGCCCTTCGAAAAAAGGTGCAGTTCGCGAAAGGCGAGGACCTCCACGACATCCTGGATTACTGGAAGGGCGTGTCAGCGCAGCAGAAGCTTTGACTGGAGGGCCGCCGGTATTAAGCATTGGGAGGAAAAGAGTTTGTTTACATCTGGGTCTAGAGTGCCCTTTCTGGGCTGGCAGAAACTTCTGAAAGGGAAGAAACACTTTGGACGCAGTTAGGCCTTTTTATTTTTATTTTTTTGGCATGCTCAAGTGTATAGAGTATTGTGCGTCAGCACGAACTGTGCCTGGGGTACCTGGAATAATAACTCACTCTGTTTTTTTTTTGTTTTGTTTTTAATCTTACACTTCATGGTAGCAGCGTTTTTGGATGATCCAAACTGCAGATTTGGTTTCTCTGCACAGGGAGCCAAAGCTAACTGTGCAGTCTCGTCATATTTGCGCGGCCACATTTTGTGATCTTTTCCGCCACTACTTACTCAGTGCCATGTTATTAGTCTTTGGGAACCCGCCAGTGGCGAATATGATATCGTGTTGATCCGAGGGAAGGTTTTGATGGTGATCACGTTTGATGGAGTCAAATGATGGCTTACCGCGAGATAACAGATGGGGCGGCTGTATTTACATGATAACAGCAGGATCCACACAAGAAAAAAATAACTGCCAGTGTAAAGTGGAACCTCCATCAAGCGTCACCACGGATGAAATAATTGCCAGAAATGTGGCAACCTTTTTTCCAATTTAAAAAATTGTATGCTCCAATAAATGGCGCAAAAAGATCCCATCTTAGGTTTTCGTGCTAACGAATGTGAATGACGTCCGGGTGATATCATGACGTCATCGCTTAAGGAAGACCAAGTTAAGTTCAAAACACATTCCAAATCCGTTGCAAAAGTAGTATGACCTCCGTTTCAACGTACGGCCAACATTTCTTTTTAGTTGTAGTTATTTTATTACTTTATCTTTTTTTTGGGGCTGGCATGTTCGCTTGCACCTTATGGCGTAAGTGTGCGCGTGCGTGCGTGTGTTTGTCTGCACGCATGTGCATGTGTGTAGTACACAGTGGTCGGCGTAAGCGGGTGTCGGCATGCTTTGTCAGATTTTATCGTCGATGCCCAAATGGATTTGAATGAAAACTCGTGATTTCATGAAACATTTGCCGATGTATAATTCCGTCCACATCACGATAGACACGGGTGAATGCACAAACAACGGCGGTATTACTCCTCGTTATTTTCCAGAAAACACATCACGACTTGTAATTATTCTCACATAGCCCAGTGCCTCCTGCGACGACACAGCCATGATCTCGTTGTTGTACCTAAAGTATTTTTCTTCCCTTGGCCTTTTCCATCGCAACGATCTGATTGGGATTTTGCAAGCTGCCTACCTAAACTGCTGTGAAACTTTTACATTTATTATTTTTTTCCTTACCCTCCAATGTGAAAACTCAAGTGATCCTTGCCTCGCATTTGTATTGAGGGCTACGCTGAAAACGAAAGATGCTAAAGAGGCATTTCTAAATTCAGGTCTTTCTAGACAAATATAATCAAGGCGTGACATTCATGGCACTTCCCCGCTTACCACATGTTGATTGTAAGTCGGAGTTAGGAGGTACGCTCGGCATAGCTTTAACAGTGAGCAGACGTGTAAAGCTTTCTGTGTACAGTATCTCCGTTTGGTTCTTGATTTGGTCAAAATGTCTTCTTGAATGTTTTCAACCACGCCCGCTTTAGCACATCACGGCAAATGTTCACGCTCTTGATCTACGACAGGGGTGTCAAACTCATTTATGGCGCGGGCCACGTTTTTAGTTACCGTTTAACTTGGATTAAAATGCTTTGAATATTTCTACTCTTATTTATTACATATGAGAATTACAAATTTTGGTAGACATTTAGGAAAAGATCATGACATTTGACATGTTTGAGCTGCTTTTGCGGGCCACATAAAATAATGTGGCGGGCCAGATTTGGCCCCCGGGCCTTGAGTTTGACACCAGTGATTTACAACGTGGAAAAAAAAGTTACTGTGATTTCAAAACAATGTTTCATCAATTCAGAGGTGTGTTTGACGGCCTCCCCCCCCAAAAAAAACTTTTAACTTTGATTTTATTTGATCTGCCAATCAAACACGTCACATGTTGCTGAGGTTACTCGAATGACTTTTCTGTTTGAATCCAAATGTGAAATTCGTACCACGACGGAACGGATTTGTCCACCGCTAAACTGTGAAATGTGTTTTCCCGCGCAATGATTTCCACAATCAAAGAATTGACCGAGCGACGCAGCTTATTCATTTGTCATGATGTTGAAAGCCTGGGATTCTTCTGCATGAAAAGCGGCACTTTTGCTCACGCGAGGCTTCGGAGAGCGTCAGCAAATATCACGTTTTTCATTGTTGAAATCCCGGTGTCAATCGTGGAAATGAATCGCACAGTACAAGCACACGGAATTTATATTTAAGCCTTTCAGGCACCTTTAACCTGATAATATGATAAACTGTCTACTGTAGTAACCGCTGTCCCTCGAAGGGTTAAATATAGGCCGTTCATCCACGTTCATTCGCACCCAGTCAAACTCAAATTGATTATTTTCGATGGCTAATTCATTTTTGGATGTCTTGGATTTAAAGGCAATGAAATGAATGAAAATATGAGAAATGAATGAAAATATGAAAACAATCACTTTTAAAATGACAAGACTGAAATTATTTATGACTCGTTTGTCTGTTTAGGTTAATCGTAAGAGCACAAACAGACATTTGAAGGAATCTCAAAGCAATGCATTTTGTTGAATCTCTAAAGCTGATCAACGAAGACAAGATTACGACAAAAAAAACGTTTTGGATGCACTGGAGTCTCATATTAGTATATTGTTTTTGTTTTTGCCTTCCGATACCGTCCCCTTTCCTCAACTGTGGCAAGCGAGTCAAAACGAGTCACATTTCCTCAACAAAGAGCCGTATTTTATTGAAAGGCAATTCTATGGAGGAAGGTCTTCCGAAAGAAAAGAGCAATGGGAGGAGGTCTTTGCCACCATGCAGGCGCACAAATGGGAAATAGAATGTGGAATTCAGACTTGATGATCTCACGCTGACCCTGTTAGATTTTATTTTATTTTATTATTTTTTTTGAGGAGAGGCAACGATGCGTTAGAGTGCACATATAAGCTCAGTCCGGCCGGCTGACGCTGCTTTAAATGAATAAAAAGCAGCCCAGCTTGAAAGCCCGAAAGAAGCTTTTACTGTGCTTTTTTCCCTTGGAGACGGATATTAATTAGACCTGACGGGAAGTGATTTCATCTCCCATCCGTTTGTTGACTTTTTATTGAACTATCTCTTAAGGGCGGATAGTTTAATGCATTCCAGTCAAATGCAAGTCTTTTTTTTTTTTTTTTTTTGCTGCATTGCTCTGAAGTTGGATCTCAAAGTTCAGGCAAATGGCTGGACTGATTTCTTGGCCACTTGTCACACTTGATAGTGAAAACACTTCCCACGCCTCCCTCCTAATTTGCCAAGCATTTCGTGGCGGGAAAGAAAACAAATGGTTGAATTGAACAGGCTTCTTTAGTATTCCGGGTGCCATATGGACGGGTAATTTACACTACGCGAATGTCAGACATTATCAACGCCTCAAATGTGTTTACTGTTCAACTTACGGCGATAGTTTTTGGAGCAGAAGAGCATTTAAATTCCACACAGGCCCGATTTAAGTAAGATTGATCATAGAACTTTTCCGGGTATTTAAAAAGAGACTGGTTTACTCTTTCGTAAAGATATCGTGTACAGTATTTGTATTTAGGGTTTGGTTTCCAAAGAAGGATACAAGGACTTAAAGGAGCTGTGAAATATGTTAATTTTACACACACACACACACACACACACACACACACACACACACACACGAAGAAAAAAAATACTTCTATGGATGTTTTATACTCAGCCTGAGCTCTGGATATGTTGGTGTGTTTTTTTTAATTCATATTTAAAAATGTATTTCTGATCTGCAATTATTTGGTTTTATTTTTATTTTTTTGAGGGGGTGGGCGGGATTTAAATGCCGTGATATATGTTCTAACAGATTAAGAGCAGAGAAAGCTTGTAATAGTATGCTACATAAAAGAAAGTTGTACATTTGCATGATTCTCTGTACTTTTGGGAGACCAAAAAAAAAATCTCGATGTTGTGTACAATGAGTGGACGTACAATGAAACAAAAACAAGGGGCTGTACGTATAAGATTTTTTTTCCAGCTTTTTACATGAAAAAAAATCTCTAATTGTTGATATTTCCATTGCTACTATGTTTTTATCTTGCGCAAAAAAAAATGTCTGAACCTGACGGCGGTTAAGAAATGAACCCTCGCAAAGTCAAATTTGCCGCACTTGTCCTTTGGCTGCGGTTGATTGAAATTGCAGTGCTTCAAAAGTCGTGTTTCAAAAGATAAATACATGAGCTGATTCGAATTTGTCCATCAAATATATATATTTTTTTTGTGGATCAATCACGGATTGTTCCGAAAGTTATAGGAATCCTGAAACCTTTTGCCGCGCATCGGCCTGCTTCTGTGTGCACCCACAAACGTCTCCTTTCCTTCACAGCGACTCTTAAGTTGAAAGGCCACTTGATGGAAATCACCCACCGTATTATTCATTCTTGTTAATATTCTTATTGAACCCAGTCCAACATGTTGCCTTCAATCCATATACAAACAAACTCACAGACTAATAAAGCAAGAGATTTTTGGGGATGTGGGGGGACAATGCCCAACAACATGAGATTAGCACGCTTGATGACAGGGGGTTAGTGACCTTTTTAAAATGAACGTGAAAGTCGACGTTTGGGACAGAACAAGTTGCTCAAATGATTTGGGAGGTGATGGAGGGGGCAGGCAAATCACCTCAGTGTTGTGTTGCCTGCTATCTTGTCGTCATTAGAGCGATATGCTTGAGTCATGTACTGACTCCTATTGTAACCTCTACTGCTCATTTAGCCCAACGCAAATATGATTTACAACAAAATAGGTTCTTTGTCTTTTAGAATAGCGGCGCACGAAAATAGACACAACTCATCTGCGCCATTTTTAGAACAGGCCCGCAGGCTCTGTTGTCCTTTGGGGCGACCTGTTGCCTGCAGGCACCATGAGGGCGACCGCTGCCGCTTTACGACAATAGTTGACAAGACAGGAAAAAAAAAACTATTGCTGTAGAATTTTTTTCCTCAACCTTTTTTGATACTTGTTTTTTTTTTAATACCTGCACAGATGGCGTTATAATCCGAGCTTTGCTCTTCCAGCCATGTTATCGTTTGAGTGAAGCTTTGCTATTCTGTCCTTAATCTCGCATTTGAGACGCTCATGTTTTTGTTGTGAAGTACAAAGTGAATATTTATTTATGTGCAATGTATCAAACGCAACAATGGCAAGTCTGCCTCGGTTGACATTAACCACGGAGCGTTTTTGTGACAAATTCCATAGCCTTGACGTATTCATTATTGAATGGGCGGCTCCTTCAAATGCCACTGCCACTTTTATCCAACACAATTGGCCTTTTTTTTCCGCCCCCTCCTGTTGTTTGAAATGCGGGATCTGCCACGCGCGGCTACTCAACTTGTCAATGCCGCCATTTGGCATCTGGCATACAGTTTAGAGAGTCATGTTTTAATTGGATGAGATTGCGTGGTAATCACGCGAGCCAGACATTTATTAGTGCTGTGGGGCCCCACGTTGGAAGTCCGAAATGACATTTCTTTCACCTCCACAGAAGTGCAATTTATTAAAAGGTCCCACTGGACTGAGAGCAGGCATCGCTACTCAACTATTCGGATCCTGAACTCACAATCTGAAGGTCGCCGACACTCGCCGTCCACATAAAATGTCACTTGTCATTCAGCCATAGATGCCTTCTGAACTAGGGACAGGCTGTAATTTGGCTTCCTGCACACACATAGCAGCTGTTGACCAACCCCCCACCCTCCCATAAATAAATAAACAAATCAAGCATTGCGACTCCTAAAAGATTATATTTGAGCAAAATGCTCCTTGTTCTGATCGAGACCTTTTGACTGAAGGCGAGGCTGTTTATCAGCTGGAATCGGTTGCATCTATTGACGAGTAATAGTGAGTGTGTAGCGAGTGAAGTATTCTCACCAGGTGCTCCGTCAAGTGGCCCGACTGATTTTGTAGCCGCGTTGGACAAGGCTCTCTCACTGATCTTTTCTGGTTTTTAAAACTTTTTTTGTAGCTATAAGTGGCTACTACTCATTTAAAAAAATATATTTTTACTCACCGGTAAACGTATTATTAATGAGGTTCACACACAAAAGACAAAAAAATATATATTGAAAAAAAATCCGCTTTTTGCTTTGACGTATTATTTGTTGCTAGTATTGACGTTCCCTTTGCAATTTATGTACAAAAGAAACAATTTCTATATTTGCAATAAATTTGTAATTAAAATCAGTCTTTGGAGTCTTTGCCTCTTCTTAATTGCCAAGCTTTGCTCAAAAGCGAGATGATACGAGCGGCTTCACATTGGGCCTCATTCACGAATAAACATTGATTGATACCTGGGGCCTTCATCAGAGGCTGTCAACGCTGAGGGTCACGCCGTGTCTCGGGTGAAGAAAAGGTCGTTTGATATGAAGGTGGATGCAAAGAAAAGGACAGCAGACTTCAAGTATGTTTTGCTTTTTCTTCTTGTGTCCACCCGAGTGGCCGAAGAGGATCAATGCCTAGAAAAGGGATTCAATTTATTGCATAGCCGTGATGAAACCTGAACGTCTTTGTCATTGCAGCTCAGCACTATGCGACCGACATCACAAAAAAATAGAAGTGCAGAATTTTTATTTATTTTTAGAATTTTTTTATTTTTATTTATTTATTTAAGCTGCCTTTCTCGTCTATTTGTGAATGGATTTACCACTGGCGTGAACAGTAATCGTCCTCTGCAGGCTGCTATGGGTGAGTATTTATCGTTAAATGTTATCCATATTGTACTTACCTTTTTTCTTCACGCTTATGTGACAGTTATGATGGATGATGACTCGCCTTCCACGGTTCTCTGCATTTCCCTACTCAGCGCACCATCAAAGGATAAGTACACAATTTATTGGTTGGCGGTTCGCGTACTGTTTGGGCTTTTATGACCATGTTAAAATGTGACCTTGCTTCTGCAATTTATATGCAGAAAGGTTTTGTTTAGTCAGTAGTTTGCCCCTTGGAACGGAACGGATTAAAACAATTGCCATTGTTTTCAGTGTGCTCATGTGTTCCAGTATTTGAACCAAGACAAAGTAGCGAAACTGATTTTGAGACTCGGTACTAAATAGCAGTTTGCATTGATTGAAAGAGTGCAGGCTTCTGGCGTACTGAGAGATTCATGGAAAAATGTCCCTTTCAAACAAAATCTGACTAAATTCTTGTGAGAGTAGGCTTCCCGATGCTATGAAATTCAATTATTCATGCGCCAAGAGCTTCAGCTACTTGTAAAGTGACAGATTGGTGGTGATTTGCTTCACCAACACACACTCGCGCATACGCACACAGCCGGCTATTTTGGCTCTCGCTAAAAACTTTTCCATGTTCTCGACACCATTTCTCCAGCACATTTGGGTATTCAAGGACTAAATATGACGAGTGGTTAAAGCGACAGGTCCACCTCGGTAACCGTTCCGTCGAGAGTCGGCGGTTTGAGTTTGACGCTGGAAAACGCTTTGCTCAACGTGCAATTTTAATGAGTAAGTTGACAGAACAAGCGGACGCGTGAGCCGATGGCAGCCGGCAACTCGCTTTGTGACCTTTTATGTACTGCTCGGACAGAGTCTCATAAAAGATGGCGTAAAGGGTGAGGGCCTGCGATGATGGGCCGTTGGTGCATGTTAAAGATACTGTATAACGCACCTGAAGGGATCTCTCGTGTTTTCATGAGGCGTTTAATATCCAGCTGCGCTGCGTTTAGTCACTGCATTCAAATGATTCATTATCAAGGCTGCCGTATTGGTGGGAGGTCCAGTGCACACACATACTGGAAATGTTTCGAAGGAATACCGAATCATGAATGATTAAAAGTGATGTTTTGCACATCTTGTATGGAATTCACAACCGTGCTACTACTACGACGTCCTAAGTACATATTTATGAAAACATTTTGGAGTACCCCTATGGTAAAGAGCGATGTATTCAAATGGCCCATCTTGGTCGCTCACGCTGTCTTTTCCGTGAGTGTCCACTGGAAATTACGGATCTGGGAATTGAAAAGCCAGGACGTGGCGGCCATTTTGCAAAATAAATGTTAGAATGTTATCTCGGAGAAGAAAACAAAAAAAACCCCCATCATTTTCAGAAGCAAGCGCTGTTTCTTTAATGCCTTCCAGGGCCGAAGGGTGATGCTGTCTGCATGCCCCACTTTCGCAACCTGACAGAGTAGGAGTGATTAAAGATGAATGCATCATCATGACAGCAGGTTCCCAACATTACCGTCCAATTACAGCGAGCCGTGCGCGTCGCCGATCCAAATGTTATCCCGTCAGTTTGCATGCGACTCTTTAAATGCAACTTTGACCTATTATCGGCATTCTCTGTCTTTCTTTTTCACACCGTCTCTCCTCATCCGTCACTCACCGCCCCACCATTTTTCTGACCCCCCCCCACAGCCCCCCTTTTCACTGTCTCAAACTCCCCCGTTGAGAGTTATATAAGCCAAAGCACTGCAGAAATAACACATATTTCGAAAAATATTCATAACAGTGCAGCATCCACGTTAAGATCTTTATCGCTTGAGGATTAGTGGGGCGGATTAACCCTTCTCTGTCCCTTATTCATTTAAACTAACGGTTAATCCCGACTTCTATCGCTTTGAATCCTTCCAGGCCGGCGTGTCTTTTTGTATCACTCACAATAGGGGAAGTCAACCCAAAAGTGATCTTCGCAATGCGATGTTGTATGTCGCTTCATTAGTCTCAACGCTGCATTCTGATTAATATTGGGAATATAAGCGATGCAGTAAAGTCGCACCACAGTTGCTCAGGTAACAACCAATCACCATTCGGGACAATTTAGAGTGTTGCATTCACCCGCCGTGCATGTTTTTGGAATGTGGAAGGAACCCCCGAGTACCCGCAGAAAACCCACACAGGCACGGAGGACAGCATGCAAACTCCACACAGGAAGGAAGGAATCGAACCCTGCACCTCTGCACTGCGAGCTAACCAGTCGGCCACCCGGGGAAGCAATCGTATGTTGCGGTAATAGTTTTCCCTCTTGCTCACAAAAAGAACAATGGACTGAATGAAAAGGCAGCCACGCTGGCATGAGGATTTAAAAGCTTTCCGCAGCACGTGCAATTACTCTGAATACTATGCGTCATCTTTCCTCCGGCATTAAAAGCATGTCACCCGGTGCGGCTTTAAAACGATTAACTCTCATTTGGATGTCGTTTTATGCTTCCACCCCACCCTCCCCTCAACGTTGCAACGTCCCTTATGCCTTAATCCTCATGTTAGCGCATCGCACCTTCCATGAGCCCGTCCCGCTACTCGGTTGTCAAAGGTGGAGATTGTCAGATTGTTTCTTAATCCGTACAAAACGGTCTCAGCAAGCCCGCGTTTGTGATTTCATTTCTATTCGCCAGATGCGAGACCTTGAGTGAGAAAGTGGCCCCGTGCTGACGAATTGCCTTTATTCCATTTTCAATGCGACATTACAATGATACACAGGCTTGTAATGCAGGGGCAGGCGTTCTTTGCTGTTGCCACGGAAACCCCAAATCACCTCTTGGAGGGTTAGCGTTAGCATCGGCAGGCCAAACTGCTGCCACGTATATCATTATGCGACACTTCAGCCTATTATGTGAGACGTCAGCTGAGGGGGGATTTAGAGCAGCAGTCCTTTACCGTTTTTTGTGCCGCGCAGCGGCTTCACGTGACGCTAAAGTTTGACGGACAAAGAAATGAAATTCCACGATCACGAGCCAACTTGCAGACTTCGGCTGCGATAAAACACTTCTGAGTCCAATGTCTTACCTGAAGTTGACAATGTGACCCGTGACACAAATCACTTTCTTTTTTTTTTTTTTTTTCCTGCAACCTTTCAGGCTCATTAAAACCGATTGGAAGCATGTTCTTCATTTTTAATGTCGATTGAGCATTCAGGATTCTGTCAGATGTTTTATTCATCGCTAGATGATGAATTTTGAATGTGTTTTTAGACACGTTTGTTTCAAAGCCTCACTCACTGCAGTCGGAATGTGGCTCTCGCTTACTGCTGCTTAGGTGTGTGTGTGTGTGTGTGTGTGTGTGTGTGTGTGTGTGTGTGTGTGTGTGTGTGTGTGTGTGTGTGTGTGTGTGTGTGTTTTATTGCATCATCTTTCCAGTAAAATTGGCTTCATCTAATTTGTGACCTTACTGGCACCACTACACACCCAGCCTCACACTGCTGCGGGAAAATAACCACAGTGATCTTGTGACGGTGCCAATGCAGTCAGTGTATTCGAGAAACATGCGGCACATTTCGAAACATGTGTCTGGGATGAAAGGGCGGTTCACTCAAGCGTAGTGATGTCAAAGCCTCCAAACAAGCCCCGATGCATATATGAGCATGAGCATCGTCCGGGAGCTTTGCTCAAAGCTCTCTGCATGTTTAGCCCTGAGCAAGTGTTCTTGTCACCACCGCGGCGGAATCTTAACATTGATCGTCGGAGACCAATCAAGCCGCTGATCCATACGTAACACATCCATCGACGGTAAAATACCAACCGGGCTCGAGCGTAATTCTCTCGACGCAAATCACAGGCGTCATTTGCGCAAATATTCACCAGGTTGCTTTTCTGATCAGCCCCCTGGAAACCTGTCCGTCATAATAACCACACATCACAACTCATTTCAGCCGTGAGACTCAAGCAATTATATGTTCATTAGTCACTTTGCCGGCGGTGGATCAGAGAGCGATTAAAAAATAAGTCATCGGCAAACCTTGAAATTGGAGACCGCAAAGTATGGGTTGCTTCAATTGCCTCGGATTGGTTCTTGGTTTTGTTTAGAAATGCTAGCGTTGTTTTTATTATTTGTTTTTTTTAAACGTAGGTTAGACATTAAAACTCATTCAGTACAAACCAATTCTGGACCAAGTCTGAAAAGACGTTTAAAAATGTCTTTGGGAGTGAATGAGTTAACTTTAAAAAATTGTATCTGGATACAGATGATTTTATTTTGAGCAATCACTTCACAAAATAAAATGGAGTTGATTCCACCATTTTTTTCCCCAGTGTAACTTGAATGAAAAAGTGTATCCGGTCGCATAATTTGGACTCACCCACATATCCACTCATACTGTCAAGAAACACAGATACTGAAACTGAAAGTGCGTAGTTAGCCGGTTGTAGGCAAGAAACAAGACGGAACTGGACAATTGTGAACAAATTACAAGTAGTGACTAACTGTCGCACACGGATCATCAATCCCTTACTCTGTGTACCATAAAAATGCCACCCCGGCATTCTAATCAGGAGAGTATGTTTTAAAGCCTCAGGTATGACTTTTTCAAATCGTAAATAACAAGGCAAGCCGTATCATCGAGGAGAAAGCAGAATGCCTCAATAGCTGTAGCTGCATTTTTCCGCCGTGCAGAGAATTCACAGAGGAAATTTCGCAAAACCTGTTGCCGAGCGTCGGCCACGAATGAAAACTAGTTGCGGAACCTCTCGTAATGCGCCACGCTTGAGTGGCATTCCATTGGCGGAATGCCTTTTATCTCAACCTAATCGCATTCAAGCTTTGCAGTACCAAGTGTGGTTGTGTGCTGTTTATTGTATACGGCGCACTATGGAACCCAATTCCCTCCAGAGCGGGCGCTCTGATAATTCAAGTGTGACAAGCATTGAGAATGGGGGCTGCGGGCCGTTGATTTCACTTCTCCGAGCTTTAGCGATGCATCCAGGGAATATGAATGCACGACACAAAGCATTGTGATGCGGTCGCGCGGTTGCACGACTTGCGATGAATGTTTCATTTTGTTTTGGATGGTATTTGCTCGCGTGTGGATGAATAATTTTATTTCGCAACGTCCAATTTATTACATTCCTTCCCTGCAGTGTGCTATCTCGCCATCCCAATCATCTCTTGTGCCCGCGTGGCTGAGTCACGTTGCCCGAGCGGGCGCTAGGCGACAATAGCATATTATTTGGGAAATCATTACCCGAAACCGACGCCTCTCACATTTACGTTTTTTTTTGCACAAGATTCGGTGGAAAACATGAACCCCGAAACGAATTTTGTTGTGCATTTGCACCTGTATATTCTCATGATAAGATGCTCACCCCCAACTTCAGGAAGGTACCGAGTCCCCAGTTGCTCCTGTTGCTGTGTCAGCAATGTGCAAATGAGTCATTCATTTTGCCTCCATGGCAACAATTTTCGCACGATCATCAATCCGGATGTACTTTTTGAGGGCTAAAAAGGATAACGGAAATCATTTATGACCTCCATCTGCACTGTTGAATTCATTGACAGAAAGGCGAGCGAACTTCATTTTCGTCCCGTGCTGTCGATCAAACAATGTCATATGTCGTCTATTTGAAATCAAATTAGATGGCCGCGTCAGGTGTCAAGCCGCCATTTTCAAACAGGCCGTGATGGAGGAAGGGATGACTTTCACCGAGATGATTGTTTGTCATTCGGCTGCTCCGATACTCTGCTTCGTTTAATCAACTTTGTGGAGGGGAAAAAAAAACAAATTGTATCCGTTAGTCAAATTATTTTTTTTTTCACCGTGAATGCACTGTCGTTCTCTAAACAATCATTTTACGCCTGATGTTTCTTATAATTGAGTTCTCAGATGATAGCTCAAATAATGACTCCCTCAATTATATTGTGATGTGGGACCCGGATAGTTCCCGGGGGAAATGACTTGAACCTTTTTCTCTTCTTCTTATTTTCCCAAGGAAAGATCGGATTTCACATTGTTTTGCTTTCACGCTGTCTCCTCGCTAACTGGAAAGGCAGCGTTATTTGGAGCACGTCAACAGGGACTTACGGGTTCAAAGAACAATTGATTCGCTCAAGTGAAGTCAGCGGCAAGATTTTGACAGCATGGGGGTAGAAAACGCCCTCCCCTCCATAGTTGGCACTTTTGGAGGCAACCTTTTATTCCCATTATTTACATCCTCATCCGATAGCCGACTTATAACACAGACTGAAGTGAATAACACCGAGGGCTCTCTTTTTTTGTTCCCAGTGCAAGTCAGGTGCGATGTACATCCGCGCAGAGGCGGGTTAGACCTTGTTTTGGTATTTTCCCCAGACACACGCAAGCCGTTTAAAACGGGTGCGTTGTGCCATGGTGGGAAAAGCCGACTTGATCCGCCGCTCTTAGAAGCGGTCTAACCACAATGCTTGCAATCCACGGCGAAAACAAATAAATTGGTCTCACCGCTCACATAGGGGAGTGAGTGCGTGTTATGTGTGTCATTTGCTGATTCGTCAAAACAGAGCAAAAACCTCACTGAAATCCATCCTTTACGTTCAACCAACTTCAAATCCCAACTTTATTGCACACTCTGCGTTTGAATCGCATCACCTAGAATCATTTTGCAGAAAATCGTTTGCTGCATGTTCCATCGTGACTAACCTTTACCTCGCCCCCCGAGCCCAGAGATACGACCTCCCCAGGAGGTCTGTCCAACGCTAGGCATGTCAGGCTCCACTCGGAGCTCATCACGCTATGAACCCCCAGCTGACAGCTTCGCCACAGCCTGTGACCTTGTTGGCTACTTTAGTGCAGCATGAAGGTATTTGGACAAACAACTGCTAAAATGCCCCCCATCCCTGCCTTATACTGCTGTTGTCTGAGACCTTTTTGCAAACACACGACATATCAACTACTCACCGTGAGTGTCACCCTACTTTAAAACCCATTATGTTGCTAAATCGTACATGATGTATGTCCATAGGTTATCGCAGCAAAGATACGGAACATAAAAATTTCAGGGAGGCCCAACCTCTCTGAATACCTCGATAAATTTGGGATGCTCCAGTCCTCCATGAGGGCCTCTCATGTGTGTGTGTGTGTGTGTGTGTGTGAAAGCGTACGATAATTAACTCACTGGTGCAAAAACACCAATTGGGAAGAAAGGGGGCGAGAAGGAAGAAAAAAAAAAGTGAGTTGACTCAGAAAAACCTGATTATGATCATTCATCCTATTGAAAGGGTGTTGTCGTTTTCTGCTCCTTTGCACACTGATTAAAAGGAAGCATGTAAAAGCGAGTGAACACGCGCGCCCCTCGTATTATTAAGTGGATGCGCTTCCTCTCGTAAAGTCTGACATTCCATTTTTTTGGTTGTTGCGACACAAACGTTGACACTTGGTAAACAAATTGATTTTTTTTTTCCGAACTCAGCGCTAAATAAAATGGCCACCACCAGGATAGCCGTCGGCAGAGGAATGAATGACGGGATGAATGAAGAATGGATTGTGAATGGATGAATGAATGGTTGATTGTGGAAGAGAGGGATGATGGAGGACCAGATTGAGAGATGGAAAAAATGGTTGATCGAGGAATGGTTTGAAGTGCTTGGATTGGGGGCGGAATGCGGGAACGGCGTATTTGGCATCAGATGGGTGCTGGTGGTTGATAGATGGATGAATCAATGAAGGAACGGATGGATGGCTGAAGCTTTGATGAGGGAGGGATTGAAGAACATATGGCTCGGGTATGGATGACCACTTTTTCCATTGACATGGCCCACTAAATCTGGCCACTCGGATCAATAATGTGCTTTAAAGGGACACGAGCAAGGAAGGAAAGGAGACATGAATGGAACACGCTGCTTCTGGCGGAATATGAACTACTTTGCAAAAATCTCCCTCTGCATCTTGAACATTTCTTGAGAGGCAATTTGGTGCATGAGTGGTTCACAATAAGAGGCGGTCAAAGGCTGCTGAGAATTTGAGAGCTTCACAGCCGTATTTGGTTGAGTAAAATGTTCCAAGACGGAAACCATATCTAGCCATAGTTTTTGATTCATTAAGATCAAAATGTATCTGCAAATAACAGTCATGGACAATTGGCGGATGAAAAAAATGAATATGTCATTCACTAGAAGTCAAAAAGACACGGTTTCCATTTGACGCAAAAAATGATATGGATGATTATCTGCATAGCTTCCTGTGAAAAGTTGGTAAATTTTCCTGACATTCTTCAAAAAACATCAGATTTTTTTAATACGGCTTCTAGTTTTATGGCATTCATATTACTCAGCCAGCCTAGCAGAACAGAAACGCACACTCACACATGCACACTGGGCACAGAGGTTCCGCTCTAGACTCCCTGGAGCATGTCTGTATTGTAACAAATGCATTGCGACAGAAAACCTGATTCACAACAGCACCCGCGGGTGCTTGGCATCTGCATTGAGCGCATACGGACGACTTTTCAGAATGGGGGGGGGAAACGGCACCCGAGCGCAGTCATGCTGTCGCTGTCAGCGTTTGACTTGGTTCAAATCATCTTTACGCTTCGATTCATCGTCACCGTGGGTTACGCTCTCAGAGGTCCGAGCGCAAGTGCTCCACGATCGGATATAATCTTCGGCCAGCGGTTCTTGGAGAACACTGAACGGTCCAAGTCCTGAAGTAACACGACTTCCATGTTATGTCTGTGTTGGAGTGTCCCCTCGGGGTGTCAGATTACACTATTAGTTGTTGCCGTAGTCGTTGAGCCAATCCTATTAGTGATGTGTGTCACTCATGTCAAACGTAATAGGATCAACTCCACAGATGCTCTCCTCGTCCTACTTCTGACCCATGGCAGTTGTTTTTTTTCTTTTTTCGTACAACTGGGATGCCATATTTCTAAATCTCTGTTACGGGGTGTGACACAAACTCACACCTTGTCCACCTGAGACAAATATTGTCTTGCAAAAGCATCCCAGGGGCAGTTCTTCGTTATGCTCCACTTCAAAAAGCGCGCAAGAGTCCATTTGTGGTGAAAGCCGCATCAATCCGCGTGAGCACAATCAGGCGCGCCGCTGACATGAAATCGAGGTCTTCAAAATAAAACGCCCTGCAGACTCCTGATCATATAACGCATTGCTACATTACAGTGACAAGCGCAGACGCCAGGCTAAAAATCAATGAATGAATGTGAGGATTTTCATCAGACCGCGGCAGGCCACATTTATTGACCACACTTAGCGCAACTATCAGGTCAAAAAAAGTCACATCAAATCTTCACCTCGAAAATGCCTTCATGTTATTACAGTTTTAAAAAATAAATAAAAATGATATATGCGGACGTGAATTTGCTCTGAGCGCTGCAGAGTACATGAATTTGCATCAGAGCGCAGATAGTTGGATTATTTGGAGATGTGTGTACCTCTGGGCGATGTATGCAAGTGTGCTTGACTGCTGCTTCAAGTTCAAGTCTCGGCTTTGATTTCCCCACAGTAAATAGATCTGGAGAATGTGGAAATACGCTTTAGTATTGCACTACAACAACTGAACTATTTATTCCGTTTCAGGCCCACCTCAATACGATTGAACTGAACAGTTGCGAATCAGTTACAGTCTGCTACTCTGCCGTAGGCCCGCTGATACGCTGCAACCGAAAAACTGTGACCCCATTCTGAAGCTGTGTTTGAGGCTCCGCACTAACAATGCTGTTCTTTTTATTTTTTTATATTGTGAAAGAAGAAGCAGATTGCGCTGGCTGGTGTAGCGACAGTAAATTTGTGTGTAGAAAGTTGACACCCCATTCTTTGACTGGATCACAAAAACAGAGACTCTCCACGCTCGGCTTTTTAGCCACACGCACATACATAATTAGAAATATAGTTTAGACTTGCTGTAAACAGCAGAAATGTGATTTCAAAACGCATTTCCAGACAGGAAATAATGTACAGAAAAATAATATCTCAGTTGCAATCGTTCACGTTAACATCCCCTAACTCACATCCAAATCGAAAGAGAATTTAAGCACGTAAATAAAACTGAAAGTAAAACTACTCGCCTTGAACTCCGGGTTTTGTTTGACTCATTTATGAGGCTTTTTTTTTTCTCTGAATATGTTTAACTGTCGTAACTAACCCGTATGACTTGACAAATTCCACGGGATATATTTACGGGATCAGCTTTATGAGCTGCAAAGGAAAACGGGCGCGCAACGAATGCTTTATCATCATAAAATAAAACCTTTACAAAGGAATACGCAGAGCTTTACGGAATTCTTCTTCTGCTATGCTTGTAAGATAACATCATTTACTCCTCCTACTGTGTTACTTTTTCACCTTTCGTCATGATGATATTTTCCCATGTCTTCATTTGCATATCCCCATTTTGTGGCGGCGGACTTGGAGACGATTTCACAAAGGTGAACGTGGCAGCAGCATGACATAATTGTGCACGCTGTTTGAGCACCGCAAGCTATTTCCCCCGACATACACATACGCAGTATTATAACTTGGCAAACAGACTCTGCGGGTTGGTATAATATTAATGCACGTGCTGGTTTTTTAAAATGTGATTTTAATGCTGGTCTTTCTGAATGGGTTGTATTCTATTTCAATCTGGCGGCGGAGTCGGAAATTCCTTTTTTCAAACAGTCATTCCGGAAAAAAAAAAAAAGATGACAATAAAAACCGGAAACATATTGCTCACTTTTGCCTGAATGTGCCGGCACACCTTTATTTGAATACCGAAACCAATCACACGTGATCTATATGCAAACCATTTCATGGGAATCAGATTAAAATAATGCTCTGGGCATGAATTGTGGCATATTTCATATCGTTATCTTGCTGCTTCAGCACTTCTAATAAAAGTAAAGCTAGCTGGTAAAAGTCAGCTTTAAATTTTATTACGCTGAGTGTTCACCTCTCCTTGGTCTCGCGGTGAAAATGGATAAATCATGAACAGTGTGTGCGTGGGTATGTGTATTATGGAGGGCATTAATCTAGAGCAGAGTCAACGTCGGGATTTACCTCCTTGCCACTGCGGATTATTAAACTACATGCTGAAGAAGGTTTACATTTTTCAAAATGTTCTTTTTCAACAGGACTGAATCTGTGGATTGGCTGTTTTTCTTCATTTGCTAAGGTACAGTCTGCTGCAAGCACAATTAAACATTAATGTTCAGATTTTTTTTTCTTATACTTGCTGATTCCGCTTATAAATAGTCATGATCAAAGGTGAGTACGTCCCGGCTTTTAAGGAGAATGGAAGATGATGACAGATGAAACCTAAAACACACTTGCGATCACTCCAAGGCAAATTTGGGATTTTATTTGCATTCAACTGATGTACTAGTACTACTATTCATTTTGCGATCCGGACCTCGGTCATGGCGGCTCACGTGATCAAAAGCTCCTCTACTGCACATTTGAGAGTCCTCTCGCCGAATTGCTTGCACCGGCAATGAAATTGTCCCTCCGCTTCCAGAATTCGACTTGGGCTGCCCTTCTCTGCATGCAATTCACATTCGAGGTGTGTAGCAGGAGCCACTGGAGCATCGTCTTGGCCGGCTCCTTATCAAAAGCAGAGCGAGCAAGTCCGCAGAAGGTGAGCAGATAGAATGTTGAAAATATAAACGGAAGCGCAAGAGCGCTGAGGCAGTGAAGACCTCCACCAAGGCTGAAAAAAATGTCCCCGTTTAAGTTAACGGCATCCATTTTTGGTCATAAGAACTCCATTTCCAGATTTGAAATCAGGGAATTTTGACGTGTATGTGACATTTTGTCCCCACTGACCGATGTCTTGGTCATTTATTTATTTATCTATTTTAGATGATAAATTTTATCAACTGGCAAACGTCAAAGAAATGTGCTGATTTGGCCCCTCTTCGACACGAGCGGTCAAGTCACATGTGCTCAGCGAATGACGCATATGGCCTATACGTAATTCGGGAGCGCATGAACCGAAGAAGAAGAATCCTCACGGGAACCTTATTTATAAAATGCATGGATGCACAGAGAATCACTGATGTTGTATGCAGAACCACAAATTAGAACTCAAAATGTTCCGGTCTGGCCCTTTTGCTGGAGAAAAATGGTATTTTTGTGTAAGACATTACTATGTAGATCTGCGGTTGTACATGCATGACTGCATATGAGCACAGAAGCATCGCTTCTCTTGATTGCAAGGACGTGCGGCACGCCGTTATTTATTCAAATATAGAGTTTCAATATTTGATTTCTCATGCTGAGGCTTTGTGGAAAAGTGGGGTGAAGGGAAGTGCCTTAAATATTTGATCAAATGCAGGTAACTCATACGAGCTTGAAGACGGATCGCTGCCCAAATATCTCATCGGGAGATCAAACTTCAAACCCTATTTTTCAGCATTCCGCGCCGAAGGCTCGGATCTTCAAGTTAAAGGGAATTCAGCCAAACAAATATTGTTTCGGAATTCATCTCAGGCAAACTGAATGTGGCAAATGCATAAAACGGATGTAAAGCAGGGACATGATAATTTTCACTGCTAGCAAGATTAGAATCGAGCCTCTTTTCATTAATCATACCACACCCCTCAAATCTCGGCCTAAAGCCACGCCCCTCACGTATGTGAACGACCGCAATTCTCATACATGGCCATTTACAACCACGTGCGATTATGAAAGTACGTCGTGGCGATAAATAGTGACTGAGAGCGCAAATAAAGCTTGACCAAAATGGCAGCGCTAGCAATACTAAGCTAACAGTAACGCTGTAAATATTGGTAACACGGCTTCTTCATAATGGAGTGTCACTATTTGAAATGTTATTGCTTTGAAGTTTTAATTTTTGGGAAAGCAAAATCAATTTAAAATCGATAAGAGGTGATACCTGTTCCCATTGAGCTGAATTGTTGCTAATTAAATGTCAGTTCTAGATCCTCTCAGATGCAAGAAGTGCCTTAATTCACACTGCTTCTGTTGGCTAGTTTTGCGTCCAGTTGTTCGAAAACAAGGGATATTCCACCATAGTTTTAGCAAAGCTTCTGAAGCCCAAGGTGAACAGATCAGTGCAAGGCTACCTATGATATCGCTTATCAAAGTTCAGGTACAGGTTCTAAAAAAAGCACTTTTAATTATTTAGCATAGTCACCTTCACATATTGAATTGTTTGTACGTCCATTATTGCCTTTGGATGGAATCCAACATTTTAAAAACCACTGGTCCTGAAACGGATTTGATTCAACTTTTCACCTTTAGAGATTCAATTGAGTTTTTTTTTTTTTTTTGAGCGGGGTTAATTATTATTTAATTATTGAAGACACTGTCGACTTTTATGTCAGATAAACATGAGACGTGTTTATTCAGAGCAGGTTTTAATGAAGCTGCGGAGGCAACGTTGCGGGCGGTTTTTGCATTCAAATCGCACCCCAAATGCTTCATTTAATTTGGTTCATTTTGTGAAAATGTTTTTCCTTTCTGTAGCCGGGATTTGCCAGCTGCGGCTCTCTGGTTTATGGAACATGTCCGTAATTTCCTTCTGATCTTCACGCCCGAGGGGAATTCATCGAGGGTCGATCTGGAAGGCTTTTCTCAAGGTTATGAACCTTGCTAGTTTCCATGTAGTCATACTCACTCAACCATATCAGAGCACACTCTGGAGTCTCAACACCCCCCCCAACAACACACGAGGCCCGGCTGCATTTATCAGCTGAGAGAGTGTTGACAGAAGGTGCACTGCAGTGTCTCTATCAGTGCCACACCACTGATTAAGACTTCTTCCTCCTGATTCTTATCTGTGGAGCAGACATAAGATCTCCATCTGGCTTTCCAAGTCGCTTCTGACTTCAAGTGGGGCATACACTTCAAACTTATAATTCATTCATATGGCTGGGGTGAGTTTAGACTTAAGTGGATGGTGCTTAGGAGTCCCAAATACGAGGCAGTTTAAAAAAAAACCAATTTTAACCAAACCCCATGGACCGTATAACGTTTCAGACTCATGGCAATTTGCGCTTCAATCTGGCTATGGCTGTGAATCTTACACCAAATGAGAAGATTGAGTTATGTCAGCTTTGTTGCCTCCTTTGCACAAACACCCATTTAGTAATCTAACCTGAATTGAATTTCATTCCCTCGGTCTCATTTTCATAATCGGCATGCTTTTTATCCATTACGGTCCTCATCACTACCTCGCTTTGCAAACAGGCACAAATGACAACACAGAACGTATTTGCTACAAATAAATATGCGGAGTAAGGACAGGCTTACCCTTTTATCCTTTTAGCTTGCAATCAGTTATAGATACAGGTATGACCCCCCCGCCCCCGCCGCAATGACACATACATCATGATCGCGACTCCGCTCTATTTATTTTTTTTCCCCGGAGGGCTTTATTGTCCCCTCAGCCCTTTGCCGCCTCCTTTCTTTGACGCTGTATATGAAGACTAATGAGTTGGACGATGACAATCTACCGCGGCCACCAGCTAAATCCTCTCAATAGATGAATGCAATGTAGCGCAGCCACCTTTGCTAAAAACACCTCCCATTAGGTCATTATCAGCACTAGGTCCAAGCATTGCCAGCGCAGTACCAAAATTAGGCGAGGCTGGGAGTGATTAGAAAGAAGGAAAAAAAACTGAAGCATTCGTCCAGTTAGTGTCGACCCAAAGGCAAATTTACATTCCAGTAAACTAATGTCCACCTCGTATAGCGCGCAAGGCCATCGAGGTGCAGCTATGCAGCAGGTAATTATGAAGTTATGCAGAACTAACTCAACTTTAATTGGAGCAGACAAACTGTTCGTATGAAGTGCTGGATGACATCAGGCGTGGATACGCAATGAAAGGCGACTCGTGTGGCTGGTTGAGACAGGAGCGCTCAACAATTCCTCCAAGGAGACGATTGATGGAAGTGCATAAAACCCAGCAAGTCAAGAGTCGTCATCCCAGGTAAGCATCATTCACAGTGTGCATATAAACACAGTGAGGTGGATTACAATGAACCTTCTCATAAGTGTACAACAACAGT
This sequence comes from Hippocampus mohnikei, assembly GCA_026261675.1. Classification (NCBI taxonomy): domain Eukaryota; kingdom Metazoa; phylum Chordata; class Actinopteri; order Syngnathiformes; family Syngnathidae; genus Hippocampus; species Hippocampus mohnikei. Next base: position 5,276,829 of record JAKGUB010000328.1, read on the forward strand.
GTATCAAAAGAGAATTGTAGCTTTTTATCCCTCCTTTTTTGCCGCGTGCACCGTCTTTGCACGCTGTCCTACTTCTACTGCCAGATGCACGATTGACTGACCGGTGAATGACCTACCGAATATTGAAACGTGTGTGTGTGTGTACTATTTGATGATGTCCAACATTATTTTTATATTTTTCGAGAATAATCCAAAGACAAACAACAGCAAAAAAAAAAAAAAAAAAAAGACAAATGTCAGTGTCGACCACATCGCTGCGGGGCTTAAAGTGCTTATGCACGCAGTCACATTAATACGAGACAGGAGGAAGGAGGTTTGGGGGATTTATGTTTTTTTTTAAACAGCATTCATTCATCTCTGTCTTTCACTTTGACAAGTCACAAGTGAAGTTGTCACATTGATTCTCTATATGTCACTTCCCCTCCGCCAATTACCCGCTAAATTATTCTGTTCAGTCTTTGTGAAAATTGCAAGATGACTACGTCAACCTTTTGAGAGTGCGTCGTGTCCCCCAAGTATGCCAACCATGAATCGGGTTGCAGTTACATACCATTAACATGCATGCCCAATTTGGTCAAACACAGTGCAGATAAGCCTGGAAATCAGGTTGGGGGGGTAGAGAGAGAGAGAGAGAGAGTGTGAGAGAGGAATGCAAAGAACGTCTTCTCTCCCCACTGCCATTTTCAAAGTCTTCTTTGAGTGGTGCCCTTTATCTTCAACTCCCCTCAGCACAGGAGAGCTCCACTGAGACCGGAGCAACATCTGCGTGAAAGCCGTATGATCCAACCCAGGAGAGCGAGCCCGGCTTGGCCTATCTTGACTTTCTAACCATAAAAGATGCAAGCGATGGAGATGGAAGAGCAGGCATCATTGAGGTTACATGAACCGGTGTGTTTCACACTTAAACGTGCATCTGTAATATGACAGGACACGTGTCATGCGATGGATTGGTCATTTTGATGTAAATGAGGCCTTCGCTTGATCCAATTAGGCGCTGAATATGGACACGAGATTCATTGCTTATGCTGGTTTCTATGTGCGCGCATAAATATACAGAGCCTAATTTATGCATGCGAGTATCAACTGATTCATATTGGCACAGAATCTCCTGGTGTAACACAACAGCACTATCTTCTGTCTCCCCCCCAAAACTGCACGAGTGAAGCACATTGAATCCCAATGACTGAATGATAACTGATGACAACCTGCTGTTTCACGGCGATCCATAATCATTTGTTTCCTCCAATGAATGTGCGAATAGAACTCCAAATCTGCATTTGTTCATCACTACAACAAATGAAAGCGCCTCACGAGCAAATAATGGTCTTGCTCATCCCCTTATCTTTTTCCCTTCACACTCCTCTTATCTCAGGATGTTTTCTCTCCATTGCCTCGTCTGCCGTCTCCGACTGCCTCCCTTCTCAATTCTATTCCTCCTCTCATTGCTTGTCTCTGACATCAGAGCAACCGCAGTGTGTAAGACATTTTTTTTCTCCCCCTCCATCAGTCTACGTCACCGTATCAAAAATGACAGAGGCAGTCAGACAGATGAGGAATGCAGAGGCACACCCACACCATATGACACGGAGGGTGCATGCAGGGGTTCTGCAGGCCGTGGGCAAGGTCGGCTTTGGGCTGCAGCATTTTTATTGATGTGACTCACAGTGGCATGGTGCAGCGAGATGAGTGTTTCAGCAAAGCGAGAGGGTTAAAATAGCAGAAGCGCCATTGTGAAAGAGTCAAGAGTGCTGAGGTGGGAGGAGGAGAGGGAGAGAGGTATTTAAGAAATACACTCATCAGTTTGTACATTATTATTCATACAATGGGTTCATTTGCTCGATCCCCACTAATGAGAGTCGATACATGAGCTGCATAAACAAGTCTGCCTTGCCGACGACAGGAGCAGTCAACCTGTTTCTTAAACAAAGCTTATTATTGTAAGTTGGGGTTGAACTGCAATGCAACAAGAGCGTCACACGTGCGTGTGCACGTGCACTAAAAGGCACAAAAAATAAGAGTGTCCGCTCATGACTTAATGGAAAAAATGTATAGATGGAATTCTATTAATTCTATTTACTATTCTACTGCGAAAAAAGGCACTTATGTATTTCACGTGTGGTGGCGGTGGACTGAAGATATGCGTAAGTATATGGCATCTTATGATGCTGAGTATTCTTTTTTTTTTTATCTCAATGGCTCAACTGTAAACGAGTTCAGAGAGCGAACACACTAGAGACACCGTGTGGCACAATAGAGTATGGTTCAACATTAATCAGCAGTGAAGTTCATGAAAGTCATGGTTTGATCGATTTTTATTTCAAACCCTGAAGGCTTCACCTCGCTTAAATTAGTATTTTAGCATCACGATCGTAAAAAGTACCCCTTGTATTTATGGAATATTACTGTTAAAAATGACTCTTAGAAGTCCTGTTTTCAACTCCTTCAGTAAAGTACAAACAAAATGACATTTGGCATTTTAAGGTGTTTTTCCCTTCTCTGCCAATTTAATAAAATGCCCTTTTGACAATTTTGATAGAAAAAAAAACACGAAATAGTTTGCCTCTTTTATCAACTTAAATAGTAGGCCTATCACTATAGTGAGAAGAAAAATAAAATAGCTCATGTAGGGGCATGCTTTAATGTTATCAAAATGACGTGTTTCCATTGCTTTGCACAACCTTGTGAAGTGACAAACAAAAAAAAAAATGAAACGGAATACTCATTCTTGTTAATTATTTGTCGAGTCAATTTTTACTTGAGTCGTCGAAGCAACAGTGGGCTAATTTCAGTATTTTTTTTCAAGAAACCTCTGGTTATGGTCACAATTTCAGTCGTCATATCGTTATTTTTTTCACTTGTGTGTAGACAACATTGTACGTTGAGATGGCATGAATGAGGGAGGAAATGAATGAACGAAAGATTTGTGCTACGTCACCTCTTGCTGCGCGGAAGGATACTCAGATGACGACGACACGGGACGTTTAGTTCCGGGATGTGGGACTATTTCTCTCGAATGGCGGCTCAGGAGCAAGCGTTGAAAGGTGCAAGGATACAGCGGAGCTCCACGTCGCTAGCAGGTGCACAGTCGTTTAGTGAATTTTCAAATCCCTTGAGACTCACGTCATGGCACCGCTTTCGGCGTTTTCATCTTTCCGTCCATGGTGAACAACGCGTCTGCCGCTAGCCACACGCCTTTGTTTACACTTGACGAATGTCACGGTAGGTTTGGCTAGCTGGCAATAATGTGCATCCTGAAACGTAATTGCTAGCCATATGCTCATGCTAGCTAACAGCTGACACCTGCATGAACACATTGCAATGGTTTCTGACGCGCATGCGACCAACAGCACCGTTTAGTTGTCTTGTGGGTTCTACGGTCTTACATGTGTTTGTGTAGGGTTTGGAAAACCGGATTGGCATGAATTAAAAAGTAACGCTATATTTAGAAAGCGTAAAACTGTTTTGACGTCATTCGGGGGACCTGGGGTCGTTTGACGTCATCTAATGATGCTCTTGGTCGTGACACGACTTGTAACTCATGTGGTGGTTTCTTCAAAACAAAGTGACAGTAGAAAAGCTTGTGAAGCTGCGTGTAACAATATTCCCGATCTGCATCCTGTTTCGACGTCACGGAACAATCCTTTTGAAATTGCAGTGAGTGTCATTGCCACTATTTCCCCGTGCACGGTGATGAGGAAATGCCATACGCATTGAGAGTGCGCGTCTGTCTTTAAGAGGAGAGACAAAATAATAATAATCTGCCCCCATTATTGGTCATCCATCTCCAGATAAACATCTTGCTTTTGTCATTTTGTGGGTGGACGTATCCACTTGACGAGATGAAAGCATGAGTCACCAGTGTTAGGCTTACTCTGCGTGCGTGCTTAAATGGAGAAGCACAAAGTCACATCCAATGCACGCACAGTCGGCAGAACCTTCTTGCAGCACGTTGATTTTTTCCAGGGTAAACAAAGGTGAGCACAGTCACAACGATACATAGTTGGACAAGACTTTCCCCAAGTCAGGTCTCTATTCTACAGAACTTGACTTCGCTAAAGATAATTATTTTGCAGTTGACTCTTTTGGATGGACTGCTGTATTTGTGCCACATGTGCGCAACCGTTTGTAGGAGAGGTTCCGTCACATTGGATTTCTTGGCACGTGATTAAAGTGTATGTCAGGGCCTGGCTCTCAAATCCCTATTCTCCTCTGAGTTACACATCCCCTGAAGCTGCTTGGCTCTGCTCCCATCCTCAAATTGATTTCTCATCTCTCTTAAGTCCTAAATCCTCCTTTGGATGCTGCGGAATGAGTCATTTCTGCCGCTGCGCTGGTTTGTTTGAGTGTGGTTGCATGTGTGAATGAGTCCACTTCTGACGGTCCTTTCCAACTTTCCTTGCCCTTACACACACCTTTGTTGGCACGCATCATCCTCAAAAGTTGTTGCGTCTAAAAGTGACTCCAGGTAAGGCAGGCGTGATTTTAAAAAATATTTTGTCATATTTTAGCTTTATTATTGTGATTATATTATTGTCCCATATAATTGTTGTTTTCAGAGTGGCTCCAGAAATGAACTTTTTTTTTTTTAATGGTTCAAGACGGCTTTAGACATGTTTTTTCCCCCTTTAAGGGATTCACAAAATGAACATTCTAAATCTGGAGAGCCAGCAGGGAGAAATGATGCCCAAGTCAATGTTACCTCCTGTCACAGATTCTTTGAGCGCCGAAGAGAACCACAACTTTGTCCTTTTGTTGATGGAAGATCTGCTTGCCGATTCCGCCAATGGGCGAATAATATGCAAGAAACCGACTGTGAAGAAGAGTTGAGCTTATTAATGAGCCTCTTGTGAAGCAGCGGTCATGTGGTCGCGAGAGGCGGGGTCCTTCCTTTTTCTTCTCCCTGCCCTTTCATTCTTTTCATCAGTCCGCTTCTTTACTGTGCCGCGAGACCTTCATGTTCCGATGAGCGGCCAATAGAACCACCTTTTGTGCTGATTTGTGTTCAGCAGATCCCGGAGCTACTGCTGCACCTGTCGTCAGAGTGACTGCAGTCCTGGAATAGAGAAGGCATCACTCTAGAATCCGAAGACCATGTCAGGTATTGTTTAGTCCATCTTCAAAGTGCACCTGTGTGTTTATTTACGGGTAATTAATATGAGTACACGGTTCTTCGGAAAGCTTGATTGCTTTGATGTCTTTATTTCAGGGACATACACTCCGGCTCCCGGCGGGCCCTTCTCGGCTCTCACACCAAGCATGTGGCCCCAGGACATTTTGGCAAAGTACTATCAAGTAAGCACATGTGACTTCCCGTGCACGTTTGTTTTTTGTTTTTTTTTTTTTAAATCAGTGATGACCAAATACTGTGCTGCTGTGGTCTTTGAGTGATCATCAGGTGTGCCGTGGAAAATTAGAAAATTTCATTTAATTGGTCTGAAAAGATGACAGAAGGTACATCCTGTAATTAACCTTTGCGGCCACTTTGTCTGACGTTCTGATTTGCTGTGGCGTGAGATTTTAATTTTTTTCCTTCCCCCTCATGTACATGTGCCTTGGTTGCATAACTGTTTTGATCATGTCAGGCATGCCGTCTCGTTTGTTTTCCTTCAAACTAAACCAAACTGTTGTTTTGCCCTCTACAGAGAGACAACTCGGAACAGACTGAACTCAAGTATGATGAGTTTGGCTTCAGAGTGGACTTAGACGGTAAAGTTTAACCCGCACGGACATGCTCATTTCTTTGCGAGTGAAGTTCCTCTCATCCCCCTGGGAAATATTTCGTGGAAAATCAATTTGGCTTACAATTAGTTGCATTGAAGTAATGCGAACATGTGATCTCGGCGTTATGACTGCAACTGGTCAGTATTTCTTTGTACTTTATCCTCACCCCATTGACCTTCTTTGGATGTTTTGATGTGAGTTATACTTTCCGACCATCCTCTGATTATCATGTGATCATTTCAGGAGGCTCAAAACATTTCCAAGCATCCTCTTATAATTGTTCATGTCTTCTCATGCAGCGACGACTGATGATCCCGATCCTTGGCTGGGCACCGAAGGCTCGCCGCAGTGTGAGAACCCTCAGCAGAGGTTGCGCTGGCAAGCCCATTTGGAGTTCACGCATAATCACACAGTGGGCGACCTCACCTGGGAGCTCATCGCGCCGGTCCTTCCACGCTCCGAACGCCTGCGCGCGCTCGTACTCGGTGGCATTCCTCATAGCATGAGGCCACAGGTCAGCGCTTTGTGCGATATTGACCCCAAAATAGGAAATTTGCGATTTTGTCCGAGGAAAAAAACGACAACGCATTTCTTTTCTCTGTGCCAGTTATGGATGCGTCTGTCTGGAGCGCTGCAGAAAAAGAGGACCTCTGAAATCGCCTACAAAGAAATCATCAAAAACAGCTCCAACGATGACGCCTCCACAGCGAAACAGGTGAGATCCCCGAGGTGAACGTAGGGTTATTGAATGATAGTCGTGACCTGAAAAATCCATCCCTTAGATAGAGAAGGACCTGTTGCGGACAATGCCCACCAATGTGTGCTTCAACAACCTAACAAGTGTCGGGGTCCTGAGGCTGCGACGGGTACTTCGAGGCCTGGCCTGGCTTTACCCTGACATTGGCTACTGTCAGGGAACTGGAATGGTGAACGTTGCTCTCCAAATATCTGCTTATCTCTTCGAGCTTTGTTTCAGCATCGATGCATTTTAATTTTTTTAGGTGGTTTCCTGTCTGTTGCTCTTCATGGAGGAGGAGGATGTGCTCTGGATGATGTGTGCTCTGATTGAAGACCTCCTCCCTCCGTCGTACTTCTCCTCCACCCTGCTGGGCGTCCAAACAGACCAGAGGGTGCTTCGTCAGCTCATTGTTCAGTACCTACCGGCCCTTGACCGCCTTTTGCAGGAGCATGACATTGGTATGGCTCCTTTAGCTCAATATGAAGGAACTTTAAAAAAAAAAAAAAATGAACAACTGTATTCTAAATGCAACCGTTTCCTCCCTAGAGCTGTCTCTGATCACGCTGCACTGGTTCCTGACATCCTTTGCCAGTGTGGTGGACATCCGTTTACTCCTCCGGATCTGGGACCTCCTGTTCTACCAGGGCTCCTTAGTGCTCTTTCAAATCACGCTGGGCATGCTTAAGATCAAGGTCTTTAGTGAGATCAGATGTCGTACCGTCTTTTATTTCTTTCCTCAAATGTTATCAAACGGCAAGATGAAATCTCAGCGGTCATATTTTTTTATTTTATCATCGAACGTTGCCGACTAATCCTCACAAATCCGTCTCCGCCGCCTCAGGAGGAGGAGCTCATATCGTCAGAAAACTCGGCGTCCATTTTTAACACGCTCTCCGACCTACCGAGCCAGTTGAGAGACGGGCCTGCGGTTCTCGGGGAGGCTTTGAGGCTGGCGGGCAATCTGTCGCAGGACACGCTGGACGCCCACCGACACAAGCACCTTGCCTACATCCTCAACGAACAGGCCCAGCTGGACAGTGGAAACGTGCCGCTCAATTCCAATCTCAACAAGGTCCGTCATTCAAGACCGGGCGTCAGCCGCCGAATTTGTTTTTAATGGCGACGTCGCCCGCTTTGCGTCTTTGCGTCAGGTGGTGAGGAGACAGTCCCTGCGGAGAAAGTCCACTCTCAGCTCTCTGCTCTTTGGGGAGGATGAGGCCGAAGCGCTCAAGTCCAAGAACATTAAGCAGACCGAGTTGGTGGCGGCCCTTCGAGAGGCCATCACGCGCACTTCTGAGCATTTCCACTGTCTGGACCCACGCCACTCCAGCACTGTGAGTTCACAACACGGCAGCACCGAATCACGACATCGCTTGCAGAATATCCGATTCCTAAAACAAGACTTGCTGTCAAAGATTTTGATAGCTCACGAGATACTTTTGCCGTCTCGCGAGGGGAAATGAAACAGTCATGTTTTGAATGTGAAGTGTTTTGGCTGTTTGTTTTCCACTGCAGGAGCTCACCCCTGACTACTCCATGGAGAGCCACCAGCGGGACCATGAAAACTTCCTGGTCGTGTCCCGAAACCGACGGAGACGAGCAAAGGCGTTGCTGGATTTTGAGCGCCACGATGACGATGAGTTGGGCTTCAGGAAGAATGATATCATCACTGTGAGAGATGACGCACAAGCACAGAATATAGCGAACCCTGATGATTGAGAGGAGCTGTGAATTCATAATTTTTTTTTTTTAACTGGCAGATCATCTCACAAAAGGACGAACACTGTTGGGTCGGAGAGCTCAATGGTCTTCGAGGTGCGTATGCATTTCCTGTTGCGGTGCGCGTAAGCTAATTTTCCATAACTGCGTTGCTCTCAACAAACAGGCTGGTTCCCCGCAAAGTTTGTGGAGATCCTCGATGAAAGGAGCAAAGAGGTAAACCATTCACAAGTCAGCGGTGTCTCGATAGACCGGAGATTCTTTGCCTCATGCTATAAAAATTGCTTCCGCCTTCTGTGTCTGCAGTACTCGTTAGCAGGAGATGACTCTGTCACAGAAGCTGTGACCGACCTCGCCAGAGGGACTCTGTGTCCGGCCCTCAAGGCCATCTTTCTGCACGGCCTTAAGAAACCTTCCATTTTGGGCGGGCCCTGTCACCCGTGGTTATTCATAGAAGAGGTACCGTAAATTCTCTCCCGCCAAATTTCATGCCACACCACCAACATCGTTCTCCCCCGCGTCCCGTCAGGCGGCCAGCAGAGAGGTCGAGAGGGACTTCAACTCTGTCTACTCAAGATTAGTGTTGTGTAAAACCTTCAGGTAAACGCACACACGCTGATTTGGTAGCAGTGGTGTAGATGTCCAGTATCTTGAATTCAAGGTTTTTATTACAGGTTAGATGAAGATGGGAAGGTTCTAACACCAGAAGAGCTCCTATATCGGGTGAGTAGTTTTTTAATGTACAGTCCAATTTAAAGTATGGATTTGGGCGATTCGTTGGCATTAGAATTATCTTTCCCAGGAACCTTTAGAATTATAATTTTTTGTCTGAGGGCCATCTGTCTGCTCTCTTTAGGCGGTGCAGTCAGTCAACATGAGCCACGACATGGCTCATGTTCAGATGGATGTCAAGTTCAGGTCTCTGGTCTGCGTCGGCCTCAAGTGAGTTCACGCACGCGCATGTGAGAATGAATGGATTGTTTCGAAAGAAGTCAGTTTCAAAACATGCACGTGCATCTTTCCCAAACAGTGAGCAGGTGTTGCACTTATGGCTGGAGGTGCTGTGTTCCAGCATGGCTGCTGTCGAGAAATGGTATCATCCGTGGTCGTTCCTGCGCAGTCCCGGATGGGTTCAGATCAAATGTGAACTCAGGTCAGAATTTGAACAAGTAGAACTTTTGGATATTATACTTCGATTTGTGATGTTTAAGGGATTGATGTTTGCTATCCATACAATATAGTTTACATTCAGGAGTAAAGTAAAAGTAACTTCTCTTTCTACAGGGTCCTTTCAAAGTTTGCCTTCAGTCTTTCGCAAGATTGCGAATTACCGGAGCGGAAGGAGGTAAGCCAAGAGAGTGGCTGCAGTGTACAGGAGCAGAAGACTCATGTGAAATGTAGAGGGGAACACATGATGTTTACTGGTTGATTTTTAAGAATCTATCATTCAGCAGGGACTTCACTTTGTTATTCCGCTCGTCATTGTCTCGTATTCTCTGTTCAGCCACTAAGCTCTCCATTTTATCTTGGAATTACTCTTAAAGTGTTCCAGCGTTTAGTCTGATGTTGCTGCTTTGGTCCATTCTGTTCTAGGAGAAGGAGCAGAGGCCACTGAAAGAGGGCGTGCAGGATATGTTGGTGAAGCATCATCTCTTCAGCTGGGACATTGACGGCTAGACAAAAAAATAGTGCAAAAACTATCCTCACGTGAGTGTGTGCGTGTGTGACTTATGTGTCTTTTGAAACATCTTTTTGTCTGATCCTTGGACTCAACGTGGACTTTGTTGGACAATGGTAACACATTTCAATGACTATAAGCCTCCTGGTTGCCATTAAGGGTCACTGGTTTGTGTGAACTCAAGTGTGCGTGCATCAAGATGCAGCCAATTTTATTTATTTTTTTTGTTCAGGGTGGTTTTGGAGGATGTTTTGTAAACGTTTTATTATGGAGGTCAAACAAGGTGAAAAAGAAGTACAGAATCATCTGTATTCAATGGACTGCAGTCCTTATTTTCTGCCAGGTTTTTGTTTTGTTTTTGCTCCCCAACTAGTTGATTGGTGCACGAAGGGAAGCTTGAGGGACATCCTCTTGTGAAGTGCAGCCACTGTTCTCACACCAAAACACTTGACTTTTCCATATCACCGACCAATACATTGAAAGACCAAAACTGAATATTCCTTAAAGCTTGTAAATTTTGAAATTATTTTTCACAGAAGTTATCTCATATTATACGCTAAATGTAAAGTGCCAAGTACAGCCTTTAGACTGTGTATATTATCATGGATGTGTGTGAATGTGTTCTACCTGAACTGCGGTAGTGAATCATGCACGTTGAAGAAAAATGTTGTTCTGCAATCCAAATAAAATTATCTGATGAGATATTTTGTTAACATCATACACAAGACTGGAGCATAATAGTATACGTATTAGTCACTCTCGATAAACACATTTTTACATTGAAAACAGACCAATTTAAAAAACCTATTGTGCAGCTCAGTAAAACCAGTTTATTGAGTTCTTAGTAGGGTAAATGTCACATTACCAGGAGCAAGCTGTAACACAATAGGTACTAGAGTCCACAATTAGCACTGCAAACACTGCATGTCTTACAATCATGAGCCACTGCTGGGGTGACAAGAACGAGTTTGTGATTTTAGTTTGTGTAGGGTGGAGGCATGATGCAGTAGTACTGGTGGGTGGAAGAGCGCAAGTAATACAAGGTGGAAAATTAGGAACATCAAATATCCGAGGGTAAAATTTTGCATATGTGCCAAATAATTGACAGTTATAAAATGTAACATCTTATATTAGTTTCCATATATTTAGGAGTGACAGGATATGTGCTCTGTGCTACATTCAGTTGTATACTTAAACTTTGAATTCGGGTACGGCCAACAACTCCTTTACATATGAAGTATAAATAGTTCACAAAATGTTCTTTTAATTGCAATTTGACAGGGAATGCATCGGCGAGTGTCACTTTTTTTTTTTTTTTTTAGCTGCACTTATTTGTTTGGACCCTTGATGGGGAGGTTTACTTCCCTCCCTCTCATGAAGCCACTTTGAAAAACGATGAAAAATGATTGTGACAAGCTAATCTGACAACAAAATCCAAGCTGCACACTTTTTGCGGGTGCAGCTCTGAACATTCCCTTTACAATAAAACCCTGGTATAAAAGGCAATGAGGAGTAAGACTCAGGAGTGTTTTGCACTGAAGTAGCTAGAATGGCGTTATGGAGAGGGAGACAAGCAAAGAGTTCAGCATCCTCCTGTTCCTGACGTGGAGGCTGCTGCTGCTGCTGCAGAGATGTTCTGGCCTTTCCCTTTATGTCGCTGACCGCCTCTTCTTCTTCCACCTCCTCCTGTCTTTGGCTATACAAAAGAGAAATCAAAATGAAAAAAAAAACAATGCACTTAGTGCGTGCGCTCAAGTGTAGCAGAAAACCAAACTTGTAGAAAACTCCTGCAAAGGAGCCCATCTTCCTGAATCCCCCCCCCCCCCCTCAGGATCACTGTCAGTCATGACCCACTTTACCTTGTTGTCTTTGTTGCCCTCCTTTAACTGAGGGTCCTCCTCCCCCTCTCCCTTCCGGGAGCCAGCCACGCAATCAAAGGAGAGGGGAGAGCATGATACATGATGTACAACACAGTGTGAATGGATGAATGAGACATTCCAAGAATAGAATTAAAAAGACACAGAAGAGTTAACAAGTTAGAGAAGCAGTTAGCAGGGTGAGTTCACAACATACAGAACGAGCAGAGCCCCCCAAACCACGCATCTCACCTGTTGTGTCGTGCTCGGGCCCGCTGACTGTGCTATCGTCAACCCCTCGTCTCCTGTTGCCGTGGTGCCGTCGTCTTTTCGAGCCGGTGCCTTTTTCGTGGACTGCATTTTTATCTGTGGAGGTTTGGAGTTTGACGGCAAATTATTGGTGGACTGCAGGAGCTGAAAAGAATGCGATAGGGAATGGTTTTGGCGGGAGTAAGGAAATCTCCTGCCCTGAAGGTAAGGTCATTTGATTTTCTGGAAGCATTTTGACAAAACACTTGACCATGCCTTTTGTGTTACCTTTGTGATGGTCCCTACAGCTTTAGTGCGTCCCTCCCTGAAAACCAGCCTCTGGTCACAGTGAAGGTACTCGGGGGTCTTAATGAAGCGGAAGTGGACGGATGCCTTGTCCCCGGTCCGTAAGCAGTCTCTGTTCATGGACAAGATGGTGGCGGTCTGCCGTATGCTGCCACAGTGGACTGTCGAGGAGAGTGAAAGACGGGTTATGAGAAGGTAAGCAACCGTTTCAACACAGTAGATAAACCGACATGCTGAAGAAAAAGAAACATAGCAAAACAGTAAGCGCTGACATTTATCAAAACTGTCAGTGACCCACCCATAGCCTGGTATCGGGGTGATATCGTAGTCGGGTGATGTAGCACAAGAATCTCTGCCTCAAACTCCCAAGTGGCCTGCGGGTTCAACCTCGGGGACACCATCACCATGCCTTTCCTTATGGTGGAACGCTTGATCTGTATCAAACAGGATTATGCTGGAGTTATCACGGAAATAATTGATCAACTACGGTATATTTTATTGGACTTTGGCTCAGTGGGCATCGAGGAATTTATCTGGAGACAAAGGTGGCCACTAGGGGGCGGTGTTTGCCCACTTACCTTTTTGAGCGCAAAAGAGGCAGTCTGTCCTCCCCGAACTTCCTTTACCGGCATTCTCTTGCGGTGGATTGATTTGACAGCGATGGAAATGAAGCTGCCCAAAGGGTCTGGCCCTAGTAGCATGGTGTCGTTCAGACGTATCAGTCCACGTAAAGTAGTTCCTGATACTACTGTTCCAACTCCCTAAAACAGGCAATACAGATGGAGTTTTAGCGCTTACCACAGTGCTGTGGAGTGCTCTGGAAAGTCATAAAATTTAGTAGACTGTCCAAACATAATTGAGGAAAAATCAATATTCTTTCATATGTGACATGTAGTCACAGGCAAAACTGACATGTATCCACCTGTTGCCATTCATATGATAGGACAATAGGCTTTGTATTCCAGATTTAACACTGCATTAAGATTATTATTATTTCAGTGTATTTACTTTTTGGGACATTTTTGTGAACTTCCCTTTCATTATTCAGACATAACAATGATGGTTGTAAAACACTGCTGTATAAATTACTGCACTGTTGAAACCACAGCCAGCAGACAATAAAATGGAAGTTTGCTGTTTGCAAGCGACACTCACGGGTACAGAGTAGGTGTCGTCAATCTGAAACTCAGCCGGCTGGTCGTCTCTGTAGCATGTGCGAGATGAGAGCAGGTTGAGAAACATCTTGAGCAGGTCCATGTTCTCTCCAGTCACGTTTGAGATTTGAAAAATGGGGCACATCCTTCAGGAAGGCACACAAACGGAAGTTACTGAAGAGAGCTTCACTCTCGCAGTCTCAATCGGAAACTGTCTCGGGGCAGATTTTGTACCTCTCCGAGCTGAAGTTGGATGCCGTGACTATGACGTCGTCCTTGTTCTGCACCAGGACGGGGATTTTCCTGCAACCAGGGGACTTCAGTAACCTCTGAAGCAGCTTTAATGTCTCTGTTAGGATCAGAGCACACAAAAAATGACGGCTTCTCTTCACATTTATTTTTAATCGCTCGATTTCGAAGTCGAGGAATAATGTCCTGGTTATTTGGCCCCATGAGCAGTTAATTATGAATGCCTAAAGTAGTTTCGAATAAAATGTCCTCTGAAAAAATATTTTCCCCTTTCCTAAAATGTGTTGCACAATGACAATATGACAAACGAAATAAAGTGGCTACCACTGCACTCTGAAAAGAAGCAGCCAGCTAAAGATGTGTGACTCATAATTTCATACATTTAGAGCATGCGTGCTTTCAACAACAGCAGATGGAGTATTCACATCTCAAGCAGGGACACGGTTGAGAAAGGGAGCAAAAATGGGCACGTCAGACGACTTACCTTGAAGGATGTTGGCTGGACACATGTCAATTTTTGTCACCACCACAAACACGGGCACGTTGAGGGCCAACGCCAGCCCCAAGTGCTCTTTGGTCATGCCCACAATCCCTGCATTACTGCCGACCTGACAAGGGCGATGATGAATCTTAGATTAATCTTTTACTATTAAAGAGCACTCTCAGGTATCCACTTCTTACCATGAGCATGCAAAAGTCTGGTAAGTGTCCAGTCATTCCAAAGACGGTGGTCTTCAGGTATTTCTCGTGGCCAGCCAGATCGATGAAGGTGATCACTTTCGAGGACTTCTCGCAGATTTTGGTCCAATCCAGACTTCCGCCGTGGCTATCCGGTTTGTTCACGACCTAAACAAAGAGATCAAGTGGACAAGTTGACTCAAAAGCTTTTCTCAGGATGATGTAGCTCACTTGTACATCGCAACTGACAATATGACCAAAATTAAATTGCTTTGTATTGTGCACCCAAAACTCTCTGCAACAGCAGATGATGAATCCAGTGCACCCTTTGTGTTCCTCTAGTTCCTGGATATCAGCATTTATAGTCCAAAGCTGTCACTGTCACCTGTCCTTCTTGGTCAAATCCGAGGATATCATTGCCCACGCTGCTGGTCCTGCCGCTTTCCATCTCGTGCTTGTGTCTGAAGAGTTTCTGGCGAGCGAAGCCTCTGCCGTTATCCAGTTCTCCATGTGTTAACACTCCTAGAAGAGTGCTCTTTCCAGCATCCACGTTCCCAACCACTGCCACTCTAGGAGGGAAAGAAAAAAAACATCATGCAGAAAATCTGTTGAAGCCCTTAAAGAGAACAGATAATTCTTTGACCACTCACCTGACCTCCAGGAAGTCCAGCTCCCCCACACGTCGACGTATCAAATAGTCCCGTACCAAACCCTCCGTCTCAGTGCGTTCCCTCAGCGAAATCAGATCAGAATCCAGTTGTGCACACATGGATCGCACCGTGGCCTCTGAAGCCTCCATGTCCTTTTCGTTGAGACCCCAGTCGCCACCATCTCAAAGAGGGAAAAAAACAATTCAACAAGATCCAATGTATGATTTATATAAATTTTTGGAATAGGATATGATGTTCAACAGCATGTGCGTCAAGTGAGTCACTCACCTGAACCCATCCCAACCACATAGATGGTCTCTCCAGACCCCTCCTCCATCCTGTCCCTTAGCTGGCTCAGTAAAGAGTCATACTGCTCTCCATTTGGACTGACAAGGGCCAGCTTTATTGCATGTGGTAAAAAAGGCAACAACAAAAAAACATTGTTACAGTAATGTTGGGATGATAAAACAAGCTGCTGTTGAAAAAAAATTCTAAAGTACTAGGTGGCAAAATTTAAGGGGAAGGTGAATTTAAGAAAAAAAACGGCATTTCACAACTACAGCTGCCCCCTTCCCATGCTCTCTTTTAAATCATTGATAAAAGAGAGCATTACTACCACTGCTAGTAAAACTTTTAACACCTTATTTTACCTCAAATGCATTATGTGTGCCGTTTAGGAATTTAAAGTTTAAATAAAATGATTAATTGACATGAGAGGATGCCCAAGAAAGTGATGCAACCATGTGCAATGTAATGTGGCTGCTTCGTCAGTCTTTAGTGATGAGTAATTTGACCTCTGCAGCCGATTGAATATTATTACAACCACTATCCTCAGTTTGCATCATACCACACGCCGAACCTGTATGACCAGAACCTGAAAAACAACAGACATTTGAGTGGGGGGCTCCGTTTGGAAAAACAGCTCAAGCTGAAAATAACGCGCACATTTTGACAGTTGACATCAGGGCATTAAAAAATGGGTTGAATTTTTTGAGAATTGCATCAAATGTAACTCTCAAAAGATGCAAAATATTTTTTTGTAATTAAAGGCGAAAAAATGAGACCACAAACGGCACAGTTGTGCCTCTATGAACTTCCATATGTTCCTTTTTTTTTAACCAGCTTGATCGTGAACTCACCTTAACCTACGGTCACGTGTTGTTTATTATTATTATTATTATGTATCACTGTCATTCTCTACCACATATTGTGGGTGTGGGCAGTTTAAAACCACGTAAAACAAACTGCCGTTATTACAACACTGTACTTGAATTCACGTGTAACTTCATGTTTATTACTGCGGCTAGTAAAGCAGTCAGTTCCAGCTACGCTGGCGACTGCGGCTAGCCTTCGAGGTAGCCGGCTACCTATCTCTATGCAAGCGAAAGCGAAAGAACCCTTACTGTACCGTGTTTGGTATTGTTCGTGATAAAATACACTCGGTTCATAACATTAAACGCAACGTTGGCAAAACAAACACAACATTAAACAAAAATCTCATTCATTCGTGTTCACAAACAGCCAGCTAGCAGTAGCCGAGTGAAATCTCGGGCCTAGCTTCACCTTGCTCGTAAAGTCAATCCTTCGGTCCTTGGGCTCGCCGTTGACCATGTCGCCGTCCTCGTAGAAATCATCCCCGGGATCGTCCACCAATCCTCCCCGGTCGGGTGCGAAGATACTCGCTGGGAGTAAGGCGTCAGCGAGCGCAGAGCTCGACTCGCGAGCCGCCGCTGCTATCGATGCCATTTCTGTATGCGAGAAGTGCTCTGGTCGATTTGTGTCGGGCTGTCGGGACTGTTTGGGATGGTGGCTTGCTGAGAACGTCGGATAGCGACTAGCTACACGACGGGCGCTCTTAATTTTGTAAACATTGCAAAAGGAAACAACGGGCTTTTGGTGAGCTGTCAGTTTGCTTTTCAAAATAGCACGTTACCGCCCTGTTGATAATAATGAGGGGGGTGTTGATGAATATGTTACATGCTCGCCAATGGTCTCTCGGATTCTCTTGAATATGCGAGCCGAGAACCAATGCCTTGGAGAGGGTCGACCATGTTTCTGTAGCCTCCTCCTCTCATGGTTCCGAATGTTGTGTGTGTGTGCAACTCTTGGGCTTCATACGTGGCCAAACCTGCCAGTCAAAGTCTATTACAGTTTGATAAACACGAGGGCTAACCGGGAAATGGCAATCATCAACGTCAGTCACTTTAAAACCATCCGGTGCTCTGTCACAGAGGACGTCAGTTAACTGTGACGTATGACTCGGCCGGGGTCTCGGCCACCTTATTCTATCTCTATCTGTCTGTCTGTCGTAGTGTAGTTTTATAACACTCAACTACAAAATGATCATGAAGATGTATGTAAATCCAAAATGAGAAAAGACCGTGACAATATGTCTGTAGAGTAGGTTTGAATTGTGCCGTACTGAATGTGCACACTATCACCATGCAATATAGATCTGTGCTGTGTTACTTGTGTTACAAAGGTCTTTTGGTCACCAAAACTCCTGACTGCACTTCCTGATGGCGAGCTACTTCTGCAGAAACACATCTGCGGTCAAGGAAAGGATCAGTACTGTAAGTTTGAAACAATGTGCCAAATCTAAACGCCTTCCATTTTGTGTAGCGCTTGATCCCTTAAGGGTCACCGGTGATTTAGGTATCATGAAGACTCATCAATTAATTTTTGCAATGTGGGTGAATGTCAGTATCCTTTTTGAAAACCCACGCAAGCATGGATAGAGTATGCAAACTTCAGTCTGGGAGGCCAAAGACCAGAGTCGAACCCACAACCTGTTCAGTAATACAGTAACAGACTTAAAAATGAAACTATTGGGAATTTTGGTAAATACCAGTAAAATAAAGAAATGCCTTACATTCTTTATTGACATACAATTGCCATGTCTGTCCTCAGATGGCAAGCAAACAATGCTTGCCATTGTGATTGAAATGTCTTCATCTCAACTTGCCCCGCAGTGGAGTCCCAGCCCACTCCAAGCTGGGCTGACTGTCATATGATTCTCCCAACAGGCTAAATACAGTAGGTGGCCATTTCCACATTCAGCTGAGCTAAATATTTAGTTGTCTCCTTGGTGACAAATTCATTTCTATGCCCGGCCCCTCGGCCTGAAGACTCCAAAGTTACAATGTGACAGTGTAATGTAATGTCAGGCAGTAATTAGTCTCCCTTTCCGAGGGTCCACAGTTGCTTGTTAAAACCGTTTATCAGTGGTTTCAAGTCTTAACGTGATCTCATTGGTCAATGTCATCCAAAGGCTGGAAGTTCTGTGGCCGCCCGGACTGTCGATGAAACGGCGCCGCCTCCCCCTCCGCATAAAACCTCCCGAGGCCAGTGAGGCGAGGCCCTGCACTCACCACTTCTTCTTTTCAGCCGCTCATCACCGTTGACCACATCCAAAATCACAATGGCCGTAAGTAAAAGTTTCATTTGCGTCTCCGAGCATCTGTTTTTATACCTCGTGAACATTTAGTGCTGGGCTTTTTTTTTCCCTTTTTATATATGGCATGACACAGCAGCAAGAAGCACATGACCGGTCATCATTATACTTAAATTACAGTTCACGTATGGATATTTGTAACCTGCTGTTTTCTTTTGAGACATCTGGATGTGTTCTGTTGCCTTTTATGGTCAAAGTATTCACTGCAGTGCTGCCATGAACAATTGCCAACTAACGGCTGAATTCTCAGCTGCTTCTCAGTCGGCACTTAAACTTTCTGCGTTCCTCTTTTAATTGACTCTCTCTACAAGCTCACTGCTTGTTTGGCCACTCTAGATGTTTTTATACAAAATATCAGCAAGTTCCATCCCAAATCTCGCAGCATTTTCTTTAAGGTCTCTTTGGACTCATAAACTGAGTTCATTCTAAAAATGTCTTGTCTGCTTTTGTCAGCTACTAGTACTGAACTGACCATGTGTCCATAAAACAAAAGATGCCTGTCCATAAAACAAAAGATGCCTTCTGCAAAGCTCCAGCGTCAACCCAAAATGAGCACGCTGAACTTTGGAAAGGCCGAATTTGTGATCCGCCTTGTATGTTGGATTCCCCTCGCAGACTTTAGGGCCCCGCGCCATTTGTCGCGCGCGCCCACTTTGCAGTTGGACTCTTCTATGGAAAGAATGTTGCAGCTATACGATTCCCACAAGCCTGCTTTTCCTATCATGGCTTGGCTGGTCTTCAACCTCTAATTTTCGCTTAACGTGTCCAATGTGTGGCGGGATTGAACTCAAATCTCCTTGCCTATCACAGATTTTTTTTTCTAAACCTTTTTTTTAAAGTGGCGAAGAACTCCTGTGCAGTACAATCTTCAAGGGGTTGCTGGTTGATAATCTTGAATGCAAAATGCGGATGGCAATGACTGAGATGAAAATTCTCAAATCGCTGCTATATTTGTGCTACATCGACTGTTTCCATGATCACATCCTCATGTAACACAAAAGGAAATGTCCCAATCCTGAGACGGCCCACTTACCGCTAATATACCGTTACTGCCACGTGCACAGAAGCATTTCTGCTGCACTCAGCCTTTTAACCCCCAAAGTATTTCTGAGGCAATTGTTACATCATATAGTCGCGTATCATAACGAGTTCCTCAAAGTGTGCCAAGATGCGGTGCTGCAGAGAACCGGGACCTGGAATGCTTCAGGCTTCCATGAGTTGAATGAAAGATCTCAAAAGTTACCAAATGACAAGCGGAAGTCTGCTCTTATGGATGTCACTGTTTATTTTCGTGATCTTTTCAACAGTATGCTCATGTCTGTGTTTGTTCTACACAGGGCATGGTTGTAAAGCACATGTCCTTCAAAGTAGGGCAGACGCTGACAATTGTTGGAAAGGCTCTGCCTGACGCTACGAAGTAAGTCCCAATCGCTCATGTCAAAGGTCTTCACAATATTTAGCAGTGATATTATCCGTGTTGTCTGTGTGCTGCAGCTTTGCAATCAACGTTGGCCCGAACGAGAAGGACATCACCATGCACATCAACCCACGTTTCAATGCGCACGGCGACGCCAGCGCGGTGGTTTGCAACTCTTACCAGGATGGCAAATGGTGCCAGGAGCACCGTGAGGGAGGTTTCCCATTCCAACAGGGGGAGGAGTTCAAAGTCAGACATCACTTTTTTTTTCTGATGTCATGTAATGATCCAGAATTTCCTACTGATTTTCTCCTTTTGCTTCTTTGTAGATCAACATTTTGTTCACTGCCGCGGAATTCCAAGTCTCTCTGTCGGATGGCTCCGTAATCCATTTTCCCAACCGCATGGGCGCCGACAAATACTCTTTCATCAGTTTCACCGGAGATGCTCGTGTCACCAGCATCGAGATTAAATAAAGCACAATGACTAGGATAGTTATTTCGAATTGGTGCTTTGCAGCAGAGCTCACTGGACCCCATTTATTTGCTTACATACACATCCTTTACTTACAAAAGTTAGAACCTTTTACTTAGGACCTTTTCAATAAACTAACTTTTTTTACAAATGGAAATAATACGGCCAGAGAGATGAAGGGATGTTTTAGAGAAGACTCACAATGTAGAAATGTTGACTAAATTCTGTAATTGACTGTTAAAATAACCTTTTCATTAACTAAACTGAATTTCTCAACTGTTTGCCTCCCAAACATTCCAGACGTGAACCAAATGCTTGCATTTAATACGTATTAAAGCAGGACAGAACGTGGACGGACTTTTGTGATTGTGGTTTCATTGTGATTTCTTGTGAAATGTGTCCTGTGTGATAATCCAATTTAGCCGCTAGATGGCGCCATTGTAGTAAGAATGTTGAATACGGCGATTCACTTGCCGAGAATTATGAAAAAAAATACTGTAATGAAAAGCGAGTTAATCATAAGGTGCTGTCTAACTCTAATTGGATGCCGATGGCCTCATTTTTACTTGTTACTTCGCCCATGTATTGCAAAAAAATATATATTTTGCCACAGAACAAATGGAAGGTCACGGACTGGAATATCTGGATCCATTCCAACGAAACCTGATTTTGAATGCTGGGCTGCATGCGAGGGATGTGCAAGTGTTCATTTAATTTCATCTGATGTAACAAAAGGCAATGGGACAGATCTTAAGAGTTAGGAACCAGCTCTGCACGTCAACAGGTGGCTTTGCTTTGAGCTAGAATAACCCAAAGATGGATGTGTCCACTAAAGCAGTTTTAAAGCAAACTTTCTTGGAGTGATATTATATATATATATATATATATATATATATATATATATATATATATATATATATACACACAATAATTTTATTTTTAGATAAGTACTTTTTTTTTGTACGACGTACTAGCACGACAGTCACACATTGACTACTAAGCGAACTAAATTTCCCACAGCTCTGATTGGACAAGCAATGTCATGTGATCATCTGCAACCAGTGATGGCCAAGCGGACGTGTCGTCACTTATTGACATGTTGAGTGGCGTGTGTCTTACCCATGCAAAATATGTATGATTTTGTTTGTTGTGAGTGTAGAACATAGTCCGAGCATGACTGACAGAATGCGCAGGGGGACCCTTGTGGTCATCATCAAATTGTTGTGATGTTTGTCCAATCTTCAGAGGTTGACACCACCTGGCTGCACAAACAAAAGGGACGTCAACACTACAAGTGGGACGCCAAGATCGGCGCTGCAGAAAGACGAGAACACACACACACACACACGCACACACACACACCCTCTAAAAACATTTACCTGCACAGTGTCACCTCACTGGCTTGTGTGTAAACGTGAACTGTGCGGACTAAAAATGAATCTCCTCAGCTTACATAAAAACTATATTTAGCTCCCGCATGACTCCAGATTTCTGCACCAAAGCGATCAGCCTCACATTGAGATGCGCGTGGGCCCACCCCGGGCTCACTGCGGTGCTTGCTGCATGTACATCCCTGCCTCTCCTGCAGGGTTACTTTTGGAACACGTTTTTTTGCATCACGTATCTTGTTGGTTTGTGGCATCAAGAACTTGGAGAATTATTCAACATTTAGTTCGAGTGAACGTGCACGCATAGCACGGCGCTTGAGCGGCCTCTACAGTTGTGGGGTTCACCCTGAAGTTGCCATCTTGTAAATTCCTTTGACAATCCAGATGTACTCTGCAAAGAGTATTACTAAACACACACGGTCATAAATTTAATGACAAAAGATAAGTTCAAGAGTGTTTACAGTCAAATGTTAAAAACATTCCTTTTAACTTGCACAATTTCAGTGGCGCTCACTTTAAGAGGGTTTAAGAGTTGTATCTCATATATATATATATATAATATGAGATACAACTTGCATTTGGTTCAAATGGGGGGGAAAAAAGGACATTTTCGTCATCATCCATCTTGCCCTCCGTCGCCATGTGAATGCAGTGGTCTTGTTCCAGCTCACTAAGTGCATGTTTAGTCAGGATCTGTCTCTGCTTTCTACTCTGCACAATTGAGAGACAAATCACAGTGACACTTTGCTGGAATGTGTGTTTTTTGGGGGAGGCCTGATCTGTAACAAGTTTGGACCGACCAATCAGAGGACGGAAAAATGTTGCTGCCATCAAGGGTCAATGTGCTGGCTTTGAAATCTGATTGGTTAACAAAACATACCCATTTCTAATGTAGTTTATGTTACATCCATCGGCACGACGCGGCACCAGAGACGGACATCTGATTGGATAATAAACAAAAACAAAAACAAAAATACTTTCCACGTCCACTTCTGGAAGCTGCGAAAGAAAGATCATCACGTATGATCTGAAGAAAGTAGACCAAATATAAAATAATACAGTTTCATGAATCAAAGCTTAGGTTGTAAATGTAGGTCAGTGCTCGTGATAGTACCTTGCTGTCCCTGACCGTCCACCACCACCACATTGTATAAACCCATAAACGTCACTCTATCCAAACAAAACCACACTGCTGTCAACTCGACTCCACTTCCTACTTTTCCTGCACGTCTATCTCAATGTTTGGATCGATACAAGCCCGCTGCGTAATAGAATTAGACTCTAATGGGAAATACATAACTTGCTTTATATTTACTAAATCCCACTTGGGGGCTTTTCTGGCTAGGTAAGAAAGGACCAGACTGTGAAATGAGACGATAGTCAGAGATGAATGTACACAATTTGTGTGTGTGTGTGCTTGTGTGGAAGGAATGGAGGCATTCAGCAAATAGACTTGACAGTGAGTCAAATGGGTTTAAATTCTTCCCTTGCTGCTTCACTGTCAAGTTGATGGATGTGTGTTGAGCTTGCAGAGGGGGCGCAAGAGTGGAAAAACAGGACTTGGACTTTACTGTCGAGAGCACAAAATGGTTCTTATTGTTGTTGTTGTTATTGTAATAGTGATGATTCATTCATTTTCTACCATTTTTCGTTTTCATGGTAAAGAGAGAACTGGACCATATTCCAATTGACTTTGGGTGAAAAGTAGGGGGGGGGCACTGTACTGGGTGCTAAACGATTGCACTCCTCTTACCACCCATTTTCATACTTGTGATTGATATCACCTCACGAGGCTGATCCACTCAAAGCTGAACACATTTATAAAACTAGTGAATGTTTCAAGGGAACACAGAGAGGCCCGAGTTCAAGTTTTCAAGAAAAAGTGTCCACTTCAGGGGTGGGCCACTGATGGTCTGTGGGCCGCATGCCCCTAATTAAAAAAAAAAAAAAAAGGTACAGTAACAATATGTACCGCATTTGCATTTCAGCAACAGAGACTCTCCACACCTCGCTTCTTCAGCCTTGGGTACAAATCCAATTAGAGCTAAAATTACATTTGATTGTGAAACACAATGGATAGAATTGATTCGTATGTCTTGGTGCTGCTGCCATCCTGGCATGTGCATTAAACCAGGAAATGGATATCTTCGTTGGGAAAACTAATTTGATCCAGATATGGAATTTTTGAGTAGCTGTGACATTTGTGACATAGCGTTGCCGTTTATTGACAACTCCAATTTTGAATCATACATCACAAAACAAAACCAGTGTGTCATAAAACTTTGCAGTAAAACGCATTTGTATTTTATGTTCAAAGGTCCTGCGTTCCTCTTTTGCAACGCAGCTGTTCGTCATCTTGTCGATTTGCCCACATCCAAAAAAGGTCACGCCCTTGTTGAGAAAACAACAGGAAGTCGAACCAAGGGAAACAAAGTGGGGAAGAGATAAAAGGTGACACCCAAGGATGGGGGAGGAAAAGAAAGAAGTCATGGAAAGCGCTGAAGGCCACGTGGTGCTGCCTGAGGAATCAAAAGTTAACTTTTGAGCAAGTCGACAAGTCTGGAGAGAACAAATATGCAGGTACAAAACATTTGTCGCTGACATGGCTGTAACCCGCATTGTTGAAAAATCATTCCATAGAAAAGCTCAGCGCCTATAGTTCCTTCTTGAAAATCTCTCCAGGCTTCCCATCAGCAAACTAAGACGACTAACTAACTACTATCATGTTTCAACATGGAAGTTTCCTGCTGAGCAGCCATCTTGTATGTGTTTGTTTGTTTTTTTTACCCCCACTTTGTGTGGCTAACATCAATAGGCAACACCATGCTACAACCCACATGTGTTTAATTAATGTTTCCAAAGAAGAAGCTGTTATGGCAAATCAGGGCGCGATCAATTGTTAATAGTCACGAGATATGGTCGCTTCATTGTCATCATTAAAAGACGCCGAAGTTTGCCCTTCCAGTGTGTTGCGCCAGCTAATTGCCTGACCCAAGCATTGTGTTCTTCCTAAGTGCCAAGCAAGACAAAGCACACAGTCAGCAACCCCATCGTCCCCCCCTTCCAGCTGTGCTCCCGAAACTTCAATTATTCACAACTTATGAATAACGCACTTCACCTCAAACTGGCAAGTGGGGGTATTTTTGCACACAACGGCGTGAATTAGTCATCACCTCACAATGGCAAAACATACCATTTTTCATTCCTCCGCCCTTCTCCCCACTGACTGGAAAAAGTGCCACGTTTGTTGTCAATATATGTGAAGAATGACTGGCGCCAACGTATACGGTATGCTTCAAGCCTAAGGGGGGCTCTTAGTGGGAACTGACTTGGCATGTGAAGTCAGGTAGTCATGTTTAATTGATCTCAAATCCCTGCAGTCTCACTCTCTTCCATGTCCTTTATGTTCAGTAAGGAATGGTCATTTTTAGTGAGCATAATATCAATGTTGCCGTTTTGGAACATCTGTTTGGCAATATGTTGTGGCGTCTTTTAATTCATTTTTTTAAAAAGTCTTCATTTTGAGAATACTTGATCCCATTATAACGCCGATCTTGCGGTCCTCAAGATTCTTCTCAAGCGAAATTAAGTCTGACTCTTGTTAGTCGTAGGACACGCAGTGGAAAGGGAGGACGCCTGATGTGCGTCGCGATTGGGCAGACGCGACTGGAGTCAAATCAGCGCGTGGGTGTGAAAGTTGCTTGATATGAACGATTGTGCGGCAAAATAAAAAAGGTCGCCCGGAGGACACGAGACTATGAAAGGCCTATTCAGCGGATTAGATTGAGGATGTTTGAAAGCAAACGTGACATTAATATGAATGTTAACATTGACACGAACTTCACAAAGACGACTGGTTACGTTTGTAAGACAATTAGGGAACTTGATTATGTGGGAGAGCCAAAACATTAAAAGGCAATGTCCCAAATGAAGTCATAACATATATCCAACATTCTCAAAATGTGGTACGATTTTTGATAGTGGCTCTGTCTAGGGGAAGGTGAAAGAATCACTGAAATACCACAATGCAGAAAATGAAACTTGTATTTTAAAGTTGGAAGACTTAATTCCTGACATTTATGGCATTGACATTGTAGAAACAGCAATTGACTCACTGGGGTTAAGTGCATTGATCCCCATAAACTGCAAGATCTCCTCTTGCGGATGATGTCGCTGTGACATGGGCAATTGGAGATATAAAAATGTAATTTCAAAAATGATTAATTTTCGACGGGCTGTCCGCGTGTGCCGTGTGCTCATTTAATCCCTCTCTAAAGTATCTTCTCGTCATGTGTCAAAACATCTTCATAGATGGCCATGCGGCATCTCTTTCTTTGCAACCCCCCGTCCCCCCACCACCTTTCGGTGGCTTCAAGCCGTGCGCGTTCACGCTGCGACGGTGCGCGCCACGCTTGTCCGATCGCATGAACACGTTCAACACTCCACCCGATGACTTCTACGCACCGCTCCGTGCGTTTGCGTGCCTCCAATTACGACGCCGGCGTGAGCTGCTCTAAACACGACTCGTTAAATATGCAATCCGGAGTGCAACCATTTCCCGATCGAGTTTAAGAACGATGGTTAATGAGCTCCTTAAAAATAACGCGAAAGCAAAGGACAACGCGAAATGCTTTTTTTGGGGGGCGTTTAACAGCGCTAAAGGAGTGAATCGCGCTCTGTTTTAATCCATCAGGTGCATCGACATTCATTCTCTCTCTCTCTCTCTCTCTCTTCGCACACTCAGATGTCTTCAGTGAGAAGAGGTTATGTTTTGGCGCGCTGCGGGAGAGAAACTACAAACAAATGCGGGGGAACTGTCCCCCCCCTTTTTTTTTCGTCTTCGCATGTTCCACGAGGATGAGAAACTAAAACGTGCTGAAGTGAAGTCGTATCGGATTTTCTTCCTTTTTTCTTCTTCTTTCTAACAAGTTGCAATCTTGCGAGGAAACACTTTTTGGAACATTTGCGAGTGGGGCTCCTAAATTGGTGTTTTTACACGTTCCGTGGACGAAAGGAGTTTTATTTTTCTCCACCTAACACACGCTGGGTCGAAATTATTATTTTTGTCCCCTGTCGCAGCGTGCTGGATCAACGTGACTGAGGGTGGAAAATAAAAGTGCCCCCCGCCCCCTCCCCGAAAATTTCAACGCACAAAGCTTCAAGTGAACTCTCAAATCTGAACTTTTGACGATTTCTTTCTCCGAACAGAGCTCAAAGAGACCCCACCCGCCCCTGCAACCAACCTGGTCAGGTGGGAGACGTTATTGGAAATGTGAGTCCAAAGAGGAGGACCGGCGCGCACCAGACGGAGCCACAGAGGGCTGCAACGCGCATAAAAAAGGGAAAGAAGGGGGGAAAAAAATCCTCCAGCCTGGCTTGGAAGCGTGTTCACGGCGGATTTTTGGAGAAAAATGACTTTACATGGACCGATGGTGGCCAGAGGATATTGATTCTTGATGATGCGCACCGAGCTGGACCCCCGAGGCTGGATTGTTCAGTAATTCCTGGACATCCTCTTCGCTTTTATGACAGTCAAGGTAAGTTTGACCCATTTTCCCCGCACGTTGACTGTTTATCGTTGTTCATAGGTTTGTTGTTCGGGAATGGAAATGCATTGCAAGTGTGGGAGGTGTCGCTTGTGCATGAAACCTATTCTGATGTTCACGTTGAAAAAAAATGGAATCAAAACGCATTTAATTCTCTTTTGCAATTATGAGTTGGTTCGAACGTGTCGCCGGAGTGCTGTCGCCAATTCTGCTGCTGCGTTGCTGTCCATGGTGCTGGATAATCGTTTGTCTCTCTCATACTGACGCACACAAGTTGAAAAAGGGGAAGGTCAGGGGGTCTCTTGTTTTTAACTTGTCTTATTGAACGTATGAGGTGTAACCTTTGGCATCAATGTCAGTCGATGGGTGTCAATCTATGTATGTCCTGCATATGTTAAAGCAGTGCAATCTTCAGCTTGGTCCACTTCATTGGTACACCACAAGATCATGAGAAGCAATATGAGCCCAACATCAATTTCTATCCACCCTCCTTGATAACTCAATCATTTTACGACATGTGTTTTTGTTCTTATCGTTCCAGTTGGCAGGGGGAGTAAAATTGAATTGCACGGCACCGTAACGTTTTCCTTTGAGTAGTTTTCTGACTTACCGTGCATGTATTGAATCCCGTTGCAACGTTGTACATCATAATGTGGCCGGCAGTGAATAAGCTGCCGTAACAGCCACTTCAGGGTGACGTGACGTGATAAAATATCGTCTGACTCTTGCACTGTACCAGCGGGTTCCTTCCTCCGCATAAGGCTGCCATCATTTGAATCTCCCAAGTAGCATGATTGGATTGCACACATAAACAAGACTAATGCTGAAGAGGGACAGCTTTCCACTCTGCCATCCTTCCCCCCTTGGATGAATTTTATGCTTCATGTTGCGGAATTACCGCAAGTCCCGAGCTCCCTCCTTAAAGGCCTTCTAATAATGAAATGCCCCGGAGTGCCATAACAAAGCAAGGGGCAATTATTTCCAAAGAACTTTGACCCCCCCCAGGACAACATAACACTGAGCCCGATCGCACGTTATTTGTCAGCTTTCGCTAAGGCGCCTCAGCTCAGGGAGCGTGACATCAGCGCGTGTTTCATTTGGATGGTCATTCAAAGCGATGCCATGTTAAATTTGAAAACAAATACAGTGCAGCTCAGCCTTTGGCAAACGAACATCATAGCTAGCATAATATGCTTTTGGCGGGATGACAGAGTAATTTGAGACTGCGTTTAAAAATGTCACAGTCCCCATATGCGATTTCAGAGGCTATTTTCCAACCCGAAAAAAACTCCTTTATTATTCTTTATCTTTTATAAAAATAAGTTGAGACTTTGCAACACGAGGACGACAGTTGAAAACCTTAGCTTGACATTACCTCTCGGGTTGAAAGCAATCAGTCCGATTCCTTCGGATTTCGACACAGTTTCACTGCAGGAAATAATGCAGAAAGAAATAAAGTCTGAAAAAGAGTCCCAAATCTTGAGAGTTTCGCTGCGGTCCCGTAATGTGCTGACGTCTCGCGTGGAGGGTTGTTAAATAGCCACAAAAAGCCTGTTGTAGGATGACGTCTTGTGTCGTGACATATGTGACGATGGCTCAAAGCTTTGAGCTTATTTTACGTGAACGTTGAATTCAAATGCTTGATTTGATCACTTGAAGGGGTTCAAGTTTACATTTGAAGTTTTCGGGATTGTGTGCATTTACAGAAGCACCCAAGTAAGGGCACATGGATGCCATGTCTGGTTCGCCACAGGGGTTGGGGGCAGACAGCAGCAGCAGCCGCTCTCAGTAACTTGAAAGTAACGGGAGATGGTGTCAATAGGGAGAAATGAGCCCCAGTCGGACGCGAAAAGGAGAGACATTCCTGCCGAGATAAGAAGAAATGCATAATGACCAGAGGAAAGACGGACAAGAGAAGGCTGGGAGTCAAAAGGAGGGGGGGGGGGAGTAGTCGAGTGTATCAGAGCAACACGGGGGTGAGGATGAGAGAGGGATCAAGTGAGGAGTCAGGGGAGATGGAGGCTAAGTGTCCAGTTGGAGGGGATAAAAACTAAACTAAAAGAAAGGGAGAAGAAAGGGGCCTTGAGGTGGATGCGAGCGAGTGGGGAGGCTATTGTGAATGCTGCCATGATCCAGTGGAGTGAAACAATGGCTGTATAACGGTGTGCTGAGGGCAGCCACATCCTCCGCCTGGAAGGCTTCCCACAAAGGCCCGACAAGGCGAGAGAGAGTCAGACAGGCTGAGTGAAGGAGGAGAGCGAGCGGGGAAGAGGTTCGATTGCTGCCGCTGTCAATATTCTACAGTATAGAACCTCCCCCGAAAATAAAGTGGAAATGTGGCAGGTGCAGGCAGGGACACCGACAGTGTGGAAAAGACACACAGAGGACTAAAAATAAAATAGAAAGCTACAGTATGCAGCAAAACTCAATTTGATTCCTATCACATACCAACGTCGAATTTCATGCTAATTGCCCGGCAAAACCTCCAGATAATGATCTCGGAGCGGCCCTCGTCTTTATAAAGATTTATGGGAAGACGGACTCCACATACAGAGTAGTTCATTGTGCTTTGTATATACTGTCGAGTTAGGCCAAAAATTATTCATAGCTTGCCCACAAATTTTTTGAAGTCCCGTTCAAGTGAAAATGAATGTCTTCTAAATTCAACACGACACTAAAAAGAGTGTTGTTAACAAGCCTGCAAAATTTCAGTCCTTAAAAATGAGACTCCAGGTATGCCATTTATAGCCACTGATGGCTAGCTCACGCGTGGACAACAATGAGGCACTCTAAAGCAGTCAAGCCAGTGTGGAGGAGTTGTCTACATGGAAATGAGAAAATATTTTAAAAAATGTATCTTTTGGGCAGATTTTTATTTATTTTTTTCTTGGCACATCCCCGCAATCGTGAGTCACATATGCCTGCCAGCGGACCGGGCTGTGGACTCATGCACAGTCCCCCACAGGCCGCGCCGTAGTGTCATAGCGAATATGACCACAAGTGCGTGTGACCAACGGATGGCGGGGCAAGCATGCGCGCTTGACATAAATCGTATCTGGGGGGATGATGAATGTGGGAGCGCAAAGAAAAAGATACAGCGGTTGGCGAACGAGTCCCAACACCTTGGGAAAAGAAAGCAACTTAACTGCCGTCAAACCAAATTTCAAGTCGGCGAAATCCTGCAGACGTGACGTCCGATCGTGGATGTGGTGAATCGAATGGCAAATGAGAAAAAATAAAAATCGCTCTGACAAACGTGGGAAAAAAAACAATCCCCAGCATATAATAATTTGTCTGTTTGTGAGTTAGCCGACTCCTCAGGGGGGGTCGACATAGAAAGATGGAAGACCTCACTAACAATCATTCCTCTCCTTGAAACTGGATATGGCTTGAGAGAACTATTTTTTTTCCCCCGATGCGATAAATGATTTTTTTCCTCCCCCCTATTGTTTATGCACTACCAATTAGAATTCTCCGTCTCAGTCCTAATTGGACTTGCTGAACAGACAAGCAGCTGCTCTTGTCGTGAGCAACATGAGAAGGTTGGTTTCATCAGAAGACTTGTCCTGCGCTTCCCGCTTGCAGCTCGCTTGTTTCCCACCAGTCCGCGCCGGCAGTTTTAATATAATCATTATATCACGCTTACTTCACTCTGGAGAGGGCGCATGTTCCAGATGAAGCCCTTTGCATTTCTTCCTGGTAAATCTTCCGACTATCGGTATTGACGTCGCATCTATTCCTCCACTGGCCTCACATAAGAGACGAGCGAGAGTAGAAATAGATCTTCCACCCTCAGCCAGAAGGGAACGGCGTTTAAAGGTTGTGTAACCTGTTTACACGCAGGCAACCGTGCGCTTGTGTTGTAACAGTTTGCAGTTAATCCAGGTGCTTCCGCCGGCGTGCAACAATGGCGAGAAAACCGCTCGCAGCCGCACGTCTCCGACTAATCTCTGAAGACGAGCCGCAATGTGTGGGCCATCGCGCTTCATCTCCATGACAGATAATTGTATGCCGCGCAGCGTGCGGGTGGTGGGATTTGTTGTAGGTCGTGTCAAGGATTAGCACGAGACTCGTCGTGTGGCCGCTTGGATGTGGTTGACTTTGCCAATCGACACGCTCTTGGATTCGTGTGTCAATTGGCAGAAACGTTTGAGATCGGCGCGATGCGGGTGCGGGATTTCATGGCGAATGTGGTGACTGCAAAACTAGCCGACTAGCAAAATCCACGCAGGGCTGGTGTGGATGTGAGTGGAAATGGTTTTCTGTTTCGACTGAACTGGTTCCGAATTGTCTGTTGATTTTTTAAAAAATAACAAAATCCTTTGTTGTGTGTTCACCAACACGTTCAGTTTTGGCGCATTATTTTCGATTTTTCTTAGTGCCATTGAAGGTATCATGAATTTACGTATTTCTGAGGCGGTCTTTGAACGCCACGTTTCGTTTGGGAGTTTTAAAGAATGACTAAAGTGTACGTTTTAAACGACCACCCTGCATCAATCACTCGTTATGATTGATGGGTGACCAGTCCGGGGCGTAGTCCGCCTTTTGTCATGCGGAATAGGTTCCAGATTCATATGACCCTGAACTGGATAAGGGTGGAGAAAATGGATGGATGGATGGATGAAGGTAGAAGGAAGCGAATCTCGGGCGTAAACGTCATCCATCTAACGGCGCTGTCTCTGTCATGCCTCTGCGACAAAGGCGACTACCGGTTCGATTCCTGGTTTTCCTCCATATTAATCAACGTGCCCTTGAGGAAAAACACCCAGCTCCCAGTTTCATTAGTGTTGATTTCCCCATTCATCTTTCTTAATTGTCGACCTATTCGATCATATTTTGGTTCAGGGGAGAGACTGCAGCAGTGGAAGTATTCAATTCAGTTCAGATCACAATGCCCCCAGAGGGATGCCACGCTAAGACAATAATCAACTTCCACCTTGGAGCCATTGTAAAGGTACCATGGTAACTTATGGAAGGTTTCAAAAATCGACCCGGCATGACCCTTTATAGAGCAGCGGTAGTCTTCGCTCTATCATCGTCGGATTATAATCACCGCAGTGTCTGCAGCGTGTGTGCCCCAAGCCTGAAGAAAAGGGGAAAGTGTCAAAATACCGCGCAGGTAAAAAACGTGACTGAGGAAGACCAAATGAGAGGGCGCATGTTGCGCAATCATGTCAATTCATTCCCTTGGGTGGAAATTCATTTGATGCTGTACCATATTCTATATGCATGCATGCACAAGCAAGTGACGGGAAGTCGGGAGTTTTTTTAGCATCGTGCTCAAGGGCACCTCAGACGTGCTTCGGAGACAACCTGGCAAATTGTGCCAATTACCCAATCTTGGATCAGAAGCGGGTTTTCATTTTTTATTTTTTTTATTAGTTGAAGCAATCTTCAGGCCCCGAGGCGGCCCCCGAAGGAGAGTCCTTACCAACCCAGATGGATTCTGAGCAATTACGAGCCAGCCAGCAGCGAGAGCAGGTTTTGCCTTGTGGGTGGTTACCTTGGTAAACACAAGGCAGCAAATTGGTCAGAGATTGGTCTCGACTAGTTTCAATTGGAAACGCAACAAGGTTGTTCATGAAAACTAACAAAATAATCAAAACTCAAATTTGAATAAACATTTTCACGAGTGAAATAAAAATAAGGTCGCTGATGGTGTCGTGGTAGAAAGTTGCACTAGACAAATACACAAATAATTAAGTGCGCTTCTGGTCAACGGTGTCTCACCACTAGTTTGTTTTCTGTGTTCACTCGATCCAGTTGAAAGGGTCGCGGAGTCCCCAAACAGGCAGGAACTACCAAATCCCAGTTGTTGCATCCGATTCCCCTTCCGTTCTCGCTGCGACACGCACGGAGAACACGTGTGGGCTCCCGGCACGCCTTTCCCGCAGCAGTTTTGTTACCTGTCACCGCAGCCACCAGCCAGGAAGGCAGACTCCCGCCCGCTCTACCGTCACTAAGTCATTTTGACGGACAGCACATCCCATCGTTCAAGCCCGATCTGCTCGCAGCTTCGTGATGGGAGCAAATAGCCTCCCCTCGACGACAAATTGTGACCTTTTCCAAGGCAGAATGATGCGAGTCCGTGAACACGTCGTTTAGCATTTGCGTGGGATGTATAAATCAACATCGGATTGATATTTTGTGATCCATCACCCCCTCCCCCCCACATCTCTCTCCCAGAACATAGATATTATTATCAACGTCAAATTTGGCCTCGTTGTAGCGAATGTGTTTTTCTTACTTCTCCAACTACACTGATGGAGATCAGTGGAGGAAGGCAGCCAAATATGGTCATCTGGTCTTTTGATTGAAGTATTACCCGACCCGTTTTCCCCTCCTCTCCTATACGTCTGTTTTGTATGTGGTCTGATTTAGAAAAAAAACAAAAAACAATTCCAGGAAGAAAATCACAGCAATGTTTGAAAGGGCCAATCTAGTTGCAAATTGCTACTTGTTATAACGACGTGTTCCAAAACGTTTTCATCGGTCCTTTTACTGCCTGTTAACTACAGAAAACTAGTAGAATCTGCAGCAATTTTGTTGAAAAGTCCAAATAAGCATTCAAGTCGATATTTTTATTTCTCTTTTTTTAATCGGAGAGCGGCGTTCATGAGAGGAAATTGAACAAATGAAGTTTGAGCAATCCAGAACATCAGATACTTTTTTTTTCCCCCTGGTGCCGACACGTTTGTTTAGCCATTCGGTGCCAGAAGGAGTCCGTGGGGCTCAATCATAACAGTCCCATTGGCTATTAAAAAAAAACAACCAAAAAACCCCACTAAGCTTTTTGAAGAACAAACTAGAGGCTGGGGTAGTGCTGCGTCCCTGGACAGAGAGCTGTCAGAAACAGGATACCAGACACACGCACAACTCAAAACAGTTACTCCCAAAACAACGCTAATTACCACGTGCATCAAAGTAAAGTGAGTTGTTAAAATAACTATGATTTAATACTCTACTCTGTATTGAATATAAAATGCATATTGGAAAAAAAGTGCTTGTTGCTGGATTTGAGATAAGATCTGCCGTGCTTTCTGTTCTGCCGTGATGACAGAAGGAGAAAGCGTCCCCGCTTTCTCAACATGTCCTCACTTTGACAGTACAGGACACGCGCGCCTAAATATATTCCATTCACACACCAAGTTGCTAGGCGTGTTTACCGATGACAAAGTCTATTTTTCTTTTCTGCCCCCCCCCCCCCACCTCCTATTCGTAACGACAATGACACTCGGTGCTCATCACTCCTCATGAAGTCTTCCCGGCATGATTTATATCTCATTCATTCACTTTGTCGCCACTGCTGCTCCGTGAACGCAGGAATAAAAGTTGATCTGTTTTTGCGTGAGCAACCAAACGGAACCAACCAAAAAGACCGAATTGCTTTTATTTTTTACATTTTTTTGTCGACAAGGTTGCCCGTGTCACGTGACGCTGCATCATCATCAATGCCTGTCATGTCATTCAAACGCTTCATTCGCCCTCATGGCAAATTCAGCCTCTTTTTGGGGCCACCTTCCTTTCATGCTGGAAAGGTAATAAACACACACCTACACACACACACACACACACATTAATATGAGTCCACAGGTCACACAAAGCTGAGAGCTGCAGGGGTGTAAATGTCAGCCCTCACTCTATTTGTTGATAGATTTGATTGATCGTGGTATGCTGACTGTGTGTGTGTGTGTGTGTGTGTGTGTGTGTGTGTGTGTGTGTGTGTGCACTTTTATACATGGCCTTGTGAGTACCTTTTGCTACATTGGGAAGACTTGCCTGAAAATGTACCAAAATGACATATGGGGATCATCAGGATTATAAAACCAGTATTATTCTGTTGAAAATTATCGTTTCAAATTTAGCTCCCGGTTATTCATTTCAAATGTCCTCGTGCTACTCCAGTCAAAGTGGCTTTGCAAGGATTTAGTGAGGAACAACTTGTCAGATGCCACGCTCTGGCAAGTTTGGGATGAAGCCATATCCTCTCTGTGGTGACACTCGGAACCTTCTTCCAAAGTGTTACAATACATTCGTCACGGATCTTAATGAGGCGTCGTTGAAGTTGGGAAAACGAGTAATTGCTCGAGTCACACGGCGTGACATCTAGCATCGGCTGAAGGAGACGTTGATGGCATTTTGGGGATGAAGAAGGGAAAAAAACAGCCAGAGGCGTTGAATTATATACAGCGAATGCTGTCGATGTGTTGACATTTTAAAACGACGGGGGGAAAAAAACGGGATGCATTGGTCGAGCGCCTGTGCAAACCTTTGGACACACTGAGTCATTGTTGAATGTTAAGTAATAAAATGTCATTTTTTTTTTTCAGTGTGTGCGTGCATGTGTGTGTGTTTGCAAGAGAGTTCGTGGAACTTATTATTTTCTGTCTGGTGGTCATAAATAGCTCACCACGGTGGGGATTTTATGCAGTCCAGCGGCTTCTGCAAGTCTGAAATTACAGATCACCGCTTGCACGGTATGTTATCGAAAACAAGACTGGTGTCAAATGTTGCCTTGAAAGGCCCTTTATAAAGCTATCCATGTCTTGTGGTTGTCATGTTCAGTGGTGTGAGGCGAGTGGGACAAAATGAGAGCCGTTCCTCATCGTCT
This sequence comes from Hippocampus mohnikei, assembly GCA_026261675.1. Classification (NCBI taxonomy): domain Eukaryota; kingdom Metazoa; phylum Chordata; class Actinopteri; order Syngnathiformes; family Syngnathidae; genus Hippocampus; species Hippocampus mohnikei. The sequence goes on from JAKGUB010000328.1 coordinate 5,312,718, forward strand.
GCAAGTGGTCACAATGTTGCGACGGATTCAAGAAGGATTTATACGATGTCAATTAATTCAATATTTCAGCTTAAAAGCCTCTGATGGCCGGAATGTATCCCGCCGGGTCGTCACGAGGCTTTCCCTGCTACGACAGGAGGAAGCTAGCCACCGGCTAACTCTTGAGCGAACAGACTGTGGCCAAGTCATAATAATTAAGCAACTCTTAATTAGCCCTTGATGCAAATGACGGCACTCGTGCCTGACGCCAGAGACCAACACTGGCTTGTCTCGTGTTTTATCTGCGGCCAAAAAAGTGTGTGGGGGGGAAAAAATAGTTCACAATTGGCACGTTTTCAACAATGATGGTACTTTGTCTAATTTGTCAAATCTATTTCGAAAAATGATCTCTTGATTCTAGTGCCGGGCAGTGAGTTTTGGATCTGGGCCGATCATAAATCTTTTTTTTTCCATAAAAAGACCACCAAATTTTTTTAATATCATACATTGTACATGGGTATAATCAAAACGAGTACGTTGATGCGTCTCCGGAAGTGGCGAATAAATCCTTCACCGTTTTGCTTTGGTAATTACTGTGCTTTTAGTTTAGGGTAAACTGCTGTAAACCTTCAAATGAGAGTTGGTGTAATACGTAAAGCATGATATACAACATACGCTAAGTGATAAATGTCCTCTTGCCGTGGAAGGACTCGTGTAATTCGATTCTTTCAGGTCACGTTTCACAATTTTCAAGTATTTAATTGGAAGAGGCGCGTGCGCATACTCAAGGCTCCGCTAGTCTGTGCTTGTTGATCACCAGCCAGGGCTAATAATTAATTTCTATATGCCGACTGCCCCCCCACCCCACCCTTTCACTCTCACACGCTTCATTTACCAAACAATCGCTTCTTTGTCTTATGAATTCTATTAGGCTAGCCCCTTGCTCTGTCAAAATGAGCCGAAGAAAAAGTCGACAGGCGAGAGTCTTTGGGATGCCTTGCATGGAAGAGTTGAGCTGCATATTAAGTGCGTTTGGATGGCTGGGCCACATGGAGCGGGGAACATGTCGATATGTCTGTACACACACAGGTATGGGGCCAGCAGTGGGGGAGGGGGGCTTGGCGGTGGGCTATCACAGTGAAATCCAGAAAAGCAAGACGATGATTGACAGTGACATCTCATCCTTAGTCTCTCTCGAGGGTTGAAAGTTTGCATTCAGATCCATGTGGAGAAATCCGCCGCGGACGGGTTGATCCAAGCAAATGTTAGATGTTGTCTTTTTATTTATTCTGTATCGTGTTAACTTTGTGAAAATGTGTTTTGTGACTGGCCGTCGTCCTTTTGCCTCCCAGTCCGCGCTGCTTGTTAGGGAAGCAGAGGAAGTGAAGAGCTTAGGCGGGGGGGAGATGAGAGTCAACCCGAAAATACTGAAATACATTGTTGCTGTGCAGAGGGATTTTGTTTTGTGGGTCTTACCTCACTTTTTTTTTTTGTTTTTTGGGGAGCAAAAGCAGAAAATAATGCTTGGCAGTCGAGGTGTTTTATACGCCACAGCTTATGTAATTCACTTAAGGACTGTATTGAAATGGAGCCAACGCTCAATTTGCTTTGTTGCATGCTTGGTACAAGGTTGCAAATAATCAGACAAAACGGGCTGCTCCTCTCCAGTCCAGTCAAGTCAGCAGATTTGGGATTTTGAGTTTTTTTTTAATTTGGTACATGAGGACATCGTGTTAGTAGTTCTATGGCTAATTTATTTCTATTGTAAAATAACAAGCCATATTGACTGAGCCATATCGAATCGAACCTTAATGGAATTGTTCCACTTTAAAAGGAACCATCCTTGAATCCTATCACACTCCGCGTATTGAATCGTCTTTTCTTAGAGATGCACAACCCTCATTCTGGCATTTTTGTTTGCTGTTGTGTTTGTTCGTAATGGATTTTTCTAATCTAAAACAGACCTTTAGCCAGGAAACAAGTTTTTTGGGGGGACGGGGGTGTTTATATAGTGCAGTGCTGCTGTTATTTTGATTTTTTCCATGACCCATATTTTCCGCACTATAAGGTGCTTCGGAGTATAAGGCACACCTTCAATGAATGGCCTATTTGAAAACTGTTTTCATATATAGGGTGCATCGCATTATAAGGCGCATTAAAAGCTACAATCGTGGCTGCAGTTGCGCTATGCATCCACTAGATAGAGCTATGCTAAATGGAATACAATACAATGCTATTACAGCTTTATTTATAAGAAGCTTTCACAACCGCTGCATCTGTAACAAAGCGCTTCACAGAACATTTAAAATACGTCCAAGAAATCAGAATATTGATCCATATTCATATATAAGGCGCAGCGGATGATAAGGCGCACCTTCAGCTTTTGAGAAAATGGAATGCTTTTAGGTGCGTCTTATAGCGCCAAAATACATTTGTTTTGTTGGACAGAGCTCACTTGAAAAGAAACATTGCGTTACAAGACAGGGCAAGGATCGACGCTAACCCACGGTACCACTGTCCATGTAAATCGAGCTCAGACAAAGGCACTTTATCGGCAATGGGCACTTAGACCTGTGGTGTAAATCCAGCCGAGTCACACAGACAGACGAGACCAAACTGATGTCCTCTTCATTCAGTAGCGAACGTCAAGTGAGCAAGCAAACAACTGCCGGCTGCATTCATCAACTCTGTCTTTCGGAAGCTGATGGATAAAGCGCACCTACCAAGACCCAAATAGCAAATCACTCTATCAGCAAAGAGACAAAGCAGATAGAATAGTCGAGGCAAACGGCTGATTTGAGCGTGAGATGGCAAGAGGAAGAGAACGGAGACGTATACCGCTCTTTGAAGATCAGCGGGTGAATCATCCCTTTGATAATTGGGTCTGCTTTTCATTTTGGCACTCAGCAATGGTGTTTGTGTACTCTTAAAACACTCCTTCACCCTTTGCTGCCTGTGACAGCGCAAATGCACGTTGTGGGGCGGGTGGTGGGGTGTGAAATGAGTCTCCAATGGCGGGCGGGAACACACCAATTACAAACACAAGTCGGAGTTGTCATGGCGTCGAGGCGCATGTCATTGAGTACAACTTTGAGAACGGCATATCGTCGGGCCTGACGTGTGTGCGTGTGTCACGGCCACCGTGATGCCTCATATGCCAAAGAGCAGCGTGACATATAGGAGGCTAATATGCGCCTTTGGGGAAATTCAAGGGGCTTGCTCTTTGTGGATGATGTGGGAGTCGCGCTGAATTATGGGCAAGTTTGTGCATTTTGAAGATTTCAAGAAGTTCTCGTTCTCACTTTTTTTGTTTTTATTCCGAATGGTTCTCCAATAGCAGATGTTGATAGTGGCAGATGGAGCTGTGTGAATATGGCTCCGTAATATCGCAAATCCATCTTGCCAAGTTTCACGCTGACTGCGGCTGGGTAAACAAAGAAAAGACCAATTAGCGGCTAAAGGAAATCCTCAAGGTGCGACGGCAGACGGCAAAATGATGGTAGCTGCAGTTTAGCCGTAATGGGGCAACACTTTTCGACGAGAGCAATTGATTTTCATGTTACACAAGATGCCCTCTGCAACCCGAGCCGTTTGAATAATTTGCGGTTGGGCCTGAAATCGAAAGACGAGATTGCTCTAAAATGGCGCGAGCGAAAACTGGACTCAAAAAAACTGCATCGCTTCAATATTTCCAATTTTTCCCCCCCCAAATTGATTGATTGATTTTATTTTGAAAGCACCTGTACATTTTCCAAAACGGTTTCTATTGGCGCTTTTTCAATTCGTGTGAGGTCAGTCAGGGGTGGAGTGTTTTCGTTGACAAACACAAGTTGTGTTTTGCCGGTAATCTACTCTAAATGTCGCGAGCGCGGCATTCGGGCATTCTATGTTTTATTGAACAGGAGCGCCAAGTGCGTGCACAACAAGGTAATTGTTCAATTAATATTTAATATATTCAAGCCGGCTTTCTCATGGCAACTGCGAGCCTCTCCTGCATCTTGCTGTGGTCGCTAAAAAAAAAAAAGAAAAAGAATAAATAACGTGATTAGAGATCGTCAAGTTCAACATGGGCATTTTGTCCACTTAGCTGCAACTGGCTCTTTGACAAAAGGGTGCTACGATGAACTTGGTCTTCTGGGAAATTTCAATGTTATGTAAAATAAAACTGCATAAATTTACTGTGACATTTATGTAAGGTCATTGCTCAACAGTTTCCGCTGCCAAGTTTGAGGTAATTGAATTTAGGAGGCCGTTTTGCCCTGAAGTCATCCATGGATCACTTACAGGCTATGCGGAGCACACACTGTTCGTGCGGCAGACGGACACCAGCCTTGAATGCTCGCCAAGACGACGTGGGAATGATAAGTCACAAAAAGATCATCCGCTTTTGATAGTGTGCCAAAGTTCATGGCCAAAAACTCGGGATATGTTCCGCATTTTTGTCTGCTGAATTCTAAAGCAATTGTTTTTGGGGTTTTTTTGCAGTCATTCCAACTGAAGATCGTGACTCATGTTTTTTGAAGCAAATATTTCTAGCATCAGATGACAACAATTTGAGTAGCCAAAAAAAAAAAATCACTTTGGCCTTTATTTTATGAAGGCGATGTGCAAAACTCTGTTCATGTTCGGGTGGTAAACCCTGCGTTGCAGACAATCCTGCCTATTTTTGTCTTGAAGCAAAAGTACAGCTAATGACTTCGGTGCTTCCCAGTGGACAGCCGTAATGCATTTAAGCACCCCTGAGGGGGCCCACGCCTGACAGGAAAGAACTGCCTCTCAGTCGGCTGTCACAATATCTTTGCGTTCCTTACTACGTTGTTTCCATTATGCCATTCTCTTTCCTTTCTGTTCCCCTTTTGTCTTCTACTTTGAGTACTTTATAGTGTACTGTGTGTTTTGTCAATACGCCGCGACTGATTGACAATAGGCGTTGGTCGTCACTTCCCATCGTGTTCGTTTGCCTGTTGCTTGTCAGCGAGCCGGACATTTATAAATAAATGATTTTTGTCTCCGTCACTTATGTAAGCTTATGTTAAATTATTAATTATTTTCAGTTTATATTTTAGCATTATATCCCTTTATGTTATAGTTACCTAAATTATATTCTGTTTAATAATTGTTGAAACATTCTTATGTTGCTTGCGTCTGATTGGCTGAAAAGAAGCAGGAAGTGTTTTCGGAGCCGGAGGGAGGTGTTCTCGTTCACTCGGAGATGCAGACGATGAAAAATAAAAGCTGCGTTCAAACGAAGTTCATTTCTCCTTTTTGCCCATTCCTAATGTAGAACCATCCATTCGAAACCTACGCACCCCTCAACTTACACTTACATTGATTAATTGAACTTTGTTTTACCACGACAGCCTTTGTTTTTTTGGAAGTTACATAAACGCAGCAAGTGGGACAAGGCTGATTCATCCGAGTGACTGCCTGCTTGTGTAAAAAGCATTGACTTAAAGCGAGGCTTTCGGCTTTGTCAGCTTCGAAGCTGTAGCAGGTGGAGCCCCCGTCATCGCAACCCCCCCCCCCCAAAAAAAAATGACAACAAAACAATCCTGGAGAAGAGTATCATGATCAAGGGTGCGGTGTAGTGCAGGGAAATAAAAGCAAAGCAAATCAGTCATCTTCTAAATAATGAAGAGCTGAGGAAGGGAAGGGAAACTCTAAATAATTCAGCTACGTGCAAGTTGGTGGGGTTATTTGGGTGCAAATAGGAGCATTAAAGTCAATTTTGTCGCTGACAGGATTATCTCCATCCCACCTGCGTGCTACATTAACACAAACCAATCTTCAATTAAAGACCAGCCATGCAAAGCGAGGAGGCTTTTCTCCTGGCAAGGAATTTTTTTTTTTTAATGGGTTGGGTGCGTGTCGCAAAGAACTATAATGGTTTCAGTTTTATCTTTTAAAAATTCCATGTTGTATATTTTTAAGTAGACTAAATAATAGAGTTTGAAAACCCAGCTCCTCTTTTGTTAGAATGAAAATATACGGAAACCAAATGGAAGAAATTCCAATGTAAATCCGCTGTTTGGGGGAAAAAATGGAGTTGTCTTATCTTTCCTTGTTTTTGACATTTAAATAGGAGACCATCAGTTGACACATGATAGGCATTTTCGACCCAACTCGATGCAACTCCCTTCACGGTGTGTCTCTCTCCCATCGGGGAAATCGCAAAAAGAAAGAAGGAGCGTGAATTTCAAGTAAAGCCTCTCCTTTCAGTCCATGTTTTGTTCCACTTGATCACCCATCTGTGTTTCATTTCCTTCCATTCCTCCGTTTTTCCTCTCGCCGTAATCCTTGACCCCCACCCCAGTCTCCCTCTCCTTCCCTTGATATGCGAGTATGCTACCAAGCGGCGTCACAATCTTTTATATTTACGAGTGGCCGTCCCTTTTATGTGTGTTTGCCTGCGTGTGTTTAGTTTGCCGCGTGTTTTGAGGAGTGGGCGCGGGCGAGCCTCAAGTGCTCCGAGAGCCGTTTTCAAATCTCATTTTGCACGGCTGAGGGTAAAAAGACCTGACACAGCACTCTGTGAGGGAGGAAAGGAGAGGAAGGGAGGATGAAAACAGGCAGGATGTCAGGAGATGGGGGTGGAAACGATGGTGAAGACAAAGCTGAACGTGGGGGTGGAGGGCGAGGGAGGAAATGAGTGTGTGGGGGGGGGGCTTGCATCGTTCTACCTGGAGGCTGGCGAAAGGGAGCAGGGAGGGGAAACCAAGCAAATAATTGTTTGAAGTTGGCCAATTTTGAAAGGGAAATGGGATAGACAAAGGACGGGTAATTTGCATCTGGCAATTTCGATACGCTTGTCACATGGACAGTTTGGCTATTTTCACATGCTTATCATGTTACCAGGTTACGTATGTAACGTTATGTAGGGTGGCGGGGGTAGCTGGAGCCTATCCCAGCTGTCTTCGAGCAGTAGGTGAACCGGTTGCCAAAAAACTACCATCCGTACTCACGATCTCGGGACTGAGCGTTCAGTCAGCCTGCCATACATGTTTTTGGAATGTAGGAGGAAACCAGAGTACCCAAAGAAAACCCACGCAGGCACGGGGAGAACATGCAAACTCCACACAGGAAGGCCGGTATCGAACCCGCAACCTCTGCACTGTGAGGGTGACGCGCTCACCACTGGACAACTGAGCCGCCCTCTGCGGTGACTGATTAATGCTAATATGCTAATTAATGCTACTACTTTCTCACAATAGTAGTCAACTTTTTTTTTTTAAACATGGAAAAAAGTTGAGTAAAGCTGACATAATAAACCAGAGGCAGAACTTGAAAGTGATGTTGGGCTTGCGCAATATAGCCCTGACTCTATATTGACACTGTTTTTGCAAACGCCATCATGATTTTCTTTTTTCTTGACGCTTGTAAATGCGAAAAATCACCAAATATAATCTGGATTGCAAATCAAACCAAATTGTGTTGCTATCCCTATCCATGCAGAAGTAACGAGTGGATTCTCGTCAGACTCTCTTCCCCGTTCATTTCCTTCTCTAATGTGCAGGTGAGGCGCTGACCCCTTCCTTCTCTTTCCTCTGTTGCGCAACGAGCGTGTTTGTGCAAATGAGGTAATTAGGGAGGATTCCTTTGAGCTTTAAGGTTTGGAGAAGAGGACTCAGCCTACATGCGTCTGACACTTCATTAGGTACACCTGCAGTAATGAGATCCAATAATACAGTAATAATTATAAAAAATAAATGCGGCGCGGCAATGAAGATGATGGCGTTCGGTTTTGATTGGCACTGGTATACAAGTAGACTGCATTATCCTGTTTGGAATGTTTGGCACTTGTGTAACGAGAGGAGCAGGCAAAAATATGACATCTCCATCTCGGTATGAGGCAGTTTTAAATCACTGCAAAGCGCAGCTGCAATAATAAGCACATTTGTCATAGATTGCGTTTCATTGGATGATGCAGGGTGTGGCCAGGGTGTATATTATCATCACCATGATGACTCTTTTCATCTTGCCGCTATTTCTCTTCCAGATAACGTCTCTTTCTTCTGTCCCGAGCCACTTTCCCCTTTCCTGCATGACGCGGGTGTCCGTTGTCCTTCACTTTCATGTCATCTTTTGTCTTTCTGTCATCCTCATTTGCCGCCTTTACTCTGCCGGGTCTTCCTCTCGCTCTTTCCATCTTTTCACCTGATGAAATCTAGTTTGTCCCTTTTGGTTCGTCTTCACCCGATTCGTCATGCATCCTATCGTGTCTCTTGCGTCTTTTCCTCCCCTCAGATTTCCCATCTGGATGGCGACTGACAAATAATTGCAAACGCAAATCACTTGCAAAGCACAAATGCTCCACGTGTATGTCCAGAGTGGAATTCTTACACATCGACCCCCACAAAAAAGATGGATGTCACAAACATGCATCACTTCCTTTCCGAACTTTCGATAGCCTCCTGGAAAGTGACTTCTTCAGTTGGTGACAGATGTGCTCCCCATTCAGCGGAAGAAAAAGAGCTCTGTTGTCACATCATCTCTAATTCCTTGTCCCATCTCCTTTCACGCGTTTCACCACGCGGAGTGACGCTTACGTTCGTCCCTGCGATCATATGGCACGGGAAGCTTTTAGGTAGCAGCAAATAGATTTGTAGCTTCGAAAAAACACACACTGAGGCCCGTTGGCAATAACAAGGGGGGGGAGAAATGTCGATCTGAGTGAAACTAAATCATAATGCCTCCCAAAAGTGCTCCCCAGCACTGGTTGCCATGGTAACGCTCTTTTATTTGCCTCGTATTCCTTATCTATCAGTGAGCCGAATTTGCTCCTCTTATTAGCTTCAGCAGCCAGCATTGCTCGATAGCTCATATTGACTGACGATAATATGGCGGAAGAAGTTGCGCTCGCTTTTTGCGACTAACTTGAAAGCCGTAGCTGCACTTTTATGTCAGCCGATTTGAGGGTGAAAAGAAACTGCAATTATTTCTGCCATAAAAGTATTCTTTACATTCCAGAGCATATGTAGCATACATAGCTTTAGCTTGTATGCTACAAGCATATTGTTGTATGTTAGCTTCAAGCTATTCATTGCCACTCCCATTTAAGTTGCCTTTTTTTTTTAAACTGCCACTCCGAGTATACTGTCAATGTAAACTAAACAAAAGCATTACACCTTGAATATTTAAAACAACCAAGTAGCTTTGCTTTTAGTCTAATTAGCTTCATGCTAACAAACAATGCAAAATGCCATTGATGGACTAACAAATAGCATCCGTGAGGTGGTGTCAATGGTTTAAGTCACAGATATTTGAACACCAACGGTGGATCAACACATGTAGAAAGTAGATATCAAAATACTCAGAGGCACAGTTATGTTCTTTATCCTCTCTGAAAAAAAACAAAGGTATCGTTGACTCAAGAAGCCACAGAGTGGATTACTGAGTCGCGAAACTCTTCTTCGCTTTTGAAGGTATTATACTGGACAGCAAAAGCGAGAAATAAGTATGAGCCTATTGGGAACTAAACAGCTCCATACATTGATTCATTTTTGTTTGTTTTTAGGAGCTCTATAGCTGGTCCATCTCCAGTTTTACTTTCTAATGCGAACCAATCTTTGGTCAGAAAGTTTTGGACACTCTTGAGCCTCAACAACAGTCCTACTTGTCTGAGATTGTAGAGCATTATGACCTCTGCTGCACGTTCAATTACTTTCTTACTGCCAGCGTCTGGGCAACCTTAATATTTGATGCAGGAGGATTTAGGGACTGACATTTTTATTTTCAACCAATCCTGCTCAAACATTTTTTTTTTTTTTTACTGGACAACATTTAAAGCATATTTAATTCATATTCCTGACAATTTGGGGTTAGCTGCTCTTTTATCTTATTTGGGGCTGAAAACGCCTGCATATATTTTACACGCTCTCGTTTAGGTTGACAGACTGCACTAGGCCGTACGTGATTAACCCCGATTTGCTACGCCCACAACTATGACGGCTGTCGGTCTCGCTGGGAAAGTGAGGGTGTCATTTATCAGGATGTAAGAGTGACAGCAAGAGATCTAGCAGTGAATCATCGGCAGCGTTATCGGACCACCCCTCTCTTGCCACTACAGATTTGTGTCTAGGAGTTGAGGGACACTGTTATAAATCGGTCAATGTTGTGCCGGCGTGACGCACTCTTGCTCTTCTCTGCATGACTTCGGCGCACACGTACACAAATAATACCAAACTGAAAAACAAACGCCCCTGTTCTTAATCATTCATATTTGAACCCCACATCCACACGACTGTATTCTTTTTAATTTCCCTGGCCGTTGAGGCTATATTCAAAGTATACAATGAGAGGAATTGGGTGTGAGAGAGTCGATATTTTGAGAGGCTCCTGTCAATGATCATTGGCCGCAACCCAGGCATTTTATTGACAGAGACTCTCCACGCTTCACTTTTTAGCCACAGGTACATATGATAGGACAAGTATAGTCACTCAAAACTCGTTGTGGTGAATAACTCCAAAGTAGCATTTGGTGTTTGACTTGATAATGAACAAAAACATTCATCCCAATGAAAAGATATCACTTTCTTCCTTTAAAAACAGGAGCTAACTCCCAAACTCTTGTTACATCATCAGCCCTGGCATTGGACCGCATGAGGCTCCACAGACTGACACCCGCCCAAACAGTAAATGTAGATTCTTGGCGGCTTGTTTACAGCTAATAGCGCTAAAACAAATTAAGATGATGGGGCCACTGGCTCGGTGTAATCCACCGACAGTCACTTTCTAAAGATGTTATCTGACAAGAAATTCAGGCTCTCTGTTTATCACGGACGGAAGAGAGGCGCAACAACGGAGACGGGCGCAACAAGAGGTTGAAAGTAATGCAAATGTGGATTAGATCAAGTAGCAGAGCGGGAAATTGAGACTGTAAATTAAAAAAATAATTCCTTCAGCAATAAACTGAATTTCAACGCAACAAAACCATCGAGAATACCTTTCGGAGTGTCCCAGCCCGAAACATGTTTATGTATACTTGCCATTAAGTTGCCAAGTGGGAATTACATTCTCCATTTGGCCGCAGTCGTATTAATCACATTTTGGAAAGATGTTTTATGATCCTGTCAAAAGGCCAGGAGTCTCATTTCGGGCTGGCTCCTTCGTCAGCGGCTAGTTTATAAATACATTATTATACTCTGCCATGGACTATATTGATAGTCTCACGAACAGAGTCATGTGTCATTTTGATCAGTCAGCAGTAGCGTCGAAACGGCTTTGTTTCAAGGCACCGGATTAAAAAATAAATAAAAATGTAAATGCTTAATGTGGCTGACGAGACAGGGGCATGCTTGGTCGCAATGTGTGATCTCAGTGTTTGCGGTGGTCCCCTGCTGTTCCTGTCGGCACGCACACGTGTACATGATACGATACAATTTTGGGGGAATGTGCCTTGGGCATGTGTGTGTTTCTGAAATACTCGATGGTTTTGCTCACTTTTCACTCCAATTACACAAGGGTGTGTGTGTGCGTGTGTGTGTGTGTGTGTGTTCTCAGGCAATTGTATTGTATTTTGGGGAGGCGTCCAGAGAGGTTGTCGTCAGGTGTAGCAGTCAGAACCGTGGCAGCTCTGCTTGACTCAGCATTGTTCCAAATCACATTGTGACAGAAAAAACCCGACACTTTCAATGACAAGCGCATACGCGCACGCAATGCAGACACGCTTCTTTGGGGGGGAAAAAATAAAAGTTAACAGTGAGGAATGAAAAATTCTGCTGCTAGGGGTCGCATTTGGTGTCTTCCAATCATTGTGACAAATTTCAGTTCAATATTCGAAGGGGTCGCGCTGCTTTGGAAAACAACTGTTTGATCCGACTGTATTTTCGGGATGTTTGTTTTCATTGTGCAGCTCACAGTTTACGCGCACTCCTCCAATTAAAGGTGTTAATTTGTGAGCGCGTTTGTGTGTGTGTGTGTTTGCTGCTTGTTCTCTTTGGCAACCGCGCATGCAAAAGGTGGTAACAACGTTTCGATGTTAAATTTGCTCTGCGATTGACTGCCAACCGGTTTCGAGGTGTGCTCTCAATATGTATGCAAGCGCCAAGGCGGGCTTCAGCCCGGCCGTGACTGTAATGAGCCCAAGCGGTATAGAAAATGGACGGATATTTAATTGAGCGAACTTGATTTAACGTTGCGGAGAGGTTAGCTGAGTCGGCTTTACTATAAAGTCGGTCTACCAAGATTTTTCATGGGGAATATCACAAAGGAGGGCGGAGGCACTTTTAGATATTTGGAATTCTTTTGGCGCAAGAACCTTAACTTATAACAAGTTAAAAAGCGATAGTGATCGAACTCCTTCAGGGACAGCGGTCACCACAGTGGACAGCTTATCATGTTATCAGGTTCCAGGTTATCGTTTTTTAAATTGAATTTGTCAAATTTATGAAAGTACTACGAATCGCAGAGTGGAAATGGCCCTTCTATTATTATGCTACGGCTCATAAAATGATTGATCACCTTTTAAGCTTTAGTACAAAAACGAAATGATGGCGTGCGCGTCTCTTTTGACTTTGAGCAGCCGTTGTGGTGCACAGCGCGGAAAATGTTCATTGCATGTATTTTTATCCATGTGGTGCTTATATAAAACCCTCATTGGAAACCTTTTTTTCAGAGGGGGAGAGGGGGGGGGATAAATGACAACATGATCAATAGATACTATTATGATTTAAGAACAATTCCCAATCAGTTTCGCTGTCACTGTGTGCTGGTGCAGAAACTAAAGTACCGGTAGCAAAAAAATAAATAAATAAATGTCTTTTGTTCCTATGACATGCTTCGGCGAACAATAAACTGTTTCTGGTTTTTTTTTCTGCCTCGTTTTGTTGTGCCTTCAATTTTCTCGAAGAGCATCTTGTCCGAGGATTACATCCTGCTTTATGATATCGCTGGTGTGCTATTTTCATCCTTTCTAATAAATAGCCTTTAATATAATTACGCTATAAAAACAAAGCTCTTCCCTCCGCTGGCACTTAATCCTGCCGTAGTAGGATTTAGCATAACTACGCGCCTTACAGTCCATCTTTGTATCCACGGTGTAGTCAGTCATTAATCAAGACCAAGATCAACACGTGATCATGCTGCTGAAAATAATCTCTTAGCCGTCTCTGTTAATTCTTCCAGTGCTCAATTGCATGGCTAGTGTCTAACGTGTGTGTGTGTGTGTGCGTTTGTAAATGTGTTTCCAGCCTTGGCTCGCCTCCACGCTGGCTGCCTCATTTGGCCGCAAGTTAAAAGCACGCGGACTCCCAAGCTCAATATGTTATTTTGCATCCACTCAGGCTTCAGCTGCGATGTCCGACTTGCTGGTTTGACGTTTGGAAGGCTTGCTGGAGCCAAAAGCTTTTTTTTTTTTGGGTCACTCTTACTATACTTTAATTGCGGGGGAGGGTGGGTTGCAATGTGTGTTGGTATTTTACGCATTCGTCCCATTATGTAGGTTCGTTGGTAGATGCGAAGCTCTACTTGCATCATGTTTTGAGTTATACAAGATAAAATGTATGATGGCATGTACGCTAACATTTGCGCTACTGTGCTGGTTGCGCAGTTAGTTTTTTTGGTCAACTTTTAATCGTGTGAGCCTTTAACACGTGCACGCAATTCCTTGGCTTGTCTTATTTAACTTCTTTTCATGTCTTTTGAATCTTAAGAAATGCCCACTCGGTGTAGTTAAATTGTTTTCACCTCTTAAAAGTCAATTACACTTCTGGAGTCCCCCGACTGTTGTTGAGCAAAAACATAAATAGAGTGATTGAGTAAAATTGAAGTGCAAAGTTGTGTTAGGCCAAACGAAAAATGAATTGCTCACGGTGGAGTTCATAATGGCAAGAATTCCATAATATTGTATTACCAATTTTTTTTCGACACAAAACACATTTAAAACACTCATAACTTCATTGTATTGTATTTTCCGAGGGGAAAAAAATATTTGACCGAGCTCCGCCATTTATTCCCCATGACATGACAAATTCAATGTAAATCAAATAAAACTTTTTTTAGGCCTTTTTTTCACGCTGAAGTTATTTGTCCAAATGCTGCGAGATTTTACCCGAAAGTAAGACGAAATTTGGATCACCATGCCTTTTAATGCACAGCAATGTTGTCGATCAATTAAGTGGATTTAGCAGAGGAGCCCGCTTTCATCGCTGTGTTGTAGAAACGTTTCTTAAAAATCCATTCAAAAAATCAATCGGGGTGTGGGGGGGGGGCATTCGATTGCAAATGTCATTTCCTTAACCCTGTTCTCATCTCCTCTTCTCAGAACCGGGCTGCGTTGCCATGACGAGCGAGGAGTGTCCTGTGCCGCTGGGGGGCATTTCCTCGGCCGCGCCAGGGCATCGCGAGGAGTATGGCTCAGCGCAGGCTGATGACATCATCGAGGAAGTGGGTCCAGGTGACGACGCCAGCATCGGAAGTGACCTGAGCACGCTTGTGGTGCCCTTCCCCGAGCTGGCGCCCGTGGTCTTCTTCTGCCTCAAGCAGACCACCTGCCCCCGCAGCTGGTGCATCCGTATGGTTTCCAGTCCATATCCTTTCCATCGCCGGTGGAAATGCTGTTCTTCTTTTTTGTTGTTGTTTTCAGTCAATAATGCTGAACGCGCATTCAAGTGTTGACATTTTGCGTGTGCGGTTTGTCAGGTTTAAGCTAAACTATTTGAGGAATCGGAGCTCGAGCTCTAATGAGCCGTGAGAGTGTGTATGTTTGTTTGCGTGCCAGTGCCTTGCCACCGGGTGGCATTTTTCGGCTGGTATTTTTTTTTTTTTGTGGGAATATGGAATGGAAACTGGAGCTGCCATGCATCCCCGTGCGGCGGCTACGCGTGCACGCGTGCGTGGCACATGATTGACACAGCCGTTGGTCACGCCTTCTGTCTCGAGGGTCTCTGATAAGCTATTCTTGCCATGGCGTGGTATGTTTGAAAATGAGTATTACGAGACAAATTAGAGGCGTACGGTAATTTTCATAAAACATTTTTAATATTCCACTGTGAGGTCATAAAGACAATTTGACATTTTTTTTTAAAACTGCAGCTCCCCTTTTAACAGTTACATTTTGTCATGATGACAATAGACATCTGTTGAGATTTCTGTTTTTTGTGGGTTTTGGATGTAGAATTTTGCAACAAATTCAAGTGGCAACAAATTCAAGTGGCAGAGGTAAAGGAATCATTTTCTTCACTATTCAAAGATAAACCTGGTCGAACTGATCTCATCACACACAAGATTGTGCTCAAAGAAAATAAACCTGTGCGTTTGAGACCATACAGGATTCCAGAGCGGCAGGTGGAACCACTGAAGCAGGAGGTACAAGCAATGCTCAATATGGGGGTCATAGAACCATCTAAAAGTGAATGGTCTAACCCAGTTGTGTTGGTACCCAAAAAGGACTCACCTCAACTACGATTCTGCTCAGACATGAGGAAGCTCAATAGCATCTCATGTTTTGACTCCTACCCTATGCCTCGTATTGATGAGCTCGTGGAAAGATTGGGTAGAGCAAAATTCATCACAACTCTCGATCTTTGTAAAGGATACTGGCAGATCCCGCTCGACCCCAACTGTAAAGAATACACCGCTTTTCAGATTCCGGGTTAGGGCTCTTCCACTACACAGTTTTACCATTCGGTCTGCATGGAGCACCTGCGACCTTTCAAAGATTAATGGACATTATTCTCAAGGACTGTTCCAGTTTTTCGGCTGCCTATCTCGATGACGTCGTGATATACAGTGAGAGTTGGGAGGACCATCTCCTGCACCTTAAGACTGTCCTTGGAAAAATACAGGTGGCTGGTCTCACCATTAATGAGAGGAAATGCTCCTGGGCACAAGAGGAGGTGAGTTACCTGGGACATTTGATCGGGAAAGGGAAGATAAAGCCCCAGGTGGAGAAAGTGAAGGCTGTGGAGAATATACCTATTCCCCAGACTAAGAAGCAACTGAGATCATTTCTTGGACTGATTGGTTGGTATAGGAGGTTTATTCCACATTTTGCCACATTAGCAGCTCCCTTAACAGATCTCACAAGGAAGAACATTAAATCTCCTCTACCGTGGACAGCAGACTGTGAACGAGCTTTTAAAGCCTTAAAGTTTTTCATCTGTCAAGCTCCTGTATTGCAGAGTCCAGATTTTTCCAAGGAGTTTCTCGTGCAAGTGGATGCTTCTGATGTTGGTCTTGGTGCGGTGCTGGTGCAAGGCAGTGCTGGTGAGGAGAGACCCATCCTGTTCCTGAGTAGGAAACTTTTTGAACGGGAGAAGAAATACTCAACCATTGAGAAGGAAGCTCTAGCCATCAAGTGGGCTGTGGACTCCCTTCGGTACTACCTCCTTGGAAGAGAATTCAAGTTACAAACTGACCATCGCGCTCTGAAGTGGATGCACTCCATGCAACACCAGAATGCCAGTATACTGCGGTGGTGTCTTGCCCTTCAGCCATACCAGTTCACCATTGAGCATTGCCAGGGTAAGAAGAACGTTATTGCTGATTATTTGTCGAGGTTGTCGGAACCTGGGGGAGAGGGGGTAAGCGATGTCATGATGACAATAGACATCTGTTGAGATTTCTGTTTTTTGTGGGTTTTGGATGGAAGAAAGGTGCACATTTCTTTCCATCCAAAACTGTGTTGTACTTAATGCACTTTGCAGAATGCTAATCATTTCAGATGAGGTAATTGCAACCACCTGGGAAAGGCCAATTGTTGCTTGGACCTGATTGGCCTGAAGCTCAAGTGAACTCCCTTTATAAGAGGAATGAGGAAGTCACTGGGGGCCGGACAACTTGGAGAGCAGTGCTACATGTGGGCTGGTCATCTGTCACTCCTGAAAATAAAGAAAACTGGAAAACCTCCTTCCTGCATCCTGGCTGAATTGCCTTTTTATTCTTCTTCACCTGGCCTGCTGTATCGCCGCATAACACATTTATTCACAAAATGCACTTTTACTTTGTTGCATTGGCATCAACTGAAGCCGTTTCTAGCCTATCAAGAAATGACAGACGTGCATGTATACATATCATACACTGCATTTATGTGATAACAAGATCAGATGAGGCTTGGGAAGTGTGTGCATGCATGTGTGTGTGTGTGTGTGTGTGTGTGTGTGTGCTCGTGTTAGGGAATGTGTGTTTATGAGAGGGTAATAAGAGGCTGTTTCACCATCTTTTGGCAGATCAATAAATCTGTCCGCCACTCAGTTAAGAGGGGCCTTCAATCTCTTTCTCTCTCACACACACGCGCACACCTACACACACACAGACACCTACACACATGCACACACGTCTCCAATAGTCTCCCACGCCTGAAGCAGAGCACCTGGAGCACTTCCCTCTGATGCCGCAACCCCCGCACACGCTCCCCGTCATGAGCCACTTCTTCTTACCCCGGTACGGCGCACTTGACAATCCCCTTCAGGACACTTGATTGGGTACACTTTGCCAAATGAGAGCGGTATCTGACGGTGACGCTCCGTGTTGAAGCACACAGTTGGAGAGTTAGTTTTTTAAAAAAAAATTCGCAATGCATTGTGGTCATTTATAGCGGTGTGAAACTGCATTGCCTTATACTCAATGCTGTTTTCTAACGTGATGGTCCTCTCCAGTAGATTAAGGTGGAAACGAAACCAAAAAAAAGTCTCTTCAGCTTGGTGCACAGCAGTTGTACACATTACAAAGCACTCGTTTCATGCCTGGATGCACTTGTCATCGATGCAGATTATCTTGTCCAGATTTTCAACACGCCCATAGCGTGTAAATTAGGAATGAACGCAGAAATACTAGAGAGAGCAGTTGTGGTTGTGGACAAATCCGAAAACGTGCACTTGGCCTTTACATTAGAAAATATATTTTGTTTGGAATATCAGAATAGTGTGCTTGTGACTCGATGCGTGTTTGGAGGTCTGTCATTAAACTGGGTCCCAGGGTCCGAAACTACAGTTCTCATCCCAGTTTCGCATCGACATATTTTGATAGACCAGCATCGAAACAAATGAAGAATAATAATAATAGACATTTTAAGGTGTAAATGAAGTTCACGTTAATTACTTGTGGCGTGCAGCCATTCCTGAAGCAAATCTGTACCAGCGAGCGTTGACTGATGTGGATCTGCTTGGTGTCCGTCCGTCCTCCCAGTTTTAATCAATAGTCCAGCTGAAAGCCCAATAATATTTATTTCCTCCTGCGTTGCCTTCTTTCTGTCTTTCTTGCCCTTCTTCTTCTTCCTTTTTTTTTTTTTTTTGAACACACACATACTGTAGCCTCTTCTTGTCATTGCTTTTGATTGGCTCCTGCGGTGTTCATGCAGAGTCGCCGGCCTCTGTGGCCCATGATCCTCTCCGGCCTTGACAGCTTGTTATCTCCATGGTGACGGATGGCTGAGGCGTTGCCGTGCCTCGCTCTTAACTGGTTCTGAGGATGGAGCACGCACCTGGGACACATCATCCGCTTTCGCTCAGCTTCCAGCTCCGTCTTAATACAACCTCCTCGGGCACGTCTCTTTATACTCGACTTTTGCTTCACATTCTGGAAGTTTCAGTTGGACATGGCGCTCTCTGGAAGCGGGTGAAAGCGTTTTCAAAAGTATCCCCATCTTTTGCATTGCTCGCTTGGCTCCCCCTCGCCCCGTGGTGTAGTCCAAACTCCACTCGTGCATCCAGCATCTGAGTTGGGGGGTGGGGGGGGCACACATGCCGAGGAGGCTTTCAAGTGACTGTAATGATTGTTGGCGTCGCAGGCCTCAGCGCTTGCACACTCTGCCTGACCTCTGTCATACGTAGCACTCTTGTAAGACACGGCCTGTGTAATGAGCATGTACGGGGTTTTGGTTTTGCTTTTTTATTTGTTTTTAAATGGCATCTTAAAAAAAAAAAAGAAATACAATCATTTCGATGCTTTTCCATTAGAATTAAAGAGACCTCCAGGTGGTGGGTTCAATTAAAATGATTTTTCTCCCTTCTAATGAGCCTTGCTTCTAACTGTCTAAAACGGATTTCGAGATGTATTTATTTCTTGATTTCCAATCGCCAAACTGCTGTGGTGGCGGCCTGGAGGTCATTCCAAGTATTGAGGAAGTGTTTGGAACGTATGTCGTACCGGTTTGCTAATTGCTACATTGTGTGCATCCGATTGAATTTGTCCTTGGATCCATTTTGTGGGGTTTCTTTATGCGTTTGCAGTTCGCTGGTAAAAAGACGGAAATGGTCGGGAGTCATCAATCATGCTGCTGTCACAAAAGCGTGGCGAAACTCAACGGCAACGGTAGAACCTTGACAAGGAACAATTATAGTCGATGTACTGTACTTGAACACAATCGTCTAATTTAAAAAAAAAAGACTTGGTTCCTTCACGGTCTATATTCCCTTCATTTATTATACAGGGCTGTTGTTTTTTCTCTCTGAACTCTCCTTTTGCTTCATGGCAAAGTTGTGCCTCATCCAAGAATCTGGACGTAGCCCACTCTCACCTTTTTACCCTTAAGAGGCAAATAAGCTGCGAGGTATGAAGGCGAATTCCAATGTGACAACTCACTGTGCTTTCACTTTGTAAAGTAACAATGGTGATCCATGTCCATTGTTTCGCGTTTTGCTTGCAGCTAATGCTGTAGAGAAAAAAAGAAAAGTGACAAACAAACAATAGTTGCTTGCTTAAACACGCTGGGCTAGGCTGATTAATGCCGCAGAAAAATACCAATGCCCATTAGCCGCAACATTATCCGACAATGTAATGAGATCCAGTATGGGTGCTCGAGCAAAGTATGTCGATTATTCAGAAGGGTTTTACAGTTGTAGCCATCGACGGCGCAATATTTGGCTTGCCTAATTCCCGTGCAGGGTGGACTCAATGATGGTGTCAATGGAGATCTCTGTCTACATGTGCGCTTGATTTATTGATTGATTGACTGGCCACAGTTCCAGGGTGTAGTCTGTATTTCACCCAAAGTCAAGGTTCGTGAAACCAAAATAGCGAAAACTGAAGAAAAAACATTTTCGCTAGCCGAAATAAAATGCAAACGAAAATGCTTGAAAAAACAAAACACTCAAACTACACCTTTAGGTTCATAACTTATTAGCTAAAACAAACTCATTACTGTATTGTGAAAACGTCCTTGGGTTTCATCTGTGTCTATTATCATGCATGAGCTTTTGGAGTTGGTTTTAAATATATTTGTCTCAGTCACACTTTTGTCGTTCGAGAATTGTAGTATACTCAATAACGAATTATTTTTTAAGTATTGCATCTGACAAATACACCAAGCATTAAAAAAACTAAAGCTAAAACTAAAACAATGCATTTTCAACCATCCCACCAAAAAACTAGTAAAAACAAATGAACTTGCTCTAAAAACTCATTTAAGTTAACCCCATTAAAAACATGGTAAATTGAATTGCGTTTAAAAAAACCCCAACAACAAACAAACCTGAAACCATTGAAGATTCGTCAGGATGCGCATTGATTTTATTCCGTTACGGTGTTCAGGTTTGCAGGAAGTGTGTGTGAGTCATTGGGGGATGTTTATGAATATTCTGCTCTTTGATTGATCATCAGAATGTTTCCGCGGGATCCATTTGGCTACTTGCAGCACCCGCTTTGAGGTCCACCCATCTGTAATGAATACTTATGAGTGCATTAGCAGACCAAGAAGACTCATTACAATATCAAGGAGAGGAGCAGATCGCACACGCTTTCATGGCTTTTGAGAATCTTTTTTTTCGAGGTGGTCTTTGTAGCTGTACCAGGCAGAGCGTGTCATGCTATGAATGTCTGTGCAACAATTATAACAATCTCCAATAGCTCGTTCGTGTCCTTTCCCAATGGCGGCCAGAGCCAATTCTTCGGAATCTTGACTGCGTGACACATTGTCTGCATCACGCCTGCTCCTGCATCCAGTTTGCATGAAGAACTTTTGTGATTCACTCTCCCCGCAGCTGTCATGTGCGATGGCGGCCCTCACGGCGAGTTGGAAATCGTCGGCGGCATACCGCATAGTGGGGGCTGCTTACAATGAGAAAGCGCTCGTATCACTGGCGGTAGCTGGTCACGGGAGTTGAACCAGCTTGTGTGTACATGGGAGGAACATTTACATAGCATTCTTAAAACCTGTTTGTTTGTTTTTTTTGTTTGTTTTTTTCGGTATGTGGCAACTGCATTTTGGATCGGGAAATCGCAACATTTTTCCTGACAGCGCAGGGTCTTATTTTTTCCCTAAAGGCAGGAGACTGAAATGGAAGGCCGAGGGATGGAAGGTGTCAACAGCAATGCTAAAAGCTCCGCGGATAAGTTGGGTATTGAAATGATCCGTGAGGGAGGGCAGAGAGGCTCCTACGATCTTGTTGGCTGTATCTGCTCACTCTATTTTTTCAATTCACCTTTGATTCAAACGGATGATCCGGGACGCAATCATTGCAGTCATACGGCCTACGCTAGATCACAAATGGACCGAAATTGTAGAAATATGTCGTACGGATGGATATTGTTTGCTTAGAATTAAAAATGGTCATGTCATAAACAGTTTTTTTTTTAAAAAAGGAGGGGAGGAAAGCCACTGCTCGTTGCTAATATGTATGCTAGCTATACGGTACAAGCAGAAACCGAATTAGCACGATGGTGAACGTCAAACCAACACTTGAAAGATGGATTTAAAAAAAGTAAATACATGGATGATGGCCATGGATAGGGAGTGAGGGAAGACAAGTGAGAGATCGCTAGTTAGCGCTCGCCCTCGAAAGGCAGCATGTGAGGGAGGAAGAATGAAAGTTAGCATTGTGGCAGAGTGAACTCTTGCCCGGTCCCTGTCAACACAGAGGAGGGGCGGTGTGTGTGTGTGTTGCCGTATGTGTGCGTGTGTCCACATGTGTTGTCTTTTCACCCCCTGCCAGTGGAAGGGAGCTTGAAATATCTAATTACGCTGGTGACTGCAGCTTTAAGCCTCTTCCACGGGAACCGGGGTGCCACAAAGCTTGGACTTAGACTGAGATTCGGATAGGAGAGCCAAAACAAAAGGTCTGAGGGGGAACTAAAAAAAATAAAAAAATAAAAATCAGCTGGGATATGCTCCCCGCGACCCTTGAAGAGACTTTTATTTTCATACTTCATATGAACATATGAACTCATGATGTGCACTTCCAGCACCGACTGCTACTATTTTACCGTCTTTTGTCCACTGGCCCTTTTGCTCTTATTCCTTTCGCTCCGTTACCTCCAGAAATTGCTGGCAGGTGATATAGAGTAGGAGTAGGTGTCAAAAAAAAAAAAAAAAAAAAGGCTTCTGGCCTAAGGTGAGGAAAGAGTTAGTGACCACCACAGACCTACCGGAACGGCCCCCGCTTTGTCACTGTCAAACACACACCAACGTGCGCACAAAATATGCCCCTCCTATATAAAACACATAATCCCTGCTGTCAGATACGTGTTGCACATATATGGATCATGGTCAACCCAAATCCTTTCTTTGTGTTCTTCATCTAGAAGTGCTGCGTGCGCGTGTCGGGGCATATGTGTCAGGGCATAAGCTGAAACTTCTCTGACCGGTGAGAAAAGCTGGGCGCTAAGTTGCGCAACGTCGAAACATAGCTGACTGCTGATATCCGCGGCTCAAATGAGTCTTACAGCTCAAGTCATTAGACGCCAGCTTTAAAACTTAACGGCCACATGTGTTGCTCAAAGTCGCTGACCCCCTTTGAGTTTCCTTCTAAAAGTGAAGAACCCTAGCGGGGAGTACTTATGAGTGCATTAGCAGACCAAGAAGACTCATTACAATATCAAGGAGAGGAGCAGATCGCACACGCTTTCATGGCTTTTGAGAATCTTTTTTTTCGAGGTGGTCTTTGTAGCTGTACCAGGCAGAGCGTGTCATGCTATGAATGTCTGTGCAACAATTATAACAATCTCCAATAGCTCGTTCGTGTCCTTTCCCAATGGCGGCCAGAGCCAATTCTTCGGAATCTTGACTGCGTGACACATTGTCTGCATCACGCCCGCTCCTGCATCCAGTTTGCATGAAGAACTTTTGTGATTCACTCTCCCCGCAGCTGTCATGTGCGATGGCGGCCCTCACGGCGAGTTGGAAATCGTCGGCGGCATACCGCATAGTGGGGGCTGCTTACAATGAGAAAGCGCTCGTATCACTGGCGGTAGCTGGTCACGGGAGTTGAACCAGCTTGTGTGTACATTTACATAGCATTCATAAAACCTGTTTGTTTTTTGCGGTATGTGGCAACTGCATTTTGGATCGGGAAATCGCAACATTTTTCCTGACAGCACAGGGTCTTATTTTTTTCCCTAAAGGCAGGAGACTGAAATGGAAGGCCGAGGGATGGAAGGTGTCAACAGCAATGCTAAAAGCTCCGCGGATAAGTTGGGTATTGAAATTATCCGTGAGGGAGGGCAGAGAGGCTCCTACGATCTTGTTGGCTGTATCTGCTCACTCTATTTTTTCAATTCACCTTTGATTCAAACGGATGATCCGGGACGCAATCATTGCAGTCATACGGCCTACGCTAGATCACAAATGAACAGAAATTGTAGAAATATGTCGTGCGGATGGATATTGTTTGCTTAGAATTAAAAATTGTCATGTCATAAACAGTTTTTTTTTTAAAAAGGAGGGGAGGAAAGCCACTGCTCGTTGCTAATATGTATGCTAGCTATACGGTACAAGCAGAAACCGAATTAGCAAGATGGTGAACGGCAAACCAACACTTG
Source organism: Hippocampus mohnikei (assembly GCA_026261675.1). Lineage (NCBI taxonomy): Eukaryota > Metazoa > Chordata > Actinopteri > Syngnathiformes > Syngnathidae > Hippocampus > Hippocampus mohnikei. Next base: position 5,336,388 of record JAKGUB010000328.1, read on the forward strand.
AAAGATGGATTTAAAAAAAGTAAATACATGGATGATGGCCATGGATAGGGAGTGAAGGAAGACAAGTGAGAGATCGCTAGTTAGCGCTCGCTCTCGAAAGGCAGCATGTGAGGGAGGAAGAATGAGAGTTAGCATTGTGGCAGAGTGAACTCTTGCCCGGTCCCTGTCAACACAGAGGAGGGGCGGTGTGTGTGTGTGTTGCCGTATGTGTGCGTGTATCCACATGTGTTGTCTTTTCACCCCCTGACAGTGGAAGGGAGCTTGAAATATCTAATTACGCTGGTGACTGCAGCTTTAAGCCTCTTCCACGGGAACCGGGGTGCAACAAAGCTTGGACTTAGACTGAGATTCGGATAGGAGAGCCAAAACAAAAGGTCTGAGGGGGAACTAAAAAAAAAATATTTTTTTTTTAATCAGCTGGGATATGCTCCCCGCGACCCTTGAAGAGACTTTTATTTTCATACTTCATATGAACATATGAACTCGTGATGTGCACTTCCAGCACCGACTGCTACTATTTTACCGTCTTTTGTCCACTGGCCCTTTTGCTCTTATTCCTTTCGCTCCGTCACCTCCAGAAATTGCTGGCAGGTGATATAGAGTAGGAGTAGGTGTCCAAAAAAAAAAAAAAGGCTTCTGGCCTAAGGTGAGGAAAGAGTTAGTGACCACCACAGACCTACCGGAACGGCCCCCGCTTTGTCACTGTCAAACACACACCAACGTGCGCACAAAATATGCCCCTCCTATATAAAACACATAATCCCTGCTGTCAGATACGTGTTGCACATATATGGATCATGGTCAACCCAAATCCTTTCTTTGTGTTCTTCATCTAGAAGTGCTGCGTGCGCGTGTCGAGGCATATGTGTCAGGGCATAAGCTGAAACTTCTCTGACCGGTGAGAAAAGCTGGGCGCTAAGTTGCGCAACGTCGAAACATAGCTGACTGCTGATATCCGCGGCTCAAATGAGTCTTACAGCTCAAGTCATTAGACGCCAGCTTTAAAACTTAACGGCCACATGTGTTGTTCAAAGTCGCTGACCCCCTTTGAGTTTCCTTCTAAAAGTGAGAACCCTAGCGGGGGAGTCATGTCAGGCAATCAGAACCCCCACCCGGCGCGAAGAAGGCCACAGTGAAAACCGGCTTACTAATGTTAGGGTGGAAGGGAGACAAAGAAATAGCGGAGTGATACAGCGACACATTTCATCAAATGGCTTAATGACCACAAATGGGATAGCGATTAGGAAATGGAGTGTGGCTTTGCTTATTTCCAGGCCCGCTCCGTGTGAGGGAGGCTGATATCGTCTCCACTCTGTCACACTCTTCTTGTCTGGTGATTCTGAATGTGTGGGAGCATGACGATGTCATCATTTTACACTCTGTGCACACAGGCAGAGGAGTCTGCAAAAAAAAAAAAGTGTGTCAAACTTGGGAGTTAAAGTCACCATGTGCTGCACCCTGCGTTTGTGGCAGGACTTCATTTTTAAAACATTGTAGAATTAATTGGAATTAATCTTCGTAGTCATTTGTTCATGTGGTGGTGTTGTTGTGTTGTATTATTTTTTTGTTATTATGACTTCAAGATGGCGCCGCTAGAGTGGCTGCCTTTACGTGCTGTCTCTCTCCTAGACTTTTTGTTCTTCTACTTTCTTACATTCTACATTCGGTACATAATTATACTTCAAAAGGACGTATTTTATGAAATTCCTGCCCTTAGCACTATTGTTTCAGAAACAGAAAGCCCCAGTAAGAATCCGGCGACTTCTCTAAAATTGTCAGAGCGCTTATTTGCCTGACATTTTTACATGATTATATCAATCATAAGAGAGATCCATTCGGCTATCGTATCATAACACATTCGAATAGATTTTTTTTTTTTAACGATCCTGACATTGTCTGTGTTGGATTAAACGCGCATTCACCACTTGGAGCCACAGAGCACACACATCAATTATTCCAGACACAACAAATCTGTAATTTGTGCCTTCGCCTCATACTTTACGGGCACATAATAGTCGTGGGTATTGTTATGGTAGCCATTTTTACCTCCGGTATGTGCAAAAGCTAATTCTTTTATTTTCGCCGTTGATAGTTGAGACGAGTGTGTGGAGAGGCATCGAGCATCAGAAGCGATTCGATTTTGTTGCCAATCTAACTCAAAATGTGCCCAGAGGAATTTATTAGCAACTATCCTCCCCATTCCTTAATCTCGATTTGTATTTTTATTTTGTCGACTAGCATCGCCCACAGCCAGAGTAGTAAAATCGCTACGACGACCGAGATGAGCAGTGTTGACTTTGTGTTCGTCAGTCAACTCGATGCAAAGTTTCTTGAGGCAATTTGCACAGTCATGCCGGGAATCCATATGATCAATATCTTTCATCCCGGGGACATTTCTGAGTATCTTAGCCGAGTCGCATGATAAAAAGTAATTCCTCTGAGCAATTCCTCTGCTGTCCTTACGCTGTTTCGCTCGTGAACGAAACTTGACAACACACTTTTGCGCAATTTAGTTTCCTGGCAGGGGATTTAGAAGTACGTGTGTGTGTGTGTGTGTGTCTCCTGTTGGCTCTCATCCCAGTTCAAGAAATGACAGTGAGTATTAAGAGCACTGATTTGTGAGCTCAAAATGACACCTGAGCCAGTCGTGAAAAGCTGTCAAGACTCATCACTTGTTACATGATTTGGCCCGTGCGTGTTTTACTTTTGTCCTTTTATTTGGAGACAAGCGAGCCAGCGAGCAGACCTGGAATGGGTGCAACATCCTTTGTTCTATTCAATAAATAAAACCTCGGGAAGCTGTTTTAAGCAATGTTGCGCAAGGTGCCGTGACCTTTGTCGTGTTGAGGATAAAAAAAGACGGTTTCCTGTTTGAATTAGCCTGCGAAATGCGTTGCTCATTCAATTCTTCTCCATTTGAATCTGTGCATTTTTTTTCTAGTGTCCATTTGTCTCCTCTGAGCGGTGAGGGCATCGGTTGGTGTGCGCTTGTGCGTGCTTGTGCGTGTTCGTGCATATTGAGCTTGCCTGTACCTGAGCTTGCCAACATGCAGAGATGCGATCCCGCAGAGAAACCGTTTCTGTCAGGGCCTATTAATATCAGCGAAACCGTTTGAGCTGCAACAACTGACCTTGGTAATGCTTCACTTAACCAAGTGAGCTCATCCAGCCCGCCCGCATCACATTGCGGTCTTTATTCTCGATTTTATTTACTCTCGAAATTGGACGCCAAGAAGGAGCCAATGTGCACTAACATACACCTAAAGACTCGTTTCTGGACGCCAAGTACCTCTGCAGTGACCAATTCTGCCCCCGGTTATTTTGACTAAAATGCTTAACAAAAGTAAATATAAATAAAATATACACCGTGACACTTGAAACCGACCCTGCCAATGTTGCGAAAACAACCTACTCTTCATTCGATTGCGATCCCCCCCAACCCCCTTGCTCTTCCCTAGTTCAAGATACGAAATGACCTTGTATGATTTGGAACCTGGCCATGAATTATTTCATTGGTCTCCGAAACATTCACCCCGTAAGAGTCAAACCACTCGTCGTAAATCGCCTTGCGGTTGAGAGTCTGAACACCCCACGCTGTCATGCTTGGACTTGGCTGTCCGCTCGCAAACTCTTGACATTGCCTCGAGGGAGGATTAAATCCAAGAGCAGCCAGAGAAGTATGGCGCTGTCTGGGAGGAGGCCCAGAGAGAAAAAAAAAAAAACAGATTGATAAGGGAAAGCCTTTGCTGCTTAAACAAACCAAAAAAAAAAAAAGATGAGCGAATGCAGAAGATATGATTTGTGCTGTTTCCATTGTAATAGTTACATAATGGAGAGGGATAACAAAGGTGTTTGTACAGTGATGCTATTTATGTTAGCATCTGCTCGGTAAAATTAATGGTGCGTATAATTGATATTTTATTACTTCTCGTACTGCATACTGGTAATATTGTGTGCTGAGCAGCCTGACACTTTATCGCATAAAGTTCCAGTGCTACGGTTATGACACTTTTTTTAAACCATCAAGTGCACCCTTCTGTTATGACATCACAAAAACACAACAACCGACAAAGCATATGGACTTGTTTCGAGATTCCCCCTTGATCGTCCGATGACAACAGGTGCATGTGGGGACCTGCGCAAACGTGGGAGTAACGCAGTCAGTTGCAAAGTCTCTTTTACCGTTTCTAGATTTGCTGTATGTCTCACATGACATTCTGTATCGTGGCTGCCCAAGGGTCACGTTTTCACGCAGGCTCAAGAGTCCCAAAGTGCCATTTCCAATATCCTTGCAGAATGTCTGAGATCATGTTTGGCAACCGCTGATGCGTGACCTTTCTCTATTTTTCAGCATTTTGTTTCGGTCTTGGCAAGCTGGCCACAGGGGGGCGGGGGGCGGCATTCTTCCGTTTCATAATGAACGAAGAAGGCATCTCGAGAGAGAAAGAGAGAGTGGTGCAGATTGGTCGACGGGAGCTTATGTTGTGGCAGGAAGCAATTTCGAAGGCATTTCATGTTTAAAAAAAAAAAAGGGATGTCCATGGCTCTTCAAGAAAATGTCGCCCGCGAGACGACAGAAGCAAGCGCCTCGTGTTTATTTATTTATTTTTTTTGTGGGGTTGTGCCAGCAGCCTTTCGTTAAGGCCTTGACTCGGCTCGTCATTCTGCTTCGCCTGCGTCCTCGGCCTCCTCGCCGACTCAACCATGCATGAGGAACGAAGAGCAGGGGGGACGTGAGGACAAATTACTGGCGCCTTTTGTGTGTGCGCCCGCGCGCGTTGCAAATGAATTTTTGGGAGACAGGTGTGTGTTGAATCAAGGCGTGTTATTGGAGCGGGCTCGTGTCAGGTGTTGATTCGTAAAGACAGGAACATTGGCTCCTGGTGTGTTGACGTGCTCATAACGGACTTGCCAAGTCTCGCGCGTCGGCGAGGACGACAAAAGTTATTCAAGCTTCAACTTTCCCCCTAAATGAAAAAGTCATTTCACTCCATCCTGTTTGCGCTTAATCTCAGTGTCCTAATTTAGCCTGAGCTTAACCTCGAGGTTGAGATAGAAAAGAGGCTGCGATGCATTATTGAGTCACTCGCTTCATTTCGGTTCTTGCAGCACTCGCGGATTAATATTGTAGTAGTCCGATAAGGACAAAACATGGTCGGGGAGATGGGCTATGTTGACTTGCTCAAGATATTTTGCTCACCCTCTGAATGATTTTGCCAAAAGGGCTGTGAGCAAAGTCAACTTGCAAACAAATCATACGCAGGTCAGGCTGAAAACTACTTCAAGGTTCAGCATGTCCTTTTAACCACTATTTAATCTCAAGTGCTTGTGTTTTTTTTTTTTCTGAGCTTGCGGCTATCGAGATTTTCTCAAGTGAGGGAAATATAATGGAGAGTTGTTGTTACAAAGGTCAATATCAAAGACGTATTTATATATTAAGTAACACCTCTGCTTTTAACAAACGGCCTCGAGTAGTGGAAACTTGCCTTTCAGGTTGGGTTTTGTTTCGACCTCACAAATTCCCAACCATGTGCTCGCTATTGTTTTGCGAGATGACGATAATGACTTTTTCATTGATGCATTTTCAACCCTATTTTTGCAGCGAAAGATTGTCTCACTTTAAAACCTACTTGATCGTCTATTTAACTGTGAATCGAGCCATATTTTTTTACCGTGATTATTATACTGTACTCACTCCGGAGAGAGCCATCGGTGTGTTTTATATTTGCGATGTCTTAGCAAGAAGTCAAAAATAGCCTTGAGGTTTTGGATTGTTTAGCATTTTAAAGGCTTTTTGAAGAGCCAAAGCATTCGGGGACTTGTCACCCGGCCAATGAGGTGCTTTTAAAGCAAAGGTGAAAATGCGTCCCTTGGTATACCGCAGCGCTGCTTCATAGACCGTAATGTTGGTGAGAGACGGCCGCGCGAGACCCTCCATCAGTTGTGCTAATACTGTCCTCGGGGCTTCCAGCGCTCAAGTCAAAATGAGGTTAGAAGTGTATTTTAATGTGCAACATGGCTTTGATTGGGCTTGTTTGTTCCGGTAAGAAGCGTGTGAGGCGAGGATAAAGTGAAGGAAACTCTGCATGTCGACACTTTGACGCTGACGTCACGTCGGCGAGCCGTGCGTAAAGGCGTCTGTGTTGGAGGGCACCCAGTCGAGGGAGTGAGACGGAAGAGTCCCCGAGTCCGTTTTCATGTTCACAACAAAAGTGAACACTTGGTGCAGTTTACTTGAGTCGCTCAACTAGAGAAAATAAATCATTCTCTCGGATGCCAGCAATGATCGTTGAGTGAGAGAAGACGAGCTAACGATGGCTAGCAAATCTGGAACGCGACCACTTGATATGATCAAAGCATGCAAGAATATGCTCTGCTCGTTTTATATCGGCCATTTTTTTTCTTTTTCACATGCGACGGGTCATAAGATTAACTTTTGATTTCAGACGTGATGCTTGCCGCTCAACATGAATCCCCCTTGTGTAGGAATACAAATTTCAGAAGACGATGGAATATCACAACGCGTTTCATCGGTCTCGCACACTTTTTCACACAATAATCACAACACTTTAACCGCGGACTTGATGTCTGCTCAGCGATGTGCTGCGAACAAGCGCGTCTCTTTTGTAGGCTAGCTAGCAAGCTAAGCTAGCTTGCTAAAGCATCGTCGACTCGCAGCGGAACGAGTTTATCCGGGCACAAACGATTTCATGAACATTTTACGCCATTAAAGTCGCGATCGACTTGTTGTGTTAACTAAAAGCAACATACCTTTGCTGTCTACTCATCAACAGAAGATTAACACAGCTAGACTTTCACCTTTTTGGCTTGAAAATTCAGGATCACATTCCTGCAATTGCCTTTTGTTTCGACAATCTCATTTTCTTTAGTCTTGCTCTCTCCCGACACACGCTGTCGCCTTATTCATCATTCTTGAAATGCGCGTGAAGCTCAGGGATCGCCTCTCCGGTGCCGTTATCCCTGCAAACCCGAACCAATCACCAACCGATCGTTCTCGGCAAAGGTCATCTCGGGAGAGTAAACACTCATCGGATGAATTTTTGTCAATAAAAGTCGGGGGGGTTGTTTTGTTTCTATGACATGTATCTACTTTTATACAACCTTGGGGGGGAAAAAAGAGTAAACTCACAGTTCTGATCCAATACGTATCGTATTTGGGGGAAAAAAAGCAAACATCCACTCAGCATCGACCCTGGGTGAGAAATAACAATAGCAATGATTATCTTTCCACTGACAAAGCAAAACTCTCCCAAATTAAGACTTACCGCAGAGAGATGAAAATTGTCCGAACGTATCTCTCGTGTGCGCTTCCTCACGGGGCCCTTGGTTTTCCACATTGGCGCGGCGCCGGTGGGGACCGGTTAGCACATACACTCGTCCCTGCAGATGTCAGCGGCATCGCCCTCGTGTCGCATCTTGGTTTTCATCTTCTCACTCTCCTTCCTCTGTGCGCAATTCTCCGACCCCGTGTCGAATTCAAGCTAATGGCTTGTGTACTCTCGCCAGTGAGCCGTCAAATTCTCCACTCTGAATGCCTCTGCCTTCCCGCTCCTCTCCTTATTTCTTGCCAATTGTTTTCAATGCCAGGCCAAGGTTCAGCATGTCCTTTTAACCACTATTTAATCTCAAGTGCTTGTGTTTTTTATTTTTTTCTGAGCTTGCGGCTATCGAGATTTTCTCAAGTGAGGGAAATATAATGGAGAGTTGTTGTTACAAAGGTCAATATCAAAGACGTATTTATATATTAAGTAACACCTCTGCTTTTAACAAACGGCCTCGAGTAGTGGAAACTTGCCTTTGAGGTTGGGTTTTGTTTCGACCTCACAAATTCCCAACCATGTGCTCGCTATTGTTTTGCGAGATGACGATAATGACTTTTTCATTGATGCATTTTCAACCCTATTTTTGCAGCGCAAGATTGTCTCACTTTAAAACCTACTTGATCGTCTATTTAACTGTGAATCGAGCCATATTTTTTACCGTGATTATTATACTGTACTCACTCCGGAGAGAGCCATCGGTGTGTTTTATATTTGCGATGTCTTAGCAAGAAGTCAAAAATAGCCTTGAGGTTTTGGATTGTTTAGCATTTTAAAGGCTTTTTGAAGAGCCAAAACATTCGGGGGACTTGTCACCCGGCCAATGAGGTGCTTTTAAAGCAAAGGTGAAAATGCGTCCCTTGGTATACCGCAGCGCTGCTTCATAGACCGTAATGTTGGTGAGAGACGGCCGCGCGAGACCCTCCATCAGTTGTGCTAATACTGTCCTCAGGGCTTCCAGCGCTCAAGTCAAAATGAGGTTAGAAGTGTATTTTAATGTGCAACATGGCTTTGATTGGGCTTGTTTGTTCCGGTAAGAAGCGTGTGAGGCGAGGATAAAGTGAAGGAAACTCTGCATGTCGACACTTTGACGCTGACGTCACGTCGGCGAGCCGTGCGTAAAGGCGTCTGTGTTGGAGGGCACCCAGTCGAGGGAGTGAGACGGAAGAGTCCCCGAGTCCGTTTTCATGTTCACAACAAAAGTGAACACTGGGTGCAGTTTACTTGAGTCGCTCAACTAGAGAAAATAAATCATTCTCTCGGATGCCAGCAGTGATCGTTGAGTGAGAGAAGACGAGCTAGCGATGGCTAGCAAATCTGGAACGCGACCACTTGATATGATCAAAACATGCAAGAATATGCTCTGCTCGTTTTATGTCGGCCATTTTTTTTTCTTTTTCACATGCGACGGGTCATAAGATTAACTTTTGATTTCAATTCAAGGCAGACGCGATGCTTGCCGCTCAACATGAATCCCCTTTGTGTAGGAATACAAATTTCAGAAGCCGATGGAATATCACAACGCGTTTCATCGGTCTCGCACACTTTTTCACACAATAATCACAACACTTTAACAGCGGACTTGATGTCTGCTCAGCGATGTGCTGCGAACAAGCGCGTCTCTTTTGTAGGCTAGCTAGCAAGCTAAGCTAGCTTGCTAAAGCATCGTCGACTCACAGCGGAACGAGTTTATCCGGGCACAAACGATTTCATGAACATTTTACGCCATTAAAGTCGCGATCGACTTGTTGTGTTAACTAAAAGCAACATACCTTTGCTGTCTACTCATCAACAGAAGATTAACACAGCTAGACTTTCACCTTTTTTGGCTTGAAAAATTCAGGATCACATTCCTGCAATTGCCTTTTGTTTCGACAATCTCATTTTCTTTAGTCTTGCTCTCTCCCGACACACACTGTCGCCTTATTCATCATTCTTGAAATGCGCGTGAAGCTCAGGGATCGCCTCTCCGGTGCCGTTATCCCTGCAAACCCGAACCAATCACCAACCGATCGTTCTCGGCAAAGGTCATCTCGGGAGAGTAAACACTCATCGGATGAATTTTTGTCAATAAAAGTCGGGGGGGTTGTTTTGTTTCTATGAGATGTATCTACTTTTATACAACCTCGGGGGGGAAAAAAGAGTAAACTCACAGTTCTGATCCAATACGTATCGTATTTGGGGGAAAAAAAGCAAACATCCACTCAGCATCGACCCTGGGTGAGAAATAACAATAGCAATGATTATCTTTCCACTGACAAAGCAAAACTCTCCCAAATTAAGACTTACCGCAGAGAGATGAAAATTGTCCGAACGTATCTCTCGTGTGCGCTTCCCTCACGGGGCCCTTGGTTTTCCACATTGGCGCGGCGCCGGTGGGGGACCGGTTAGCACATACACTCGTCCCTGCAGATGTCAGCGGCATCGCCCTCGTGTCGCATCTTGGTTTTCATCTTCTCACTCTCCTTCCTCTGTGCGCAATTCTCCGACCCCGTGTCGAATTCAAGCTAATGGCTTGTGTACTCTCGCCAGTGAGCCGTCAAATTCTCCACTCTGAATGCCTCTGCCTTCCCGCTCCTCTCCTTATTTCTTGCCAATTGTTTTCAATGCCAGGCAAGCCATTTGTTTAAGGATTCCTTTTCAGCCACGCTCACCTCTGTTGCTCTGTCGCATTCTTTGACTTTGCAACACTCTCGCTGTTGCACTGACTCACGTTCTGCTCCACGCACAGACCAATACACGCATGGCACAATACGTAGTGGCTTTTATTTCCCCATGCTGTCTGCAGAACATTCGGCTTCACTTGCTACAGCAATGTACTGGGGCAAGGCACCTGCTGTGTTGAGCTGATATGAGGGAAGAGAGAGTGGGACAGATGTGTGTGCGTGCGTGCACACACACACGCACACACACACAATTTACTGGCATTCCAAATGCCTAGATATGGCTGAGAAATGTAATCATCCTGTGTCTGTAAATGCAGAAATGGCTCCTAACCAGATAACCTGCTCACAGTTGCCAGTCTGTATCGTTTAACCGCCTGCCCAGATTTGTGCCCATTATGGAAAAAACGTATTGTCTCATTGTGTGAAGGGAAACCCGTTCAGGTTGTATCGTTTTGAAGGACACCTTCTGCGTGTGCGTGTCTTTGTATATTTGGCCTTTGAAGTATGTTTTCAAGTACTGTATTTACCGCACTATAATGCACACCTCAAAGGATTCAATTTCCTCAAAAGCCGATAGTGCGCCTTAATTGATCAATATTCTGATTTCTTGACGTAGTATTTTAAATATTCTGTTAAGAGCTTTTATACAACTGCAGCAGTTCTAAAAGCTCTATATAAAAAAAAAAAGCTGTATTATATTGTATTGTATTCTCTATAGTGGGTCTCCATCTAGTGGAGGAATAACGCAACTGCAGCCACTATTGTAACTTCTATTCCATGTGCCTCATAATGCCGTGTGCCCTATATATGAAAAAGTTTAAATTAGGCCATTCATTGAAGGCCTTGTACTGCGGAGCGGCAAATAGGGTCTATACTTTGATGTGGGAAAACAACATGCCACCTTTTAATGTGTTTTCCAATACAACAAGCTCATCAGCGCGGCTTGCCTTCCCCTATTTTACAGGAAGCGATAAGAGGACTGAATAATTGAACACCTGATTTCGTTCCATATGTTGATCCAAAGCAACTTTGGGGATTTATGATATATGTTTATCCAGAAACTGCATTCTCAACTGGCAATGGGAGATTTTTTTTTTTCTTGTGACAGGATTTATTGAAATGACCGTGGGGAAGTATTAGAAAGATCTTTCGGTATGATGCAGTGCTGCTTAACACCACTGGAAGCAACTACAATAACATGCAGATCAAAATAGACGTTATTAGAAAGAAAGTTTATGGGTCCTTGCAGGCAATTTGAAAGTGTTAGTTGTGTATGTCCTGACAAACATGACATCCTGGTTCAATACAAATCAACTCGAACCATCGGAAATGAAATGTGTTGACGGCCGTCGGAATGCGAAATCAACCAACTTGTGAATATGCTGTCCAGTGATTGTTATATGAGCTGCTCTGTCATTTCCAACCTTTCAAAAGCTGCATGTCTGGTGCAGCCTGATCCACACAGCCACAGGGCGACAGCTGCCACCTCCCAAAAAACGCCTTGCCACTCTAGCTGCCAACTCGATTTGAACAATGTCGCTGGAAAATGTATCAACGCCAAGTCAAGCCCGGTCGAAGATGCAGAAAATACACCCGAGTGCATTTGAATTTCGTAAACAAAGACCCTCCTAGCAGAATTCATTCAGCCGCCTCCAGCTGTCTCTTTCTTGGTGTCTGTGCAGCAGCCTTCGCTCCTGACTTAGTAATACGCCGTATTTATGGACATTTTCGGGGGTGTATTAATTTAAGAACGTTCATGATTGTGTTAGGAGTTTGAAATTAGTCTTGCACCACCAATACTGAACCTGTGGCTGACATTGTGTCATTACTAAGTGGGAATCCAATGCGGAGGTGCAAATCGTTCCAATAATCCATTTTTGCTGAAAGTTAATGGGTGATTTTGCTGAGACAAGCACGGGTGACAGGTGAAGCATATTAAATGGCTCGATGGCCAAGAGGATGATGGTTCACTTGTTATTCTGCTTGCGTGTGTGTGTGTGTGTGTGTGTGTGTGTGTGTGTGTGTGTGTGTGTGTGTGTGTGTGTGTGTGTGTGTGTGTGTGTGTGTGTGTGTGCGTGTGTGCGTGTGTGCGTGTGTGCGTGTGTGCGTGTGTGCGTGTGTGCGTGTGTGCGTGCGTGCGTGCGTGCGTGCGTGCGTGCGTGCGTGCGTGCGTGCGTGCGTGCGTGCGTGCGTGCGTGCGTGCGTGCGTGTGCGTGCGTGCGCGCGCTCCCTTGACCCACAGGCATGTTGTAAAGTGTTGAGATGAGAACAGTACGACCCAAAGAGTCTTTTGTCACCATTAAGTGTGGGTCATTCTATGAAGCAGAGAAGTGAAGGGGTGGGGGCTGCTCCAAGATTTACCCAAAATGCATGCCATTGAACGCGGCACCGTGGTCCAAATTGGACTGAGCTTTTCATTTTAATATTGGGACCTGGCTAGAAACCTCAAGTTCCCTACCTACAAAAATAAAATGAAACAATATATACATATGTGTATATATATTGTTTACCCCCCTGTGCAAAAGGCTCTCTTGCATAACAAATGAAGTGTAATAACTCATTTTGTGCACGCACACACCCCCCCACACACACACGCAAACCGCAGTCCGGCAAAAAGCCTCAATGCATACGCATCTCCTCGAGTCATGCATGACTCATCTCGTTCTCGTGGCACATGCGATGCAAAGCTGTTGACTTGGTGCGACCTTACTTTTTCAATTATTCATATTTAAATGCATGCACACACACACACGCGCCCACCCATAGATGAGAAAAGCTGCACGTGGACATTCGCTGCAAAATCGGTTCATCGCACCCTGAGCTCGCTGTTGCTTTTGAATTGTAACTCATTCACTTTCCCAACAGTTTTGACCTATTGCCAAAAAAAAGTGTTTAACTTCAAATCTCCCCCCTTTAAAAAAGAAACTAGACAGAATGATTGGAAACAAAACGTTTCTGAAATACAACACACACCCTAATACACACATACTGTCGCTATAAAAATGGCATTTTTGTACGCTCTAAATTTTAGGCAGACTATACATTTGTGTATCTCCACTCTGTTACAATTAGGTGCGAGTCTTTATTGGGATTGCAGTTTAAACTGCTTATTTTGCCGCAACCTGTGGAAGCACTTTTCAGTGGGGTAGGAAAAAAAAAAAAAAAAAGAAATGAAACACACCCAGCTCCTAAATTGGTTCATGCACCATTGCCCTCCATTTTATTATTGTGATGATTAGAATAGCTTTCCTCCCCAAGGGCTGCCGGCATAAAATTGAAGCTCTTTGGTTACCTGAATGCGCAGCAGGGCGACAAAAAGAAATCACAATACAAAGTGGAAGATTTGGTCAAAAGGGAAAACGGTGTGTTTCGCTCCATTTGGAAGGCCCCAAAACGGAAAAAAAATAGGACGGAAAAGAAGAGTCTCTGATAAGAATCTGGATTGACGCAGAACGGCAGGCATCTAAATTGCTCGTGGCAGGACGGGAAGCTCGACGTAAAGCAGAGGTGACGATGAGATGAAGACGTTACGCTAGCAGGTGAGCGATCTCACAAAATGATTTAGGACAAGGGCTTGCTGAATCACCAAGCAAAGAGTCCGTCCCTGTCGTCTCTTCTGTTCATTTCTTGCTGGTGTCGCACTGCTTAGGTTTCCTGCAAACATGACCCGAACAGACCTGCGCTCGCGTGCTGGGATCAGTTTGTTGTGTCCTGTATGCCATGATATATATTTTTATTTTTTTGACAACTCACTCACTCCCAAAGACGTTTTTAAACGTCTTTTCAGACTTGGTCCAGAATTGGCTGGTATTGAATGAATTTTTAAAAATGTCATCGTTGTTCATGAATTGATAGAGTGCTGTATCCCGGTGTACAACCCCGTTCCATCCTTAACCGCAGCCTTGCCAGTACATGGTTCGAGAGGATTAGCATCATGGTCATCTTGCTCAACTGTGTGACACTCGGAATGTACCAGCCCTGCGAGAACATCGACTGCACTTCGGACCGCTGCCAGATCCTCCAGGTAAGGTTGGCCGTCTACTTCCCCGGCTTTGGGTTACAACGCGGGGGGGGGGATTACAATCAAATGATCACAAAATGAAACTGGGACAGAGGGATGGACTTCATGGAAGGCAATTTGTTAGCAGCTGTCAATGAGGATGTTATTTGGGGCCTTTATTTTGGTGAGTGGATTTTCTCGCATCAACTTCAATCTTCAATTGATCGCCAGGCAAACCTCCAAAACTGCCTTGGCCCTTGACTCTGAATGTTTCCTTCCACGTTGTATTCTGGAGGATATGAATTTAGCATCATTCACCGATCCATTTCTGCTCCGGTCATATGTCTTCCTGCCGTCTTCCTCTGTGTATTCCAACATCCCCCACAACAGCTCCTTTGCCTTTCTCTGGCCTTTGTTTCTCTAACAAGCCGATTGTTTCCTGAGGTAGTCTGGGTGCCTTTCTTAAAAGCAATGGCAGAGATTTCGCTGACAATGCTCTTATAGTTCCAAATAAGTGCGGCCCTTGCCAGCTACTTTGGTGAAACATGGTCTCGACTTTCAAAGTAAAGGTGTAAAGTCAATAAATCATGAGTTGAGGGAAACTTTTTTTCAAATAGTAGTGCAGATAAATAATTTGCATAACTTGCATTCCTGTGCATCAGTACCGATGCATGCCCAATAAATAAATAAATAAACATTTCTGAACGTTAATATGAATTTGCTCCCCCTTGTAAAACTGTACCCATGATACATTCATATGATAGCCATTCAACGTTTAATATAGACAATAACTGCGATAAAATCGTGAGGGAGTGTGCATGAGACAAGGAAAAAGCAATTCTATTTCGATGAGGATAAGGACGCCGATAGCGGGACGTATTTTTACATCTGGTCGTCATCCTCCATAAACCAGGAAGTAGCCTGTCGTCGAACAAAACAGATGGACAAATAAAAACAAATACCACACTCAATGAATTTTCACTTTTATTAACAGCTCAGCTTTGGTGGAGATCCGCGCGCGCTACTTTTTACAAATCACCTGACCCGTCCGCGGTGAAACAGCATGTGAAACAGCACGCCGCTATCTTAACGGCGGTGAGCAATTGACAAAAAACAACAAAAACAAACCCTTAGTCCCTTTCTGCTCTGATTTGTATCGGAGTGTGAAATGACTCCTTTGGCTCATCTCGACTGTCACTCATTTGCCGCATGCGATAAGATACGCCATACATCTTCGTGTTTCAACATCAAAAATCTCAGTGACCTACTTACTGCATCATCTCCTTCCCGTTCCCAAATAGCAGCATATGAGGTAGCTTCCACAGCGAGCTCCCCTTTCACATCATGAAAGGGCCCTTGACACGCGACACCCTCGCTCGCTTTACAAATCGTGTTGATGATTAAACCTGATAGGGCCGACACTGAAAAAAAAAAAAAAAAACCTGGCGCTGGTGACAAATCGCGACGGTGAATTCACTGCCTCTTTCGCTCGGAGCCGAGCGCGATGTGAGATTACACGTGAGGGGTGGCAGGCTGCATTATTTATCAAAACATCATTTAAACAGCTGATGAGACTCATCTTCTCTCTTCTCCCCCTCCATTCGAAATCTGGAACCTCTGCTGATGTCTGACTTGTTGGCGCCATACCGTGAGCGCACCATTTGCGCACCGGTACAAAATAGCCACTCATAAAACTATTTATTATACCCCTAAACAATTCTGTGCGGTCCAATACAATAGCTTGATCAAACTTCTGCCTTTATTAGAAAATAATTCAATTCAACACAATTTTTATTTATGTATTTATTTATTTGTGTATTTATTTATTTGTTTATTTATTTATTTATTTATTTATTTATTACTGCAATTGTGGAATTGCAGCGGATCATACGGATGTTTCTCCTATTTTGTCCCTTTCGTGTTGGTATTGTAAATAAGGTGAATAAGCAAATCAGCAAAAGCTTGTTTGACCATTAAAAGGAGAACCCGTTTATTGTTCTCAGGGACGGACTATGGTATCCTAGAACCGTTGAACCGAATTGGGTTTATAAGTGTGACGCGTTGAAGTTGATGACGCCGAAATATATTTTGACGACTGCCCCCGTTCTAAAACCGTCAACAAACTTTTACAGGCGTCTGCTGAAGAGGAAGGACACCTCGTTGCCAGATTGACCGCTGGCCAGTATCAACTCTGTCAGCCTCCTGGCTTGTTTTGTAGCTTTATGACCCTCTGACAGTTTTTGCTCCTGCCACCGGACCGGGCACCAACAACGGCGACTGTCTGATGAAACTTGAAATGGTATTTGATTCCAAAAGTGAGCCGGCGACTTGAAATTGGCAACGTCGGGTTTTGAGAGATGTAGTAAGATCTCGGATCAATACTAATACCAATGAAAGTAATGAGGCTTCAAACACGCGAGACGCGTAAAAGCCATCTAGCGTCTTGTTCCGACTTATACAGAATTAGAGAATTAAATAAGACCTAAAAATGCGGTGCCGTGAGCAAAACTAAACACACTCCGATTCCTCATCATTTCCCTTCTCTCGTGGCTTAAGGCCGCCCGCGCTCGTCTCGAGAACGTTTCCGAGGACTGAGGGAAGTTCTCTCCACACGTGAAGGATATAATTACTGGATGCGTCCACCTTGCTCTCATCTGTGGTGTGTTTCCCCCGCTATGGGCTACGCTTGACGCTTTTGTTTGTCATTTATCTTCTGCCTGAAACCTCCCAACGGTAATAATTGGAAAGTATTTGTGGAAAATTGTCCCCCCCCCCATTGCAGCGTGTGTATTTGTTGAGCCCACAAACTCAATTCTTGGGGCATCCGCCGCTGCTCCAAGCTACGTTCACTCCGTCTGTCCCATATATTCCCTAATTTTGAGCGGCTAAATGATGATAGAAGCAGCCTACAATTGGGGGGGAAAAACCCGCTATAACTGGCAACGGCTGAGTGCTAATGTCACCCGGGGATTGTGCTTACTCAAGCAAACTTTACCGCCGGCGTAGGATGCGAACCTGGCGAGGCACTTACATTCCGCCGGCACGCCGGTCTGTAATTTCCGCAATTAATTTGACCAAACGTCAAGATGATAACGTTTGCAAGGGAAAAACAACGTTGTAATGAAGCTTGTTTGTCAAATGGCGGCGGGTTTTCGCAATACAAAAAGTTCACGCCGCCGTGTTACTTTACGCAAAGATCTCGTCGGTGAGCGAGGACATTTTCTCATTTTCGGTCGCGGTATCAACGTCCGAAAACAACCTTCTCAAGGATGTACCGCTACCAATCAAAAACGGATAAGATATTCATCAAAGGCTGGATCTGAGTGCGTGGATGCCACACAGCCTGGGAATTGAATAAAGAAAGCCCCCCCCCCCTGTCATCATCAAAAAAGCCAAACACTCGGCATATCCGCCAGCCTGCCGGCTATGACTGACTCAAATAAAGAAATTCCCTTGAATGACTCAGGGTATTAGTAAGGCTGGAAATAGTCGTACAGCCTGAAGCCCCACCAAAATATATATTTTTTTATCCCCTCCAAAAAAATAACAATAGCAGGCTTACTTTGTGATTTACAGTATTACAATGAAACGTGGGAATGAATTCTCACACCCTATTCCTTACTTCCTCGTTTTTCACAAAGCCTTTGACCTTTTCCCCCTTGATGTACTCTTGTCGAGGTTCACGTTTTTAAAAGTTTCAATCACATCTTGTCATTTTGTGCTCTGGCGTTGAGCGGTTTTGGCAATCGGCGGCATTTTAAAGACAGTCGGATGGAAATAACGAAACCACCCAAAAAAATTAAATCCCCTGTGATGTGCGGTGTGAACTTGTCTTTAAAGTGGTAAAATTGCCCTATTCAAGTCGAAAATTGGTCACGGATTGTTGTGAGACCTTTGACTTGAAGTCTCAGCGCTGAATTAAAACGCATCCTGACCTAGAAAATGTGCTGCAAAGAAATAACGAAAAGAATTGTTGCGTATTCACTTCTCGACACATCCTCAACTCTCTTTTTTTTATCTCACAGGCCTTTGACGCCTTCATCTACATCTTTTTTGCACTGGAGATGGTGGTGAAGATGGTGGCCCTTGGAATCTTTGGTCGTCACTGTTACCTGGGAGATACTTGGAACAGGCTGGACTTCTTCATTGTCATGGCAGGGTAAGCTGCACCATGCACGTTCCCCTCTTAATATGGCTGAAAATATCCCAAGACATTTTGAACGACATTAATGGAATTTTTCACAGTGCCCCCGCACCCCACCCTCCCACCAGTCAACAGTAGTGAATATCATACTGTGTATTGCAAGCAAATGCACCGCACGCTTTTGTGGGATCAGCAGTTCCACTTTAACAGAGGGCATGTAATCTTGTTTCTTTCATAAACCTTTTTTTTTCCCCAAAAATAATGCAACCAAAATACACTTTTAAACCTGTCGTTTTGGAAATAGCTTGTCAATATGGATTTGGGCCCTTTCCAGTGGAAAACAAAAATGCCTATGGGCGTGTATGATGGATCACCTTTGAACACGGCTGTAAATGTGTCCAAGTGGCATCCGTTAGCTTATGTTAGCGTGATGGATATGTCGTATGTGGCAAGGTGACGGGACGTTCGTCTTCATTTAAATGGAAACAATTTATTGTCATTCGATTCCTAATTGCCCGTTTTTGGGAGTGTCTGTAGGTAGACAAAACGGCTCAGGTTATATTTGGCTTAGTTGACAATGCATGTGTGTCTTACTTTGAGGGGAGTTTGTGCTTTTGGACAACTGCCACTGCCTTAATTTCACTTCCGCGCGTCTTTTAGATTAGCATCTGGGCTAATTACTGCGGGCAGTACCGATGATCAAATCTCGTTCTGCTCTTAGCTCTTTTTCTCGAGATTACCACCTCACGCTCAACCGTAATCTTTTCTTATCTTTCATCTTATACGCCATATACATCAAATGTGTCTTACACCCAAGCTAAATCCGAGGCTAGCCTAGTGCTAGCTTGTTCATTCCAACGTATGACCATGTATGTACAACATGTAGGATTTTGGCGCACCAAAGAAGCGTTCTGGACGTTTTTTTCCCCTTCTTCTTCACATACATGATATTCAAAGCTGGAACCAGAAATGTTTATATCTTAGTGTATTTACTGTAAAACTGTCAAATCCAAGTATGTTTAACGGAAATGATGGGGCGGAAAAGTGCTTTGTTCGCAAAGGAAGATCAACTTGAATGCTAACGGCGAAGCGAGCACGTTGCTAATTTGACAGTTAAGTCCCTGAAGCGTTGACATTTTGCTTCTTAAGGCTTCTTCCTCGCTGTCAAAGTTGCGTCTCCTCCCGCGCTCTTCCCCACTGTCGGTTTCTCCTGACGCCTTTTCCATACCGTTATGAACATATACATACACAACGTTAAAAAAAGCGTGCGGTACCTCCGCAGGAGGTTTGAGGCTAGCCACTAATTACTTTCTTAAACGCTGATTGACGCGTACGGCACAGACAGGTCTCTAATGTGCACACTTTAGACACACGCAAGGACAGTAGAGTGCTACACTCTGAGGCACAGCTGCAATATTTAATTCATCCAATTGTACCGCGGATATAATGGGATCATTAATCTGGCGACTCTGAATCGTTTTGTCGGTGTTCTCGTATTTGCGTCACGAGCACGATCCACCTGCCGTCCAGCCAATCTTATAAGCCCTCAAGTTCAATGCAAGAAGGCAAGTTTGTTGAGTTTTTGACGTTGTCGCCCTTATTCAGGATCTCGGCTACACACGTTCAATTAGTTGAGCACAGATATGATCGGAATCGGAGCTAGGTGGAAAAGGTTGGCCTCAAAACAACACACGAGCCTGAGTCAAAGCCAAGTATGAATCAACTTAACTACCGCCTCCCATATCGTAATGCCTTGAAATATTCCCTGAAAGTTTGAAGAAAATCAGTTGAGAACTGCGCCCGGTGGAGCAGCACCAGCTCAAATGTTTCGTGGTCCCCTCGCTCGCTGGCGGATGCAATTAGTAGCTTGAGCTGTTGCCTGTCAGCTGCGGGCTACAACTGTTCAACCTTTGTTGCGACTGTTCCGACTCAAGTGTGAGCTGCTGTCAAGTTGATGAGTCGATGCTGTCGTGAAAATCAGACAGGTTGCTTGCTGTGTGTTCCGAAAATAGTGTCGGAGTGGTGTCATGCTGCCTCAACACCGTTGCTGCCACCCCCGGGCGGAGCGATGTTGTGGACAAACACGCTTAAGGCCCGCCACGTGCGGACTTACATGGCTGAACCCAAGTGGCATGTCGCACTGGTTCACCTCCCAGTTCTGATGAGTGGCCGAGCCGCAGTCAGTAGTTTTGCTGCAAGTTCTGGGTCGCCAGTGTATTGTGGCAATCCACTTTCTTCTTTCCAATCATGTCAGTGTTTTTGGTGCATTTAAAAATTATACACTACACTCTGCGGAGCCTTAAAGTCAGAGTTTCTTGACAATATCTGATTCATTTCACATTTGTGGAATAGGAGTTAAGCAGCAAAACGCGTCCGTCTCGCATTTTTGTCCGTCTCAGCGGGCAGCCATTTTGCTACTTTCTATCAGCTGAAAATGACATCACAGTTGCTCAGGGCTCAGTTCACGACCGAGCACGGCTCACCTGTTTTCAGAAGCTAAGCCATGATTGGTCATTAATGGAGCCCTGAACAACTCTGAGGTCATTTTTCAGTCGACAGAAAGTGGGGAAAATGGCCGCCCAGTGACATGGACAAAAATGGGTGGATTTTGCTGCTTAACTTAGATTCCACATGTACAATATTTGTCATTCACAATGGTTGAAATGTAGTTCTCGTGGGGGGAAACATCATCCTGAAATCAGCTCCTGGTTTCTAAGAGTCCTTTATTTCCTTGGTTAAAAAAAAATGGTGTCCATTAATAACACACACACACACATAAAAAAAAAAAATAATAAAAACACATCCAGCATTCTCCTGTGTAAAGTGGTTTGGCTTTGGGGGCACAAACAGCTTAGCCATGCTGAGGAAACTTGGTAACAGATGCCAGCCTTTAAGTGAGCCACAGCATCCTGCAGGCAACATTTGGAATATGAAGCCCCCCCCCCCCTCCTGCTCTCATTCTCCTCCTCACCTCTCTTTCATGTAATTCCCTTCCCCTGCCTCTGAACTGCTTCTCCAATTCAACACTAGTGGGACAGGTGAGATTAGATCAAAAGAATGACCACTGATGCTAAAACCCCGACCAGGGATCTTTGGCCCACCTGGGCCCGCCCGCCTGTCCGCCTGCGCGTGTCTGTTTGGCATATTTTGACAACAGGAAGATTAAAGTGTTCGTCATTCTCTCTCATTCTTGATCTACAGCATGGTGGAATACTCTCTGGACCTGCAGAACATCAACCTGTCAGCCATTAGGACGGTGCGAGTCCTTCGTCCCCTGAAAGCCATCAACAGAGTGCCAAGTGAGGGCATTTTTTTTTTTCTATCTTTTTTTTTTTTTTTTTAACAAGTAACCCTGTGTGTTTCTTGGCACTCGAGAATGTGTCTTCATAAAAGAGGGATTATATGCATTATATCTGTGCCGCCATGCCACCTGTCCTCCACGGGGATCATTCAACATTCATGCTATCCTGAATCACAAAAATGGTAGCCCTGAGTCGCAGGTTCATCAAGTCAGTTAATCCTCTTTCATTGATCATGCAACGAGTGCTCAACTTTAATCGAAAACCTTGAGACAGACAGACCTGCTGATGATACATTATTGCAATTTGGCGAAACGCGTGGCGGGGGTTACGATCAAATGCACGTCGAGGATCAAACTTGTACTTTTAACAGAAGTCCAGAAAAGGTCATCTTTTTCATTTGAATTCAGTTAAAACTAGGTGAAGTTAGTTGAGTTATCCATTCTAATCCCGAACGATGCATAGATTACGTTTCATCGCACTGCATGCGCTTGCTGTTTGTTACAAGTGACCCCCCGCGTGTCATTACTTTGCGCTAACCCGATTCCGTCCTCCATCCGTGACCCTATTTGAGGTGTGGAGGGCTTTCAGACTATTTGTTGCTCATTTTGTTGGATCGCCGCTTTGCCCACAGACAACCAGAGTGCGTGTGCGCCACCTCTCACCCCTCGCGCACCTCAATTTGGAACACCCTGACAAATTGTCCGATAGCAGTCCCCCCTTGTGGTGCGCTCTCGACCGAAACCGAGTGCGTTGGGTTTCTTTCGTGAATCATTGAGCTTTGAGCGAACGGGAAGCATAGGTGCAAATGGGTCAAGGGGTGCCGCAACCTGGGATGGTCACTGCGGAGGGAAATAACAACTTGAAAGAACAGAAAATGCCAGTGACGTTTCTTGACGCTATTGCCAACGTGTTCCTTCAAATTTTTTTCGTGTTATGGTTTCCCCTTTTCTTGATTTCTTTCTTGTGTCGCTTCTCCGTGCTCCTTCAGGCCATGCCTCATTCTTGTTCACCGTCTCTCAATATCACCCTCTCCACACCCAATTAGGACTAATGGAACTCCGGTCTAATGACAAGGCCCCGTGGGAACAAACACATTTAGACTCGCCTCTAGCACACACACACACACACACACACACACACACACACACACACACACACACAGACTCACACACACCAGCAAGGCTTGTGCTCTGCATGATGCGAAAATTAGCAAAGACAATGTGTGACACTTTCAAGCTAATACATTGTTGTCATGCCAAATGTCATTTACAAGATGTCTGATGAAATCGGTAAGCACTGCCTTCCTGTCTTTCACAACTGCTAATGCGGCATTCCCAAATGTGACAACATCTGGGGTGGATAATATATTAGCCACGACAGATTGGTTGCGATCAATATGAATATATATATATTTTTTTAAATGAGCTCTCGGCTCGCTTATTTTTACACTTGCATTCGGTAACTGCGCTACAGATGTCTGCTGGAAATGTCGTCAACCTGTGTCGTCTCATTTCTCAGCTTCTCACCTGTCACTCATCGCTGCCGCGGAATAGATGCCCCGTTGCGCTGCTGACACACGAGCCAACTGTTGAGCTGTTACTCGCTAATCACAGCACGGCCCTGAAAAACACAAACACACATTCATCAAAGGCAGCAGTGACGCCCAAGCTAATGATTGCAAACATGCCGAGTCTTGTTTCGATCACTTAGATGACTCACAAAATACAGGTTATTCTTTTTTGGGGGGGGATTAGCTTTTATACTTAACTGTCAGGGTTGCCGTCCTCACCATTTGTAAAACGTTGGCCAGGTAACACACATGCATGCATGCGTGCCAGGTGCCCGTACGAGCCGGCTTTGATCTCATCAGCCGATTTCACCTCATTCTCCCGTCAGTCCAACCCCGCCGTCGTCAGATCCCACTAATCACACCTCATCGTATCATCACTGCGCGACAACTCGTACGCGGGGGGGGGGGGGGGATGAGGTCATCATTTTGGCAGGGAATATGTTTGTGTCTAATTAAGCTGCCTCACGTCACGAGCAACGCTCGCGTCCTTCTATTTCTCGAAGATAGTCGGCCTGTTGCATGCGCTTCTGAAATCTTCACTTTATCAGAATGCTTCTTACACATTTTCTCAAGGCTGCACGGCAAGCGTTTGTCTGGTGTATACCGCCTGCACTTGAGAAGCCGTTATCTCCCCCCGCCGCTGAACCACCAGAAAATAGAATAATGTAATAAATGAATAACATTTCATTGAATACAAGTAGGTCAGTGCTTGTGATCGTGCTTGCAGCGGCAGCGAAGGCCACCTCTGCGTTTTTGATCATCTTTACATGCAGATGCAATGCGGCTCATCTAGAATAAGTTTATTGTCTGATTTTTACTGTCGTGTGCTTTCTCGTTACCCTTATGTATTTATATTAGAGCTGTCAAACGATTAAAATATTTAATCTAATTAAAAACTCAACTGTCATAATTAACTCAAATTAACTAAAAATTAATCGTGATTACTCACGCATTTTTGTATCGTTTCTGAATTTCCTTTTATATTTTTTGTCCTATTTTCCCCCATTTTAATGCTCTCATCAACATGGAATCAGGAATCAGTTTTCCATGTGCAAAATGCAAATACGTCTGCCGCGTTAATCTCGCGAGAAAATTTTTGATCCCGATAAAATTCATTTAAATTAATGCCAATAAAAACACGCTAAACTGACAGCTCTAATTTATATGTATTTAAATTTGTTTTGCCCTCACCAGTGTTGTATTTCAGTGATTAAAAAAAAAAAAACTTTTTTCTCTAATTTACCCGCAGGTATGCGTATCCTGGTGAACCTGCTGCTGGACACTCTCCCCATGCTGGGCAACGTTCTCCTGCTCTGTTTCTTTGTCTTCTTCATCTTTGGAATCATTGGCGTGCAGCTGTGGGCGGGGCTGCTTCGCAACCGCTGTTACCTGGAGGAGAACTTCACCCTGTAAGCGATTACAGCATTTCAAATTAAATTGAGGAAGGCAGAGCCTTTTTGTCACTTAGAACACACTTCCCGGCCATTTATAAACATAACTCTTACAGTAATATACACATTTAAAAATGATGGCAAAATGACAATAAATTGCCTGTTCCAACTGCTAGCGCCGTAACAACAAATTCCGTAGAACGCACGATCTCATACGTGTGTTCTAACTCGTCTGTACGATAGTAATTGCGCTTTTGTTTCTTGTCCGGGGAACGCTGATGCAGCGGGCGGTAATGACAGTTGTAATAGTTAAACGGAAAGCGGATTTGTATCTGCCAGTGAACAAGGACCTGTCTGCTTCCTCCTCTTAAATTTAAGTGCCGAAATTTACTGAAGTGAAACCTCTTCAGTAACTTAATGAGGTAACTTGAACCAGTGCAATTTTGTCTCGCTTCATTTGGCTCAAGAGGCTTTTTGGTTATTTGTGTTTTGTTAGCTCTATCGCTGTTGTTTGTTTATTTATTTTTTGGGGGGACAAGAATGGTTCGTACACATTTGCTGACCAATGAGGACTTTTTGGTTTTATGAGATACGTTATTAGGGTAGGAGAAGTGTAATTTTCCATGGAATTGAAACCCGCAGGAGAAAGAGGGGGTGCTTGAGTGCTTAATTAGAAAGGTGCGAGCGAGTTAGCACTTGAGCGCCATTATGCTAAGTAAAGAGCTAATGTGGCCTCCCTGAGAGGCAACAATGGAGTGTCACAGTCAAGTGCCGCAATCACTTTGCCATCTGACACCTTCTGTCGCTTCACGGTTTGGTCTCGCACCTTCCAAGCCTGTGCTTCCCTTTTTTCACTCGCTAGTCTTGTTTTAAGTCACGATTGTACCTTTTTTTGGGTCTTCTTCTGGACCTATTTTTATGTTTCATTGAGATCACTGAAAGTACGTCGTTATTTCATGCCTTATTGTGGAGCTTGTCATGTGGATACATTTCGTCAGAGCTCAAAAGAATTCGTTTTGAGCTGAATAAATCTGGATGGAGTCGTTACTATTAGCCATACCTAACTTAACTAAGCATTCTTCTTGAAAATTTCGACAACGACCTTGTTTGACCCCTGTGGATCGTGCAGCTGTACCAAATGAAGTGTACGATGCTGTATGTCCTCATATCATCTTCGGATGATGATTCCTCCTTCTCATTTGACTAAATTTGACAGCTGCTACTCCTTGAACCCTCTCTGCTGCTCACGCTCCACCAGCAGGTGTGTTCTCGGTGTGATGCCAGACATTTGGTCACGGCCACATTGCGCAATACAGACTCACCAGTGCGCGTGCGCTCATTTGAGCTCTCGTACTTTGACAGAGGCTTGTCTCCGTTTTTCTTTTGTTCTTGAATCCCAGTCTCATTAGCACACGCATTGAGGGTGGAGAGCAGAAAGCATGGCGTGTGCCCTTCCGCCCGGCAAGCGTATCACACATGGCGTTGTTGTCACGAGAGCATCATTGATTGGGAAGAACTGAAAGGCCACAGGCTGTCGTTAACGAATGGTTCCGCTACAGTTGTGATGCAACCGGCGCGCTTGAAATTGGCGCATCCCCCCGGCTGCCAATGCAGCAAATGCGTTGCCGCTCGTGTAGGCGTGCAACACCCATGGGCGCCTATTCATAGCGCAGAGAATTGCTGGTGTGTGCGCGCACGCGGTTTGTCTTCGGCGAGCCTCTCTTCCGAGTGCACACAAAATGAGAGAGGGGAGAAAGGAGCAAGGAGACTGGAGAGGAATCAGACCTCAGTCTCCCTCTTTACTTCACAGCCGTGTCTGAATACGCACGCAATCGTAGATAAGCACCAAGGCTTTTTTTTTTTTTTGGTCACCTGCAACGTTGAGGATTTTTATCATCAAGATATGGAATTTGTTTAACCCAAGGCAATAAAAATGCAATGTGCTAAGAAAAATGGTGTGTTGAATTTACCTAATTTAATTTTGTCAAGTGGTTGCACAAAATAATATCAGTAGGATCCGGATACATTTTTTTAAGTACAGAATGTACTTTAAAAAATGCGCCTGGTTCCAGATGATTTCATTTCATGCAACCACCTGACGAAATGAAATTGATGGAATTCGACCCAAACTTTTTTCAGCATACTTTGTGCCTCAATTATTGAATTGGCGTTCCCCTATAAATTTAAGTAGGGACATATTATGGCGGGGGAGCTCATGCCAAACTCGAAATGCATCATTCACTGCCATTTTAGCCACGCTGAGGGATAAGGACCGCGCCAACCTGCAAATAGTCAGAATCCGCGGATGATTTATTGACATTATTATAAATGCTTGAATTTTTCAAACTCAACAGAAAAGATGCATGGCGTAAGGGTATGGCCATAAATCTTGAACGCATCTTTTGTCCTCTGAATCGTCCTCAGGAAAAGGTTGAGGGACCTTCAGCTGTCGGTGATCATGACTCTTGGAAATGACCCCTTCCTCGAAGTCAGCGTCTTGTAGGGCATAAACCGGTGGCAGACGTGGCGTGAAAGATAGCGATTTTAGTGTGCGGCCATTTAAAATGGCACAAGACACGGTGTGGGTAATAGTGTGCTGCTTGGGGTGGTCAGGACAATCAGTCAGATTCATTATTTCGAGTCATAATGCAAGGAGCAGCTAAAGACACTCGCTGCTTAAGAGGTTGTCAATGGAGGAGAATAAGATACTTACTTTTCCGCTGATTTCATGCTCGGGCACACATATAGTATCATATTCACTTTCCACATGACTTTGTTTACATGATTGAACAATCTGTTGTCCGCTGCTAAATTTTGTGCTTGTCATTTAGTTTATTTGCTAAGCAATGAGTTTTGGGGGGTTCTTGTGTTGCATTGCTATTTTGGTAGCAGAACATCGCTCCATAAATCTGACATAAAATATGGATGCTCTGGAAGAACAGTGGAAGAAAATGTAAGAGTTTCCATTACACATTCCCAAGCTTCTTTCGTCGGTAATCTCTTGTCGCTTTTTAGAATCCCTCGCTTGAAAAGGCGATGCAGGATTAGCTCCCTGTTACAACCCCGGTCAAATGAGGTCCTCTGGTACAGTGGAACGTCACCAGTATTGGAACATTTTTTTTTGTTCTTCCTGCCAGAAACGGAGTTCTTATATGATGTTTTTTTGTTTTGTTTTTGTACCCAATAATTGCTGTAAAGGATCCTCTTCAATAAAACACGCCCTGCTTGATTCATTCTGACAGCTAAGCTAATATTCATTCATTCATTCATCTTCCGAACCGCTTGATCCTCACTAGGGTCGCGGGGGGGTGCTGGAGCCTATCCCAGCTGTCTCCGGGCAGTAGGCGGGGGACACCCTGAATCGGCAGCCCGCCAATCACAGGGCACACAGAGACGAACAACCATCCACACCCACACTCATACCTAGGGACAATTTAGAGTGCTCAATCAGCCTACCATGCATGTCTTTGGAATGTGGGAGGAAACCGGAGCACCCGGAGAAAACCCACACAAGCCCGGGGAGAACATGCAAACTCCACACAGGGAGGCCGGAGCTGGAATCGAACCCGGTACCTCTGCACTGTGAAGTCGACGTGCTAACCACTGGACTACCGGGCCGCCCAGCTAAGCTAATAGTTAAATTAATTAGTTTGCCAAGCTGTTCATCCAAAAATGAGTCACATTTCACATCAGAAAATATTTTTAGTGTGTTTAAGAGTCGTGTGAGTGCATCGTTGTGATTAAAAAGTCACAGAGCGCTGTTCGGCTTCAACAAAATGGCAGCGCTACTCAGACTAAGCTAGCATTAGCACTGCAAATGCGCTGATCTTAGCCATAGCTGCTATGATGATTGTATGACTGATGATTGAATTTCTTTTTTGAAATATACAATCGATTGAAAATTGAAAACACTGTGTGAAATTTACCTGTCAAGCAGAACTGTTGCTGAATTCTGCATCGCTTCTACATCCTCAGATCCCTGAGGTGCCTTTTTTTCCATCTTTGTGATAATCTTATGCCCCAGTGTGAGCAAATGAGAGAAGGGCTTTTTTTTCTACCCCAGAGGTAGATATTCCAACATAGTTGCAGCGAAGGCTCCTGAAACTCAAGATGACTGTTCAACCCGAAGATGCATGATTTTTTTTTTTTTAATGCTGATGTACGGCATATTGCTGAGATGGAGGATGATTTCTCTTCAGGCCACTCCTTTTGTCATGTACTGACCCAACACATGATCGCCCACCTGGATTCCACACTTGTCAGCATGCCTTTGCTTTGCTTCGTTAGCTTTTCATCTAGTTTGCAAGTTCACTGCAAGGTCAGGCTGTTTACTTCTTCTCTCTCTTTCTGCCTCTCACACAAATCCACGTTATCAAATTGGTCTTTTATTTAGAGCTATTTCACAAGATATGAAATGACAAAACCTGTGAATTGCTGATTTTAATACCCCAAATTAAAATAAATCTAGAAGCATTTATACTTACCTTATATTCTTGTCTCAGCTCTTCAGGAATGACCCCGCCACCTCCGTACTACCGACCCGAGGAGGATGATGAGCGCCCTTTCATCTGCTCACTGGCATCTGACAACGGCATCATGTCATGTTTCGACGTTCCCGCGAGGCGACAAGGAGGCCAGACATGCTGCCTGGACAAGGAAGACGCGCTCCACAGACAAGCTCTGGGTCTCAATCCTGAGCCCATGGTGAACGGCAGCGGCGCCGGCGACGCCGCGGGCCTGTGCATCAATTGGCACCAGTATTACACCCGCTGCCACACGGGGAGCACCAACCCGCACAAAGGTGCCATCAACTTCGACAACATTGTCTACGCCTGGATTGTCATTTTTCAGGTATTTAATTTTTTTCGAACTTGTTTTCTGTACTTTGCCACTGCTTGAACAGTTATTTTATGATGTGGATCATGTTTACTCCTTTTCCTTATAGGTGATCAC
This sequence comes from Hippocampus mohnikei, assembly GCA_026261675.1. Classification (NCBI taxonomy): domain Eukaryota; kingdom Metazoa; phylum Chordata; class Actinopteri; order Syngnathiformes; family Syngnathidae; genus Hippocampus; species Hippocampus mohnikei. The sequence continues at coordinate 5,365,754 of JAKGUB010000328.1, forward strand.
TCTGGAAGGCTGGGTAGAGATCATGTATTACGTAATGGATGCCCACTCCTTCTACAACTTCATCTACTTCATTTTACTCATCATTGTAAGTAACATATTGGGGTTTTTTTGTTTGTTTTTATTTAAATGCTTTTCTTACCTGCTGATGCCACCATTGTGATGAATGTAACAATCACGACTTATCAGTAAATCGGTCAATTTTAGCAGGTGTCAGTGTGATCATCAACTGATAAATCCGTATTCTGATGTATGTTTATTCAAATTGGCCTTTTTTTACCCCGGTGGGTACTGATTGGGCAAAGATATTTGTTGTACAGTATAGGTGTTTGCTGCTGGGCCTTTCTCGCAGACGATCCATGTTTTTCTTTTGTTGTTGTTGTTTTTGGGGTTATTGAAGCTAGAAATCACTCTGTTGACAGCGCAGTGTGTGCAGCAAACGTGAATCATTTTGTTTGTTTCAAACTCAGCCGTCTTCCACTTCAGGTGAGACGGTATAAGATGCCATTTTGGATACACGTCTGTTTTGAACGCATGTTTCAATACAGAGAGGGGGAAAAAACAGAGTTATATGTAATTGGACAACCAACTCATGTTGAAAATGGGGATCAGGCTTTCAGTATTTGCTTCATGTTCAATACACCACAAACAATGACTTTTACAGCATATCAAAGCAAGATAAGCAGAGCTAAATGATCCATGCATTTGTCTCTTGGGCTTCCTTTCAAGGATTCCCATGCAGATCGACGACCCAAAACAGAAACTTCACCTCCAGTGTATCAAATGCATCATCATTTCTTTTCTGTCTGACACTTGATCTATGAAGTCAAGTGTGCAGCCAAAGTGTCAGCCTTCGCATCACTCTGAAGAGTAAACAGCTGTACGTTATTGAGACCGGCTGACATGGTGGCAATTATTTGGAAGTGTGTGCATGTGTGTAAAAGTTGAGACATAAACGCATGTGACAGCAGCTGCACAAAAGCGTAAAAACAATCAGCTGCAAACAAAGCCTGCCATCTTAATTTGTCTGCGTGTGTGTGTGTGTGGGGTGGGGGGTCGAGCATGCATAATACAGTGATCCTCTGAATGCTGATACTGGCCTGCCCTCTCTAATTATGCAGAAAGCAGTCTATGATCTGATCAAATGCACATCACACGCACGCACATGGCTGGAGGGGAATCAAAGCCCCACACACCTGCAGAACTGTTTGACCTACAGGCCACAGATGTAGCCTGCCACCCGTGCTCAGGGAAACCTTCTCCGACATCTTTGTTTCGTTACAGGTGGAAAGTTACTAGTCTAGTTTAGTACTTTTTTCTTTTAATCTCATCATGATCAACATGAAAATTAAAAAAAAGCCAGGCAGAGGTTGAATTCTTTAAAGTCCATCAACGCTGCATGTAAATATAAGACCCAAAAAATACTAATGATGAAATGCAAATATGTTGTACTTTAAAGTTAAATATAACTGAATAGTATGAAACAAATGTACCGTAGTGGTTTTAAAAATGTCTCATGTCATGCACATGTATTTTGTGTTCCATTCGAAGCAGCTTCTAGTGAGAATCACTGCAATCTGTCAAGTAGAATGCCAGTGAATGTATCAGTATGTTTCCTATAATTCATTGTATAAATATAAAAACAGCAAAGGTACCTGAATTTACTTTTTACATGCTGTTGAAGTGCTCACGAGAAAAACAAAAGTGAAACAAGTCGCAATGAGCTCGTCAAAGCTGTTTTTTGGTTTTTTTTTTAAATGTCAGAGTTCTTTGCCAAGAACGCGAGTTCTGTTTTAAAGCCACGGTCAAATGGACTGAAGCAGGAACATTGGTTAAGGGAGAACAAAGGAAGAGATACTCTAAGAAAGGTAGATTTTTGGAGTGACTACGTTGTTAAGCGACAGAAAAGGTGAAATGAAAAGACCGACCAAGTCAGTGCTGTGCTTTGGGGCATGTGTCGGCCCCGTCTGTCTGCTCCAATCAGCCTCGCTTTGGTAGAAAGTCGGCCCTCCAAGACCTTTAGCATGCGTGCTAACATTTCTGCAGGCGGATTGACGTACTTCATCAGAATCAGTGAGTGTGTGTGAAAACAAGTCGGTCTTTATTTCCGCACCAAGCACTTTGTTTGGCCGGAGTAACTGTCAAATCCACCAAATGTTGCGTCGGGTTGACTTCGCTGCATTGAAAGTCAATCATTTTCCTCCCTCCCATGTCCACGCAGATCGGTTCCTTCTTCATGATCAACCTTTGCCTAGTGGTCATCGCCACTCAATTTTCAGAGACCAAACAGCGGGAGCACCAGCTGATGCAGGAGCAGAGGGCACAGTGCCTGTCCTCGTCCACCCTGGCCAGCATGGCAGAGCCGGGCGATTGCTACGAGGAAATCTTCCAGCTGGTCTGCCACGTTCTGCGCAAGGCCAGGAGGAGATCGGCGGCTCTCTACTACACGCTGAGGGGCAAGCCCCCGCCTGCTGGTGGAGGCAGGGGCAACAGGCGGGGTGGAATCAATCAGAATGGAGAGAGGCATCACCCGAGGCATCCGAAATGTGAGTAAGATATCCGCGGCTCAGTGAACTCAAATTGACATGGGTGTGTGTTACAATTAAAGGGTTGCAGTCCTTTGGGGCTGCCTCCAAAAGCCAAGTCACCCCGCGGGAAAAATTCTTGATAGATGGTAGTTTGCTGTTTTAAATGACCAGCAAGTTTTAAATGTAGCCTCGCTTCACTCGTGCATCTAAAACACAGCGCTCGCATACGAGATGTGCACAGCACCGCAAGTCGAGGTAAGCCACACAAGATTAGTAGCGTTACTTGATGATTTCTGTACAAGCGCAAAGCTCACCGTGCGTTTGGCAATCGGGCAGAAGAGCTGCACTTGCCGGCGCGGCATATGGAGTGTCGCTGGAGTTTGCGCCTGGCGCAGTGACAATTCAGTGGCGGAAAAGTCGATCACACTTAAGCTTGCCGGCGCTGCCTGAATGACTGAACAAGTTGTTCAAACACCCATAATCACTAAATATCTGGGGAGACTCATCCTGTCTCAAATCACGGTCGCTCTTCCCGACGACTTCGATCCCCACCAGTTTGCGTACGAGACCGAAAGGACAACAGAAGAACGCACTCAACACAGCCCTCACCCACGCAATGCTAATTTGTGAGGGTGCTGTTTGTGGATTTCAGCTCTGCAGCAAACACAGTGGTACCACTGGTACACCTCAGGGATGTGTACTCGGTCCCCTCTTCTGCTTCCTCTTTACACACGACTGCCTTCGCATTCATCTCATCACCACGATCAAATTTGCTGATGACGCCACCCGTGTCGGATTGATCAGGGACAAAAGTCAGCCTGATGGATTTTTCATTGTTCCTGCGACAGTGAAAATAGTTTAACTTTATTTGCTCGTATTCTATTCTTTAAAAAAAAAAAAAGTTTTTCCCACTTTTTTTTGATGGCACGTTGGAAGGACTTCACAGTGCTGCACAAAGAATCTTGCAGGGGTGTACTGAAGTACTCACTTCAGTAGAAGTACAGACACACACTATTAAAAACTTATTCAATCCCTTTACTTAAGTAGGAGTTAAAAAGGGAAAAAAGTTTTTACACCTAAATATATTTAAGTGTCACGTGGTTGACTGGTTAGCACGTCGGCCTCACGGCGCAGAGGTTGCAGGGTTCGATTCCGGCTCCGGCCTTCCTGTGTGGAGTCTGCATGTTCCCTCCATGCCTGCGCGGGTTTTCTCCGGGTACTCTCGCCAAAAGCCATTTTGCACGGTGGGTTACCTAATTGATTTGTCCACATCTCCACAGTCTCCCACTGTCCACACCAAAGCAAGCAAGACCACGACTTCCAGCCACTCGACAGCTCCGTCAGCCTGGCCGTGCCTCAGAATCCGCAGGACTGCCCCCTGTGCGTTTTAGCACTGGAAGAAGGCCCGAGGACTGCGGGAGATGCCGCCAGCGGGGAGGACGACGAGGGGGATGCCGTGGAGGAGACGGACAAGGAAGAGAACCATTTGGAGGAGAGGGGTGATGCTGGTGAAGGGAAGAAGAAAAAGAAAAGAAGCTGTTTTGGACGCTGTAAGGACGTGTGGGATGAAATGAGGAGAAAACTGTGGGGCATCGTGGAGAGCAAGTACTTCAGTCGGGGCATTATGATTGCTATTCTCATCAACACCATCAGTATGGGCATCGAACATCACAATCAGGTAAGGCGTTTTTTCTTTTGATGCATGGATATCACAGACCAAAAAAATAACCAATGGGCGAGAAGAGGTTTAAATGGGTGCTTCCTGCAAACACGGGAGGCACGTGATGCTCGCTCCCGCGTAAAAGGACATTCACTCGAATTTTTTTGCGTGGGTATCGAGATTTTGCTGTTTTTGTATTCCTCCTCCCTCCCTCGCTGCCTCGTCTAATTATTTCCTCCAAGAATGCCTTCACACGCCGCTTAGCCCACTTTGCTTCCCGCCTTGCTAGCAGTTTTCCTTCCTGCCATCCTTCCTTCCTGCTTCACCCCAAGTGTCTTGGCTTCTCTCTGACTCTCTCCGTCTCCCCGCTTCTGCCTCTTTCCCGTCCACCCCCGCACTCTTTGACAGTGTACGGAATACTTGCTTTCTCCTGTCTCTGAAGACTCTAAAAATAAACGAAGGCGTAGGGGAGGGGAGGGGAGGGGAGGCGGTGGGAAGAACGAGACAGACGCCAGTTACACAGCGTTTTTTTTTCGTCACAATTTTTTTTTTTCCCGCGAGTTAGCGCGTGCGCATTTCAAAGCAAGGCATATGTGCAAGCACATGCGTTTGCCGATACTTTTGTCGGTGTCTCCTTTGAGCCTTGCTGCTTCGAACACAAGCGGTGATACCCTGATGTGGCTGTTCTGCAGCAGCAAAGTCCAACCTGGTCTAAAACGCTGACACAGATGCGATCACGTTGTTTTAATTGTCACTCCGTTAGGTCTTTCTAACCGTGCCTTTTGGTGACCTTTATTTCGCTCTGAGTCGGGCAAAACAAATTAGAAATTCCTCACGCTATGGTGCAAGGTCATCAGTGTAATACGGAATGACTACTTCTCTGACGATGTCAAATTTTAGAATTATCATGACATTTTTTTTTAATAACGGATGGCCCTTGCATTGACTTTTATTAGATGCACGTGTTTACTGTAGAAATCCATCAAGGCATTTAAGATAGACTGCCATATTCGATTCAGACTTCCTTTCACCTCTGCTTCATCGCCGATATTCAAGGACACTAAAGTTGACGGCAAACTTGTGGTTTACGATCATGGAGCATTTTTTCTGGCTTTTCTTTGTGCATGCAAAAGCCAAGCGCGCCATGAGCCAAAGCGCCGCAGTCCCAAACTAACAGGGGACACCACTTTGGCAAGAGTGCCTGTTTGTGGCTCTTGGAACATTCCAGATGTGTTTTCAGATAAATGGATCAGCTTCTATGGTGCTCAGTTGTCTCGGTGGAGTTTTTTTATCCGAGCAATTTTTTTTTTTTTTTTTGGTGGCGCAACTGAGCTCACTGCATTGAGACTGATTTGCTTCCACCGTTTTTTTTCTTTCCTCTCGCCTTGGCCCATTCTACCGCCTTTTTTCCCCCCTCTGTGATCGACAGGACGATATTGATTTTGAAGTGATGGGCCTCCTTGATAATGAGACTTTGAAAAAAAAAAGGAAGGAATAGCGGCATTAGGAAGCTGGAGGGGATGAAGATAGATTGGGAGAAAAAGCGGATTAAAGGGGTGGACGGAGGTGTGCGAGTGTACTTTTCCTCTGACACGGTCCGCCAGCTTTGGCGCAGCTTGTTGGCTCTTTTTTTTTTTTTTTTGTCTGCTGACGTGGGAGTTGGAAATCTGTGGCATCAGAAGAAGTTTGTGATCCATGTCATGCACGACACACATCCATGCTCGCTGTAAGCGTGTACACATCCCACAACAAACGGTTGAGAAAATAAGCCTGCTTGTGGTGCCTTTTGTTGTTTCCTTTTTCCCACTCCTCCTTTTATCTCCCGGCGCCACTAATCCATAACCGCTCCGGTCGGTTTTTATCGGCCGCGATATCGGCACAAATCCGAGTCCACACGTTGAACCACTATTACGAGTCGACGGTGAGAGCCTGAAGTCGATGAATCGGCGACCGAGAGTTTGGCATTTACAAGACAGGCGCCTCGTAAAGAGCAACAGATGACAAAAGGTGCTGCGTCCGTGCAACCTTTCTAGCAGTGGTGCCTCAAGCATGTTGGCAATCTGGTAGCAGAGTTGCTTGCAAAATATGAAAGTCACCAGCCGAACAGCCGAAATATTAATAATGTCGTTTCAGAACGTTTTGCATCATGATTTGCTCAGGTGCACATTCTCTGTTTTGTTGTATTGTTGCGTTTCCCTTACGCAGCCAGAAGAGCTCACCAACGTGCTGGAGATCTGCAATATTGTTTTCACCAGCATGTTCACCCTGGAGATGATCCTCAAGCTGACGGCCTTCGGCTTCTTTGATTACCTGAGGAACCCCTACAACATCTTTGACGGCATCATCGTCATCATCAGGTGAGTTTTGTTTTTTCCATTCTGTACGAACGGCCTTCGGAATCACCTTTTAATCGCTTCGGTTCAATATGTGTGTACAGTATTGTATTTAAATTTTACCGCACTCAATTAATCCATTCGTGGAACATATCTGCCCACTTTAAAAACCGCAGGCTTATCTTTTACACCTCGAACCTTTAAAGACTTGACGCTTTGACCCGTTACGCCGTTCTCACCACTACCTTCTTGCATCCATTCCCGATGGGCGTTCGGCGCACCGCAGCGTGTGTGAGATTATCGGGCAAGCGGATGGCGGCCTGTCAGTGCTGAGGACCTTCAGGCTGTTGCGGGTCATTAAGCTGGTCCGCTTCATGCCGGCGCTCAGGCGTCAGTTGGTGGTCCTGATGAAGACGATGGACAACGTGGCAACCTTCTGTATGCTGCTCATGCTCTTCATCTTCATCTTCAGGTACCAAGGGGCCGTGTCTCATATTTGCTTGTGCTTTGCTGTTTATTACTGTGCGTATATCTTCATCGAGTAATATGTGCCTCGTTCAAAAGGCTTTCAAAGCAGATATAAATTGCGTTGGAATATAAAACATCCTCTGAGGGAAAAGACGATTAAAGTCCCGTGTAGTCGTAGAACAGACCAAGCAGACATACGGCCAAAAGCCTGAAAAGTGTTTGTGCAAAACTATAGGATTATGTTCATGATTAAAGCGTGAAGTCATAATTTCCCCCAAATCCGGTATGTCTCAGCGATTCTCTGTTTGGCTCCACTTGCTTTCCTTTGACCATAAAAGTTATGGTTATGTTCTTGCTAATTTGACTGTCTGCAGACTGTAAAGAACGGAAGCGCAATAAAACGTGAAAGACATTTTGGCTCACTTAAACCAAAAGACAACAGCGACTCCAAAACGGCCACATAGAGAAATCCCAACTATGTGCACGCAGCAGGGTAAATTACTGACGACTTGACCGTGAAAATGGTCGATCATCCAAATCTTTACAGTAGATTAACGAGCAAATCTATCAGAGGACGATGCCCAAAACTTTGCTGCTGTCTGTTTGATTAGCCTTCCCCTTGGAATTCCGCTCATTGTTTTTTTTTTTTACTTGAATGCTACCCATGGCGAGCATAACATGAATTAAAGAATATGGGCTTTTAATGAGCAATAAATGCACAGAGCATAAAAACTCTGCAAAGTGAAAATAAATATTGTGATTTTGACACTCCACGGAGATGAGTGCTAATGAGCAACTTTCAAATGATTACAAAAAAAATCGCCAGGTAGATTAAATGAGCCTTAATACAAGTTATGAAAAATCTAACTTCTTCTTACTGGCTGGAATCGAACCCACCAGGTCGTTGTGGGGCTTGCCAGGGCACCACAACAGGTGCTAGCCTAGCCACCAGTTAGCTTGCGATCTAACTGGCAATCCTCTCAGCAGGCCCGACGAGCGGCGGGCTCGTCGCAGCGTCGCCTCCTTGCTTGTTGTTGTATCACAGTGTGAATCCACATATTGGAGGAACTCGAAACATTTAGTTGACGGGGGTATTTCAAAAGAGAGATGTACAAATACATTGTGAAGCTAGCAAACAGATGGAGGATATAGCCCAGCTCGAGGATTGAGATGTGTACTTTTTCCTTAAGCGTTTCTTGTTTTACAGTATCCTGGGGATGCACATCTTCGGTTGCAAGTTCAGTCTGAAGACAGATGCAGGCGACACCGTGCCTGACAGGAAAAACTTTGATTCCCTCCTCTGGGCCATCGTCACTGTTTTTCAGGTACAGATCTTGAACAACTATTCAAATATCCTCTTTGGAAAATGCATTATTCACAGTGTGTGTGTTTGTGTGTGTACTGATTTGTAGATTCTGACTCAGGAGGACTGGAATATGGTGTTGTACAACGGCATGGCTTCCACCTCCCCTGCGCTGCCCTCTACTTTGTGGCGCTGATGACGTTCGGAAACTATGTGCTCTTCAATTTATTGGTGGCCATCTTGGTAGAGGGTTTTCAAGCTGAGGTACGACAACACCGGTAGAGCACTCCAGTCGCAAAAAGGCTTGCACAACCAGGGATTCCTAGTCCATTAATACATACCTCATTAAGACGGCTTTGGAATATATACCTCGTAGCTTTACCATTTCACTAATGGTATGTTAAATGGATTCTTGAAAAAAACTCTAAACTGTCCCACGGTTGGTTGGTTCCAGGACGCCCGCGACCCTCGTGAGGATAAGCGGATTGGAAGATGGATGGATAATCATAACAATACATAGCACATCTACACTCGTGGCAACGTAACGAAACAAGATCATTTACTTCCATACATATTGAAATAATATAGACCATATTGGCTTGGGCCCTTCTCAAGTGTTGCGGTTTTCTCAAAATTAATTGCCCGCCCTTGCTCGATTGGAATTAAGATCATTTGCAAAACTAGCCCAGCAAATGAAATAAGCAAAGGACGTGTCCGGCAATAACTCTTTATCATTTACTTGTGATGACAACATTGCACGTATTAATCTCACTCTGCTGTCACCGTCCTCATGCAGGGAGATGCAAATCGCTCTTACTCCGATGATGACAGGTCTTCCTGCAATTTTGAGGACAACGATAAGCAAAAGGACTCTCCTCATCTCTCAGGTTGTTATTCACAGAACACTATTTCAAATCGTGACAGGGTTATGAAGAACAATTCGAATAACTAATTGTTGTGATTGTTTTAGGTATGTACTTCTCCTAACCTGAACAAAAAAGCAACTCACAAATGTGCATCCAGAAACATGCACTATTTGCCCAACACATGCTGATGTTTTCTTCTGACTCCATTTTCTCACCTTAACTTAGCATCTTTGTCTTGTCCGCGGAGCACAATCGACATTTCTCTTCACGACTCTTCTCTTTCCTCCCTCTTGGCAAAAACCAAATCATTCCACTCAATAAATTAGCATGTAGCAGCACATTAAAACCTTTACTATTTAAAGATTGGACAAGGTGCTGGCAGCGTTGTCACCATTCCGAGCCCATCTCTGGCTCTTTCAAGGTGATTCAACTTGGATTAAACCTTCCTGTCTCTGTCTTAACTGGCCATTATGTCACTTGGGGAAATGTATTCTTGAAAGTAATGGAGTTGAAATTCAGCTCACCTATCCGCACTAATGTCGAGGTAAAAAGCAGAAGAGAAATGTCTCGATCTGTTTTCACGCGCTGTGCGGCTCTTTCGTTTATTTTCACACACAATAGCCTTTCGACTTGCCTTTTCGCACAGACCCAAAGATCTGCACGCTGACCCCTAATGGCCACTTGGACTTGGGCCCGCTGCCTGCCAGCCTATTTCCTGGAGAGAGGCTGAGCTTTGCTCTTGGGTCGAGGAAAAACAGTGTCATTTCTCTTGGCAGGGCCAACTTGGAGCAGAAAGCCGTGGTAAGCGAACAAGACCTACAAAGACCCACAAATCTTTTGTGACAGGGGATTGATTTGGGCTTTCAGGTAGCATATGGCATTTTTATTTGGATATTACCGCATATATTTTGCTGACTGTATATTTTTGCAGATTGCCCGCATGTTGGTGAATCTATGAAAGACTTGTTTTCAGCAGCAAATCATTGGTTTTATCGTGGCTTTTTAATTTGCAAAAGCAGCGAGACGATCGAGTAAAAAGGCCATTCCGTTGATTGAAAATGCACTGTATGGAAAGTTTTGAGGCACTGTTAATTATTTAATCCGGTGGGGGTTGGCTAAAACAAAACGAAAATTTACTCCAACATGCGTCAGAATCTAGACATCTTTACAAGCTGAGCGGATTTCCCTCAAAAGTGCTGGTTGTACCAAATACCTTTGTGGATACAAACGGGTCAGGGTCAAAGGGGTCAGGCGCTTATTGACAGTAGGTTTTGTTATTCTTTATTGAAGAAGAGACCTGACTAGCCACTGGATCACTTTTTGTGAGTAATCCAAGGCGTGAGGAACATCCCATTGTCTTTCAGTATCCAGGTCGCGGTTACCACAACTGGGGTCGCCCACTGCCCCGCCAGCATCAGGCCCCTTGGGCTCGTCGCTCCAGTTGGAACAGCCTGATCGGAGGCCGCCCCTGCTCCTCTTCATCTCCTTCAGCTAGCCCGGCCTTCACCTCCACCTCGGCCAGGCCTTTCTATGGCTACGGCTTAGGGGCCCTGGGAGGGGTCGTCGGAGGAAGCCTTCGGATCCGAGGTCCCCGTGCCTCGTCGTCCCCGCTCCGCCACCTCCACAGCGTCCAACCAGATGAGGAAGAAAGTCTTCTCTCGCCTCCCGCTGTAGCTTCTCACACACTTCATCTTCACCATCCTATTCTCCAGAGACATTTTATACCCCGGAGGGACCGTCGGGCTCTCTCTCTCGAGCTTCCCCAATTGCTACAGGTCCCGGGAGCCCCTCATCATCCTCCGTTGCCACATCGTTCTGTGTCCCCCGCAGCACTGCACGCTCACCAGAGGAAGAGCTTCCCCGGAGGGATGGTCATCGGTGGCGGCGGTGCCTTTGAGAGTCTGAGCGTCATCGGAGGAGTGTACCAAGACTGTAATGGCAAGAGTCCTCTGGCGCAGCTTCTTCACCCACCTCCTAAACACCTGCCTGAGCAGGCTAGCAGGACAAACAACCAAAGGCTGATTTCAGAAGTTTTTCCTCAGGTGAACACACGCCACAAGGGCCAGGAAGACATGGATGATGAGCTTGACTATGTAAGTGAGCCACTGAATTTCTTTTCAACTAATTTTGGTGGAGTTCTGCTGTGGCACAAGCTAATCGATACAGAAACCTTTACTAATCACAAGATATCAACATTTTCTGTGATATTTTAAATGTGAACATCATTATCAGCTACTGTTTAGCTAAATCTATGATTATTTATTCTTATAAAACTATGTTTGAATCATCACATCTGCCTTTGTGTGTGCTAGCTTATGGGGGCCGCCATTTTTAGTCCTTTTCACTCGCGGAACTTGATGCCTTTGGCCAATAACTGCTCCTTTTGTTCACTCGGAAAACCATGGTAAATAAAATATTCAGCAACAAGCATATTGAATCTCATTACATTTACACAGGCTACATGAACCATGTTCATAACAAACGTCATCATTTTCTTGTACAAACTGAGCTGACACGGATCCCATTTTGTGGCTCTCATCCACATTGAGAAGAACATTTTTAAATCTTTGCTACGCTTCCTCTGATAAACCGCTGCATGTTTTCAGCCACGGCGTACACAGAATGTTATCAATGATCTGCTAGCTAATAGAGTTCAGTTGCCTATTGTATTAGCGGGCGCCCGATTACTTTATCGTCAACGTCACTTCAAGTCTGCAGCTGATAATGATTACACCCAACATGGTACCACCCTCCTTCTTTATGTTAATTAAATATTCTGCTTGATTCTTATCCCATGAGGGCAATATTAATCAGACTGACCACGTTTTGACTCATGCTTAGCGCATACAATGTATCACACACTTGATGTCTACCTACAGTATCTCCTCAAAGGACACGGCTGGTATTCTCATGAGTGGATTCGTCGACAAAATCTGCATTTAATGGCGGCTATTCCGGGCCATAGTCAGCTGTGATAGGCTCCCTCCTTTTTGGAGCAGAAGAAGCAGTATCGAAAAAGCATGGATGACATAAAACAAACGGTCTAAGTCAACAGATGGCGTCCAAACTGAACGAAGAAATACAGTTTCTGTCAGTAAACCCAGGCATTAACACTTGTGTTTTAGTACAACCATTTACACGTGCAAGAATCTCCTGCTCTCATGTGTAGGATTTCCGAGCACTTTGTGCAAACGCGGCGCTTCTTAGCTATCAGGCCCCGTGAGAGCCCTATTGTTTCCATTGTAAATAATGTTGCGTACAAGAGAAATACGGTTAATTAGAAAGGACAATTTAGGCAGCGGGGAAGAGTACGATACAGATGGTAATGTCGGTGGACGCTCCGGGGCTGTTTCCATATACGTTTCAATTCTGTAAATAATTCAAACCTCGGGGGTGTCGAGCCAGCTTGCTGTATTTTTATGTTTGCGACATAAAACGTGTGACGGATTGGGCTGATAAGGTATTTTCCGTTGCAGAGCTTGTGCTTCCGCATCCAAAAGATGTTGGAGGCACACAAGCCGGATTGGTGCGAGACCAGAGAGGACTGGTCGGTGTTTCTCTTCTCTCCACAGAACAAGTAAGTCCCCATCGTCCACCTTTTACCCCCTCATGATGATGTCACCTCTGCAGGTTGGTTCAAATTAGCCCCAGGAAATTTCACGGCTCCCAAAATAAATGCTGCCCCCGCTCCTCGCAATTGATACTCATAAGAGACTCCGTTAGAGTATCAATTTGAAGAAACAGTCATGGTGGGGGGGGGTTCTTTAATATCCTGCATCATCTTTTGTGATTTCGGTCGATGCAGCTCTTTAATAAAATGCATAGAAATGTTGCCGCACGCGTTGTAAAACTGATTATTATTTTCATTGAGTCCATTTGCTTTCCTTCCATTCCAATCGGCATGGCTGCGAGGACATTTAATTGCTTTTGGCCAGCACAAACAGTGCCACGGGCCAAATTTAGAAATGTGTGTTCAGTATATTTTTCTTTTGATGCGCTCTCTGTTCTGCTTTGCCACGGCAGGCTGGGGCTGACTCGTTGTGTTGTAATCTGTTGAAGAGAAGGATTTTAATTGTATCGGAACAGGTGGAGTTATAGTAAAACAACAAGTGCATTTCCCTGTTTTTCCTCACTCTTTTGTCCCTTCTGCGTTTTTTAACATTTTCCCGGTTTAGGTTTCGACAGATTTGCCAGTCCATCATCGCTCATAAGCTGTTTGATTACGTGGTGCTGGCCTTCATCTTTTCCAATTGCATCACAGTGGCTCTCGAAAGACCCAAGATCCTCCAGGGCAGCTTGGTAAATCAATCAAACGCATGGATGCGCATGTATGACCCAAGAGTATTTACAACAAAATCATGCAAAAAAATTGGATGCTGAAATATTGTTAGCAGCCATTTCTTCCATCGCATTGAAACCGAGTGTGGTGTAACACTTTTGTTGTCAATAGAAGGACTCGTAGTTCTCAAAATCGGGGGAAGGACATTCTTGTTTGTAATTTTGCTCATCTTGTAACATTCTTTTTTCAAACAAGTTCAGGGTGTCCCCCCGCCTACACGCCCGTGACCTTAGTGAGAATGAGCGAATTAGAAAATGAAATGAAAAATGCTTTTTTTGTAGAAAATCCAACAAAAATGTAACGAGAACAAACTGATGAGCGCGTCATTGAGGTTATTGCTTTGGACTGCAATAATTCAGGCCAAATTAACTTTTATGATATAAAAGGTACCATAAGGAAAGCATAATTTGTTCTCATTGACACTTGTGTCATTTTTATTCTTTTACTGTCAACCTCTCTTGTTGTCCGCTTGTCTCGTTCAATTCAGGAAAGGGTGTTTCTCACCATATCCAACTACATCTTTACTGCTATCTTTGTGGGCGAGATGACACTCAAGGTAACTTTTTTTCCGTGTCTCCATCATACAGTACAGGCAATGCACACACACACACACACACACACACACACCTACACGTGAGCATTGGTTAATCCTTTCTCATAAATCCCTTTTCTTTCATTCCCCCCCCTTGTATCCTCTCTCCTTCCACCTCCCACTCTGTTTTCTCTGCGATCCTTTGGCACAAGTGGGCCATTCATTATGCACACCCACAATCAATTATTAACCAATCACGCGCCGTCAAGCGGCCGCAGACTTGTCAGCCCCCCGGCCGAGCCCCGCACTGGTCTCCGTCTGAGACCTTGCGTGTTGAAATAACATGTGTTGGCTCGTGTGTGTAGCATTCATCTCTCTGCAGGATGCCGCTGCAGAGCTTCGCGTTAGTGTACACGATGCAGCCAAGTAAAAGGCACAACACAGCGGGCTTGATGAAGTGGTCAGCATGTTGCTCGATATTTCAATGTGTTTTTTTTTTTTTCTTTCTGGAGGAAGGCTTTGGGTGCAGTGCACAACAAATTGATCGTCTGCAGATACTCTCGAATCTGTGAATCAGAAAGCAAATTTGCAACGTAGCACTATAACCCGTTTAGGGACAGCGGTTACTGCAATGGACAGCTTATCATGTGTGTTCAGGTTACATGGGGGAAAAAAAAATAATAAAGTAAAAAGCTGTGTTTTGAATTGTGAAGAATTTTTGTAAGCATGCGTTCATCGGCGCTCCCCACAGGTTCCACCTTGCTCACCTTGGTTCTCGTCTCCTCTCCAGGTGGTTTCCATGGGCCTGTACATGGGGGAGCAGGCGTACTTGCGGAGCAGCTGGAACATTCTGGATGGCTTCCTAGTTTTTGTGTCTTTGATCGACATTGTCGTGTCAATGGCGGGCGGGGCGAAGATCCTGGGTGTGCTCAGAGTGCTCCGTCTACTCAGGACGTTACGTCCTCTCAGGTGCAGTAAAAGCAACGGCTTGTGCATTTTTTTTTAAATGAATGAATATGTTAAGTGTATTATTTGACACACAAAACGAATCAGTGCCGTTTCATCGCTTCTGAGGCGATCGCTAAAGTGGCAATGTTCTTCATGACATTGAAACCACATTGGGAAAAAATGTCTGTATTGGATTGCTTTCAATTGCAGTAGTGTGCCTAATGTTGTATATAAGATAAGATATCCTTCATTTGTCCCACACTGGGGAAAATATATATTCCCTTTGTGAGTTTGTTTTGCCCCAAAACCTCCCCGCAGGGTGATCAGCAGAGCTCCAGGTTTGAAGCTGGTGGTGGAGACCCTCATTACCTCTCTCAAACCCATCGGCAACATTGTCCTCATCTGCTGTGCTTTCTTCATCATCTTTGGTATCCTCGGCGTCCAGGTAGGGCACTTTTTGAAAGCATTTCTAAGGATCGTTGCTGCTTTTCACAGAAGATGACTATTTTAATCACGGTGCGCTCCATGATCTTATTCTTGCCGTTTTTTGTTTTTTTAATTCAACACCGCTAATCAGTCACCATTTTGTGCTTGATTATCTTGTTTTCACTCCTCAAAGAATTCATTTACCTTGTCTTTTGAAGAAATCGCATGTTGTTAGCCGGAGATCAGCTCATTATTTCACTTTGCCTTCTCTTCAGGCTTATTTGTTTGTGGTCTACTTTTCCAACAGCTGTTCAAAGGCAAGTTCTTCTACTGCTTGGGGCCCGACGTTAAAAACATTACCAACAAATCTGATTGTCTACAAGCCAACTACAAGTGGGTTCACCACAAGTACAACTTTGACAATTTGGGGCAGGTTTGTGCAGTTATTTTTTTTTTAATTGTATAAAAAGCATTTTGTATACAGTCTACTGTACCTTTTATTCCCTCCTCAACTATCGTTCAGGCCCTGATGTCCTTGTTTGTACTGGCCTCGAAGGACGGTTGGGTCAACATCATGTATCACGGTCTGGATGCCGTCGGTGTGGACCAACAGGTAAACACTTGGAAGCAACAAGCACAGCACTAATTTTCTTGCAAGATCATATTATTAAATACGTCCAAAATAAATGAATCGCTGTTGTATGAGAAAGTCTCCTGACTCCCGCTCTCCCTTCTCTCCTTCTCCACGCCAACAAACCGAACGCATGGAATGGCTCCCTTGAACAAAACGACCAAAGCCGGTGACCAACAACAACCCCTGGATGCTGCTCTATTTCATCTCCTTCCTCCTCATTGTCAGCTTCTTCGTCCTCAACATGTTTGTCGGCGTGGTGGTGGAGAACTTTCACAAGTGCCGCCAGCACCAGGAGGTGGAGGAGGCCAAGAGGCGCGAGGAGAAACGCCAGCGGCGGATGGAAAAAAAGAGGAGAAGTACGACCGGCCGGGCGAGAACAATGGCGGGCGACGGGCGTCATTTGATTTAATGTCTGATGAGAACAGAAAGGCTTTTGGTGCCCTTCGTCCCATGATTAAGCCAAAAACTGAAAATAATTCAATTGGCTCTTCAGTGGACACCTAATTCGGTGTGGCGGAAAATGGTGCGACATATTTAACATCTTTTGATAAATTGCCACCAACAGAAGCCCAAAAGCTCCCCTACTATGCCAGCTACGGCAACGTGCGCCTGATGATCCACACGCTGTGCACAAACCACTACCTGGACCTCATCATCACCTTCATCATCTGCATCAACGTCATCACAATGTCCCTCGAGCACTACAATCAACCTCACGTAAGACATTTACGGACGAGAGGGTGGTCTAGCGCCGATGTCTTCATTTAGCGCTCACTTCCCCCTTTGGTCCTTTTTTTCTTTTTTTTTTTTGCAAAACGCTGGCAAGTTTACAAGCTTGTTCTCTAGGGGAGGACATTTGGTGGTGTTATTTTCTAAACAAATGTTAATTCATGCCACTGCAGCGGCGTCTCGACAAATCTGCAGGGAGGCGCATGTCGGTAGCCTCAAATCATTGTTTTGGGATGACATTTGAATTTCTAAGTCGGTCTGCATCACTAATATAACCGCAATAAAGATGCTTCCTTTTGCACGCAGTGGTTCAATGTGTATGTTTGCATTTTAATAGATGATGCCGGCTGCCTTTTACTCTCCAAACAATGATTCCAGAACAGTCCCCCCCCCCACTGCCCTGATGCAGCTGAGACTCCTCCAGCCAAGCTGCGCACAGACTCACACTCGTACCTCTCGCCTGTCTTGTCCCCAGTCTCTAGATCTCGCCCTCAAGTACTGCAATTATTTCTTCACGTCCACTTTTGTGCTGGAATCCATTCTCAAGCTCATTGCCTTCGGCTTCCGCCGCTTCTTCAAAGACAGGTGCGGTGCGAATTTGTTCCCCATTGTGCCGTTTACGGTGCGCATGGGCTAATCTGTATGAAAGTGATTTTGTTCATTTGCATAATAATCTAGAGATTTCCGCTTCTGCTGAGTTTGCTGGACAAGAAAACCTTTTTTGTCCGAGTTGAATGTAACACCATTATGTAATATCCACTCAATGTATGTCTGATGATGATCCATTTCATTCGATGATATCAGGGAAGGCCAAGTTTTCAACACAAAAGGAAATAATAGAAGTGAGCATATTTAGACTGAGAATTTACATTGGAGGTTTTCAGAAGAAATATTATTTGTTGTCAAAGTGCAATTTTGAAAATTGGCCAGACCACAGCCAGCTATCAGGCCGAAAAGAGCTTGAACGGGTCACAAATAGAGCAGCTCTTGATGGCTGGCAAAGGCTACGAGCTAGCAAACAGACTACAGTAAAAATTCACATCGCTCAGGTCAAGAAGTGAGTTGATGTTTAATTACCACAGATTAAAAAGTCACCCATAAACGCCCCATAAAACGCTTCACCCAACCAATAACAAGCACTGATTAGAAAGTAGCACTTGAACACATAGCAGAGACTAAAACTAGCGGGAATACTGTACCTAGCTTAATGCTGATCACAAAGTAACTTGAACACCCCATAAAATCTACAGTCAATCATCCACTGGCGCCAGATCAGAAATCAGCCTTTTAACGCACCGCAAAGACCAAAGCCAGCCATCAACTAGCACAGACTGAAGTAGTGCGAGAATGTAACATTCGAACACTTCCTAAGATGCGCACCTGATCAGATAGCACAGGGAACACCAAATTGACCACATACTGCCCGTGCAAAAACATATTCGCGTTTCTGTCAGGTGGAACCAACTCGACCTTGCCATTGTGCTTCTGTCTGTGATGGGCATCACACTGGAGGAGATCAAGATCAGCGCTGCGCTGCCCATCAACCCCACCATCATCAGGATCATGAGAGTACTGAGGATCGCGCGAGGTAGGCGTCGCGTTTGAGATACTCTTGAACACGCGAGATTTCATCAATGTGTAACATGCGGCAAGTTGACAGAGGCGTCATGAATGCCCTCGCTGAATGCCTTTCCCTTCCGCGCATTCGCACAGTCCTGAAGCTGCTGAAGATGGCGACAGGAATGAGAGCCCTGTTGGATACGGTGGTCCAAGCCCTGCCTCAGGTACAGTGCACACACGCGATTGTTCACGCAAACATTCCACGTCAGTGTCGGCGGCCCACTCTCAAAGAACTCCCAGGATGGTTTCCCCACACTCGCTTTTCTCTCTTGTCAGCCAGCAACTTTTAATAGATGACTCACTCATGTCTCACACTCATCTTGTGTCACATCGTGTGCACTGAAAGCACCGGGGGCTGCCCAAACCAGGTCTGGTGTGCCAAAATGCCCGACGCCCTTGACTCAAGTCCCCTGACCATTCCCAGGAGACCTTTTTAGTCAGCACGGAGGCAAAGTAGCAGACAGCAGAGTCAATATTCTGCCATGTTATCAACATTTGAATATTCTGTACCTGGGGGAACATTTGGATTTGAGACAATCTCTGTTGTATCAACAAAGGTCTTTCAAGGGATTGAAATGATGGGCCAAACGGGCTTTTTCGTGCCAAACTCATCCAATTACGCTCTTTTGGCCGTCGCACCGTGGACTCAGGCACAGTCATGCTTGAAAAGGCAAGCGTATTTCCCGTAGTGCTCCTCACTTAACTCGTAGTAAAATTATGACTTGGGAGCGTCTGTATGATGGATGAGTTGATCAAGAAGTGTTTCCCAAGGCTTTTGTTGAGAAAGAGAACATCATGTCAGTTACTAAGGTCAACAGACACGCTCCTCTGGTGCCGATGCTCCTTTGTGGGCAAGAAAACATACAATTTGACCTGCTCGCCATCCAAAAGTAAACACGACGCAAACACAAGAAATGCGGGGCTTCGATTGAGGAGGTTGTAGTACAAGTAAATAGTACTAGTAGTATGAAAGGCTGATGTACTACAGAAAAAATATGACTTTTTTTTCCAAATGTCCTCCAATCAGTTTGCCGTAGACCAATCGTGACAGGACAAAAAGACACAGGAAGCGTGGCGGTAGCTTGAATTAGCAAAATGTGGCAGCAACACTTTCAGTTGAACCTATTGCAAAGTGCGTATTTTCCGCACTATAAGGCGCACCTAAAAGCATTCCATTTTCTCAAAAGCTGACACTGTGCCTTTTAATCTGATGCACCTTATATCTGGATCAATGTTCTGATTTCTCGGATGTAGTATTTCAAATGTTCTGTAAAGCCCTTTGTTACAGCTGCTGCGGTTGCGAAAACTCTATAAAGCTGTATTGTATTCCCTTTAGCGTAGCTCCATCTGGTGGATGCATAACGCAACTGCAGCCACTATTGTTGCTTCTATTCAATGCGCCTGATAATGTGGTGCGCCCTATACATGAAAGTGTGGAAAATACGGCAATTTTAAAATCCATCGTTGATATCAAAACAGCTTATGTAAAATACTGCTAAAGTATTCCTCCATCTCGGGGAGAATAGTTCCGTAAAACTTTGTCATGTTTGTTCCAGGTGGGTAACCTGGGTCTGCTCTTCATGCTACTGTTTTTCATCTACGCCGCCTTAGGAGTAGAGCTTTTCGGAGAACTTGGTGAGTAAACCCATCGTCAACACTCACGCAAAACGTCTTTGCCGTTCGAATCGGGGTAGTGTAGGGGTCATGTTAGGTTTTTAATTAACAGCACTTTACATTTTGTCATTGGTCAAAAAAGGATGTTTCTTGATTCAATTTTGAGGTTTTGACAGCCCCCCCCCCTCATAAAATCAGTCCGTTATTTATCAGACAGGTGACACTTTAATTTTGTCCAACCTTATCAATGGAGAATGCAATCAGGTTTTGTTGACTGACTCACTCGAATGTGGCCAATATACCAAAACGGGACATAAAAGTTTCTGCTGAGGTTCACTAAAAGTGAATTATTCTTTGCTTTGCCACATCTAAACGGAAAACGTCTTTCCTTTACCTAATTGCTCCAGAAAAAGTACGGCTCCGGCGTTTTTTTCCATGCTGGCGTCAAAGCGAATCCAGCTGGTGCTCACTCAATCACATTAAAAGCAACATATTTTCTCTCCGTCCTTAAATTATTTTCATTAGTTCTCTCGCAGTTAGCCAACGGGGAATCAAGACGCTCTCCTCCAGTCCTCTGAAACAAGTACTGTCCTTAAATGCCACGCCGCTCTTCATCTTGTTAAATTCCTGCAGTGCTGGAGAAATTTCTCTTACTTGAGGTCACGCTGAAGACTATTTGGGGATTCGAGCTCAGGGACAAATAGGGCAACAGGTTTCATTGCCATTAATCAAACAGCTGACTTCAAGGCAGCTGACCAGCTGTGATGTTGCAGTTTTTAAGGGGGGGGTTGTCTTACGAAGAACGGCGTGCCGGATTTCGAAAAAAAATGACCCCATTGTGACATCAAGCTGTGTTTTCCCGTCTCTTTTCATCATTCCTTCTGCTTTCCGCTTGACTCCCCCCGCCCCTTCTGATCCTTAGTTTGCAATCAAGACTACCCGTGCGAGGGCATGAGTCGTCACGCTACCTTTGAGAACTTTGGCATGGCCTTCCTGACTTTGTTTCAAGTCTCGACGGGCGACAACTGGAATGGCATCATGAAGGTGCGTTCCATTTTCCGCACGCTCTCTTCTTCCACGGCAGATGGACCGTGCCACTTCCGAATGACTTAGTGTCCAAAAGCATTTCACTCACCTCGTTCAGCCAAGCGCCGACAAGACGCCCCGAGAGAGACACACAAAAAATTTTAAAAACTATCCTTTGTCTTAATCGGGACTTCCGATAGCGGAGAAATACGCTGGCTCGGCGACCGGCGACACAAATTTCCGCACCGATGGGTAGGGAAGTGACTGTGGCTCATTGCACGCGCACACGACAACACTAATTACCCTTGAACGCTCACCTCCTGCAGCCCCCCCTCCCGATGCACTCCGAGGCTACGCGGAGGAGGAGAAATTATTTTATGAAGGCGCAGCAAGTGTGGATGATGTTTGGCCACCGACCTTTGACCCCTTTTGATATAAATCTCCAAACACAATGAGGAGAAAGGAGCATTGTGGAAACTACAGGAAGTGGCCGTTGATTCCGACATGAGAATCACTTCCTGTGGTTTTGTGAGTGAAACCAATTCTAAAGGTCAAAGTATCATAACACAGTGACATATCTCATATCTTTGTTATTATAAGCATTGAGGGACCAAAAGATGTTTCATCGACTACGCATTTTATCAATAATCCGCCGATTAATTGCTGATCAGAATTTTACCCTGCCTAGTATCGGATTCGCCTCCAAAATTCCTCCCAAATTGTTGTACGCGTCCAGATTGTTCTGTTGTCTAAAAACATATTCCCAAACAATGTTTGTCCAGCGATCTGCATCCTCCTCTCCATCTTCTGTGTTCAGGACACATTGCGGGAGTGCCCACCAGATCACGCCACTGATGTGGATTACGCCTGCAATCCCAGCCTTCAGTTTATCTCGCCCATGTACTTTGTCTCCTTCGTGCTCACCGCCCAGTTCGTGCTCATCAATGTGGTGGTGGCCGTGCTGATGAAGCACCTGGACGACTCCAACAAGGAGGCCCAAGAGGAGGCGGAGATGGATGCAGAAATTGAGCTGGAGCTGGCCCAGGGCACCCTCTGTTGCATGGGCGCCCCCGCCTGCGGGAGCGCAGGGGCGGAGAAAGGCCCGGTCGCCGGCGCGTCGGCCCCCGGTGCCGACGGCTGCAGGAAGGAAGGAGCGGGAGGGAGGACGCGCACGTCAGCCGGCGCACACGCCGTGCCGTACAACGCCACAGACGCCAACCGGCCACTGTACTCGCCGGCGCACGAGGTGAGTGTCTTTCTGCGTGTGCGGCTACTACGCGCGTCTGTTTGAGCGCGTTTTTTTTTCGGATATTCAGTCAATCTGTAAAATCAATAGATACGTAAATGAAGATCGATCGATTTAATCGAGCAACTATTAATACAGATTTTTGATTTGCTCTGTTTATTTGAAGATTCATGAATCGGGTCACTCGTCCTTTCAAATGTTGGGGTGGGCCAATTTTCCCCTGGTAGGATTTATTCCAATCCACAAAGAGACGTCATTATTTTATGGAGCAGTACGATGGCCTTATAACTCCTCATTGGCTTTATAACGTTGACGTCGGAACGTCCTGATGTGAAAGACAAAAAGAGCAGGAAGATTTACACCCAAAATAAAACCAAGACATCCCTGCTTGTGTATTCTCAGTGCGTCCCCTCGAATGTATCAGCGCGTCAGTTTATACTGAGAGGGGTGGGGGGGAATCAAACAAAATTGTGAATTGCGATTTGATTGATACCAACCAAAAAGACTCCTTTTTTTTTTTGCATCAAATTGGCAGCCATGTTTTATGGTCGTGCTCTTTTTACAATTCCCTTTTTTTCCCCCCTCTTGTATCTTAAATGTTAATTTTATTGAAGCTTTCGGGGCTTGTCTTGACATCTTCAGGCAGCAGGATATGCTTTGGGGACCTTGCCTTACAGATCCACGTATTCCTCTATACATTGACAAATATATCTTGTACATGAATACAAGTTTCACCCCGCCATCATCGCCTTCCTGTCTATCAATATCAAGTTGGAGACTGGGTTGCCGCAGGTCACACAAGTCAGACGTGCATTGCATGAATCGGGGCCCTGATTAGCCGCTCGGTTCCCGCGATGGAAAGAGAAGCTCGAAATAACCTCTCGGCATCACCGTGACGAGACGGCGGAATGCGGGAGCGGTGACAATCACTTGGCTAGACACAGGCCGCGTACTTCGTCGGACCCGCCCCCTCATTTTCACAACGTGCAGTCTGATGCGTTTCATTCATTTCGGGAGTTGCTCATGATAGCGCACGTTAGGGTGACTCATCGGCTGCCTTTCACCTTCACTTCGCAGCTCGACGCGCAGACGCACCGAGCCATTTTTAGCTCGCCGTCGGCTGATCGAGGAACATATTGCCGACCGGGGAGAACACGCATCTCGCCTCGCGGTCTCTCTCGAGCGATTTGCATGAAGGGATCTGTAATTTATTCAGTCCCATCCCGGCCGGGGTTTAGTGTGTTATTCGATGCGAGTGTGTGTGTTTAGTGAAGTAAGCGAGCAAGCGGTCTTATAGTGCTGCAAAATTCACATCGTGGAGAGTGAAAATATTGAACAAATGCAAAGTGGCTGAGCGTCAATTTTGCATCTATGAGGAGATTGAAGATAAGATGATAGCGATCGCGGGACCTCAAGGATGCTGGTCAGCCTGCACTTTGAAAATCTATTCACTAAGAACTTTTCGGCATTCAATATAAAATATAAACGATGAGAAAATACATCTAAAATCAGGGAAATCGACCTGTTTCACAAGGGTCGAGGTAAATCTGATTGAATTCCGATTAAACTGCAATGATGTCACTTCTAATCTCTTCGGAGGCAACCATTCTTTTCACACCGTCACTCGTTTTGTTTGTTTTTTTCGTTGTTTTAATGACGACATCCAAACCGCATCTTAAAACGCCACCGACATCTCCAAGCGATCAGATCGGGTCGCATCAGTTTAGACTCGAGCAAGATGTATTTGGGAGATGACATACTCCGCCATCCCATCAATCCAACTTCTTTCCAAGATGAACTTGATTGATTTTCATCCGATTTGGCGCTTCGCTTAGTTTCTTCTCTCCTGCGCTCGGCTACGCAGCAAAGTTTTGGCAGCAATGAAACACTGATGATCGATAGCGGGTAAAAAGAATCCAGTCCTGAGTTACACACATGGTGAGGAAGGGTCAAGGGAAGAGGAGAGCGGAGATAAGAGCTCAGCCGGTGACAGTCAGATAGAGGTTGTAATTAATTTCAGCGCTCTCTCTCACTCTGTCTCTCTCTCTCTCAAGTTCAACTCCCAGCAGACGGGGTCCTATTGTTGTCGAGTAATACAGTCATTAATAGAGGCCAGCGCATAGGCCACTGCAGTCAATCAAACTCGAGCTCCCCTCTCTAGCCACCTACGCCGAACGGACTCTCTCTCGCAAATGTCTGCGTGATGTGGGTGAGGGCATGTGCGAGATCCGCGCGGGGCAAGAGGAGGCACGGTCGCGTCGTTGACGTGCTAACGTTGTTGGGATTGGATAATTGAGAGGGGGGGCTAAGTGAAAAGAACAGGGAGTCGTAAAATTAATAGGAATTGGGAGGAGGTGATAATCATCAGATCCAAATATTATGACGAGATCACATTTTTCCCCCCCAAGGAAAAGTATCACAACAACTGTGTAAGGTTTTTTTTTTTTAATGAAATATCAAACTGCTTCTGCAAATGTTCTAACATTCTAGTCGGTGTTGTCTCAACGCTCCTTTTGTGCGTAAAAATGAGATGACCCACGGGTTGATTTCAATCGCGGTGTGAGTCACACACATGACTTTTGCACAGCATGTTCCAAAATGAAAATATGCGCGTGCATGAATTACTGAACGAAAGCAACAATCGCCCTTTTCGCCTGGATAGCAATAGAAAAGCCAGTAAATGACTCAGTCTGTATGACGAATGATCCATTTTCTGTCTTTTGTAGCAATAATTAGATCTTAAGACAACTTTAGAGGGCTTTAAATCCAAGCAACGTCCAAAGAGAATATTAGAAAAGAAAAAGAGCCCACACTTCCGGAATGAACGATGCTTGAAGTGGTGAAGTGAACTTATAACTTCAAACTAAATGTGGCAAATTTAGTTTGAGGTCATTTATTTTGTTGAACTAGTCTAGTTCCTGGTGGGGAAACCCAGTCTGAATCTGTAATTGCTTGAAATCTACTATGGCCCGGGGTGCAATTCATTTGGTCGAAGCTCAAACGGTTACATCAAGGTATTGCGCAAATTAAATGAGATGATATATCAGATGTAATTGCGCCGTTCTCCACGCTCCGGCCATTCAGGGAGGGGAAAAAAAAAAGGATGTTACCTGGCTAATGAGGGTTTATACTGCTCCAGTTGCCGAATTCGTTTTATCCAAAGGGGAAACCGGCGACGTCGGTATGGAAGGTTTGGTGTGGATTATCTGTGTGCTGAAAAGTCTCTCATTTGTTCCTTGCAGAGAGATTTAAAAAAATAATTAAAAAAACAGAGGCATGCTTTATGATGGTAACTTTGTATCTTTACATGCACAGAAGCATATTTGGGACCCTGACAGCTGTCTTTGCATTTCCCTGCGTGTTTTTTGTCCTCGCATGTTGGCATGTGCACACCTTCGTGCCTGCGTGCAAATCTGGTCTGCTGGCCCGCGTCCTGTGCGTACGCATGTGTGTGTTTGTGTGTGTGTGTGTGTGTGTGTTTGTGTGTGTGTGTGTGTGTGTGTGTGTGTGTGTGTGTGTGTGTGTTCCAGGAGAGCCAGTGGTTGGACAGCGTATCTCTCCTGATCAAGGATACATTAGAAGGGGAGATGCTGATGATCGACAATCTCTCTGGTTCTGTCTTCCACCATTACTCCTCCCCTCTACCCATCTGTAAAGACCGCAGGGGCCACCCACAAGAGGTACCACCCTCATGTGACGTGAACACAAATGCAGCACATGCACAGGAGGAGAACCGCTGGCCTTCCTGTTGGGTTTAAAATGTGCGAAGGCGATAGGCGATCGCTCTCTCAAGTTAACCAATGTCAAATGCAACAATTCACGCCTGTATGTTTGCGTAACTCACGTAACTTCCATTGTAAATGTTTCCAAAAAAAAGCGGACGAAATCGCAAAGCACACATCTGGAAACTCTGGATCACACATTCCGAGGTGAGGCTCGGCTGCTTGCCGCCTCACTTATCCGAACAGGAATTATGCAAATTCAGCCATTTTCACAATGATATCGTTGACATTATTGGAAACAAAAACCAACTTAATAAAAGCACAGACCAGAGGATAAGAATTGAAAATAATTTCGTTTAACCCGTGTATTTCTATGTACTCTTCGTGACTCAGGTGAGGCTCACCCTCCCCTGCCGTCCTTGCTCACACGTCCTCAAACATGACGTTTGAGTTTTTATATGTGGATAAAAAGGTCTCACGCACCCGCATAGTGAACAGCATTTCAGCATCGTGTGTTACACACTTCGAGCTTCATTGGTCTCACCGTGAATGGAAAGTGTTTGCAGACTTAAGAAGCATGTCCGTGCACGTATGTATGTCCAAGAGTTTAATTTCCAGCCTGTGGTTCAATGCATTTTGCCGTATCAACTTTCCACTCAAAGCGGACATGTAGATGAATGAGGCCCACCGCATGTAACATCCCCCCCCTCCACTAACATGCATGTGTGCAACCCCTCGCGACTCCTTGCGGGTTGTTTTGTTGACGGCAGGTTGCGCATCGGAGATAAACTCACCGACATGTCGTCCTGTGCCGCTGTTGTCCATCACTGTGACAAAGTGCGGCGGGCCAGCTCGGAAGAAGCAATAACTGGCCTCCACACCGCCTCACCTGTCAGTGCTGTTTTCTACCTGTCTGCAGATGCTGTCAAACCATCAATCTGCCCCCCCCCTCTCCTCCCGACCCCTCCTCTACATGTTTCTTCTTCCCTCCTTTGGTCCATCTATCTCTGCTGTATTAACCTTTATCGGTGTGTCTGTGTGTAAGAAGGTGGGTGTTCCTCCGACAGCGTCCGTCATCGCCTCGAGTTATGCGCACCGGTTTATTGTTATTGTTGTTCTGTTTGCGGGGCGGGGGGACGCAACAAAGGTGCATTGGGACACACTATCCATCAGGGTACCGCCTAATGAGGACATGGGCTCATCCCCATGACGGCATTTCAGCCTGCAGTGGGGCTGTTGAATGGTGCGGTGCCGACGAGAGTCTCTCGGCACTGCGCACACACACTCACACACACACACACACGCACGCACGCGCCATAACACGTCCTCGGGTGGTATTTGTGGAAGAGACCCTCTTATGAGAGCCACCGTTAGTTTCAAAAGCTGCTTTTCAAAGGTTTACCAAGATGACCGGATGGCAATGTAAAAGGTTTGGCAAAGAAAAGAACAAAATGGCCTTTTACAGGTCAGAGTGTAAGTGACATCTTGAGTACAAATGCGGAAAGATATGAAGGTAATGTGGTCAAAGAAATTGTACTAAATTTGGCGTATCTTGTTTTATGACTATTTTTATTTTTATGAATATATCTATTTATATAGATTTTGGGGGGTTATTTTAATGAAGATGATGGATCTAAATTATACAGCTTTTTTAATTTTTATTTTATTTATTTATGAATAAATGAATTCTATGCCTTCACCTTTGTTTCCTAACCACTTCGACCAGGCGGCGGTTGTGCGAAAAGGGTCACGACTCAACAGCTGTAGTACCCTGCTTAGCTTGATGAATTCCGATTGAGTTCTGCTGAGAACACACCGGACGATAAAATTGTCAACAGCTGCTGCGGCGGCACATTCACGCTTAATGCCCTTGTAACTAAAGAGCGTCACGTTAGCCTCAGTTTGCGCCGGCAAATGCAGTTTAAAACTCTCGGTGTGGAGGAATGGGTCTCTCGCAGACGAGGTGAATGATACAATCTGCTCAAGTCTCTTGAACCTTGAACCCCCGCCAGCCAGCCTTCGGGACCTCAATAACCGAGGTGACTTTCCTTACACCAGATCAGGATGGCGGAAATCGAGCAGGCTTCGCTGAAGTCGGAGCAGCTCTCGGACAAGTCGTCTTCGCCCGCCCTCCCCGACGAGCTCAGCTTGGACGAGCACACGGCCTACCGGCTGCTTGCGCCAGAGAGCAAGGTTGGTGGAGAGATCGGTGAGGTGAGGGCAGAATAACGTCTGAGGAAAACATTGCCATCCTCCTTTTAATGAGGTATAAAATATGCAAAGCAAACATCCGGCACTCATCCGGTATGTTCTGTATCATTACGGCAGCTACAAATCTCTTGTAATCGCGGCCGGCGATTTAATGCGCGCTTCATCTTCGGTAAACACTTTGTGTTTAATTGTGCGACACTGAAGACAAACTCGCATGTTTAGCGGCGCGTGTTCACGGTAAAAAAAAAAGGTTGAAAATCAAGGCTGACCTCTGGCCAAATAGGGACAGCAAGATTGTTAGAACGCAATTCCGGGACTACCGCAACATTTATCACACTTATGGTGTTTGACGACTTGACTCCCGCGCATGACTTTTTCACTCGAACGTGTGGCCGCGTGGCCTTCCGCGACATTCTAAACATACCGTGAGCACTCCGTCAACCGCATCATCACATTGGTGTGTTTCCTCCAAGCATTAATTTGGAATTTGGCACATCTGTCCTACGTCCCCACGAGGGTAAACACTAACGTTACGCTGGGGCCTCCCGCTTCGTTTCTGTAGTCGTTCCAGAAGGCGATAACGAATGACCGTCAGGCGTGTTTTCATGACTGTGATTTGCTCTCTTGTGAGCTCTAAACCTTAAACTTCTAGAGCACTGCCCCAACAAAATGTTTCCCGTAGTTGCAGATTCGACCCGTACAACATCCGGGGAGGAATTTTGGACCATTTCTCCTGACCAAACTTTCAGTTCAAACCGTATTTTTGGGCCGTCTGGTATGACAGCATCTCAATTGGTTTTCGGTGGTGGTTTTAACTTTTCTGGTGGCACTCGGTGAGCATGCGTTTTCCATCCCGCACTCTCCATTGTACCGTATTTTGAAATCTTCCAGTCCCCGCCCCCCAAAAAATCTGTCGTCTTTGAATGATAATAGCCACTTTGCACATAAGAAATAAACAAAATTCAGTGTTGTGTAATGAAGCGTTGACACAAGGGGAGGGTGGATCTTGGCCAAGGCTCCAAAAGGCTTAGTGCGAGCATACCCTGAAATAGTTGGCATCTCAGTCCAGCCATCTTAACCCCTTCTCCCGAATAAATCTCTCCGTCGGGTTCTTCCAACTCGCCATCCCTTGTGGCTTTCAAGCTGCACCCTGTACCTCGTTTGGAGTTATCTTCTGAGCACCCTCTTGGCACTTCCCCACCGTAGCCTCATTTATCTCTATCCCTTATCATCCCTCCTTTCTCCTCCTTAATTGGGTAATACGACTTGTTTCTGGATAGCAAGATAAGCCCCGCAAACATTTCTCTGCAATCGCAGCTCGTTAAAGAAAAGCGCAGAGGCGAGGGGAAAGAGGGAAGGCGGCGAGAAGCCAGTTTGGATCTCGTTGTGTAAGCACCGACTTGTCTTTGGACCAATGTTAAGGGCTTTTTGTTTGAAGGGGTCGATCGGTGAAGTCCGAGGCACTACGGCGCGGTTGCGCGTGAAGAAACGCACCGTGCCATATGTGCCGACGGCGGTTTCATATTGTACCTTTGAACACGGGGTATCAAAAACACAAAAGTCTCATTACCAACTCGTGGCGCTTTCGGTTCTTTTTTCCCGTGCATAAAATGGCGGAAATCATCAAAGAGAACGCAATCCATTTCTATCAGCGGAGCAATTACGAGCACTCACGAGTTAGCACCTGGCAATTATTGTTAGAATGCATAATATTAAAATCACAAACACGTAAGTCATACTTTAATAATCATTGCTCTCGTTGACAAGAGCCGATATGAAAAGAGCACAAGAATAAAGTGTAATTAAAGGTCAGAGGATTCTTTTTTCTTTTTTACAGCTAGCAATTCCGAACTTTAATCATCACTTTGAGGATAACGCCCGTTCCTCGGTCTAATTCCAGTTGTTATCAAGGCACATTTAAGAAAAAATAATAAGAATAAATGGCCGATCGTGGAAAAGACTCTCTCCTCAGCTCCAGGTCGTCTGCCCCCTTCCAGGGAAAGCGCAGCAGCGGATCCTGCAGCTCGGAAGAGGCGGCCGGCGGCGGAGGAAGTCAGCAGGTCCGGCAGACTGTTGTCCAGAGCCAGGTCCAAGGCCTCGGCCATTTCTCCAGGACCCTCTGCAAAGTCGAGATGGAAACCGCCATGCAGGATCTCGACATGCAAACAAATTCGCCAAATATGTGCTCGCCGTACTACAGCCCAAGTGAGTAAACCCACTCAATTGTGGGTACAATTTCAGGTAGAAATGGGCAGCTGGTGTTAATCTGTGTTCTCTCAACCGTGCACGAAATGAAATGCTTGCCTTGAGCCGCGGTGCTTCAAATGCGCGAACAACGGCTCCGTCGACGATTGCGTCTCATCTGCATGAAATGATTTTCCCTCTCCAGCCGCCGTTTCCGCCGTCGGCAACAACGAGAGAAACACCGAGGGAAAAGAAGAAGCCCGCAGCGTCTCGCCGCTGCTCCCCCTGCCTGCCGAGTTCCTCCGCTCGACGGGAGCGGCCATCCCGGCACCTCCCCGCAGTAAGAGCATGAGGTTGTCCAGAGGCCTCAGGTTGACCTCCCCGGCTTCGTGGGCTGCCTTCCGTTCCCCCGGAGGCCAGAGCAAGATGCTGAGTCGTCAGGTAGGAAATGGGAGTATGAAGTACTGTCATGTCAAAGAGCAGAGATCAGTTCAACGTCGATCAACGCAACCGTCAAACGACTCATGAAACTCGTACTGCTGTTTCTTTCCCGACCCTTGCGTCCGTCCGCAGTATCCGTCCCACAGCGATTCGTCGCTCGCGACGGGCAGCTCCGAAGGCAGCCTCCAGACCACCCTGGAAGAAGGACTGAGCTTCAGCATCTCCCCGCCGCAAAACGCGGACTTGCCAGCAGCTCCTTTACCGCACGAGTGCCCGCTCCGCGAAGCCAACGCCGGCATTCCCTCCCGGTCCCGACCCTGAGACTGAGGCCCAGCCCCTCGTCGGCTCTAACCCTCCAGGCCACCGTCGGCCAACAGCGGAGCCAAAGCAGCGGGCGAGGTAGCACAAGTCCGGGTTTCACACGGGAGGACTCCATTGACCCTTCGGACGAGGACCTGGGCATCGTCATCGGCTCCTCCATCGGTGGTTGCGGGTCCAGTCAAGCGGGCAACAGCGAACACTTGTCGGAGACCATGAGCAGCCTGTCGCTGACATCGCTGCTGTCGCCCAGTTCCCTCGCGTATCCCGGAGGAGCAGTCAAAAAGTGCAATAGCACGGGAAGCCTTGACCAAGGGGGGATGCTGCTGTCATCCAGAGGAAGAGAGACCCACAGGGAGATTCTAGGCCTGGAGCTCATGGACCCTCAGGGGTTTTTGGCCAATCCCTGGTCGGGGGTATTAGCTGAAGCGACAAGAGGAGACGGTGAGGAAATTGGAGACGGCTCACAAAGGTTCCGAGGGAAAAGCTCAAGCCAAACAACAATGGGGCCTTTTCGCAAAAACAGATGAAACCTACTGCGAACGTTTTATCTACGTTCCTTGGATATGAACCCTTCGATGTCCTCTCGCACTCTCTCTTCCCGCAAACGAAAGAGAGGCTCGCTCGTTTTTCTCCGACCCGCATCTCTACCCCCTTTGAACTCCTCTCTGTACATTTGTGATCCGCCAAAGACGCCGGCCTCGGTTTGGCTGCGGTGCGCCGGTGTGGTCGTATTCTGCAAAGTTGGGGCCGAAGGGCTAAAGGAATAGACACGCGTCGAGGGTTCTATGGGAGGAAGCGGGGGTAGACTGTTAAACCGGGGAAATGCTCCTTATCTCCAAACCGGGTCATGTTCACCGATGCTGAAGATGCAGGAACGCAGGTATCCAAACCCAAATAGCTACCGACGCCAACTGACACTGTTTTGCGAGGCAGTGCAACGGGCAAGTTGGAAGGACGCTTCCAGGTAACGGAATATACATTAGCGTGGCTAAAGGAAGACGTTAAGGGACAGAAACGTCAGGTCATTTGTTTGGCATGGGGAAGGCGGAAAGCCGATCCAATCTCCATCTGTTCCGGCAGACGGAAACAACGGCTCCCGCTCGCTCTCGCTCTCTGGCTCGAGCCCTTCTGCTGACATCGCAGGAAAGTGTGAGGTGGAGAAGAGGTCACCAAACGTGGGTGGGTGGGTGTCTGAGAGAGCGCTGCCTCAGGTAGCCAAAGGATTGGAGGAAATAGTTCTCATCCATTCAGCAGCATTTTAGTTTTTTCTTTCAAGGGAGGTGAGTTGGATCAGATTGCCAAGGCATGACATGACCCCCCTCGTGTGATTTGCAATTGTTTTATATCAAGCGTCGCTCACGAGATGGTTTGGAGCCGATAGCCAGAAGTGAGATTTCAAGCACACTTCCTTTGACGGTACTTCCTCTCACAGCGTTGAAGGGTTTGAGATGCATTGACGAAACCGCAAAGGTTGCAAGGGACTTTAACTCGCATGACGGAAACGCATTTAACGGAATCCGACTTTTTACGTATATACAAACGTGTGTCCAGATGTCAGTGTTGGGTGATGACCGTGTGATTTCAATGCCACTATTTTTGTAGAAAAGAGAATAGTCACATGCAAATCGCGGCCATGACCTCGCTCCGGTTCCAAGTCCGTTCCGATTGCCTCTCGCGTCCGTTTGTCCCGCCAGTGGCTTCCAGTTTTCTAACTTTTTTTTTTAAGTGTGCAAAACAGTGAAGCAAAAAAATTTTTTTTTGAAATTGCTTGAATTTATTACTTCCTTCATATCTCTTAACAAAACGGTGAGTCCTCCTTTTGAATTGCATGTGATGAGTCATAGCAGATGGGAGCAGCCATATTGACTCAAGCAAAACGCTCGCAGGCATATTGTTTCGGTTTGGGGTTTGCAATTCTGTGCGTTTATGTTTATGATTCAAATGTCACCCGGATTAACGAATCTCTCCTGCGCGCCCCATCTGCTGTTGTAGCAATGCAGCATAACACTGAGCACAAGTGTCTTTTCATGCAAAATGACAAAATGACTTCGGGTGGGGTGGGTGAGGGGGGGGGGGGTGCCACATGCTGAATCACTTCAAGCCTAAAATGAGATGCTGAACTTTAAGCCTGGTTTTTCCAGCCCGTTGTGTTGAAATGACAATTTTGATTTGGAATTTCTCCCACATAACGAGGTGGCGTAAATATCTTTTTTTCTTCTTCTTCGCCCCGACTTGTGCAAAATCACTCATGTATGTGCGTACCAGCGTGCATGTTTGTTACACGACTTCAGGGTGAGGTGACTGCATTTTCCCGATGTTTCCGTCAGTGAACTGTGTCATGACGACGATGACGACGGTCATGCCTGAGAGTTAAGGTGAAACGCGGAACAACCAAGGGCTGTTTGAGCTTGAAAGGTTTTGTCCTCCTGTCTTTTTCTGAGACAAATGTCAATGAATATGGCAACAAAGGTTCAAGCCTGACTACACAGCAATAAATGTTCGATGTGTATGCCCTGATTAACTGAAGTCCATGTGATTTTTTTTTAGTCGTCTTCTTAATTGACATGTTTGCAACAATACGTATCACTTCTTGCGATCAGTTATTGCGCCTTTAGTAATTTGACATTTTTTTACATTCATTCTATGGGCTCTGGAGGCACTACACAATCTTACAGATAATCAGCTATAAATTCTAATACGTATTTTTATATATTTTGGTCAAAATTACGTGAATGAATACTGAATGTAATATTCACATTTTAGTCATATTCATTATTTTCGTAACTTAAAAAAGGCCACAAAAAAACTACATTTTCAGAAGTCTTAAATGGGCTCTGGGGTCATCATGATTGATCAAGGCTACATGCGATGGCACATTATCACAACTATTACACTATTCCCATCATTCTTGGAGACATTTGCCCTCCTGAGCAACACACGCGCAAGAGCGTACGTCGCTGCTGAGCACAGAAACCACATCCAGTAATTCATCAGGACAAAGTGCCCCTGGGGTGGGTTGGGGGGCGGGGGGGTTGTCTTGAAGCATCGATGGTATCAGTCTCTGCTGAGAAGAAAGCAGCATGTGGATGTCGCACGACAAGAGGATTAATGTGGTGTCACTGGAATGAGCTGCTTGCTTAAGCTCATGGACTGGAAATCAACAATGTGAAATGTGAGTAAAATTTAAATGCATGGTATCGGCGATACTTTTAGACCCATATCTGATAAACCTCACGAAAAGACGTGTTTTCCGCACTATAAGGCATCTCGGAGTATAAGGCGCACCTTCAATGAATGTCCTATTTTTAAACGGTTTGCATATTTAGGGCGCACGGCATTATAAGGCACATAAAATATAATTAGTGGCTGTGGTTATGTTATGCATCAACTAGATGGAGCTACGCTAAAGGAATACAATACAATACAATACAATACAGCTTTATTTATATGGCGCTTTCACAACCGCTGCAGCTGTAACGAAGCGCTTGACAGAACATTTAGAATGCTACATCCAAGAAATCAGAATATTGATCATATAGAAGATACATCTTAGTTTTATACTTTGCTACGTCATCAAAATGTTAGTCGATGTCACTTTGGAAAGTTCTCACGGGTGCACACAACTCGCTCGCTACGGCGCTTTACAAACGGGGCATCAACACCGGGCTTCGCTAATCTTCCATCTTCTCCTTGGTGGAAGCCAACCGAGTCGTCCCTTGTAGCTCCCGGCGCGAGTCGACAACGCTTGTCAGAGGATCAGCGCTAATGGCTGAAGCTTATCACCTCCCGACTTGCTTCCAGGGAAGTGCCCCGCCGTCACCGCGTCCTCCTCACTTCTTCTCCTTCTTCTTCTTCTTCTTTACCTTTTGCTGGCGTGTGCCAAGGGAAAGGGGAGGTGTGACAAGCGGAAACCTTGAGCTCGGGAACAGTGCTGACACTGCCGCTTTCTGCACCACTGTGCTTTCATCATGATGGATTGCTGACAGCTTAGCTCAACACCTGGCCCGCTGGTTTGTGAGATAATGGCTCCGCACACACACACACACACACACAAACAGTAACAATGTTGCAGAAATGGGTTTTGCTGCAAAAGATTTATTCAGTGAGGAACTGTGGCGGTTCAGTCAATTGATGGGCCACATTTGCGACAAGCTTTTTTTTTTTTTTTTTTTTAATCCCGGCATTCACATTACTGCTTGGATTCAGACTCATGCAATTTCCCGTAACACAGGAAAGATATTCCCGCTCGGAGAAAACGTTTATGAAGGATCGCCTTTTTAGTTTGTACATTTGCTGCAGAATAGGAAGATTGATATGTAACAAATGATTGTTTGGCCCAAATAAAATGAACGCGCGGTCCTATGAAGCGGAAGGAAAAAGTTCAGATCAGTTCCTCACAGAGAACAAAATGAAGAAATACTAAATCATGTCTTACAAAACAAAAGCAACATTTTCTAAATGCTGCGCTCGCAATAAATTTTGCTCTACTGTGGCACAAAATAAAGTTTAGTACCTTCCAAATCAGGGAGCATGCAAAGCAACAAAGGCAGCATTTTTTTTGTGTATGCATGCAATTAAACTGATGTTTGGTTGCACTATTTAATCATCTCAGTGCACTTCAAAGATTTTATTTTATTTTTTGAATTACCGTTGCCTCATGTACATCATTTGGATTGGACGACATTCCGCATGAAACGCGAACAATTTGCTCATGAATGCTTTGAGGTGAGCTAGCCGAAGCAAACGCGATATCAAAGTGATAGACACTTGTCAGAAGAGCCGAGGGATTTTCACGGTTTCATGTGCCGGTTGCCGTCGCATCCTTTTTGAGCGGGGAGTGTTTTTTGAGATGTGTCAAGTTGTTGTGTGAAGAGGTTTTTGTGCTGCAGCCTCTCGTGCACGCAAATGCTCTCTCAGAGCACTGAGAGTAAAAATAAGAGACAAATCATCTCCTTTCACTTGGGAACACACTCGGATTCACGTGATGCATGAGGCAAGGTTGTGGCCAAGGACGAAACATGGAGAATTTCAAGGTCTCGCATGATTGCATCACATTGCAAAAATCAAAGCAAGGCTACAAACAGAAATGAAAGACGACTTTTTGTGTCTCCTCCCATTGTGGGGCCCGAGCCTAAAACAAAGTTGCGCTACAGCACTTTTTTTTGGGAGGGGCAACTTAACTAATTTAATTTAAAAAATCACAAATACATTTTTAAAAAAAGAACAAACGTCCAGAAGAACAAGCTGCTTGCCGTCTTTTCTCTTCACCCTTGTCATTTGGAGGGTTGGTGTAAATTCATTGTGTTGCATAGCGACATTTTTTTTCTGCTGATTGTCTTTTTTTTTTTAAACTTCCCTTTAAAAAATAATGTATTCTTTTTTCCTTTTTTCTTCCCTTTAAAAAATAATGTATTCTTTTTTCCTTTTTTCATTTTTACTAGGTCCGAATCTACTGAACGCTGCCAATCAAATGGAGTGTTTTTTTTGGCCTCAACTGCTGACTCGACATGTTCAAGGAAACAGTCCTCGGAATTGTGCCAACTTGCAGGGCGCACTAGAGACACGTCCAGGCCGCTGGCAGCTTGACGAAGAGACGCCTCGATCAAATATTTGTCATAGAAGGTATATATTGCATGACTGGTCTCAAAAGACGCAAATGGGTGAACTCCTACCGTGGTGCAAAATGGCCACGTGTTCATTTTGAGCCTCGTGGACTCGCGTTCGTCTTAAGTTTGTGTGTGCAGTGCAGGTTCATGCGAGGTGCTCTGCTTCCTAGGAGCTTTTGTTTCCCCGCTCAAATTTATCAGCGCAATTAGGAGCTCTGCTGAGCGTGTAGTGGAGGCCCACACTGGGCGAGCAGCTCTCCTCCACTGGAGAGCCCCTCTGCATTCTGTGTGTGCCTACATGTGTGTGCGCGTTTTGACGCTGTTCAAAATTTGGTCCTAACACAACTGGAAAACCGGTACAGTGGAGCAATCAAGTTGGGAATCTAATTGGTTCCATGATCCTGTTTGTAACCTGAAATGTTCAGAAATGAAGGAAGTGCTTCCCATTGAAATGAATGGAAATGCAAGTAATCCGTTCCAGCCCCCAAAACAGTTATACTTACCTTGTTTTATATTATGCACTATAAAAATAAGTGAAAGCACACTATACTAAAGGAATAAAACGTTTTTTAAAATGTCCTAGTTATTGCTCGTTCACTTTAAGTAGAGAGGGAAAATGGGAAAGAGGACGACAGATTTTCGGATTCAAGATATTTCAGCGCCGTCTGTTTTCTAATTCATATATTGATTTTGGCATACCGATCCAGTGAATCGTTTTTTTTCTGTCCCCCAAAAAATTCATAAAGTGGAACATTGCATTGTCATTTAAAACAGAAATTCATTGCACATTTCTCTTTGGTCATTTTCAGGATTTTTTGATTGCCACGCTCACTGGATCCACTCATGGTTCTGAGGTGTTTTGTCAGTCAGTCCGCACGGTATTTTCCATTTCAGTGCACATGGGTGCAAATGCCAGTCCTCGTTGACTTCATCTGGATGAAACACACTCAACCACACCCTCGGACGCAACACACTTGGACGTACGCATTCCAAGATGAACCGCATCAATGACGAGGAAGGACACAACGCTCTACATGACATACATGTTATGGGATGTATGTTGCATTGACTCTGTTGCTCCTTTTTAACCCCTGGACATATTTTCAAGTCGTTTCGCAAAGAGGACGCAGGAAGTCGCTGAACCATGTTCGGCGTTGCCGAGCCGCTTTGCACGATGACACAAGATCCGTCAGACAGACACAAACACTGAATGCCTCCCACAGACGCACGCGCATGATGTGATTACAAGAAAACGAGTAGAGCAACGCCGACGAATAGTTAACGCACGACACTGTTTATGGCTCGTCAGTGGCGGGGAGGAGAACTGACGTCAAAGCTTGCGCTTCATCTTTCAGATGCATTTCATATCAGGGCCTTTTGCGAATTGTCTGTCATCTCCTTGACTCGGAAAGCATAAAAAAACGCAACACCGGCCACGGAGCACCAAGTGGACAGGTGCATGACTGATGCGGGGAAAGAGGGACAATCAATAGGAAAACTATTGAAGCCGGCGATCAATGAGAGGGCAAAAGGATGCACGGGGCACCTCCCCACGACCGCCCCTTTGCGTTTCCCCCCGTGTAATCAATGAGTAAAACGTGAGCGAGGATATCGTGCGAATCCTCCCACCTTCGCATCAAATCGCCCCTTCGCTCCGGTCATGAGGATGAGTCACGCCTGTTCCACTGTCCGAACGACACGCCGCATTCCAGT
This sequence comes from Hippocampus mohnikei, assembly GCA_026261675.1. Taxonomy (NCBI): domain Eukaryota; kingdom Metazoa; phylum Chordata; class Actinopteri; order Syngnathiformes; family Syngnathidae; genus Hippocampus; species Hippocampus mohnikei. The sequence goes on from JAKGUB010000328.1 coordinate 5,404,221, forward strand.
GAAGTGGGCAGAGCGCCTGATCGATAAACAACAAATGTTAATTTATTGCACCGCTAGCAACTTGAGCAAGGAGATGGAATCCGGCAGGAATCGCGGATTTGTCGGGGGATTCGCACCCGGAGGTTGCAAGGTGACCTTGTGTGACATCGAGAAGGTGCAAAGTGCTAAACGGATGACTAGAGACGGTTTTAAAAATGAGACACCCACAGATGAGAAAACGTGTTTTTGTTTTGTCAATGAGAATAGACGGATCGAGTCTTGCCGCCGTGACCTTTCCTCCTGGCTCTTCATCTTCCGACAGTATCTATCCGCATTCTGGCACACGTAACTCTTTGGAAGCAGTTAAGAGCGAAGAGTCACACGCCCTCACACGGGCGGCGGGGCAGAGCGGCCCTCCTGCGAGGGTGTGACTCAGGTCGTGCAAAAGAACCGGAACCATATTGGACAGGTTAGTCCTTCTTCCGCATCTTACGGTATTCATTAAATAGTTTAATGGAGAAAAAAAAAACTCTTCTCATGCTTCTCGGTTTTGGATCTGAGCTTGTTGCCTCACAGAAACAGTTTGACACAGAATGTGACCTTGATAAATGTGATAAGCTGCACATCTGTAAGGTCCCTGGGAGAAGTACGGGTCCTGTTGGCATGACAGATGGAACGCTGACAATTTTCTCCGCAGATTGGAAGGAATACTGCAGTTTACCGTTGTCCTTGAGGGGGGTGGCAGCAGCCAGATGCTCGTCGAGCTGGAGAATCTGGACCCGATGGCGACGCCGAGGTGCATGCGGCACTGAACAGCGATCGGGCTCGATACGGGACACTCACGGTATGTAAGAAGCTATTGCGGATATGATGTCATTCCATTTATGATGCCATGTCGTCCTTGCTTAGAGGGCGAGTGCCGTATTTTCCACATTATAAGGCGCACCTTCAACGAATGGCTAATTTTAAAACTGTTTTCATACATAGGGCGCACCACATTATAAGTCATATAGTGGCTGCAGTTGCGTTATGAATCCACTAGATGGAGCTACGCTAAAGGGAATACAATACAATACAGCGTTATTGATATTGCGCTTTCACAACCGCCGCAGCTGTAACAAAGCGCTTTACGGAACGTTTAAAATACTACCTCCAAGAAATCAGAATATTGATCCATATAGAAGGCACATCGGATTATAAGGCGCACTGAGAAAATGGAATGCTTTTAAGTGTGCCTTATAGTACGGAAAATACAGTACTAAAGTCAGTTGGGTATTTGTCTTGTCAACATGGCCTCCTCTCTGGATTAAACCTAAAATGTATTTTAGTGGTAATGAGCAGTTTTACAAAATGATCATCAGGATGACAATTTATATCTTTGGCTTAATATCAAGGGCGGCCCGGTAGTCCAGTGGTTAGCACGTTGGTTTCACAGTGCAGAGGTTCGATTCCAGCGCCGGGCTCCCTGTGTGGAGTTTGCATGTTTTCCCCGAGCTTGCGTGGGTTTTCTCCGGGTGCTCCGGTTTCCTCCCACATTCCAAAGACATGGATGGCAGGCTGATTGACCACTCAAAATTGTCCCTAGCTGTGAGAGCACAGATGGTTGATGGTCTCTGTGTGCCCTGCGATTGGCTGGCAACCAATTCAGGGTGTCCCCCGCCTACTGCCTAGAGACAGCTGGGTTAGGCTCCAGCACCCCCCGCGACCCTACTGAGGATCAAGCGGTTCGGAAGAATGAATGAATGAATGGCTTAATAACACCGAAGCCTTTGTGAAACAGAAACTTAACGACTGCAAAGCAAGGGAACAAAGGTCAACCTAAGCCGCCTACTCAGCGTTTTCATTTCGGGTATTTTGGATCACGTCGTCCATGATATCCTCGGTTGGGGAGCTAATTTTTAACACAGCAGATGATAACATGATATATTCATCGCTGATATGGGCAAGTGGATCCAAATCCCACGGCCAACCATTAACCCTTGACTCATCCTCCAAATTAATCGACACACTCAAGGATGTTGACCGGCGAAGGTTCATGCGGAAGACGAGTCGCGTTTCAGTTGCAAATGAGTTGCGCGGTATATTGACAGCTGCATATTCATGAGTCTATCTATATACACGCATAATCTCATGAATGCGCGCTCGGTTCTGGCCGCCGCCAAATGAATGCCGGCTTGTTCTGTACCGGCGACCGACTCGCGCCTTCTATTCAAGCTATTGCTCCACTTTGAAGCCCGACACGCAGCTTTTATCTTGTTATCTTGTTATTTCATTGTATTCCCGGGTGCAATGTGCGGCAACATCCCGGGAGGGTGCAACAAATACCATCCCTCTCATCCGTAACGCAGCCGGCAATCATGGCAGCGAGGGGAGTGGGGGGGGGGGGGGCAAAAGGGGTCTCTCGTTTTTGTTTGAACTAGAACGGAAAGGAATTACCAATTGACCACACGCTACCATGACGGGCCTAATTAATCAAATACATAATTCATAGGGTGGAAACGCGTGCCATGAAAGGGAAAAGGGCTAAGCGAGATGGAACACAAGAGCGCGTTATCAGCACTTTCTTGGAGAGGAAAGCGGACGGAGAATGCTGGAGGCTCCCTTTTGTGCGTAAAATGATTCAAATATTAAAAAAAAAAAAAAAGACTCATATTCCATCCAACTGTAGTCAAGGCGTGCAGCGAAATAAGCTAACACCGTATTATTAGTCAATCAAAACCGGCGGACGTGTAATTCAAGTCTCCCGTAACAATAAAGGTTGTAATCAATAGGACGGGAGCTTTCACATTAGACATGTACTATTATTTTTTTTTAATGAACATATTGATATGATGGCAATGAGAAGACAACGTATAGGTCAAGAGCAGTGAACCCAAAAGCATGAGAATCCGTTCTGACGGACAAAGATTACCGTAAATATAAGCACCGTGGTCGTGAGAAGCCTTCGGGTATTGATCTGTGATTAATAACTCAGTAGGGCTGTTAATAGAGATCTGTTGATTCGAGACTCCATCACAGACATTTTAACTCGTCGGCCTTGTTGAGGAACAAGGATGTCCTTACAAAGACCCTCCAAAGGGCTTTGATGGTCAAGTGCGAAGGACTGAAAAGCCTCCCGCTGCTCTCCCCGGGATTGCTGGCGCCTGGTGGCTACGTTCGGCCCAGAATTGCAAAGGAAAAAATGCAGGAGATTGAGAGAAGACAAAGAATATGAAAGAGTGCAGAAAGTCTGAAAGGAAAGGCGTCATTTTGGGAGCCCATTCCTGTGGTGGAGCCATCTGCTGAGAAGCATGAGACTGAGTGTGGCGATAGGACCAATGTTGCTCACGTAGCATGTGTTAGCGGCTTGACCCAACTCGATTGGAAATATCTGGGGCAGATCGTGTGGCTCGTGGCGTAATCGGGTGGCGTGGGCTCTGTTACGAAGGTAGCTGAGCTGAACAGGGGTTCCAAATCGCACAAGTCTAAATGATTCCCCCCCCCCTTTATTTTGTTTCAGATATCATTCAGACAAACGGAAGGCCATCAGGATTTGACAGCTTTTTGGAAGCAAGACTCAACGATTGTCAATGGAGCAGCATTCAAGTGGAAGATCGTGATGCTCAACAACCTGAGGTTGGTCCCTGACAAAAAAAAAAACGAAAAGCCCAACCAAAACTGATTTCATGCAGTGGCCAGTGTGTAATGTAGAAAGGCTCTTTGCTGATAGGATCAAAGCTCCAAGTGCACTAACCCATACCGCATATTCAATTTTGAATAAATACGACCACGACGGGCGGGAAATGGTATTTAGACGGATGACAAATGAGGTTATAAGATAATTCATAATTTGGACTGGATTTGATTACATTACCCAGCATCGATTTTTGTATTTATCATCTATCGCAAATGGAAGAAACAACGTCATTGTTAGGGCGAATTTTTCAGTTTGATCGCCCTTGCTCGAAAGGCTGCTCGGCATCCCAGCATCTTCTCTCCAGTAATTAAATGTTGGGCCAATAGAATATTAGTGCTGCAGCTGTGCAGAAGTGTAATAGAAGTCGCAGCACAGCGCCTTTAGGGGAAATGTAATTCCTTCATCAAAATATGACTGACAAGCTGACAAAAGCTGTGAGCGTGTAGTGGGAGTCTCCATCATTAATCAGCATGGTGACAGCCACGATTGATGAATTGCCTCTGTAGCATCCTCACGATGCTTTGCCTCCAGGCCTTCGACTGAGTTCGAGTGAAAGTAGAGAGACCATTATACCATTCTGACGATTCAGAAATGTGCCCATTGCGGCCCCTTTTACCTTGGGCAACATACCACGTGACTTGTATGGATTGTATCCCAAATGTTCTTTTAGTGTGCAGCTATCCTGCCCTGAGTTAGTGCCGTCGTTTGGTCCCTCTAAAGGATTTGGTTGCTTTTTAAAAAGCAGCAACGTTTTTTCAGGCAGAAGTAGAGATTTAGGTCATACAATGATTTTATTTTATTTTTTTGCATACGTATTTGTTGTCGTTGTGATTCATTTTGTAAACATACTTCTGCGTGTTGAAAACACAGAAATAACAGTTCGAATCTAATGGCGACGTTAAACTTTTATATTGTATTGTTCGGTTTTTAAATCTGTGCATCCCTGGGGTACCCCCCCAACCACCTTTTGGAATGGAAGACATTGATGTTCACATGAGCCTATACTGCCCCCTGCTGTTACATTTTGACTCCTACACTATATAGTCTGCAATCCTCAAGTAAATAAATTTGCCAATAATTTAGATTTATCATTTTGCGGCAGGCTCTGAGAAACTAGAAAACTAACGTCTTATTACAGGGTTAATAGACCTCTTCAATATAGCAAACAATATATTGCGGTTTTCACAAAGAGCATGTTGCTGGGCTCGCTGGGTGGTGAAAGCAACTTTATTGAAAAACAAAAACAAAATCATTGGACAGTTGAAAGCAGATTTTAATTCATGTATGCAGCTAAAGAAAAGAAGACAACAGTCACGTTTTTACCTTTTATTTCTCAAGACCACAAGAATATTTGAAGCTGACCAAACCTAAACACATCTTCAGCCTTCAATCAAAATGACTGGATCCAAAGGATGCCAGTATATTTTACAGCAAGATGAGCAAATCATTGGGAGCTCTACGTGGAAGGAAAAAAAAAAGAGCCATGCCCTATCATTGGACTAACATTTTACATCATTATTTAAAAATTAAAAAATATCAGAAAGTGAAGTAGGACCTGACACACCAAAATAAACTACAAGTATTGTTTCTTTCAAAGAGTTATTACTAAATGCAGAGGGAAAAGGGAAGGGTTTTTTTTCGATTTAAAAAAAAAGGTGAACTCTGCCTACCACTTTGGTATTTCAAGTGGTGTCTGACTGATGTCTCGACCCCTCAAAATACATGAAACCACAACAACTCATCCAACTATGAGATCAACAGAGACATGAAAACCAACGTAGTCATATTTTCCTCCCTATTCCACATTGATGTTGTTAATTTTATATAGAAGCCACTATGCATATGTGGATCACCTTGTTTATAAGCAGCGATGTGCCAGGGTCAAAGTGAGGTTGGGGTGACCTCCTCCTCCTCCTGTTCTTCCTCCAATGGATATCTCAGATTCCCCTGTTGGACAAACATGTTCATAAAACCCAATGTTAGTAAAGGAGCCCAGCAACTTAAAAAACGACAACAAAACGGCTGGTAGTGGATCAGCATAAACAGGGTAGCTCATAAAGAAACATCGCACAAAAGATTACCAAGTTCCTCTGCCGTGCCTTGTCGTCATCATTTGGCTAAAAAATGCTGACAAACCGTCTAACAAAGTTTGACACCGCTTTGAAATCACGTCGTTTTACAAGTGTCAAAGCGACGTGGCATTTCCTCTGCAGTTGTGAAAGTGCACAGATGTGACAAAACAAATGATTTTTACAGGACTACATTTAAACCCGATGGCAGAGGTTTAATCAAGCAGGCAGAGGCTCTCTTTCTCTCCGAAACATGAATGATGACATTCTAAACAACATACGGAGCCACAATCGAGCATTTGGGTTGATGTCGTGGAGAGTACAGGCAACAGCATTGACAAAAAGGATGTGGGTATAGAAAGGAGTACCTGGGGTGAGTACCTGCACACTTTGACAGTCAGAGTATCCTTGATTTCTAATTTGCCCTTTTCACATGCGGTCTCGCTCACAACACCAACGCTGTGAGGTGTGGAAGTCAGCTGCAAATTATGCCATAAACCCTACCCTCCAGTTAGTTAGGTACGTTGCCCCCCCCCCCCCCCCCGCAGCTCCTATGACTACCCCAACCCCCACCCCAAAAAAAACACACACACACTGCAAAGCATTATCAGGCACATTAAGGAAATGCATGGCACTTGCTAGTCAAGTAATTCTGTGTTTACATACGAGGATTGTGGTTTCACCATTTGTAATTGATGTTGAATATAACTACACATGTTATCAAATCAATCCTGCCAAAATGGGGAAAAATAAAATTGCAGGAAGGAAAGTTAATTGGATGATATGGCAAGAATTTTTTTTCGTCCCGCTACTTTTGTCGACAAGGACCAAAACATCTCGAAGGATCAAAAAGCGATACAAAACGAGGGGTACCTCTGGGCATGTTTGCTCAGGGCTACACTGGCCTTTCCCTCTTGGCTTTGTGTGAATGCTTTCTACTTTCTTCTCATTCATCGGGCCTAGTTCTTCATCTTCAGTGCATACTTATGATGCACTATTCAAAAACAGGATATGGTACATCAGACAAACATCATCAGCATTGAAGTGAATGCAAAGAAGGCGGGAGGGGGGAGCATGGGAGAGGGGGTGGAAGTGTGTGGTTTTGGGGGAAGTCAGTGGGGGTGAGGAGAAGGACACACTTACCTGAGTCTGATCTGAGGTCCTATCAGATCAGTTTTAATTGGACTGAGTGTCACCTTCAGAGAGGAGGAGCTCTTGCTGGCCGTTAAGGAGAGCGGGGGAGGCCGAGGCAGGAGCCTCCGTCTCCATCGGCTCCGCTTCTGTTGAAGCCTTGACGGCAGCTGCTTCGCCGTCACAGTTCTTGTCTTTCTTGGAGCTGCTGCTCTTCTCCTCGGATGCCTTACGTTCTGGAAGAAGGGAAAAAAAGCAATACGAGGTGGTTGATGCAATCGGCAATTTTACATCTTGAAGGGGGGGGGAAAAAACAGGTCCTCACCTATTTCTTTGGATGAGCGCTCTTTGTCTCTGTCCCTGTCTCTCTCTTTCTCTCTGTCCCAGTCGCGGCTGCGGCTGCGTTGGCGGTGAGATCTGCGCTCTGAGCTTCGCGACGTCCTCCTGTCGCGGCTGCGGGAGCGTCGCTTCCGGTCAGAGCGCTCACGGCTGCGTCTCCTGTCCCTGTCCCTCTCTCGTTCCCTCTCTCGCTCTCTCTCTCGTTCTCGCTCTCTATCCCGGCTCCTGCAGAACAAGCAAAATGTCAGCAGCGATAGAGAAGTAGGACAAAACAAAAATGCAGCCTGGGATGTCGAAATGACAATGACAGTTAAGATGGCATTTTGGGGTTTTCATTTTGATTCTAAATTTCTTGATCTGACATCGGGTTACCTGCTGCGTCTGCGGTCGCGCTCACGGTCCCGGTCTTTGTCTCTGCTCCTAGACCTTCGACGATCCCGGGAGCGACTCCTTTTCCTGTCTGACGCTCGACTGGAGTGGCGGCTGTTAGAATGGCTTCGCCGTGCCCTTCGATCCCGATCACGGTCCCGATCTCGGTCCCGTTCTCTCTCCCTCTCGCGCTCCTTCTCACGTTCCCGCTCCTTCTCCTTTTCTTTCTCTCGCTCCTTCTCCTTTTCCTCCTCTTCTTTGCGTTTCTTCTCGCGCTCCTCTTTCTCACGCTCTTCCCTGTCTTTCTTCACAACTGGGTTTTCCCCTTGCGGGTCCTCTGAGCGACGTCGTATTTTCTCCTGTTAAACAATCACCAAAGTTAAAGACAGAAAAGTGATCAGCAATAGATTTTAACCACATGCAGGGGGCAAAAATATGATGTTATCCCCCACCCCCAATCTACAAAATTGTGTCGCTCTTACCTTGAGCTCCTCGACAGTGGATTTGATCTTGGCATAACCCATATGCTGCTTTCCCATCAAGTGGTCATCCACCCGAGATTGAGCGTCCCCCACGATCAGGAAGGCTCCGCACACCTCACACACTTCCATCTGTTTCTCCTGGGCCGCAAAGCTCTCGATTGTCTGAACAGAAAGACATTAGCAGGGATTACATCATCTTGTGCTCGACTAATATTGATGATAATTCATCTAGCTTCATAAATGTGAGGGAAGAATGCTACCCCTGCTTTAATCTTGATTAAAATAGTATCCATTAAATATCTGTTGAATCAAATACATTTATAATACATTAGATGCGGTTTAATGTGGGCTATGTTTTGTCTATTTAAAACTGTACATTGCAGTAGTTGTACTTTATGGCTGGAAATCTGGAACAGCTCAGTATAAAAATACTAATATATTTAGAATCAGAATCAATTCCAAATAATTTCACTTCAATTATGAAGGAATGAATTAAAACCCTGAGGAGAGAGCAAATGTAAGCTGATGAGGCTGAGTTTGGTGACTCACCGAAGGGTTGGCGCTAAGCAGTTCCCTCTCCTCCTTGAGCTGCTCAACCAGCTTCATCATTCCTTGAGCCTCCTCCACACGGCCCTCAGAGCCCAGCTCCTCAATCTATGCAAAACAAAGTACGGTGTTAAATCAGCCATGTAAGTGAAAAAGGGAACAAATGGAAGTTATTGTGCGTTATTTATAACAAACCTGTACAACTAGATCTTCAATTTTCTCTGTCAGAACCTGAGCCTTCTCATCATTCTTTCCTGCTGGAGCAGGAGCTTGCTGGCAAGGGGAAAAAAAATTTTATTTAGCAGCGAATAACACTATAATTTACACATTGTAAGTATTAATATAGAAACATATGAAGCACAAACCCCTGCATTCTGCTGTGCTTGGGAAAGTGCAAGTCGAGCATGCCCTCGACGAATTCGCCGTTCCACTTCAGCTAGGAGCGACTGCAGATAGCGCAGAAAATCCCGCTCGTATCCCTCCTTCATGTAACGTGAACTCTTTTCATATCTGAACAAAAAGGAAATATTAATAGCTCACATGTACGTAATAAGACATTGAACACAATTTTGAAAAGCACGGGTCCAAATAAAAAAGTTTAAAATGTTGACACAAAATAAAGATGCTATAAAGGTGTAAAGCCAACAGGTGGCTGTTTTACACCTAAATATCCACGGGATAAGTAAAAGTATATCAACTGGGCCACACAACCAATTTTTTCTTCCCCTTCATCTTATTACTTTGATTTTGTCGAATGACTTTACCAAGACACACAAAAATGTGAAGTGCGGTGAGGCATTGCTTACACTTTCCGAAGATTTTCATCATGGATTTTCTCACAAGGGCCTTCCAAAAAAAAAAAAGGAAAATCGTTAATCAGCGACAGTTCTGCTGTCATATATGAATCTACATGACTGCGACTGTTCATATCAACTAGCGTTTGACCTACCCAAATCGGAGCGCGTGTTTGTAAATAACTCCGCTGGACAGAAGCCACACAGGTAATATCGACATACCTAGAAAAATAGATGAGATATTTAATTTCAACATCAACCAATTTCCCGCCGTGTTATTGAACACGACACGTGGGAAAAAATATCCGGGTTCAAATAAGATCGCAGTGCATGCCTCATTGTGAGATCCACCATTTGTTATTAGCGGGCTAACAATGGTTCAACGTGTGTGGGTCAACATTTGTGTCACGGGGCGTCAACTATATTTTTACGGTTAGTTGATTCAATAATCGCAAGAACAATCGCTCGAAATATGATTCATATGCATCGACGACGCGAGCGTGCTCCCGGAGTACAAGAGACGTTACCAACAGTTACGTTAGCGCGAAAACCCACGAGGCTAAAATTAGCAGGAACGTTATCTTACGCTCTCGTCGTCCCATTTGACATTACATCTCTTCTCGTCGGGGGCCAAATTCCTGTCTCGGCCCATCAACTCGTCGAGCAACTGGGCTGCGGAAAGCATTTTGATTAACTTGGATGTCTTGATGTTAAACGCAACAATATATCGCGGAGCTTCAGTTCACACCATCCCGAAGCGCCCAAAGTACATTGAATCAAAATGGCAGCCGCGGTGACGTCACCCACACGAACTGCTAAAGTGATTCCGACTTTTGACCCGGAAATGCAACTGAAACGATGGAATTTCATGGAAACTTGTCCACATACACACATCACAAAGCTATCACGTATGTTGATTATGATAATGCACTTTATACACACTACATTACGCCTACGTGTAATTCTGTACACTCAACATACATTTCTAGGGGAATGGAAGTGTCCAAACACATTAGATAGAGTTTAGGTTGTAAATGTTCCGTGCTTCTGATAATGTTTAGGCCCTCAATAGGAGTCCCCCCCCCCAATGTGTTTAGCCCAGGGGTCAGCAACCTTTTTTGAAGGCGAGAGCTACTCTTTGGGTATTGAGTACTGTAATGCGAAGGGCTACTAGTTAGATACACACTTCTGAAATGTCACGTTTTCTTCAATTACCTTGAATAGAATTATTATTGAATGTTATTACTTATAAGTAACGACATTCATTTGTGTGAAGACAATGACAATTATTACTCTTTTCACTTCGCCAACATTCATGCATTCATACATAAATCAACTGTACGGACTCAGAAGTTCGCCCATTGACTTCAGAATCAGAATCAGAATCAGAATCAGAATCAGAATCGCCTTTATTGTCATTGTATAACATACAACGAAATTTGGGTGCTACTCCTTAGTGCATTTTTATAAATAAAAAGAGAATAAAATAGGATAAAATCAATTGCATTAGTTCACAATTTGTCACATCCAATGTGGCGGACGCACTAACATATAGGAGTGAAGTACCAACCAGGTCGTAGTTGTTACATCCAAAAGTGTCCCCCCCACGATGTGGCGGTACTATCTGGCAACCTAACCTACCGAAGGAACGCGCAGGCACCATCGATAACATTGTCTGGAAAGAAATTGTTGACTATGACACTACAAATTGAACGAATGCAAACGAGGAAGCCGCTCCGTAAATGATAAAGAATTCGCTTGATAAGTCGCATTGGCGGACCCAATTTATTTTCACTATCTATAATTAGCACCAAAGTCTGCTGTCACCTAGTCAGGCTAGCAACTTGCTAGTAGCAAGCACAGTACAGTAGTTCATATTTAGCCTGACTGCTAATGCTGTTTGGCCACTGTTGTCAGGCGAACTCGTGAGGCTTTAGGATATCCTATGAACTCAGAAATTTCGTAGTTTGTGCAAACATGTCCACCACTTCGTTGGATAAAGAACTCCAGGAGCGACTGAGAGAGGCGTCTGCAATCGGGGACATTGACGAAGTGCGGACATTGGTCGAGAGTGGAGTCAACGTCAATTCCCAAAACGAAATCAATGGATGGTAAGTTTGAGCTCTAAAGCATAATATTAAGTGAGGTCTCCCTAACACGAAAAGCCACAAAATGTGTTTGCCTTCATCCATTGTAAAGCATTGACGCGTATTTAAGAACTTCCAGGAAGTTGTTTGGTGAGTTGCATGTGTGGTTTGCGCTGTGATATCCCATTAGACAAATAATGGCTTAATCCTCTAGAACTGCCTGTAGGAAATCCTTTAAGCGAGTCATTTGGTCTTTCACGCAAAAACAAACAAACAAACAAAAACACTGAGCAAACAAAATATTAACAGGCACACAAGCTCCCCAATCATGAACATGGCTTTTCTATAGTTATTTGTCATAGTTATTCAATATTATCATAAATGAACTTCACTCTGCCCCTATTACACGAGGTTGTTGGAATCTCTTTTACATGTGCGTGATTGTCTTTAATCTCACCAGGACTTGCCTGCATTGGGCATGCAAGCGGAACCATAAGCAGATTGTGTCGTACTTACTTAGTAATGGTGCAGACAAAGACATCCTCACAGCTAAGGATGAGCTGGCCTCCCAGCTCACATCGAAACCGGAGATCAAACGGCTTTTAGGAGGTAAACGATTGTCACAGTTTTTTCTTGCCTCATAACATTTGTTTATAGTCTTTATCTTTGGACATGAACGCAAATGTGACTTGCCATTTTCAGTAAGCTTTTTATTTTTATTTTTTAACGTCCACAGTTGAAGTGGAGGATGTGCCTGAAGTCAACGAGCCTGAACTGCCAATCATTCCCAACTATTTATCTAATCCTCCGTTCTTGTACGCAAAGATGGATAACAAGATGGAGCTCCTCCTTTCTCAGCACCTTGCACAAAATGGGTCTGTGGATCACACAGAGTCCATGGACAGCAATTCAGCTCCACTTTCTCCAACCCAGCACTTTCAGACGTCACAGAGTCTGGCCCCTGATGACCTGGTTCCGCCAACGCACCCCATCACTCACAGCCAAGTTCAGAGCCGGGAATTCGTTCCAGCGGCTGAGCAAAACGGTGTGTCACCTGGCTCGGCCGCATCCCATAACCACACGGTGGTAAACTGCCCAGTGCCCGTGGATCTGTCGGTTGAGCCGCACCTCGTCAACCACGCAGTGCCACACAATGGAACCATGTGCTCACCTTCTTTGGCCTCACCCAGCCCAAGTTTGGCTTGCAGCAGCAATGGCAGTCAGGTCCAAGCACCGGTGACCAACACTAACCCAACAGTGAGCAGGCAGCAGTCTGTGCCACAGCAGATAGGCTACAGTCAACCAGGCGGACCTTTGCCGGCCTTCCAGCCGTTTTTCTTCACAAGCACCTTCCCCGTCAATGTGCAAGGTGAGAGCAAACTATTGTGAAGTCTTTACAATCATGTGTCAATCAAGTGTTGTCTATTCAAACACTGTTACATTTCTCTAAGTTGTTGATGTCAGTGGGGTAAATTGACTTTTCTTGCGAATGAGTATACCGTCCCAAACTGTACCATGGTGAACCCACCTGTGGCTTAAATCCCCACCGTAGAGTTAGTACTGAAGGTGCGTATCCAGAACCCCAATGCCCGTGAGAACGACTTCATCGAGGTGGAACTGGACCGCCAGGAGCTCACGTATCGCTCCCTGCTGAGGGTCTGCTGCCGTGAATTGGACATCAGCGCCGAGCACGTGGAGAAGATCCGCAAGCTGCCAAACACGATGTTGCGAAAGGTGAGATACGCTTGAATGAACCCTTCCATGTTGTACCGGCGCTATTGGAGACAAACATGACCCCTTTTTGACTTTTGACAACAATAAAAATGCCCTCTGTTTCAATAGGACATTTACTGAAGAGACCGTTTTCGTTTTTATAAAAAAAATTTCTCAATTTAGTTAGGTTTTATGAACTACAATAACCATGGCACTTCCAGCACATTTGTCTAGCTTCCTGTAGAAACATGCAACTGTTTGTCCTTGAAGAGTCGCATTTTCAAAAGAAACATAATTGATTATTCCGTACGAATGTGAAATTCGCGTGACGTGATTAATATAACTTTGATACGTAGCGTTGTTGCTGTGTTGTGGGATTACACGAGCAACTTCTTCATATGCGATATATTCGATAACTGATCAAATCTGCAACCGATGTGCCTCTTTTGCCCAGGACAAAGATGTCGCCCGGCTGCAGGATTTTCAGGAGCTGGAGGTTGTCTTGGAGAAATCCGAGGGCTTGTCCCTGTTCTCCGGGACGGGGGGGCTCACCGACAGGCCCTGCTACAACATGAAGGCCTCACGCCTCACCTACTAGAGCGCCCCCGGTCACCCTGCTTTTCACGGGCTTCGGTAGCCACATTTGAGCTAACCAGTTGCCCGCCAGCGCCCCAAGCTTTGTTCAGCTCGGGCACTCTTGTCACTTGTCTTAGCGGGATTCCCTTTTTCCAATTCTCAAGCTCTTTGTCCTCCTGTGGGCCCTTTCGCTGCTTTGGTGTTCCCAACTCCCGAGATGACTGATGCATGGTGTCTTGGATTATGAGAGAAAGTAATTGGGCCTTTCTCTCCGTCGCCACCCAGTGCACCTCGTGCCAAGACTCCAGCGAGATGACAGGAGGTTGGTAGTGGACATGAGCTTGTCTTCCTGGGGTTTCTGCAATAGCCTTATATGGACATGTCCAACTCCAAGGTGTGGCGCCCGATTTGCTTCGCTGTCACCGGGCAGTAGCTACGATCGAAATCAAAGTGATAGAACATGTTCCAGCTTGCTAACGCACCGTCATACATGCTGTTGCTTCAACCTTAGTGTCTTTGCTGCAGAGCGGAGCTCGGTTAGCTGCTTTAATTGTTGGTCTCTTTGGACGGATCATTTTGACTGCTGTCTGCGTACGTTCCGACGTGATGGAGATGAAGCGCACCGTGGAAAAGAAACACTTTTAGTTTGGACCGTTTTCCATGGGTTTCCGACTTCAATTCGTGAATAGTTGTTTTAAATTCCCAGATACCTCACCAGCTCTGAAGTATGTATAGTTTCTTTTTTTCTTTTGGAGTAACTGTCACTAACGAGGCCGGACCACGCGTTGTGCTTTCAACTAACAAGGCTCATGCAGTCAAGCCACATGTAATCCCCCCACACCCCCTCTTCTACTTCCACAGGTGGCAACTTACATTGTACGATACAAGGAACTGCCCTCACTGAGCTAATTTGACCTGCTGATAAGCAAACGACAGAATATCTCTGCATCACAAAGGAATGCAGTTCAACAGGTTTGTTTGTTTGAATTGAAGAAGCGGAGGGGAATGAAAACTGCACCTGCTTATTATTGTTCCAAAAGTACAATGACTAAAAAGCTACAATGAGGGGACAGAGAGAGACGGTGTTTCCTTGTTGCCACCTTTCTCAATGGCAATTTTTTTCTTAACGTTTTTTTGTTTTTAATGGTAGCGTTATTACAGAACAGAAGTCTTTTTAACCTAACCTAAAACCGCACTGACAAGATGACTATTGCTAGAATTTTGTTTTTAAATGTGAGGATGGTCATGCGTGTGTCGAGGACCTGATGGCAAATGGAAATGTTCATGCTGCTCTTACTATCGTGTTCCGCCATTACTTGGGCTCATTTCCAGATATTGGTGCCGTAGACTGCGCCACGTTGTACATCCTACAAATCAAAAGGTTTCTTACCAGCATCGTTTCCTTTTCACATCTATACCTGAAGCTCTTACTTTATGATACCTATATTTTTTATTAATTAGCACAGTTTTGTTTTCTTTTTTTTTTTTTTTAACCAGGTAGGCCTGTTGTGTCTGTGTCACAACATTCATGTCGGAAGTTGGAAGAAAGTGCAATGTGAGGTAAAGACGATGGAAAAGGCTTGATGAAACCGCAAATGTGACGACAGGGTGAGAGCGTTGTGTTTAAAATTGAGTTTCTGGCTCAAGTTTGATTCTGTGAAAAAGGAGAGGACTAACAATCTTACTGGGTTTGTTTATCGTTCTAGAGTTAAAGCAGAATAGAGTTTGACTTAACCTATGCATCCAGAGTCTGATATTTTTCTAAAAGATGTGTCCTGTGTACTTGCAGACGTAATCGTAGGCACTGTTGAAGCTGTGTTTTTCGTTCTGGAGACCTGTACATGTTCTTTGATAAAGCATGGTGAATGACTTCATCTCTTCTCAGGCTTCCTTCCTTCAACACGCTGTCCTGTTACTGTCAATGTTGAGTTTGTCGTGTCGTGGGTATGATCATGTCATCCAACATTGGTGAAATGCAACATTAGAAAGCCAGTCGTTGTTTAAATATTGTAAAGCCATAGTCATTTGTTAAATTCGAGGTTAGAAGGCACGCCTTTGTTATTAGAATTGTCCGAGTAAAGTGTCCGTTTTCTGTAAGCGACTAAATGATCAGTATCGGGGCTGTGGGAATTGTTTCAATTTGATAATTCGCCGCTAGATGGCAGTAGTGGCTTTGATCACACGAGCTGGCATTAAATGAGTTAATTCTTGATCAACATACGACAAATGGGGAATGGCGTTTAATAAGATAAGATAAGAAAACCTTTATTAGTCTCACAATGGAGAAATTCCCAATTCACAGCAGCAAAGTTATGCAAAATATAGGAGCTGCTGGAAAGGCAGCCACTCTCGCGGCGCCATCTTGAAGTCAAAAATAACACCACCATCTTGGACATTTCAACAAATCAAAAGAAAATTAAATGTTCCTAAACAGAGAAATTGTACACGTATGATTACTTAATGGCAAGATACCGCGGAAACAGTTGTTGCTCAAAACTTAGAAAACGTTTTTTTTCTTCCTCCCAGAGCTTCACCATCCAGCTGCGCATTCTTATCTGACCCAGATTTGCACATCAAGCCACTGTAGTACATTTTGTTATGCCCCAAATCATCAAGACCTTTTGTTATGTTCCCCTTCTGATGTAAAGAACATAAACAACCACTAAATCGTGGTCGTACTCATACACCTTGTTTATCTGTGACGCCTCTTGAATGAATGAGTACAACGACGTCCCATGTGGTGAGCAGATGTTCAGGCAAAGCAAACCAGGGGCCGCAAATATTACATAAACTCAGTAGACAGTGCAGAAAGAAACGATAACTAGGATATGCGCTCATCATCTCAAGAATAGTTTTGATTTTATGAACCAACAAATTAAATAATGGTCAATTTAAAGTCATTCCCCGTTTTGGAATATTTTCAGCAGAAACTAGATCCCCCCACCCTCACCGTTTCATAATTCTTTCAAATTAAGTCTCAAATTAACTGTGCTTCCATCTAGTGGTCAAGAGTGCAATTACACCCCATATAAACAAGCGAAGAATAACAAAATAGTTATTGTTGTAAAAAAGTCTGCCAAATTCACAATAGAGGCAGTTTTATTGTATTAACTTTGTTGATAATGAATCATAAGAACAACAATGTACGTATTTGACAGTAGTAAGACTACATGCACTTGCACATGGATGTCGGTGCGTCTGCCGTGTGGTCAATTGTGTCTAGACCCGCGTTGAGGAATCAGCTTAGTGCCCCACTGTGGCTGGACACCTTTGTTCTCAGTTGGGACACTCATAATGAGCTTAACATAAACAGCCCCTCGTTGTTTGAAAGCAGCTCTACCAGTCTCCAATGCCTCCTTGGCAGGCAGTGGAAACACCTCAGTTCAAGTCGTTAGCCCTAAGAGTATTTTAAAAACGGAGACGGAAGACAACATCGCTCACAGGTACTGTACTTGGCTTTTGTGCTTAGACTATGACCCTTGGAGTGATTTGTAAGCCACGTGCAATCTCCCACTGCCACTTTGTTACAAGATCTGAAATGAAAGACGTTCAGACATTATAGACTGAGTTGCCGAACCTGTTTTTATTCTGTGCCAAGTGAGCCACGGACCTCGAACAATATCACGTGATGAAATGATAAAAGTATTGGGATTGGCTGGCGACCAGTCCAGAATGTATCCAACCTCTCCCCTGAAGTCATCTTGGGTAGACTTCAACACACTCGTGACCCGAATGAGGTCGTGGTATCGAAAATGGATGGACGGGATAAGGTGTGTGTGCATGCCAGATAATGGGTAAGGAAATATTGTGGTTGGCATTCTGAGGAATAATGTCTGTTCATCTGAACACAGGAAGAGGTCAAAGTGTGACTGTGGTGTCTCTGAAAAGTTCATTGACCAGACTGAAACACATTGGGCCTCTTTGGGCTCAGCAGGGACCCAGCTCGCGAAGCACAGACTCCATTCGCCCACACACAAAAAAAGAATTGGTCGACTTTTAATGTTCCCCAGACCAGCTTTGGAGGTCTGCAAACATGATTTAGTTGAGCTGTGTTCCCAAAAGACTTGCCGTTTAGAAAACTAGCAAAGTTTAAAGGAACAAGACAGTTGTTCACAGGAGGGCATTCAATGTTTTTATTTGACGCGGAATATTCCTTGGACTCGTTCCTTGTCAAAGAATACAGTTTATGTTGTGTGTGTGATCTTAGTGAAATAGGCCGATTATACTTTTATTTTTATTTTCTTCTAGCTGGACCCCAAATATAGTATTGTAACATACATGACAACTACCAAACAAGGTTTTCCAAACAAGCACGAAGTGGGCATAGTTGAAGGATGACCAAAAGAAATGCTTTTGGTGCCATCTTCTGGAGGACAGAGACATTAATGAATGAGTCGAGCATTCACAGTACTGTACACGAATACTGTAGTAGGCTAAATAAAAGGTGACAATTAAAATATGCCGCGTGTTGAGTTAGATTTTTTTTTAATGTTAAAATGTAACTTTTATCATTAGAAGCAAAAAGTCACATTTTGAAAGGCGTGACTGAAATCTAATGACTGAATATCAGCAATCAGTCTGCGTGCTTCTTGTTTGCCTGCTAAGGGTTAAGCCTTAACCGGGCGTCCGGTGTGGGCGCAGGTGTCTCGCCACTGCGAGCGCGGAGCAGCGTCTGCAAACGTGTTGAATTTAAGTTGATCCCAACTGTAAGTCAGTCGACTCCCGCCGCCCCAGTGGACGAAGCACAGTAGAATTGATGGAGTTGGATTTTTTGAGTGCTTTGCACGCAGCAGCTCAGCCCTCTCGTCATTAAACGTATAGTGAGGGTGAGTCAAGAGACTCAATGAGTGTATAGCCTCAGTTTTGTACGATTGGACAGTTCTTTATTTTTTATTTCTTTATTTTCGGGGGGGTCGTTCCTTTTCTCCTCCCGCAGGATTTATTCTTCGGTTCTTCTAAGTGTTTAATCTGCCGCGCTGTGACGCACGCTATGTGGTGGATGCTATTTCCGCGATGGATTTGGTTTCCCCTGGGACATTTATACACTTTTTTGCTCTACATGGACAGTATCGGGGCGATGCCGATGTCCGTGGCCAAAGTCGTGTACTCTCACGCGGGTCTGTGCCCCAATGAGTTGAACCCCAACCTGTGGGTGGACGCTATGAGCACCTGTACCCGCGAGTGTGAATCTGACCAGGTGGGTTCCCATCTATCTATCTATCTATCTATCTATCTATCTATCTATCTATCTATCTATCTATCTATCTATCTATCTATCTATCTATCTATCTATCTATCTATCTATCTATCTATCTATCTATCTATCTATCTATCTATCTATCTATCTATCTATCTGACTCCATTTTGTCCACTTAAACAACAAGAGGTCACGAAGTTTGCCTTGATACTAATGTTAAGATTTGCTCGACCCTGTCAAATAGCTATTAAAATATAGGTTAATAGGGTATTAACATACTGAGAACCATTTATGATGTTGTTATGTTATTTTTAGAGGGTGAAAAATAGCAACAATTCTCAATGTGGCGCTGTAAAATATACCATTGTCCAGAGTTAATTGTGAAGCCATTTCATGGGAAATGTATTTTAACCTGTGAGGTGCAACAGGTTGTTAGTTACTTGTTCGTCAAGGCTGAACATTTTACACAGATATCGGGAAAACTACAAGTGGCTCTCGATTTATGAGGTGAAATATTTATTTTTTTGTGGTATGAGCTTTGACTCACTCGCATGTGCAAACTTGAGATGCAAGCGCCGTCTAATGGCAAGGTGACTCAACTCAATTCTCAACAAGCACCAGTTGGTAGATAACACGAAATATTATTCAAAAAGGAGGCTTTGCACTTTTTGTTGCCACTCTCAGCTGAAGGCGATCGTCCAACTAAACATAAAACAAAGAGAATGACACGATCTGTATTTAAAATGATATGGCTTGTAGAAATGTTCATTGTCATTCTCTGTCTAGGACTGCGAGACGTTTGAGAAGTGCTGTCTCAACGTATGTGGGAACAAGAGTTGCGTGGCGGCACGCTACATTGACATCAAGGGCAACAAGGGCCCCATTGGAATGCCCAAGGGAGCCACCTGTGACAAGTTCATGTGCTCCCAGCAAGGTTCCGAGTGTGACATCTGGGACGGGCAACCTGTGTGTAAGTGCCGGGACCGCTGCGAGCGAGAGCCCCACTTCACGTGCGCGTCTGACGGCATGACTTACTATAACAAGTGTTACATGGACGCAGAGGCGTGCTCCAAGGGTATCTCTATCTCTGAGGTCACCTGCAGGTAACATGTTAAGTATTTTCAATGTTTTCCAATTGCATTTTGCTTTGGTGATGTCATGTTGTCGGAGAGACGTTGGCTGCTCTGAACGTGATGCGTATTCTTTATTTCACCTGTTGAATTGACAAAAAAAGAAATAAGACCGTAGAGGCAATATTCAAGAATGTCAGTATTTGCATATCAACTTCAGTTTTAAGTTAAATTATGACTCTTCATTAGGTACACTTATACAAACAAAGAACTCCCGTTTTTACTAGATGGTCACCTCTCCTACAGGTACCACCTGACATGGCCAAACACCAGTCCGCTCCCAGCCGAAACAACTCTCCGTCCAACCACGGCTCTTCAGACCACTCTGCCGGTTGACGTCCAGAGCCCCGCCATCCACAGCAGCCCCGCTCAGCAGGCTGTGTTTGTGGGGGAGACAGCCAGCTTCCTGTGTGAGGTGACCGGGAAGCCGCACCCGCAAATCACCTGGGAGAAACAACTGAAGGGCAAGGACAACATCATCATGCGACCGAATCACGTGCGAGGGAACGTCGTGGTCACCAACATCGGCCAGCTTGTCATTTACAACGCGCAGCTTCAAGATGCCGGAATCTACACGTGCACGGCCAAAAACGTGGGAGGAAGCGTATCTTCTCACTTCCCTTTGGCGGTAATCAAGAGAGAGGCGAGAGGAACGGAAGCGCAAGGAAACGATACCAATCATCCTTTCCCACCTGCAGAGTGCTTAAAAAGTCCAGACACCGACGACTGTGGAGAGGAAAGCATAAGCTGGTACTACGAATCAAGCCGGAACAATTGCTTCACCTTCACTTACAGTCAGTGCAATAAGAACCGGAACCATTTTGACGCCTATGATAACTGCATGCTGTCATGTGGGGGAGAGCTGGCGGCTCCTTGTAGCCTGCCCAGCGTTCAGGGACCCTGCAAGGCCTACGAACATCGCTGGGCTTACAGCAACGCCCTCAAAAAGTGCCAATCTTTTGTCTACGGGGGCTGCGGCGGCAACGAGAACAACTTTGAGTCCAAAGAGGCGTGCGAAGGGATGTGTCCCTTTCCCAAGAACCACAACTGCAAGGAGTGCAAGCCCCGAAGTAAGATGGTGGCCAGTTTCTGCAGGAGCGATTTTGTCATCCTGGCGCGGGTCACCGAGCTGACGGAGGAGCAGGAGTCGGGTCACGCTCTGATGACGGTGGAGGAGATCCTGAAGGATGAGAAGATGGGTCTCAAGTTCTTTGGCAAGGAACCCTTGGAGGTGACTCTCCTCAACATGGACTGGAACTGCCCCTGCCCAAACATCACGGTAGCCGAGAATCAACTCATCATCATGGGGGAGGTTCACAACGGGATGGCCGTGCTGCAGCCCGACAGCTTTGTAGGCTCCTCCAGCGCCCGGAAGGTCCGGAAGCTTCGTGAGGTTTCCAGCAAGAAGAGCTGCAATTTTTTTAAGGAGTTGCCTGGCACCCAATAGGGGCTCTCTGATCAACCGCACACCGTCGCACTGACTCTTCTCGTAGAACCTAATCATAAAATTGAAGACTTGAAAAGCATGTCAAATCCCAGAAAGTATGAAAGGTAATTCAAATGATCTTGGTTATATTTGAAAATTGACATTAGAGCCCCTCTCTAATATTAGCATTGTATTCATATGTGTCGTTCTATATTTGTGGCTTAAACGGATGTGACGCCTCAGTTTTATCTACCAGAATCAATAAGCTCTTTGGTACCTTTCACTCGGATTCATTCACAATCCAGGATACGTATGTGAACTACTCCGAACTATATTTATTTTTCTCTGATATTTCTTATAGAACAGCAGGTACAGTATATGTCTGTATTACATGGAGGGGAGGACATCTCAATGTATATTTCCATGTTATCTATTATGTATTATTGTCCATTACTATGGAACTCGATGAATAAATATGATTTAAAGGTATTATTGATATTTGTGATTTTTACTCCGTAAACTCGATTGTGAATTCAGTTCATGTTCTGTCTGAGATTGACACACATACACGCACGCACACACAAGCACACAAACTGGTTCTTGTCTGGCCTTCAAATCTGAAGCGGGTCACATTCCAGCCCAGCTGTGGAGGCCTGTGGAGCTGTGTGTTGTGTTGTGTCTGGGTTTGGGGCCCTCACATTGCACACACCCCACTGGCCATCCTTTGCCCTTGTGCGGCTCCTTTCATGTGTAAGAGGCCGGGAAGGGGAAGAGGAGGAGGGAGGAGGAGGTGGAAAAGATGGATGTTGGGTGATTCACACTCTGGGCCACATGTATGCTAATGGGAAGGAATGGTAACTCAAGAAGATATTGCATCTGTATTTCGATTTGTGGCTGTCCTGTTTAATATCGGGCCGAAATGTTGCTGAGGGAGAGATTAGCTCATTGTAATGCACCAACAATACAAACAGAAAACAACATAATCTCCCTCTCTCATCTTTAGAAACTGAATGTTTATAAACCCCCTCCCTTGCTTTTACGCCGCCCCCCCCTCTTCTGCACCCGTCTACTCACTTAGACCGTCAGCAACCCAGCCTTCGGCGATGACCTCTGACCCACCTAATGAAAAAGAGGCCACCAAGAGAAGGACCACTTTCATTAGAGCTGCTGACTAGTGACTAGCTAAGCTCCACAAAAAAAAAACAAAAAAACTTGATGCTCAACTCTTCACATCACAGTCGG
The DNA here is from genome assembly GCA_026261675.1 of Hippocampus mohnikei. Classification (NCBI taxonomy): domain Eukaryota; kingdom Metazoa; phylum Chordata; class Actinopteri; order Syngnathiformes; family Syngnathidae; genus Hippocampus; species Hippocampus mohnikei. The sequence goes on from JAKGUB010000328.1 coordinate 5,426,977, forward strand.
CAGCTGACTTCAACACCAAGTTCACATGGAGACCACCAGCTAGGCCACCCGCCCGCCAGACAGACCATAATAATGAGCATGACAAGTGCAGACACAATGCCCTCAGTGACACCGTATGGAGGAGGAACTTGGACGTTGACGGCAATTCATGATACACAATCAACTCAGCCATACTGGCATGAACCAAGTGGCACGTTGTCTGTGTATATTGCATTCATGTAATGTATTGTGTAGTTGTTATTTGTTCATCAAGAGTAGATAGATTGTTGAACATTGCTGGGCGATGTTCGGTGAGACGTCTTTCAAATATGGAGTGATCCCTGGTGTCCAAGTACAGATGTTTACAGACCATATAAGATTTTATCTGACACTAGAAGCCAGAAATTACTATTTTCCTTATAATAATTATTTGTTTCTTTAATTTGTAGCTTTCTTTCTATAATAGTTCTTATTTTATAAATATATCATCCAACAGATGCACTGAATTGAAAAAAAAAGGTTTCAACTGTTGCTTTTCACCGCGGAAGACTAATAAAGCCGACCCTCGCGAGGACAAAAGGTTTAGAAAATGGATGGATGGATATACAGTATAAGAGCACGTGACATTTAGGGTAGGCCTACTCAGGCACGGTCATGCATGGCCACTAGGTGGTGCTCAAGCACATACCTCTTTGCCCCAGACGTGAAACGTGTAAAACATCCGGTTGTGTTTAGTTGCTATTTTTCGAAAACTGATGTTATTTGCATGGAGAAGCAAAACTATTTTACTCAGTAACGGTTAATGAGTTTAAAAGTGTAACGGTAGCCTTTTGGGGGTGGGGGGAAATAGATTGTTGTTGTTTTTTACTCAAAAATGTTCGTGTTTAAAAGTCACGCGCTACTTTGCACTGTTGTATTTAATTTAATTATTTCCACTTTACTTAATTTCTTAAAAGGTTGTACAATCACATATCTCGATTGGGACTTTTTCTGGCATTCACTCGAGACCCATTCTAATACATTTTGATCAACACGACACATCCGATTCAGAATGTAAGAAAGCAGAGAATTGAACATTGTCATTGGTTGCGCATAAGCATTTGCGACTTCTTCCTATAAATGAGAAACTGCTTTTCTGAAATGATACAACGATGTGAGAATTGAACAAATAGTTTTGTCACTTGCAATTCCGAGCTAAAAAATGTACCAGGGCGACTGAGAAAAAATCGCGCATAAAATTCGAGGCAGCGTCATTGATTCAGATTCTAGAGTTTTTAGAAAGAGAATATTCATTCATATTCTGGCTTCACTCGAGTTTCAAAGCAGCATCCGGTCTCAACCAGGCCTTTCCACATTGAACCAAAGCATGCAGTCCCTCTAAATAGATTTTTTTCTGCTCTCGGCACAATGACCTCACAGTTCCCGTTGCCGTGGTTGCAGCAGGACAGATCGGAAGTGCTATGAAGTTGTGCAGACGCTGGAGGGAGTCCTAACGTCAATGTTGAGAGGAATACTGCGGTGACTCGGAACGTCTGAACTGAGTGAGTCTCCCCCAAGGTCAGTATTCTTTGTCGAGTGGAAAAACGAATACGTTGAACTCTTCCATTTTGGCAGTGCATTGCTTTCACAGTGTCTTCTATACAGACGGTTATGCAGCCGAGTGAAAAACGTGTGCATTCTTTACAAGAAAAGCCATTTACTTTAAGATTGACGTGTGTAATAATAGAAGGAAGACATTTAACACGCGGGCTTAACACTTCGCATGTGATTGTGTTTCGGGAATAGACTTTTAATTGGAACACAATAATGCGTTTGGTGGAAGCTAAAGTAGTTTCTCCGTAGTCTTGTGAAACCAGTTTAGCACGGGCTGATCTAATCTGAGCACATCATGGGGTCATGTATACTTTGCAATGTCATTTTCTCGTTAACATAATCATTATCAGCGGCGTTAAATTGTCGTGGGGGCGCTGTTGGTGCGTGGTGTGACCTTAGGGTCTAATATTTCATGACTCGGATGTCCTCTGGGGATGTCAGGCTTCTTTGTTTACATTCTAAATAGAATACTGAGCGACATGGAAACAGGTTTCGTTTGTTGCCCGAGCCTTTTTCAAAAGGTGTCTTGCAGGGAGGGAATGCCTGCACCTCTCAGACGCATTACGATCTAGTCAGTCAGGCCTATTTTTGGATTGCAGTCAAGTTTGTGCGTCATGAGACAGTATGAAAATTATTCATTGTTTTCATTTGGTGTTGGACAGAGATTCACTCCATGTCTGGATGGCAGAATTACCTGTTTCTTATTATGTTGCACAGATGGAGAGAAATGACGGTTACTGTGTAAAAAGGAAGCTACAGTGAATAGCTTGTCAGGTTTGTTTGGAGAGGGTGTGATGACTGATGAGTGATCAACAGGTAAACAGGATGATTTATCGGGGAGTGTACAGAAGGCTCTTTGTGAGGGCCCCACTTGTGTTTACTTTACATATATGTGGGCAGCAAAGCAAAAGGCCTCGAAGTTGACCTCGTCTGAAATCCGCACATGCAGCTTATGTCTAATGTGTGTGTGTGTGTGTGTGTGTGTGTGTGTGTGTGTGTGTGTGTGTGTGTGTGTTTATGCATTCATCCTGGGCAGCTTAGGCAGAATCACATGACACTCGACCTCTGACATCTACTGTTTCCTGCTCCAGTGAACAACCCCTGTCCAAATGTATCTATCTAGCCGAGACTGCATTTTATTTTTCTTCACTCATTTTGATCAACCCCTTTTTTTCTGTTTAATATTTATCAATTAAGAGGTTCAGCAACTGGTGGATTTTGTTTTCTGAAATGCATGGTAAAATTGCGCTAAGCTTTTATTGATCAAACTTAAAAACAAAAAAAAAAAGAATATACAGTATGTCCAAAACCTGGCATGCTAGAAAGAAAGAAAATATTTTTTAAAATTAGCATCCAAATTACTTTTAGGGACACATAAAGACATCGCTGATTGAAATTTTCTTCAGGCACCTTTGATGGACTTAGCTGAACCGACATTTCTTCACGACATCCAGACATGAGCCACACCTGCCGAGTGACCATTAAGTAGGCTGCTTGCTGTGTTGGGAAATTACAATGAAAGTTAGCCCTAGGACATCACTATGCCTGATCTGTTGCCATAACAACTGCAGCTCCAACTGAAGCGGGTGAAAAAGTTGGTGAATTAATTTTCCCATTCAAACCATGACATTTTGAACATCTATATTGTATAGTGCTGTGCAAAAAAGCAGAGGAATTGGTAAGCCCCGGTACTAAACTGGCCCCAGGGCTGAACTGTTAAAAACTCGATTCACACTTAATAATTGTCATTATTTAGCATTTTTAATTCTCTGATCACATTTCTAACTGGCGAGAAAAATCAATATTTGTCGAAAATTCGTTTTCCCAATTGGATGCGAGCCCCCTCATGTGTCATGCATGGAAATGCACATTACTCCTTCCTGTGCCAGTGTAGTGCTGTGCGATCATAACACCATATGATTCGTAGTATTATACTGTATAAACACAGCCATTGTACCATGTTACCCTATCATTCTGTTATTTTTGATGTGGGTTCAGTCTTGGTGTAACGGTAGCAACTCCTGTGTCATCCAAGCCCCACTTAATCGGGCCAAGTCAGTGGCCAGCACCCTCTGAGGATTAAGGTTTTACAAGCCCAGTGCAAGCCCGCGTCCTTTACATTATGTTAGCTCTGTTGTGACGCTATCTATTTATCTAGCTAGCTAGCTTGCAAGTTTGCTGCTGGTTAGCTTCCTGCTGGCTAGCTTGCTAGTTAGCGAGCTATCTTTTTTAATAGGCAGCTCTGTTAACGTGATGCTGCTTAGGATGCCCAGATAGGGTAATATATAATCCTAACCGCCCGCTAATGTATATGTATACACATGTATTGTCAACACTGCTGAGTCACTGCTGCTCCATCTCTCCCACCACTTGCTCCTGATGCCCCGTCTTCAATAGATTAAATTACTTTGAAGGTGGAAAAAGTGCCATCCATGTGAAAGCCCCAGCTACTTATTATTACCCACACAAGTTTTGTCCAAATAATGCATGACTAGTCGTTTGGATTGAACTATACAATGGCAAAAAATATTGAGTGTGCATACAGAGCAGTTGTGAACAGTTGTGAACAAATTCTTCCCCTTTTTTAGCCTCCTTGTTGACACGTGCAACACCGGCACACACTCCTCCTCATTTTACATACCGTATACTGTATACAGTACTCTACAGTACCCGTACATACTTTGCCAAGAAACAATTAGTCATGGGTGACATAAGCTCCTGCTATGGAAACAAAAGAAAGCCTGTTATGCAAGTAGCATGTGGCGATATTTTTTTTTACTGGCCAAGCAGAAAAGTGGAAGTCGAAGCAGACTTATCTTCGTTATTATTTGCTGAGTCGTTGAAGTAACGCATCTGCCTCATTCCTTTCATGTGATTTTTTTTTTTGGTTGTACGGATTTTACTTTATTGCTATATATTTGTTTTGTCTGAATTGTGATCCAACCATCACAGTGTCACGATAGAAGAGTGCGGGTGAGAGTCAGAAAGTCGTCTGCTCCCAGACACAGGGCAATTTAAATATGAAGATAAAAAGAAACTCTCAGAAAGGTTCTGCGCAACCGCAGTACAACTCAATCATTTAGAGCCACGTCCCATAATGTTCCAAAGGCTAAGGATGGTTGCTCTTTTCCTGGTGGCAGCAGAAACTGTGGAGGGGGGTATGAGGTGCAACTCTTTTTGCTCCTAATCCATAGAGGTTGTTCGGTCCTCTCGCTGTCTCCATTCCATTGTAATGCAGCACAGAGCACTGCACACACGGCTTTGACAAAGCCTGCTTGTACTCTTGCAAACCTTGAGCGCGAAGCCTTTGCGGCAAAAAGTCTGACCTCACTCATTCTCGTTTGGTTTGCAACCCACAAAGCACACGCAAAGCAAGAGAAAGGCCCATTGGAGTAGTCAATGCGGAAAGTAAAAAAATAAAATGCACGGAGATGCAATGATGTCATATACCGTGGCATAAATTGGTGACAAATATAATGAGCTGCTCGCTCACAAGCTGACTGCACTCCATTTCAGGTTGTCACAATGCTAATGGCCGTGGTATGGCCATCGCGGCAAGCAATAAACACAGTGCAATACGCACCATAAATACACTGCAAACGCATAGTTAGCAACAAATATATTCCTGATTACCATCATTACTGCTTACCATCACTGTGAGGTTAGATATACAGCCCATAAATGAATAACAATAACAATAATCATAGCCTTATTCACAGTGTATGGCACCTTTCAAAACAGGGGTGCCCGATGAAGGCCGAGAGTAGTAGTTTTTTTTTTTTTTTTTGCCTAACTCAAATTATCCTCAAAATGAGGATAGTTCGAGCGTGGTTTTTTTCTCCCCTCTCCTCCCTCGTGGTTTCTTTCTGACTTCCGGGTTGAGTGAACGCTGGCGCGTTTGGCTGCCGCTGCTCAACCCGTATTGTTTTGTATTGTTTTGTGTTTTTTGTTATTGTAAAGTGTCCTTGGGTGTCTTGAAAGGCGCTTATAAATAAAATGTATTATTATTATTATTATTATAAATGCTCCAGTCCACGCTTGGATCACTGCGCCCTTTTCCACGCAGAGATTTCTCCATGTGAAATGTGAGTGTTTGTGCCACATTTAAAAGAAATGAGAGGAGTGGTTTTAATTGGCCACAAATGGAGTCCGCTTTGTTCATACCAACAGCGGCGCAAACCGCCCTTTTGTAAAATACGCCGCCTTGCACGCATCTGCGAAAGTACACAAGTCCCTTCACGCCTCCGTGCAAATTTATGCTGCGCCGGGACATGCTCCGGTCACGAAAAGACATCCCATAGTGGTATTATGCATGTTTGCAATCATCAATGCATTTCATATGATGGTGCTTCCCTTCATTTATTTATGTTGTCTTCAATACTTTCGTTTATTGTTTTTGCTGTTGTTGTTTTTTTTAATAGCCCCTTGGAAAGCAATTGTCCTGTGCAATTGTCACTGTAGAGACTAAAGCAAGAACAGAACAGAGCTGGGCTTCAGCAATAATGCCTCTGTGCGTGTATTTGTGCGTTCATATGTGTGCGTGTGTGTGTGTGTGTGTGTGTTTGTGTTTGTATGTGTGAGCCTGCTGAGCCAGGCCTCTCATTATGAGCAATGTAATCTGAGCTTTTGGGGCCCGGGCAGGCCCACCGATTGAAGTACACGGTGGTCGAGCACTGGTGCCCCCCCACCCCACCCCCCCAGTGCCCCCGCACTGTCTTTCCTGTGCTTTCACTCTGCTTAGCTCGGCAATTCTGATTATACAGCCAAGTGGGGTGGGCGTTTGTTGTAGAGGTGTGGTGGAGGTTCGGCTGGATGAGAAGTGATGGAGTTGAGAGTTTAGGAAGCTTTGGTTTGCCTGTCACTCAGTTATTTATTTATATATTTATTTATTTATTTTACAAAGGTTAGACAATTTTATTGCCGCCACATCTTTTAATCCGTGTATCAGTTCTACGGCAAAGTACAATTTTTGATGATCAAATCCATTTATGAGTTTACTTCCAAATTATAATACATTTGATATGACTAGTTCCCGTCCATTGAAAGCTGTGTTTCAAAATAACTGTCTGAATTATAATGCATGACATTACTTCTTTGTTAGTTTTGATCGAAATCCAATAATACACTCACAAAATTCTTCAGTAAACTTTCATACATTAATGGCTTTTGACAAGACAGCAATGGCTAAACGCCCATCCATCCATGCTAGCGCATAACAGGCAGGCAAGACGCAGAGTCAATCCTAAAATGTTCTTCTCAATAATATGTTCTATGTGTCCACACTAGTCTATAGACGGCATTCTAATGAATATCGCTTTTGTGGAATATGAGTTACTCAGCAAAATCCACCCATTTTTTTTTGCCATTTCAGGCGGCGGCCATTTTGTCACTTTCTGTCGACTGAAAATGACATCACAGCTGCCCAGGGCTCAGGTAATGACCGATCATGCCTCACCTGTTTCCTAAAATTGAAGTATTGAGGGAAAAAAAATTGGGATTGATTTCCCTTTCAACAGTTGTACACACAAAATGTTTGTAAGCACTTACTTCTCACTCTGACTCACATTTTGGGAGAAGACAACTATCTTCGGTAGTACGTGAACTACTGCCTGCTCCGTAACTTCCGTAACACAACAAAAAGAGAGAAATTATCATTTTAGGTTACCTCACACTAAGTGACCACCGTACAGGAGAAATGATTAATGGCCACACACGCGTCACGTCATGTGCGTGGACGGTGTTTGGGCCCACGAGGCCCATAGCTTGATCTGAGTTTCATCTTCTAAATCCAGCATGTGAACAAAAAACATCCCCCATCTTTGCGTTCGCAATATGGATACCAGCATTTTATGAATTTGATCTTTCGGCACATTTGAAGTGAGTTTTCATCTAATCCGTAGCTTTGGGGGAAGTGAAGAGCCGTCTTGAAAGGTGACCTTGTTTCTCCTCAGCAGAATTGGGTCTGTCTTCCACAGAACTGAGGGGTTTGCATGCGTATTATTGTCACGTGGGACGTGTGTCTCTGAGAGGAGGGGGGCCTGATTGTTGTACCTCAGGGGAACTCTTCACCTCTTTTCACGAGCTCTCGCGTTCGTTTTCTTTGTACGGCGTGTAATTGGAGGAGTGACTCAGTGCGGCGCTCTCTGGGGAGCGCATTATTAATTTGTTGCCACTTCTTCCCCGCGCTGCAGTTTCGCTTCAAAACCGAGTGCGTGCAAGACTTTGGCAGGGTTTTTGTTTTGTGTATTTCCATAAATCCTTTGACTGGTTTTAAAATAGAGCCACGGTTGAAGTAGCATTGGGATTTCGGTGGCATTTCTTATTGTCTTGCTTTCCTCCTCACCACACCTTGGTGTGTGTGTGTTTGTGTGTGTTAGTGCGAGGGCGGCAGTTGGCAAAGCGCACCATTTGTGAGTCAGCTGAATCTCTTCCACTTTGGCACAGCGTGACATTTTGCGGGAGCGACAGAGGCAGCAGCCACGCTCGCGACAGAAGCTAAACAGATGACGGGGCCGGCCCTCCGAGTTGCCTTCCTAAAGTCTTGAGGGCTTTCGCTACTTTTAAGCGATCAATGCCGAGGCATTTGTCATATCTTAAGGCGTCACAAGACATGAACAACAGTGAATCCTCGACTTGTGAGCCAGCCAAGTTTGGAGAGAAATCCAACACCCAAATCGACTTAAGCAACGTTATTAATAAACTTGAATCATAAAAATCAAGTGCGTGTGTGTTTGTGTGACTGTCATGAGCTGCCAAGCACACATTGGCAGAAGCATGATGAGATCCCAATTCTCTCCCATCTCACGGCTCGCAGTGCTTGCATCAGTCTGTCCATCTGTCCAACTTCCCGCAACGAGCCCGAGAGGAGACCGAAGCTGTCTGACTGCATTTAGTCACCCCGATTTCTCCCAGGCACCAAACCGCACCATATCCTCACCACAAGAAATGACAAAGTGAAACGTGCACACACATCGCAAGAGAAAATGGGAGAAAAAAAAACATCTTCAGGATGTGCGAGAAAAATGCTATTTATGCGTGCGTTCGGCAGCACGCACCTTTGTTTGGCTGCTCACCACTGAAGGGAGGAATCCAGTGAAAGCCAAACCACACGCACCATATTTTCATTCTCTGGGCTCTTTTCTCCATCCTTTCTGACAATAGGGCAGCTGATGATTTGCGCTACTATTTTTAGTCGCAAATATACAGACTCATCTAACCTTCCTGCAGCTGGGAAGGGAATTTGAGAGCCGCTGAGGAGAGAGGCGGGTGTGGTGGTGGTGGGGGGCGGGGGGCGGGGGGTTGGGGGGCTCCAGTGTGTGTCCTCAGGGTAGATCATGTCAGATGAGTTTGACCTGCCTCTTCTTCTTTTTTTTTTTTTTCTGTAAGCGTTGCGCAATATCTTGTGAAATGTTCCAGATGCAGAGATTTGCTCTCATAGATAAGCAGAAAAGTGAAGTTGTCGACTAGCATGAGTTCGTGTTGATCAATTAGTCGTTGGGGATTACGTTGAGCTATTTGATCAGTTTGTGGACAGTGGATTGAAAAAGTCCACCGTTCAAACGACTTTAAAAAAATTGAGACCATTCTAAAACTTTTGGACTCTTTTTTAATTGTGGGTTTCTAGCAGAAGCCCGCAGGTGACACGCGTGCGGCTACTGTATTTGGAACGGGTCAGAAATGCTTCCACCTTGACCCTGCTTCATTTTACTGAATGTCTGCTTTTCTTTTGATGTTGAGCAGTGCCGCGTTAGCGCCAAACATACCCCCCCTGCCGCATCTCAGTATAAAAGAAGCTAATTAAGGAGGTTCAAATCTTGGACGCGGCTACTGTTGAATTATGGGACACAGTCAGCATACTTGAATTATATCCATGACTGAAAGTCAGGCAGTCTGCCCCCTGCTGCTTTTTACAACTTCTTTTTTTTTTCTTTTCACTTCGCTCTTGCAGGTTCTCCCTCTTAAAATAGGCATGCCCAAAACTTGTTAATTATAACTTCTCAGTTAAAAACCCAAAAATGCATCCATACATTTTGTCTCACGACGCCCAGGACACGCATGAAAACAAATAAAAAGCCTCTCATTAGTGTCTGTGGTTTCCTTTGCATAGGGAGGGATGCCGCGAAATGATGAGCGTTGTGTTCTAGTTCACCGAGAAGCCTGTGGCGATTTTGCATATGTTTTTATTTTTCAGGGCGTCCGCCTCGGCCTCAACCCGACCGCGGGCACGTCTCGCGTGTGGACTGTCGGACTGCAGCATCTACTGCCGAGTGGAAGGAAGACGGCAAGCGTTATGTTTTCATCCACCGGCGCTTCCAAGCTCACGTCAGGTCAAAAACAATTTCTTCTCATTCAACTCATTTTTACGGCAACCCGGTGGACGGAAAAGCAACGCGGTTGTTCTCATACTAGGCGGCGGTGTTATACATTTCAAATATCAGTATTATAAAACGAACATGTGTTAAAATGATTCTTTCAGTTTGATACTTTGAACTTCCTAAACACTGTGATCATTGTTGTCGTTGGGCTTTAAAAAAATTGGGTTTTATTTTGCGACGCCACATTCACGCAGGCACGACGTAGACGGATCCCAAACAGTTGCAGTATTTTACTTCTTCCAACACGGCTATTCCTCATTTTTCCCTGCAGCGTCCCTCTTATAAAACAGCCCGTCTATTACCTCTCATATCTGGATCTGTCTTGTGCTGGCAGGCTACAGTGTTCAACTCAAACCCACAACGTGAAAGGTGATGTCACTCAGAGAATCACACGACAGTACTGTTGAGTCGTTGCCGCGTGCAGAACTTTGAAACACAGAGGAAATCTCCAGCGTTGATAGATCACCCCTCCCAGTATTGAGCCATAAAGTGTGTAAATGCCGCACCTTGCATATTGACTGACACACATGATGAGAGCTATTTTGCACATTTGAAAGGCGCGGTCCTCAGTTGCGCACTGTTAGTAAATCGGGTTGGGCATTTATTTGCGTGTGCTTAATGCGCACTTTAGTACATCTGGCCCACCCCTTCTTTCAAATTTTAGATCCCGTTGTGGCCCGTAGGTCAAAAGGTTTGCCTACCTTTGAGGTAGGGCTACATAGTCAATGTCAAAAATCTTTTTCCGCCAAGCCAGCCAGCTCCGACTTACTCTCACAATGTCCAGGTTTTTGAAAAATCCATCTTGAAAATAAATTCCATTCATGCTATGAATCCCACACAAGTTTCTCAGAACCAAATGGAGGACGGAAACATGCTGACCTACCCGGAAGGGACTCATGCAGGCTCTCCTATACTGACTCTGAAATCTGATTGGTTCAGATTCTTTAAAAAAATATATAAAATGGTCAGGTGGGCTGCACCCTGCGTCTGAAGGCCTTGGGATGGTTAAGCACAACATAGACGCTGAAATCTGATTGTATAGAAAATATCAATCACCCACAAGTGACTTTCAGCTGCTCTGCCGGCGCACACGAAATAAATGTTAACACATATCAATGCAGGTCAGTGCTTTTGATCATATTTAGACCTGCAAGGAAAGCCTTGAAGATCCCAACGGCAAGTCACTCATCCCATTTCTACTTTTAATAGCAACTAACCTTCATCATTTTGGAGGTGAACCGTTTCTAGTCTTCCCTCATCATTCCTCCAAGCTTGCCCCTTCATAATCACGCCAGCAGTCAGTCCCCCCCCCCCCCCATCCTCTTACTTCTCGTTCTCTCTCTCACCATCTGCTTTATTCACCCGGCCACTCATCCTCCGTCCCATCCTTCTGAGCGAGCTGCTGACGTCTGCAGTCGGGCTGGAGCGTGGCCAAGAACCTCACTAAATCAAACCCATTTCTAATAAGATGCACTCACGCGCCGATTGATATGAGCGCACACGCGTCGATGAAACCGACGCATTTACCCTTCTCAGCTAACTGTTGCACTCATGCGCCGTTCTAAACCACCGCAAATTCAATAATACGCAGATTTGTGGGATTTCTGTCGAGGTACATTTTTGTAAATGGCTCTTGTCACGGATCCCGTTCGCATCTCGCAGATGCACTGTTTGCGATATTGCGGAAGGTGTATCGAGCATGTCATGTCGGGCAAAGGAACCCCGTAAAGGAGGAAGTGAATGCAATCTGCCACTTTGGATGTCATCTGAAACCCGTCCACTTGGCCTGCTCCTCCGTCCTGTTTACATAAAAACACCCATCTGTTCTCGCCACTATTTTTATCCACACGTGGCCCCCTGTGTGGTGGAAAATCTCCGATCCGCCCTTAAAAACACAATCGGCGGCCTACCTGTAAACCAGAAACACAAACGTCTTTAAATCTCCTGCTCCTCATAACACAAAGCTTTTTCCTGGGGTGTGCTTTATCGGGTGTCTTTTTGGACTATAGTGGTAGCGATTGTTCAGGATTTCGGGTTTCCAGTTAGGGTTTAATTAGGGTTAGGGTAGAGTGCCAGGCAATTGATAATATGTTGCTCTTGCTAGCTCCCGCTTAAGTCCCCTTGCTAGCTCTTGCTGGCTAATATTGGTCCATATCAACGACAAAACTCTCACCGGACACATAAATGACACGTTAGTATTCCAAGAGCCATAATATAAAAACAAACAGGGCACCTAAACAAATAAAATACAAATAAAAGAAACAACAAGGCAGTGGTAAGTGTGAATGTGTCGCTGTTAAATGAGAAAAGTCATCATGCTAGCTTGATGCTCAGAAAGGTTTGTTGCGCTTTATTAGCTACGGTCATTAGTCAGAGCAGCTAATGTTGAAACAAAACAATATATAGCTGTAAAGATCAGGTATATGCGTTGTCATTATGATTCAAATTATTCTTTCCGCTAGAATGACGCATTTGTTGCTAAACGCGAAAAATGATACCAACCTCAAATCTGCTTTCAACTTTCCCAAACGGGTAACAACTTGTGTTCGGATTCGTAAGAGAGGATATCTTTGCTTGAATTTTCTAGTGTGGGCGAAATGTTACACACAACAAAATGTTAATCCGAACTGTTCATTGCAAACAGCTGTTCATCCATATTTTTCATGCAGACATCCAATGTACTGTAGACCGTTTGGGACACACACCATTCTTGTCTTGCATGTTGATCACATGCTCGTTTGTTTTTTCCACCTTCGGGTGCTTTGTTGGGAGGGTTTTTTTCTTTGGACAACAACAATCGCAACCCTATTTGAAATCAAAGTTGGACACGCGACACCAGATCTTAGCGGCTTCTTCGCTTACTCTTCCTCCTCCTCATTTGGCAACAAGTCACTCCCAATATTCGTCTGACACCACAGTGGGTCCTCGATCACACCACAGGATTGATGTTTTATGGGCCCACTGTGAACTGCAAGCAGCCCAGTGAAGGGAGAATCTGGACGTGTCTGCTGCTGTGTTGCTCCATTGCCATGCATGGAGAGGAAGCTACCTGCAGCTTTTTCTTTTTTTTTTTTTTCTCGGCCTTACCCAACAATCACTCTCCGGTGGTGTGGGTGTGCGTGAGAAGCATTCGGCGCACTGAGCAAGCAGGCTTATTCTTTCTTAGCCGCAGATGTTCCACTATAAAGTGCTCTGCGGAGGCTGCCAACATGTGTGCCAAAGCTACGATTGAGTGAAAAGCAGCTAATAAATGCATTTGTTTCGTTGATATTCACCCTCCCTCATGATTCAAAGAGCTTTAAAACCAAATTGGATTTTTTTTTACCCCGCCTCCCTCAGAGAGTCAGGCTGCTGGTGCCAATGTTAAGTGATCGAGATAATGTAACGCCTTCCCCATTATCCCAGAAAAGCTCTTTTTGAGAGGAGTATGCATCGCCATGAACAGCATGACAATGCAATGACGCGCTGGAAGGGTTAGAAATATGGTGATCAACGAACAGCAGTACCAGAATGTCATCTGCTGTTCGCCTTCATCTGCATTCAGGCGCTGACCTGCCTCAACGGTTGGCCCCGCAGATAACCTTTAAACCGAGCACCAATTATTGACTCCATCCATCCATTTTCAAGTCCGCTTATCCTCACGAGGGTCGCGGGCGTGCCGGAGCCTGAATCGGTGGCCAGCCAGTCGCAACGGACACATAGACAAACAACCGTTTGTCCTCACGGTCACACCTAGGAACAATTTAGTGTTCCATTAACCTGCCATGCATGTTTTTTGGAATGTGGGAGGAAACCGGAATACCCGGAGAAAACCCACACAGGCACGGGCGAGAGCATGCAAACTCCACACAGGAAGGCCGGAATCGGAACACTTTCGCCTCTGCACTTTTTTGAGGCCGACGTGCTAACCAGTCGCCCACCGTGCCGCCCCAATTATCGACTCATAATCCTCAAACAAAACAATCGTTATTTGACACGCCTCACAAAAGATTCACTGTCATCGCTTTCACTCAAATGTTTCACTAATACGCTGAAAAGGCACATCTGCAGCACAATTTAAGCTAACGTGAGTCTCTTCAAGCTGGGCGATCACGAAAAGTGCCAGACATATTTCATCACTTTGCCAGATGGCTTTCTCAAGTTCTTATGAAGTAACTTTTAAGCCACACAAAAAAAAAAAAAATCTGGGCCACAGAAAATGGTTTTAAATCATTTTAATGCGATATCAAAGCAATTCAGGACAACATGCGGTAGTTGTCAGTCTTTGCAGTAACCGGAGAAAAAGGTTCAAGCCCCACAAAAATTCACGTTCCTCAGCAGTCCCGCCCATTGTGGATCCCTCAGAATGTCCCACGCGCACACAAAGCGTGCCCACACACACGCGAGTCGCTTGAAGCGTCTTGGTTCTGTGTGTGGGGAAGCAGCGTGACATCATTTAATCCACCAGCGATCTGTGTGCAAAACAAACATTGGCGGATAAATACACGACCGCATTATTCGGTGATGATTCATCGTTGGCGTTCCATTCCCATCACAATCGTACAAGCAGGTACGCATCGAAAAGTGAGAGAAAAATGGCTCAAAGTAAAACTAAATGACTAAGTCCCGCCGACACTTAATGATAATGATCATTGAAAAAAATAAAGGGTCTCTTTGAATTTTGATTTGTATATACCGTACTTAAAAAACGGATCACGAGCATAGCCACTCAATCAATAGCCACAGTTTATGCGTCACACAGTCGGAGATCGGGGTTCGTCCGAGCCCATCTCCTTCCTTCTGGGTACAAGCTAATCTAACGTACTCTATGTCGGGCCAATAATCGGAATCCAACGTATTTTTCCAAGGCCCAAAAAGTACAGGTAAAAGTCTTAAAGTGACAGAACAAAAGCAACTCAATCATAAGCCATCGTATACGTCAATGTACATATAATAAAGTCTTTTGTTCGTCAGAGTGTATTTTCATGCAAAAGCAGTAGCGGGTAAAGCAAGGCTTCACTACGATATGAATATACTGTAACGACAAAATATAACAACTATATGGCACATGTAACATCTGTAGGGGTTGAACAGATTTCAAATTAGCACTTGTATATCATTTTGGCTGAGGTACGATGTTGAAAAAGCACCAGGCCCGTAGTGATTTAATTTGGGAATTTCTCCATTGTGAGACAAATACAGGTTTTCTTATCTTAATATTGTAAATGTTGTTCATCCGCAATGAACGTAAACATAACTGTCATATTTGGAAGCAAAACTTTCAATTTAAATCGACTGCCGCCTTGCTTTTTTTTGGGGGGGCGGGGGGACCACTGCGTCGAACTTCATTTGAGGCTGGCTGAATTACACTGTTAGCTCACAGGAGTGTGGTACATTCCCGAAATCGTCGCACAAACTGGGCCATCGTTGTGAGGACAGCTCGACAACAACACATCATTTACTCACCACTCAGTTCATACATATATAATATGTGTGTGTGTTAGAGGGATATTTAAATAATTGAATTATTTGTACTATGTGTCATGCTGTCGTAAAGTCGTCGACATCTGCTGCTTCAGGCAACTTTTTACAACTCCACATCTTTTTCTTTTCCTTGCAGTGTTCCTATGCAAACACCAGAACAGCTACAGGGCAGTAACTTGGAAAAAAAAAAGTTCCAGTAAATGGAGAAAAAAACAAAAATCCTTTGTACACTTGCTTATGTAAATTGCCATTTAAATAGCTACGAGCACCAACGAAACCTGAAAGGGTGTTTCCGATACTTCCTTCCCTGCATTTTTTTTTTTCCAGCTAGCGAACCGATGATGACGTAATTTGAGTTTTGGACATTTTGTGATGATTTTGTCGAGTGTCAGAGAAAGTGAAACGGCTCAGAAATGTGCCTGGACTTGCACACGATCGTACGGCGAAGCTTTCTTGTGGAGAATTGAATTCCAGAGCTTTGCACTTGCTGTTCCAGCTGCGGCGACATTCCCTGAACACTTTCGCAAAAGATGCCCAATCACGGGCTCCGCCCCTGGTTGTTGCTTGTGCTCTGACTATCAATTGTCAATCCGATAGCTTTCTTCCTCTTTCTTACACAAAAACGAACAAAGCTGCACATCCTCACTTAGTATCCCACTGAGCTAAACCAACATCGTCGTCCAGATTATCCACACAAGCGGGGGACACGATTTCATGAGGAGTCGGCCATTTCTCAGCCCAGCCCAGTCCTTGCTTGGCTCTCTCTCCCATAAGATATGTGCAAATATTATTCATGGAGTGTTCAAAGCATTCCGAGGCATGTGTCAGGTAAATCCAACTTGACTGTAAGTAGACAGAGGAAAGGTGTTTCAGAAGCGTCAACCGGAGAGAAAACTTTGCGGTGACGTATGCGAAAGATCATGTGGATTAAAGAGTTGCAGATAGAAACTTTCATCATAAACCAAGTACTGTATTGGCCCGAATATAAGACGGCCCTGATTATAAGACGACCCCCTCTTTTTCAAGACTCAAGTTTGAAAAAAGACTTTTTGAACACCAAATTCATTTTTATACAGAAAATAATTACAGTACTTCTGAAACAAATGCAAAACCACACAATTAGGTGCGTTTGTGACAGGAAAGGCCCATTCCGGATTGAGTGAACACTGGCGCATTTGGCTGCAGCTGCTCAACCCGTATTGTTTTTTGTTATTGTAAAGTGTCCTTGGGTGTCTTGAAAGGCGCTTATAAATTAAATGTATTATTATTATTATTATAAAAAATATGGGGGAACCACTTTCCTGTCGTTCAGTATCAACGCAATGTCAAAGCAGTAACGCACCACGACAAAGTGCTATCAGTTGTCGTGGCTGAGCTGGCAGTTAGCAGCTAACGTTAGTGAGCAACTGGAGAGTCTTCTTTTCCGCTAACATTCTTTTTCTTTCACCACTGATAGCTGAGGCAGAGGACACTTTGCGACAGAAAGCCAGAGAATAAGCAAAATACAGCGTTTCCCGCGCAGCAGCCGTGGCTAACGCCGACGTGTCTGCATTGCTAACGCTAGCGTCGTATTGCCGGTGGAGGCTATTTTGTCGGTGCTGCACATACATTCTTAGTGAGTTTGAGAATCTTTCTCGCACATGTTTGTGCCGTGGCTTTGCTCAGGGACTCGAGGGGCGAGAGACTCGTAATGTGAGGCTTCATTCAAATCTCGCTACGTAGCTTGAACAATGCAAACTCCACCTCGTCAACCACCATTTCAATCGGTACTTTTTATCCGAGTCTTTTTTTTACACCCATATCTGTACTTGCTCTTGAATATAGAGTTTGACGACATTAGTCACCGCTGATTTTCGCTCGTCTCCTATTCTGTCATGCGCGTTGCGCATATATTTTTGCGAGCACAATTTACGACTGCGCTCTATCATGGCTACAAATCGGCCTGTTATGAGCATGACGCCTGTGAGGGACAACAAAAGACTCGTTTGTTTCTCCTCTGTCCTATCTCCTCCTTTCTTTGAACATGCACACACAGAAGTGATGGATAGCAGGTGTCCACCCCCCCCCCCCCCCTTACCTTCTTCTCCTGCTCCCCCCACCGGCAGCACCGGTGCCACTGATCTGCAGATTGTACAGCACTGATTAATTCCCGCATGGCAAGCGGTGTTTCATGTCACCTGGACACTACTGAAAGTATCTCATCTCCCCCACAGGTACCCGGGGAAGTTAACGGTGGAGGGTGGGAACGGAGTGGTCTTTGTATGCTGCTGAGAAGTTTAAAAATATGTTATTTAATCCAGAAATAGAGGTGCAATAACCACACTCTATTCTGGAAATGCTCTCGAGTGTCTTCATGATCTCCGCACGCATGGCGCAAGTTATAAAGGAATCTTATCCAACAGTGACATTAATACAGTTTGGTTAAAATAATGTCATAATAATTGTGATGACAATGATCGGACAAAAATATTGGGGCAGAGGCGTGAAAATGGAAGAAAGTATGGCGTTGGGACGTGTGTTTGACTGTTGGATACTTTAAGTGATCCCAAAAAGTTTTGGTAAGCTGTAAAATGAAGAAGTGTAGAAAAATCAGGCGCGCCATTGAGACGTGACCGTTTTTTCAACCCCAAAAACAACTAGCCCACCCCCTGGGTGTTTTTCACACAGCGTGCCAAAGGAATTTTGCCCTTGTGGTGTTTCGTGGGACCTCAGCAGCAGGTATGGGAGTGGCGCGTTAGCTCGATAGCACCAGAAGCCGCAAGGCGTCAAGTGTAGAGGTAAAGGTTAGGGTGGGGGAGGCCATATAGCCCATACCGTATTTGTTTTGTTTTTTTAGTTTCCCTCCGCAGATAAGATCATCTGCAGTTTAAAGGGCTCGGCACACGCGCCAGTCTCCACTGGGGATATATGGAAGTGTACACAGCAAACCAGACAACTCTCACAGTGCCTCATAAATGTTAAATAGAGAAAGTACACGGAAATAAACCAGATGGGGTAACGCATTTTAAAATAAGCACCAAAATGCTGTGCAGGACGTCGCTGTTTTCAGTATCATGCGCCAATCTGCAAAAAATTGCATATTTGAAGGGATGCAAAAGCGTTCCTGCCTACCAGCCATAAAACTCTTGTTGTCCAAATGGGTGTGAGCAACTGTTTGAAACTGTGTCAACACCCTAAGCTCCCGCACCGAAACTAGTCAGGCGACGTTATCGTTGCCATTTGCGCTGGCTCGAAAAGAAAAAAATCAAATAAAAAGAGGTCTCATTTTCCCCAGCGAAGTTATAGAGGAGCAAATAGCATCCAGCTATAGTCTCCCCCCACCCCGCGTGAGGTACAGATAAGGTGCGGTGAAGTCATGTTAATAGCAAAGTAACATTCCCTCCAGCTTATCGGTGCTCAATCAGCTCCAGCCTGTTTCCAGAAATAGACGGGCTGAGAGCGAAAGGCAGGCAAAATGAAAAGCCATTAAGCGTTTTTTTTTTTTGCTGAGGAGGGTAACATTACCATAAAGTCTCGTACGCTGGCACCCACCACCAGTGCCATCGAGCTGCGCCGTCTTTTTATGGGCAGAGTGGCAGCCTGGCACGAGATGAGCCGCGCTAGCGCCGCCGGACGCACCTCGTCCGTCCCCTCTTTGCTATTCTTAGTACGAATAGTGCTTTGTTTGGATTTCTGTCATCGATATCAGCCTGCGAAAATGCAGGAAGTTAAAACCGGTGTCATTCCCAAAAGCGTCAGCTATGTCGATTTGAAGTCTATACGGAACTATCTCCTTTTTTCTTTTAGCCCCGTGGGCAAAGGTTCAGAAGGGCCCCTGCGCGCAATCAGTCAGGTTGAGCGACGACGACGGTTGCCTCAAATGATTTAAAGGTCGGAAAGAACACCCTCGTGAAAATTCAACGTAGAGCTGGTTTTTTTGGCCATTATTATTCTTGCAACGTGAACGAATCGGTTACTGTACCTCCGATTCGGGTTACTGCGACGGCCTGTTGTCGCCAAAATTTGGCAGCATTTCATCAGACAAGTTCGAGATTCCCACAAAGACGTTTCCTTTATCCGTTTATGACTGCTTTGTTAAATAATACACCCGGATTTCTTAATCCATCAATTTCTTTGACATCGAGGGCAAATATCTTGTGTTTGTTACAAAATCAAGCTTTGGAGGCACGTAGCATTTTCTGTTGGAGTTCTTGACTATTTTTTTTTTCTGTGTTCGATTTTCAACTAAAGTCGCCTGAAAATATTACGGTGAGATGTCATAGAGGACATGACCGGCTTATTAAATGGAGAGTTATGTATTTTCGCGCGTCTCGCACTCGTCTAAAGGAAAATTTCAAGTCATTGCATAACGCCGCCCGCCTCACGTACACGCTGCAAGTCGCTATCTTTGAGCAAAGGACACGACCTCTGAAGTCAATAACCGTAATCGGGTTACACTCGTTCGATAACATGATATATAAATCATGTACTTGTCATATGAAAGCTTGCGAGACATCAAGCAAAGGCCTTCGGCTCGATGGATGACGTACCGTAAAAAGTAAAAAAAAAAAATAAAACGAGTGCGAAAAGCAGCCCTGAACCATTTCAGGCATTTTGAGGACGACCTTCCCCTGAGACATTCACCCCGATGATGATAAACAAACACTCTCCTACCACCACGCTCTGTTCTGCACACAGTATCAGCACATAAACACACGGTGAACTTTACAGGGCACTATTAGCCGCCCCCCTCTCACACACCCACACACACACACACATAGCCCCACCCCCACCCCACAAGAGTATCAGGGAACACGCAGACAGTCAAGTGACGATGAGGCGGCCCCCAGAGGGCTCATGATACACCACGAGGGTTATTTTAGTCTCGGACATTTCAAGATACGCAGCAGCAGCAGCACAAACCCGATGCCGAAACGCTCTCAGATTTTATTATTTTAAATTCCTGGCAGTGTTTCATTGAGTGCAAAAATAAAAAACAATGACTTTCTCGAACAAGTTCTCCTCAAACCACTGAACCCTATGGAGCCAGTTATCCATTGACAAGCCGCCCCTGTTCGACAACACTGGCTGAATTGTAACGAGGGTCTTGTGAAGAACATTTGAATTCTGTTTTCCCACTTTGGCGTGATGCATTTCATTAGTTTTAATATGGGGCTGTGCCGCTAATCTGCGGGGAAGGGGCAGTGATTCCTCTTGGTTTGAGGGGCCGCCAAGGATTCGGTTGAGGATCTACTCTTGTGGATTCAGGAAGTTACCCAAGCCGCTTTTCTGCCAACCTCGAAATGAAAACTAGAAAGGGCAGACCTCCCCCAAGGCAAACCATCCATTTTCTGTGACACTTAGTCTCACCGGGGTCGCGGCAGGACATACAAAGTCCAGACAGGAAGGCCGGAGCTCCAATTCCAACCCCCCAACCTCAGAAGTGCGAATTGCCCCGACAACGGCAAACAGTTCTTGTTTTTCATCAACATTCAAATGTTTACTGGGTGTGCATTGTGAATTTAAAGGGGAAGTCAAGGGAATTGTTTTTCTTGACGGTAATGATGTTGCCCCCGCTAGTCCAAACACGGCACTCTGATTAATATTGTGTGTGCGTAATATGAATTAACAGGCAACATCCACCTGTTAAATCTATAGGAGGGTGCGGCCATTTTGCCACTTGCTGTTGACGGAAAATGACATCACAGTTGCTCAGGCAACGACCAATCACGACTCACCTGTTTTCTGGGTTTGGTCATGTAACGTTTGCAAGCCGAGCCTTTCGGCACTTTGATCTCATTTTTAAGTAACAGGAAGTGGCAGTACAAATCAAAATGGCCGCCCCCTGACATGGCTAAAAAAGGGGTCGATTTTGCTGCTTAATTCATATTTCACAAACACAGGATTAATCAGAACTCCGTGTTTAGACAAGTAGGGCCGCATAGTTCATTTTGTACAAAAACATTTTAGACTTTACTTCCCCTCTGTGGAAAACCTTTAATCATTTCCCAGCGTAAACCTCACCGATGAATGATGGACTCCTCCTTAGCCCGAACTTGAATTTAGTTTAATGTAAAGTAGTTGGAACATGTTTTGCGTATTTTGGCCAAGTAACAAATCTAAGCGGGCAGCGGGCATCACACTGTGAAGCTTTCCGTCTTCATGTCTGGGTTTGCTTGGTATCCGTTGTTGCACAAGGCAGCAGTTTCAGGAGGTTATGACATAACGCGCCCGGAGCGACGTGCACGACATGACCTGAAGTGACGCTTTGCGAGGTCCTCATCAACAGAATACGAAACGTGTATGGATGAGAACATTTATGAATTTCGCCTCACACTAAAACTGCAATCCATTTCATCATTATGTGGGTGATCTAAAATGTTGGAAGCGTGACTTTGTTCAGCGCGCAACTTCAACACCCCCACAAAGACCCAAGTCAACAAGCCATTATTTTCAAGCCTTTTAATACAAACTTAACAAACTATCAGTCCCTGTTAACATGTAAGACACTGACTCCGAATACTTTGTTATACCGTTTCGTTTTATCAAGTATTGCACAATGTTGGTACAAAATTAATATACGATTACATTTTGTCCATAGTATAGCAAAAATCTTTTTGACTTTAAACAGAAAATACAACTCTATGTTCCGCCCCCCCACCCGCCCCGAAAAAAAAAGCAAATATTCTTTAAATCCCACCACTACGGAATATTCTGCACACAGTCTTTAGAAGACTCAATGTCTTTTTTTTTTTAAAGATGGATTCATTTCGTTATCATTTCAATAAAAAAAAAGAAAAGAAAAAGTTGCTGCAGCCATCACAGATCACTGGAGTAGTAAAAAGATATAAATGCAATACCGTGTCGTAGAAACAATAGATACTCTGATATTTTACAAACTCTGTACTAAATTAAATTATACAATTAGAAAAAAGACCAGAAAATCCCACTTAGCTTTGCCAATATTTTTGAAAGATTGGCAATGTCCAGTTGTGTCAAAATACTGAAAGAGGCCATGACTTGTGGTGGTGGTGA
This sequence comes from Hippocampus mohnikei, assembly GCA_026261675.1. Classification (NCBI taxonomy): domain Eukaryota; kingdom Metazoa; phylum Chordata; class Actinopteri; order Syngnathiformes; family Syngnathidae; genus Hippocampus; species Hippocampus mohnikei. Next base: position 5,449,401 of record JAKGUB010000328.1, read on the forward strand.
TGTTTTTTTTTTTTCTCCTCTTTTTCATTTAAATATAGCTTAAACAGTAACATAAAAAAATATTTTGTGCTTGGTTGGCAAATGAAATAACAATGATTTTTACAAGTTGAAGTTTGGATCACCAAGCTTGGACATCTCGTACAACAAGCGTCACCACGGAGGGTAAAAAGAAAAGTTGTAACTCAAGGGGGTAAAGTAGTTCACCCTCGGGCTCGTATTCTTAAGACTTGTGACTGAGTTCTTATAGCTGACGTCACTTTTTCCTTTTGAACCTTGACATTCTGTTTTTTTTTTGTCTTTTTCTTTTTTTTTTCCTCTCCCCTAAAATGTGCATTTGAGTTTGAAACCTCCTTCTACCACCACCACGAACGGTCACATTATCTGGTCGTTTGCTGTGTGAAGTACTCGCTCGGTGTACTAGTTGGCCATGACTGGCTGGAATTGCTGGTTAGAATACTGCATGTTGCTCAAGCTGAAATTCAAGCCATCCATCAGGGACTTGTCGTTAAGGCCGCCGTAGGCCGCAAACACGTCGAAGGCGTTGCTGTACGGAAGCGGGCCCAGACCCAGCGAGCTGCCGTCCCCCGGGAAGAGGGCGCTCTGGCTGCTCAGGCCCTGCAGGCTGGGGAACACAAACTCCTTGGCGTTGGGGACAGCGCCGAGGGCTTGGCCTGCTGCTGCTGCGTTCCCAGGCCGAGGCCGTAGAGAGAGTGCATGGAGGTGGAGATGGCTTTCTGCTTCAGGAGAGTGTTCACATTCAGGCCCAGGTTGGTGGGAGAGGTGCGCGTTGCCTTGCTGGTGGCGTTGGTGCCGCTGCTGTTGTTGTTGTTGTTGCGCCCGCTGCTCTTCATCTTCGTGGAGCCGAACTTGGTGGCGGCGAAAGTGGCGGTGGTGAAGGTCAGAGGCTGCGTGGAGCGGGGCATGAACGTGGGGCTGACCGCGGCCGAGTGGCCGAAAGGTGGGGAGGGCGAGCTGGAGCCCGGGGAGGCGCCGCCGCCCAGGGGCTCGCTGATGGGCATGAAGACCTGCGCGTCCGGATTGAAACTGTTCTTGATCTCCTTGTCCAGATCGAGCCCCCCGCTGCTCGCCGCGCTCTCGTTGCTGTCATCAACGTAGAGCACTTTGACGGGGCCCTTCTCCCCAATCTGGTAGGACACCTCATAGGGGTCAATCCACACGCTGAGGTCCTGTGGGAGGTTGTTGCGGACATCGTTGATGTCCAGTCCGCTCTCTTTGGCTGCCTTCTCCACCACAGGGTCCACCTTCTCCCCACGTGGATGCACCTGAAGCCCGAGCCCTTGTATGGCTTGTCCGGGTACCAATGTCCCTCGTATTTCTGCTTCAGTTGCCGCTCCAGCTCCTCGCCGAAGATGTTGACCCGCCGTCTGGGCAGCTTGTTGTACAGGTACGAGATGATGAAATTGAGAGCTACTTGGATTTCAAGCTGCATAGCTGACTGCTGACGTTTACCGGATGAGCGGAGAACGGGTGTGTGTAAAAATGGGTCGACTTGGTCTGCTTAGTTTAGCCGTGGTTGACAACACGGGTGCTCTTCAAGTAGAATGGCCAAAAGGACCGAATCAGTCGTGCTCTGGGTGGGGGGTAAAAGTATGGTACTTGAGATGAGCTTTCTTTCCACACGGTGTGAAACGTTCTGGAAAGGAAACACAGAAAGACAAACGGCACTGTTAGTCAGTTAAAAAAAAAAAAACATGTATCTGCTTGGAACATTCCCTGCCTGTGGACAACTATTCGCCAGTTGTAAACGTAGCAACAGAAGGTTATGAAATTTGAATGTATTTGAAGATCATTTCCTTTTTAAATGATCACTTTGAATGTTGATCTGTTTTCCATGTCTGAATGTAAGATCTTACTAGGTTAGACTACTCATAAACGAGAATCCGGTTACATAATGTAGTCCTCATAAAAAAGCAGGAGATGGCATTGACTGAAAACACACTCAATAACAAAGTAAATTGACCATCGAGTGACTGAGCTGCTGTGTGAAACACCCAAAACAAAAAGCAAACACTTTTAAATCATAAATAGTGTCTTTAATCTAAACGTGCAAGCACACGAATTTGTCTTCGTATACTAATTGCATAAAAAGGCTTGGTCGATGAAGGTACGTACGATTGACCTTTTTGTCGTTTTACCCAAAAGTTAATCTACTTGCTTTTTGGTGAGGGTGGTGGGGGGGAGAAAGAAAAACGCTGTCAGTGAACTAGCTCCCTCTGTGGTAAATGTACAGCAAAGTATTGCGAAATAACACATTTATAACCTTATCAGCTTGGCAAAGTTCAAGCAATACGCTTACTAAAGTGGAGAGCCGCTGGCTTCCATACATAATTCACGAGCTGACACCACTGGGGGAGAAAAGAGAGAAACATCGAGTCGACAGACTACAATTTCGACTCACCAACGCGTCTTTAGAAAGCTATCACAAAGAAAGACATCATTTCGGAGAAAGAAAAAGGAGCCGCAACATCTAACCCCACACCCATACATACGAACCTTAACTTTCGTAGACTGACGCAGCAAATCAGCTTAGTAAGAGTTAGCAGAGCTTTCAGTACGTCAAGACAAAATAAAAGGCACGAAAGCGAACGTATCACATTTCCAAAAGGGATGAAAATACTTACTTAAAAAAATTTACAAGGATTCTCGGTAGTTGTTAAGTACTGTTTGTGCAAATAGTGGGGAGAAAAAAGTATAATTTCTTCACGTATATTAAGAGTTACAAAAAAGGGTATTCCAATAGATGAAAAATGTCTGAGGATTGCCGATTGCTTGAGTTTCTGGATTTGAAGATGAATTCGAGTGTTTTTCAGCAGGCTAGGCGGAGTAGCTCCCTCCTTCTCGGGAGTTCTGCGACTTCGACTCTGCCTGGCCGACGACCGCCCTTATTTATAGATTTTCTCCGCCATGGGCACGAGGTAGGCGGTGATGCGGTGACAGAGGTCAAAACAATATGGGTGGCTTCGATTGGCTGGAAATGCAAGCCCCTCCCTTAGAATATCGCTCGTATCCGGTCCTCATTGGTCGTTGCGCGCTATCACTCTTGAGACATATGATTCCGCGAAATGGGAGGGACGCCTATGACGAGTGCTTACGTCAGAGATAAGGCAGGGCTGCTGACAGCAAATTGTTTGAAGACCGATCCGAAGCTATACTGACAAATGAGGTGTATTACCGCTATATATTATATTAAAGAACACAGAAATAAGGAGGGGGGGGGGTACTGTTGCGGTCTTTTTTAACCCTCAAAGGGACAGTAACCTCTTTCCTATTCATCCCACGATGCCACAGTCGATTATGAAGGGATTGTGCTTGAAAGGAGATTCCCTGCCTGTGGAACAATCAGCCCAAAGCGAGCAGCAGCAGTGTGGGCGGGTGGGTGTTGCTGAACGCTATGTGGAAAACACAGCCCTGATTGGTACAAAACGGGGCAGGATCCCTACGGTGAGTGGCGAGCTCGTATCCAAGGTGCTGATGTAGGCTGCTGACGTCAGGGCTGGGGTCCACGCACGCGCTGTTGCCAAATTTAAAGAGCACGAACACACACAGGGAAGCCTCCTATACTGTACACTATGTACTGTATACACATACATACATACATAGATAGATAGATAGATACACACACACACACACACACACACACACACGCACGTGACGTGAGTCATCGTTTCACAATGTCAGGCACTTATTTACGTCACTTCAGTGAACTATTGCTGTAAAATAATTCAATTTTCACATGACAGTATGTGAACCTTGTGAACTTTACTTTTTGGGGGATTATTTTAATTTTTAATTGAACAAAAGATGTCTCTCAAATGTTGTCGTGTGAAATTGGAAACATAAGTTATAGTTTTGATCTTAATATTACTTAATCAAGTAGAGTTTAAATCAAATGCGCCTTCTATTAAATTATTATGATAGACAAGTCTTACGGGTATGAGGTTTTGGGTTTCAATCTCATCTCAACATGGTGCATGAATGTTTGTCTATTTGCACCTTGCTAATAACGACAATAAGTGCAAAAGAAAATTATTGTTGTGCGCTGTAGCAGATATTGAAGTGCAGTATCGAGTCAAATATGCACACCATAGGCGTCAATGAAATTGTGATCTTGTTGACACTCTTCTGGTGCCGTGAAGGCTCCTGCATTTGTAGCTTTGAACCTTGACCCACACTCAGGGTTGGATTAATGTACAGGCGTGCATGAGCTGAAGCCTGAGGCCCACTCGCGCTGCAGGGCCTCCGTTTGGCCGTTGAAAACAACATGTGTACTGTATTTGGTTGGAGAAAAAAAGACTCAGTGGCCCATGAAGCTGATTCGATAGGGTTGGAAAGTTAATTTCGTCAATTACAATCATTAAGTAGGCAATTCTTAGGTGGCCGCCTACATTCAAGATATCCTTGTGGTCTTGACTGTTATTACTTTATTACTAGTACAGACCGATAATGAGACTGTTCATTGTGGGACCGAAATTCCTACCATAACCCTGTTTCTTCTTTCCCACAAATGTGTATGGAAGACGTCACTGTAACTTTAATGCAAAACATGTTTTCAACAAGCTCCTTTCTGATCTATTTCTTCGGCATTCCTCTTCCTAATTCGTCACAGCCTGCAAAATATATATATATATATATATATTTTTTTTTGGTGGCCCCTGGTGTGTGTCAGCTCACCGATGTACAGGGTGGACTTTCAGACATTCTTCAAGCACTTAGATTTGTCGAGCACAGTCATGTGTTAGTTGTAAAGCTGCAAATATGTGTGAAAAGTGTTCCATGAAAGCGCAACGGGGAGCACAGATGATAGATCAGGCAGTAGGCGAGCAGAGAGCGAGAGATTAGAAGGTTTGACGAAGCCCCGTGCATTCAGATTAGAGTGGAAGTTAGCACCCATGTGGCTCTGCGGCTTGTTTTGACTGTAAACAGCTCAGTCGAACTAATATATGGAGTGCCCTTCCTCCAGGGCTAAAGTCATAGCTACCACTTTACATTCAGTATGGGATTCTTGTGGGGGTTTTTAAGCATTACAGTATACAATCTGCGCCTATGAATGCCTGTGGTATTTCCAGTTATAAAACACAGACGTCACCTGACAGAGAAAAAGGTCAGCCGCCATAACGAGGCATGCTAAGACTACTATATTGTTTTCAGTTGTAATCCCCAAACGTGTCTTTTTGTCCAGTGCCATTTCTGTCCCTTGTGCTAACCAAGGAGTAGAAACCACCTCACAACGCACAGATGGGAGATTACTTTGTTCTTTTTCTTTAAATAAAATAATTGACATATTTTTAAATATACGTTTGGTTTGATGTCGTCGAAAGCTAATATTACGTAAGCAGGGCGTTTGCACTGAACGCGATGGCTGCACTTTGACAAACGCGCAGCCGCCACTTAACAGGCCGAGAAAACTGTGAGCTGCCGAGAACAAAATGAACGCGAGCTGATTGACAGCGTGTTTTTCAAACACTATTTAAAGACTTGTTTGTCTGCGCGGCGTTATCAAGCAAACAGACGAGGAGCAGCTGACACACAGGCAGATTCTCACACGCCGCCCCGCCCCGCCTCTCTCTCCCTCCCCTCCCTCCCTTCCTATCCGCTCTTTGCGCCGCCTCGCCCTCCCTCTCGCAGCTCAGACGGAGAGCCTTTGACGTCACGGCGTGTTATTACTTAACACAAGCCAGCACAGCGCCCCGGGCTCCGCGTAATACGCAGATGCCTGGCTTTCCCTTTGAAGAATAAATGAGGTAGAGGCCGGAATGAGGAAAGGGAGAGGGAATGCTGTTAGTCTGTGACAGTCGCTCGACTGGAACTTCGGTTTTTTCCCACTGTGACGTAAACGCTCAAGCATTTACGCTGAAGTGAGAAGCATATACTGTTACTAAAATTAGAGTATGACGGAAGTTGTTTATTTTTGTATTTGTCGAATACTGGTGGACAATCTAAACGGAATGAAAGTACATTCAATGGATTACACCGTTTAAGCACTTAAAGCATGTTGACATCACAGGGCAGTGTTTCCCAACCTTTATTGAGCTAAGGCGCATATTTTGCAGTGGAAAAGGATACTAACTAAACATTGATGGCTACAGAGGTTAATTGTATCTTCTGCCATCTAGTGGAAGGACACAATTGCTTTCCTGTCACTGTATGTCGCAGGCACGGATAGGTGAACAAAGATAAATCACTTTGAGTGAATAAAGAATAACTTTGGGATCATTTGGGTAATTTTCAGAAGCACACCCAATGATCGCTTGTTCCACAAACTTCCCCGCCTCTGATAAAACCTAAATTTCACATGTTCTAGTAGGCTTTCCTTGACGATATTTTTAACTTCCTAGCGGAAGCCTATAGTTTTTTTTTTTTATAACACTGACTGCGATTTTGAATCGTTCAAAATCCCCTCTACCTTGTCTAAGCAGTTCCAGCTGAAGAAAAACCTTAAAAAGTAAAAAAAAAAAAAAACGAAAGTAGAAATGTAGACATGTAAAATGAAAAACAATTTAGCCCAAATGTGCATTGTGGCTCTTACTGTAAAAATACGATGGATATGAATTGTGGTACGGGTTCTACAAAAACAATAACAACAAAAAAGACCACATGCATGAGCAAGACAAGTCGGCTCCATGCTGATATCCCTCAGCACTCTTTGTTCCCATCCGTGGGCAAGTCACATGAGCGCTTCGTTCTACATTTGGCTTGATTGTGTTGATCGCCCCATTAGCCCCAGTCCAATCCGCTACGTGTGACCACGATTTATAAAAGACCAAAGTGGCACAGAGCTTGTCAATTGCAGAGGCACGTATGCAGACGCACACTCACACGCACACACACAAACCTTCTCCGCCACTGGCTTCTTTGCACATTAACTGTCTCCAGTGATAAAACGCCTTCTCCTGCGCCTCAAGGACATAGAAGAGAATCAATTTGGTAATGAGACGTCGATGGTAGGCGTAAATATACGAGATACATTTGATGGTCTGCGCATGACAATAGCTGGACCCATCACTAGGCTGAAGAATTTACATTTGTCATTCCACCACAAGAACAGCGAGGCTGATTATTCATATGGTTTAAATAGAAGCGTAATTAGTCCTATGCGTGGGAAATGTTTCTTTCTTCACGGGATGAATCTCAACACCGAAGGTTTTGCCATCTAAATAGTAAACAGGTCCAAGGCTTTGCAAGAGCACACCGGCTCATCAATTACTCTCTGTAGTTTACTGAAGCTCATGCATCACAGGGTGGCAAATGAAGCCAAACAAAAATAATTGCTGCTTTAATCAATTCATTTTTTAAGGCCATCTAAAAAAGAAATAAATCCGTGTAATGTAAAAAAATTGCAGCTTTCTCTTCTAATATGGCAGTTCTGTATTATCAATGTATTCTTTGTCCTATGGAATTATTGTTTTGTTCTTGTCAGATTTACATTTGTACTTGGAAAAAAGCGTTTTGTTGCAATATTACATGAATTATTTTCACAACTACCATTTTGTTGTTATTGTTGCCAAGGAGCAAAATTCAAAGCAGTCCTCTACTTGTGAATGAGCCCCCAAGTGGAGCACGTGGACAAAAGGATGTAGCAAATGTGGCGTGAGGGGAATCTACACTCGCACATCCAAGCCGGGTATCTTCACACCTGTATGTGGAACTGATTGTTTGTGGTTGGATCACTGTAAGTGAGTCAGTTTCGTGTGAAGTCCAGAGACGCTCGGTGGTGTCTGGGAAGTAATCGTCTGTTCGTTGAAAGGGAGCCGAGGTGTAAGAATGCAAATGGCGTGAAGGAAGGGGAAGTACAGAGGTATGAAGGACAGCTGTGGTAGAAGACAGCGAGAGGAAGGACACTTTTACCTTGAGGGCTAGCGTTGACCTCTTTTGACTTGAAATGAGCGGGGAAAACGATAACTCACTAAATGTGTTTTATTGAGAAGGCCACACCCCATTGAAAATAAAAATACCGGTATGATATCAGTAGTGAGTAGATAGGCTCACAAGGTTGTGAAATTACCCTGGGGAAAAAAAGCTTCAAACTTACAAAAATGGCAGAGTCAGCAATTTGGAGAGCACTTAGTGACATCAGTACAAAAGTGTTATAGGTGCTTTCACGGGGCTGGCTGCAAAGTCTGACCCACTCATCGTAATTCAGATTCGAAGTGACCCAAAGAAGATGCAATTAAGATTCACAGAGAGAAATTAAAAGCAAACAGCAGGCGAATAGGCCGAATGAAAAATGAGAGGACAGATAAATGGAGACGGCAGAGGGGGAGGATGGAGGAAAGAAACAGAACATCATCACGTGCTGTGTTTAACAGAGGGCAGCAGATTTCTATGTGCCGTGTCTGTGGATGGAAAAATAATCGTCCGGCTAACGTGTACATTGGCTTTTCCAAACACAGATACGCACACATTCAGACATCTCGATGCACCTCCTGACAATATAATTGCATCCAGCTGCAATGAACCCTTGTGCGTATTGGGTGTCTCATTTTAAAACCAAACGCAACACCATTCGGGAGATAATCTCGCCCTTATCCAAATGAGATCCCTGCTCTCCAAACTACAAATGAAGCCTTTTCTTCAAAATGTGGGTTTGTCTACACCTCTTGATTGTCATGAGAAACCAGCTGCATCTCATCCTTAACATTCATTACTTGCACATTTGAATGATATGGCGTCACTCACTTTACTAGCTACAACTGAACTGTGCATTATATATACCGTGTGTGTATATCTATATATATAGAGAGAGAGCACTAGCTAGCTAGCTTGCTAGATAGAGCAAGAGCTAGCTAGCAAGCTAGCTACATAGCTAGATAGATAGATTAGTGTTTGTGTGTGTGTTAACACGAGAGAGAGAGAGAGAGATTTATGAATTAATGACTTTGGGTGATGTGGGTGAATGATGGATGGTAAGATGTGGGATGATCAGTGAGAGGAAGGAGGAGAAGAATTGATCGATGGATACATGAATGGATGAAAGCGTCAACAGGAAGGACAATGGGTGGATGACAGTTTAATATGGAAGGAAAGAAGTAAAGAATTATAAAGGATGCATGTTGGCTGAAAGAAAGATGTCCCCGTGCATAATGGGAGTGTGCCACATTTAAAAGGAATGTGACGAACCCCTTTGATTGGCCGCCCTTTTTGAAAATATGCTTGTATGTTGACGCCGCATGCCGCGCCGGATTTGTACCCGTCATAAGAATAGAGCCCCAAGAATAAACAAAGAGATGATGATGGATGGATGACTCTTGCCGCAGGAAGTATGGCAGGAAGAACAGATTGAGGCAAAAAATAAACAAATAAATGGAACAAATGTAGCATGTTGGCTGAAGGCGCCAAGATATAATTAGGAAATGGAGAATAAACAAAGGACAACTAATGGAATACAATGATCGATGGATGCACGGATGGACGGACAGATGGATGAATTGATAAAGGGACAGATTCATGGGTGATGTTGACCGAAGGAAGTATGAAGGATGGAAAGAAAAAGGACGACACAAAGAAGTGAAGGAAGGAAGGGAAGGGATCGATGGCGAGGGTGGCTTGTTAGGTGAATGGAAAGAATGGATGTTGGGTAAAGGAGAAAAATGAAGGAAAGATGACGGATGGCGAGATAGATGAGGAAGCACGGCTCAGTGGAGGAAACATGGATGCATGTCGAGTGGGTGTGTGTGCATATATATATATATATATATAGAGAGAGAGAGATTTTATTTTGTAGTAAGAAGTTACAGAAATGTATTGCAGTATGCATTTGATTTAGATTTAGGAAAGGTATTGGAGTCAAAGTGATAAAAAAAAAAAACGACCAAGATATATGAAATTCTACTTAAGTACAGTAACTAAATATTTGTTACCCTGTCACATTACAAGAGTATTGAGACCATATTGTTTCACAGTACATACGCACAAATACACTATTCCAATGTTCAGTCACACAATGAGGAAACCAACGTGCAACGAACCGCATCTTATCAGTGGTATCAGGTTCCGTTTTTGGTGACAACATCGGCGCTATTCAGAGCTGTTTTTCCTGGAGGCATTGCGCAAGGGCGGCGATCCTCAGCGAGCTGGATTTCCATATCTCCAAGTATACGACTCTTTTACCCAAGCCTTTATCTCTGGCTACAAACACTTTGCCCCCATCGTGCGACGACACAAATCCGACGCTGTGTACCACATTCACAGTCCGTAAACCGCCCGGCTCTGCTGTAGGATGGCCAGACATCGTGTCTCGGTACACTTGGTGTGAATCTCGGTGTTTGTGTGTGACTCTGCTCCCCAGACCTCCTGCTGCCTTATCGGCGAGTCATGTGCAAACATAGCAACACACACGATGACTGGCAACAGTGTCCTAACAGTGAACTGCTCCATACCTGTTTTGGAAACAGATATGGTATCACGGAGGACTTGATGCATAGCTCAAATGAGTTTAGCACATTATCCTTCCCTTTATTTAGTCTGTCCTGCAAGAGCGTGCGAGGTGAGCCAGTATCACGTTGCCGCCGTCGGCCGGTCACGTTTGCCAATCAGGTTCCAGGACTGGGACAGACAGCAGCTTGCTTCACAGTTGTGAACAGGATGATATCGTCTTACAGCTGTTCTAGGCTACTCTCTTTGATACACGAAACATTAAAATTGCAATAGCAGCACGGTGAATGAGTGGTTAGCATGTGTGTCTCACAGTTCTGAGGTTCGGTGTCCGAGAATTGTGTCTAAGGTTCGTTGAAGACTTAAATCGTCCAAATTGTCAGCGTTTCACCTCAGACCACTTGAAGGGTGCTGCAACCCTCACCCAGCCGATGACGTTTTATTTTTTCCGCGAAACGTTAACGGCATCCCCCAAATATCTACAGTGTCATTGGGACAGCCGCGTCCCCTCTATTCTCCCCCCGACCTTTGACTCACTGCACCTATTTACTCGCACATACACAAATCCTAATGGTGTCACGGATTGTATATTTGGATCGGCAGAGCGAGGACAAAGTAAGAGCGTGACAGGGTCTTGAAGAATTCTGAGAAATTTAAGGAGAGTCTCTCACATGCACACACACACACACACATATTTGAGGGGCAATAAACAGTGGACGTTTGGAAAATTTCACACACTGTCACAAAAGATGATGCGCAGTGTCAGATTCCATTCAGTGAGGGAGCTGATGGGGTGCTAATGAACATTCTTGTTCATTCAACATGCTACGCTTACCCCCCCCCCCCCCCCCCCATACACACACACACGAAAAGTAGCTAGTGGTAGGCCGTGGCCCCTTTAGGTTGGAGACCACAAGAAAGTCCATCCTCCATCACTAACAGACACATGCACACGCACGTGTCATTTAATTCATGCGATGGCTGCTGTTTCCAATTATTAATGATAACCGGCACATTGACGATGAAATCACGGCGCAAGTCAGCCTGAATGCTTATTGAGGAAGTGAGCGTGGGCACGGGCCAGCTGCGGACAGGAGAAGAAGATCGTTTTCATCAGAAATAAATGATTATAAATATTGAATATGTTAAAGCAATATACTTTTGACCTTGTCGGCACCCCGTCTTGTCTGACATAAATTAGAGTTTTGAGGGGTGTGTGCTTTGCATGTGACTGCTCGCTATACTACTACTTTGTCTCGAGACACCTTCTAATTTATTTATTTTTTGCTAAATTGCTGTTTGTCACTGGTTGCGGCGCCCCCGAGACATCTGTGAAAAGGGTGCTGTACACCAAAGCGCTTTTTCTGGTGTTTGGCAACACAACGTTAGCGAAGCGGTTAGCATTGGCTGTGTCTGTTCTCTTTGTCTCGGTGACGCAATGTTTCGCTACCTCTCGTCCGCCTTTCGAGATAACAATACTTATTAAAGGTGTAGCCTGTTTGCTGCCACTGAGGTGAGAACATTTTACTTAGAGGAGAGGATCAGCACCGCGGGAGGAAAATGTTTAGCCACGCCAGATAGCAAGCGCGAGCCTTAGCTTGTGTCTCAGTGTATGAAATAGCTGGAAAGAAGCTTTGGTGATCATGTGATCACGTCTGGAATTGTGATTTGGAAAAAAAGATCAATCATTGAGCTTCTGTCTGCTTTCAAGTGTTCTCATCATACGGCAGCAAACACTTGGATGTCAATGACAACGACTTGTCCATTTCTATTTTTCACATTTCCGTCAAGACGACTTAATTCCATGAAATGTGTTTTTGTTTCGCACGGGTGCCCCTGAACTCCCTTCAACCTAATAAGTCAATCCAAATGACCGAGCTGCATGGAACAGCGAGTTCACACGCTCTCTCTGATGTTTGACGTATCCGCGCCGCCCACTTCAGAGCGATGAACAGGAATAGGGTGCTACGACTGACAACAGCCGCCATCCGTGTTACATTGCACATCACTGTCAGCGCTATTTCATAAAGCTTCCCCCTTCTGTCACACTGCAACTGTTGTTTGCCTTCACCTCCGCAGAAGCGAAAGTCCCAGCGAGCGCACAGGCCGCCAGTCACGGTCACCATGGGAACAACAATAATAAAGTCAGACGGGGAGGATGAGTGATGAGCAGACAAGTAAAGATTTTGTGTGTGTGTGTGTGTGGGGGGTTCCTTATTTGGTCACTGCTCACAGGAAACTGTGTATGTCACTTTTCCGTTTTGAACGCCGTGTTTTTTGCCGTCGCAACTCTCATACCGTGCATGGACAATACTTTGCATGGTCTAAAATGTCAGTTGAGGATTTGAGGGCTGATGCGTAACTGTAATGACGTTTCCGCCGATGAGAGGATCCCTCAATCTGACGCTCAGTTTGCAAAAACATGACTACTGCAAAGCTATTGGCACTTAGTTCATTAAAATCAAAATCGGGGTGACCGCTCCTCGCCGCGTCATCGCAAATCGAAATGAACCGCACCGCTTGGCAAATGTTTCCTTCAGAGAAAGCCCAACTGTTGCGTAGGAAAAGAACTTCAAGCGCAGGAATAGTCCATTGTGGTGATTGATGGGGAGGATGGTGGTGACCAACGCATTAAAGCCTATGAGTGATGGGGTGGGGCTATAAATAAAATGGCATCGCAGAAAGCGAAGGACTGGCATCACGGGAGACAAAAAGTTTCACACTAACGGAGCAACTTTACTTGTCGTAATGACATGGCGGGGCTCCTACATAGGAAATGAGGACATTTTGCCAATAATTGTATTTTCCAATTGTTGTCGGGGGCGCTTTGGTGCACTAGCAAAGTCAAATAAAATGTAAACGTCCATAATGTAAACGATCATATTTGTTTTCCGTCAACAACTAATTCACTAATCCACCGAAACTTGGAAAAGAGCCCGAAAGGTGGAGAGTGTGAGATGTCAGAAAATACTGCAATGAATTCAAGTTTCACTTGGAGTCTAACTGTCAACCAGAGGCCCGAAAGTGCTTGCTGACTACATCGCACGGCCGGGTGGACCTGCTGGGATTGATCAACCTCTTTCTCACACAAATTTGCTTATTATGTAAGGGCAAAGGTTTATTTTTAGAGAGCGCGATAAGAAGACACGCCCGCTTGCACTGGATGTTCTGGCTCTATGTTGGGTGAGAAGGACAACATCTGAATTGACAGTTCAGCAGCTTCACCATCGGTGCTGGGAAACAGACAGGAAATACATGAATATGTTCTAGTCTCAAGGACACTTTGAGTTGAGTTGAGTGAATCGAAAGCTAATCAATTATCAAATTGATTGGATATTGAAATTGAAAAGAACTTTGGCTTTAGAGCTGGAGTGTGATGGGTTCGAGTACCGGACAGAAACGCTTGCTAGCCACTGCTGAGCTACCCTTTAGCAAGGCACTATCACCCCCCCAGCTCAAGTGGTGGATCAGGATTGCCTGTATAGGATCTGCTGTGGTGTGCAACGCATGATCGAGCACGTATTCTATTCTATTTGAGGCAGAAAAATGAGTATCATAAATTCAGTTATAGAACAAATTTAAAATTGCATTTTTCTCTCAATGTAGTAGGCAATCAAAATAGGTGACCTATCGCCATGACAACGACAGCAGCAATTTTCTCACTGTTAAATAAGTGTTGCTTTCAGCCAGAGGAAGAAAAGGAGACGATATGAACACTCACAGAGGCAGAAAATTGAGGTGATGCGCAGCCAAGGGTCAAGCGAACACGATCCGGTCATTAAAAACTTTTGGATTAGAAACTACAGCATGTATGAACTCTTCAACCTAATTGCTTTTTCGGTCTGTGTGCTTGGGTGCAGCAAAATAGCTTTAAAAAAAAAATCAAGCTATAATAACGCTCCAAGAAAAAGTGACGAAAACAGTTTGTTCGTCCATATCGTGTCGTTCTGACCTTACGCCCCTCCAGTGTGGTTCAGTCCCACCCGCTTGTCGAATGGCAGCCCGGATGCCAGGCCTGCCCCCTCCCTTTAACGCAGCGCTCAATAGCCTCCTTGTTCCCAGCAAGTGTCCGAGAAGTGAGGCTTCATGGAGACAGCTTTTTAAAATGTGATGCCTTGTGCTGAAGCATGCAGAGATGGCGTGTTGAAGGCAACACAGCCGTAACCGTATAACGGAAGCAAAAGCCTACGGAGGGAGAGCGGTCACTGGTATGATGGAGGGCACGTGAACACAAAAGCATTCCGACAACATGGAAAGGCACTAGCGGTAGCAAAGATAGGAGGGGGAGCCAGTGGAAAAATCATTAGGTGAGCTCGCGGGGGTTGTTTCTGATCAAATTGTAACTGGCAAAGTAGTCGAGGTTGCACTTCAAAGATAAACGCAGGTCTGAACAAAAGCCCAGTGTTTTTTTTTTTTTTTTATTGCCATTTAATAATTTGAGCTGGCAAATGTAATGGTTCATGATGGGCAGTTGTAGAGTCAAAATGTAAGGAGATTTAGAATTGAAAGGAGGTTTTTTTTCTGTTGTGAAAGTACTATACAGACAAAGATGAATTGCATTGTATTGTTGCGATGGCATGACTCCTTCTTGTGACTGGCTCCAAGTCAGCCCTTAGAAGATTCAGAAGCTCCAAAATTGCATTACTTATGGACAATATGTTGGAATAATTTTTGTTTCTGGCATTACAGACATTTTTACACAAACGGAAATGATCCGTTCTGCCCATCTCCTCTCATTTTGCTCGGACCTGCCAGCACAAATCACGTCGCGGGTGATAAATTAACCCATTTGCATATATTCCTCCCGGAACACACAAAATAAACATGTGCGGCCATTTTGCACTATTGGCAGACACAACGCTGGGTGCACACGATTAGTAGATCAGTTTCCTCATCTGCTTCTGTCAGCAATGACGGTTAAACGATTTAGTAAACCAGGACCTTAGCCCAGAAGTGAACTATCCAAAAAAAGCACAAAACATATGCCATGAATTTAGTGAAACAGATTTGAGGAACACCTATTTCTGTTCCAAAATAGCTAAGTAGCATCCAGAAAGGCTTTGCTGGATGAGTTTCGCGTGGAATACCTTGAACAGCCTGGTACATGGCCTAAACCCCGTTCCCTCTCAAGTGAGAACATGATGTTGCTCTCAAATGTTGCTCTGGATGAACCCCCCCCCCCCCCTTTTTTTTCCATTTTGACTTCCAGTACACGTAACAGTCAAGTTATCCTAAATAGTTTGTTTCATGTGAGGTCCAACAAAGCAATGTACACCCTACAGATGAGCGTGTCTAATAAAGTGAGTATCACAGCATTGGGATTGTATTAAATTATATGAGCTGTCAGACTGGATGTCCAGTTCAGAGAAGGCCTCAAACTGCAACATGAGCAGCCCAGTAATGACACTGCACCCTCAAGGACGATGTACGGCTGCGGGAATGTGGCTCACCTCCAACTTGTACACACACACACACACACACACACACACACACACACACACACACACACACACACACACACACACACACACACACACACACAAAGAAGAGATGCAATCAATAGAAAACAGAGCTTTATTGCTAAAAATACACGAGGAGAGGCAAACAGCTGAGAGGTGACTTATGAGGGTTGGAAATTGGGAGAAAAAAACAAACGGGGTCAACAATAAAGGTAGCGATTACTGAACTGACAGCACAATCTCACATTTCCGATGGACCGCGGATGAATTTACATCTCAGTACACACAGGCTGGAACCCTTGATGCGCTGCTGAAATATGAAACTTGAATTTCCTTGAGGCAGTGTCAGATAAACTGTTTAGCCTCAGTCCTGGTTTACAGTGCTATTGAATCAGTGACTATTTCTGGAGAAGACACACTCGCCTACTGCATAGCTATAGATCCGAGACATAGATTACGACTAAGGTGAAAAGTCCAGTTATGTTCTCCAAAAAAATGCAACGACATCTATCTATCTATCTTCCTAGCTAGCTAGCTATGTTGCTAGTTTACTTTCTAGCTAGCTTGCAAGTTAGCTAGCTAACAAACTAAGTAGCTTCTTATTGTTGGCCATGTAAACTTGCCTGGTGTTAGCAGCATGTTCGTCCTCATTCGGTCTTTGTTGAGTCACATAAAGAGGTCAAAGTGCAATCTGACGTTTTTTTTAAAAATCTTTAAGAAATACAAAATACATCACTTAGTCATTAAGAATCAATTTCATGTAAAATGCAAAGCAACCATCACTGTTGTTTTCCCTTCATCTGCCCTTTCCCTTTCATTTGCAATACTTCCACAGAGTATTGCAAAACTGGACAAGTACAAGTACAAAGGCAGATGGTCCAAAAACAGCCAACGGATGGAAGAGTTGGGAAACTGTTGAGTCATGAGTGCCCTCTAGTAATTCTGAACACACAATCAATATACCCGAGAAGGCTTCAGGCAGCAAATTGCAACCGGTGCCAGTCAGAGGGTTTTAGGGTTCTAAATGACACATGCAATTCCCATCTCATTCAGGTCGATACAGAGGATAGAAAGTATTTATAATCACTTTCACATTATTTCTGGCACTTTTTTTTTTTTTTTTACTGACAAGCCAACATTTGTTCAAGGTACGATAGCCAATTAAAAAAAAACATGAAATGCTGCATAAACCACACAGACGCGACACAAGATGAATAGAAAAGAAACGATGTTGGCGTGCGAAATTGTTTGCTTGGTGTGCGAGGATGTCGGCTTTCGCTATCTTTGAGCCACTGCTTCTGTTCGTGAAATGTTGGTTTCCATGGTTCCAATTTGACACAAAGGCGGTGTGAAATGGCTCACATGAAAATATGTGCAGTCTCCGTTGTAAATTGGACACAACAGGGGAGCATATATATGTAACAGTGGTTTCTGTAATGTGCTCGAGCGCACTTGATATCCGTGACATATATCAGTGGGAGCAAAAGGTACAAATATTTTTGTTACTGAAGTCGATTTTGTTTAAGTATCTGTACTTTTGAGTCTTTATTTTTTTTCAACAACCTTTTACTCTTACGACTTATGTTTGAACACAGCTGTCTGTTCTTTCTACTCGTACTTTGTCAAAATTGCCTTTTTTTCGACCTTCACACACATGACACAGAGGCTTTCCTTTATGACTTCTATTGACGCAGTTGAAACAATTGGCCATTTTTGTTTTTGTTTTGATGTTTTTTTGTTTTTTTTTAAGACAGGTGTAATTTTTCCACCATTAACTGTAATATCAGGAGGCCCCCCGGACAAGCACGGTACACTTCTGATGTAATTAGGCACAGTTGAGTCTAGCAGGGGACAAGGAAAGGGATTATTCACTGTGCTTCAATTCAGTCGAGACATCTGGCTCAGTGTGAGGGAACCCAAAAGTAGCACTGCTCTCAATCAATAGAAAATGGATTTGAATGACAAAATTCCAGACTTGGTAGATGTACAATTTGCTGATCAAAATGTTTCTAGTTTGCAATGTGTTGACATTGTTGGCCTATGTGTCACACTTTTCACTCACTTCCTCCAGTCATGTTGCAACTTTTCTCGTTTCTGACCCATCGTGTCAAACTGTATGCGGCCTCGCTCGAGGGCAACGAGAAGTGCCAGCTTGAGTGTTTGCCATGCAAATAACAGGCCTGTGTGCATGCTGCTCCTCGGGGCTTCAGAGGCGTACTCTTGAGTGCACGAGAGTACAACGTGGGAAAGCTAATATGCAAAACAAAGCAGACGAAACACGTTAAGGAGGGACATTGAGTCATCTACTGAATTAATACAGGCAAAAGTAAGGGCACGTCTGTGCCTGAGTTGAGCCGCCGTGCACCCAACATCCCGTCTACTGAAAATTCTATGTGAAAGATGCCATTATGTTGTCTTTGGATAAGTAGTCAAACCGGCTTCAGCATTCACACCGCAGAGGATCCCTATTAGCGTTGGATTTGATAGTGTCCTCAAATTCTGATGAGGAGCCCAGTGCTGGCAACCTCAGGTTAATTTTGAGGAGGTAAAGTAAATGTTTGGCAAAGAATAATTTTGGGAGACTTTTGGACTAATTAATTTGTAACGCTGCGGCTGCTGCCGCTGAAAACTCGATGCCCCGAAAGGTTAATCTGCATCTGCCTATCTTCTCGTTTTCCTGCCTGCGCGTGCTGTCTCGACTGAATTAAGAGTGCCAACACGTTTTTCTTCGAATAGAATCGTGCATATTTGACTGATTGATTTAAAACAAATGCAGCTGCCATTTTGAAGGTTCTGGCTACATTTTCGTCACGTTGTGGCGATTAATGTCCAATTAATTAATTTTTAAGTTTTACATTTGCCTGAAACAGACAGAAGGACCCCCCACTCCAAAAAACCCCATCATGCGGAACGTGTAGATCGCAATGTTCTCAGTGTGTTCAGCAGTTGCTGTTACTGCCTGAACTATTAACGTTCACGCTTACTTAATGAATGATTTACAGTGTGAGCATGAGAGAGGTGTCAACACCCAAAGCAGATGCTCTGGGCAATGACGGCGGGTATTCGACATTCCCGGCAATATTTTCAAGGACAAAGTGTTCGCTCTGTATTACGAGCCCTTTTTAATGTGAGAATCTATTAAAAAGTGAAATATAGTGGGCAAAACCCTCCCGCGGAGTGTGCCAAAAAAGGGCAGCGGGTCGCTGTAATTCTAGAAAAGAGGATGTGAAGGGTGCGCTGGTGCGAGGGCGAACAGAGTGATGGTTTGTTCCTTGGCTTCAGATCTCCAATTGCGTGTGTGTGTTTGCCTGTGGGCAAATATACACACTGACAGAAGCGTCGATGTGACGACCAGCGCCCCTGCTCCTAAAAAAGGTTGCTTGGTATTAATGTTTTGCTCACCATACCGGTCTGCTTGCCAAATTCCTATAAATAAATACGCTGGCTGGCCTCAATACTAACATAAGCACATCCTGTTTTTTTTTTTGGGTGACAAAGATTGCCTCAATCCAGTCACGGGATATTTTTTTCTTTAAATCTACTGGAAGTGAAGCCACAATTAACAGCAAGAAGAAGACAGCCCTTCATTGTAATACAGAACCAGTTCTAATAGTCGTCATTCGCGCGGAACAGAAAGTATGCCACTGAGTATTGCAGTGTGCTCTGTTTGTATGTGTGGTTGCGTGTCATCGTAGTTGTTTGTTTTATTTTAGTGTATTTATTTGTTTCATTGGGACAGTGCACATTAATCAACACAACAGTGTAAATGCGCCGGACTTAGCATAAATGCTAGTTTTCAGCCGTAGTCCCAAGGCAGGTCTCTTAACATAAACATAACATAAACAGTTAACATAAAATAAAAAAGAATATAACACAACATAAAACACGGACGGTCATGCAATCTTTGACGTTTGTAATTACTTGGCAACCACGTCCATGCTACTGTAGCCCTTCCCATTGTATGTTAGCATTACGCAAGCTAACTTTCTTTCGATGAAATTCGGTTTGAGTTGAACATTTTGCTGTTGAAATATAAAACGTTGAATTGTCTTTTGCTTGATGTGTCGGTTTTACAGTACACTTTCTTGACAGCCAGATCGCGAGAAGGGCGAAGGAATACGAACAACTTGAAATATGTTTATGTATGGGAGGGATAAAAGCTATTTAAAAAAAAAACGTTTTTCATATGGCTTCTCAATATCATGGCTTTTCACCTGTCACAGGTGGGACTGGAATCTATCACTCAACAAAAAACAGAGGCTTTTTGATACGAGTGTATCTCATGACCAGAGGCCGTTTTAATCGTTTCTCTGTCATCCCCACCCTCTACTGACCCTGTGTCGACATGGCTGCCGCAATCCGTCTTGAAAATCATTCACAGTGTGTGTGTAAGATGACTTGTGGGATGTGGTGAAAGAGCGTCACCTTGCAATAAGTGACTAAAGTCTTTGGACCAGGCTGTTCCCTTTTCGCTTCCACCTATGTACAGCATTCTGTAGCTGTTTGGGGAGGAAGCACTCCGGGTCTGTTGCCGGGTAGAAGTACGTCTCCACCCCACGCTGCCATTGGCTGAAGGCCTATTGAAGGCTCCACCTCTCGCAATTCACTGAGCAGAGCCATCTGTCACAAACAGGCTGGGAAAACAGGCCAGCAAAAAGGCTAACCGACCAGGTGTGTGTCATTTGTTGGTGGCTAAAACGATAGAATGGGAGCCATAATCCAAGTTGGGCGGAAGTTTTCAAAGTCATCGGAGTTTTTCCTTCAGGTGTTCTCTCCATCTCTGTAAAAGTTGGCTCAACCATTAAAGATGTTCCCCCGAGGACAGGCACTTGTTCTCAACAGTAAGGCTGGCTAGACGGATTACGTGATCCAATAAAAAGCACCTGGAAATTGTAATTCCCTCAGAAAGTGAATATGCTGAGAGATGCTGGAGCCAAACAGAACACCTAATGCATGGGCGGCGTCGGGTTTGCACATGGGGGTGCTATAGCTAGCACAGGAAAACAAATAGCTACTAGTAGCACCCCCAAGAAATGTGTGATTCATTCTTCATTTTTATTTGCTCTTCTTATTCGCAATGATAATCATTGTCAAAACTTGTAATCGTTCAAAACAAATGTCCCAAAAGGTAGTTGACCACATAGGTGAGACGTTGTTGTAGGTAAAAGTCGTGTCTATTGGTCCCACAGGAGTCTGACCTTTGTCTGCCCTCACTAGTTAA
Organism: Hippocampus mohnikei; assembly: GCA_026261675.1. Lineage (NCBI taxonomy): Eukaryota > Metazoa > Chordata > Actinopteri > Syngnathiformes > Syngnathidae > Hippocampus > Hippocampus mohnikei. The sequence goes on from JAKGUB010000328.1 coordinate 5,470,473, forward strand.
TGTCATGGTCTTGCAAACATTAAAAAAAAAAAGACTGAAGTACCAGCACTTTAAAGACTGAGGTGCAACTATATCTGGAATAGCAAACGCTCCGCTTCAAGGACTCCGTTACTCCCCCGTGCTCAGCTCAGATGTCTGTTGACTTCATGATCGCAGTCAGGAGAAAGAGTAGAGTTGCCAAAGTAAGTTATCCTGTTCATCAAGTCATTAGATGTCTGGATTCTCTAGATTTTTTTTTCACAAATGCACACATAGTCCAAGATGCACAGATACCCAAGACGGGCTATCCAGTAAAAGTTAAGAGATTTTTTGGGAAATAAATCCGAGTGAATTGATGTCACTGCTGTAGGTGTTGTTGGCAGCTGTGAAACAACCCGCTTACACCCAAATCTTACATACATTACATCAGTTAGAACACAGAGGTAAACAGTAAAGACATAATACAAATATCAACCGTTACGTCACATCGAGATGGCCTGCGACGCCTAAAAACGTCTTTCTATACATGGTCCTTTTTTTGGGATAAAAACGTCTTACTATATACATGGTCGTTTTTTGGGGCAAAAAAACGCCTCAGTGTACATGGTCGTTTTTTTTTTCCAAAAAAAACACCTTACATTTTTTGCCCGACGGTCTCTCTAAAGCATCATAACTATTGATCTCTCTCTACATGGTTGTTTTTTTTCGGTTCAAAATGCCTTGCGATACATGGTAGTTTTTGCCCCAAAATTAATATGTATAGTATGCCGTTTTTAGTTTTTTACTATACATGGTCGTTTTCTTCGGCTAAAAACGCCTTACTATACATTGTCATTTTTTTGGGCTAAAAATGGGCTAAAAACGCCTTACTATACATGGTTGTGTTTTTTGTGCCGAAAACTCCTTACTATATATGGTTGTGTTTTTTGTGCCGAAAACGCCTTACTATTCATGGTCGGTTTTTGGGCTAAAAACGCCTTTCTATAAATGGTCGTTTCTTTCGGCTAAAAATGGGATAAAAACGCCTTACAATACATGGTCGTTTTTTTTGGCTAAAAACGCCTTACAATACATGGTCGTTTTTTTTCGGCTAAAAACGCCTTACTATACATGGTCGTTTTTTTCGGCTAAAAATTTCGGCTAAAAACGCCTTACTATACATAGTCGTTTTTTTCGGCTAAAAACGGCTTACTATACATGGTCGTTTTTTTCGGGTCAAAACGCCTTCCTAAACATGGTGTTTTTTTTCGGCTCAAAACGCCTTACTATACATGGTCGTTTTTTCGCAAAAAAGCCTTACTAAACATGGTCGCTTTTTTCGTCTAAAAACGCCTTACTAACATGGTCATTTTTTTCGGCGAAAAACGGCTTACTATACATGGTCGTATTTTTCGGTTTAAAACGCCTTACTATACATGGTCGTTTTTTTCGGCTAAAAGTTCGCTAAAAACGCCTTACTATACATGGTCGTTTTTTCCGGCTCAAAACGCCTTACATGGTCATTTTTCGTCTAAAAACGCCTTACTATACATGGCCGTTTTTTCCGGCTAAAAATGCCTTACTATACATGGTCGTTTTTGGGTCGTTTTTTTCGGCTCAAAACGCCTTACTAAACATGGCCGTTTTTTCCGGCTAAAAACGCCTTACTATACATGGTCGTTTTTGGGTCGTTTTTTTCGGCTAAAAACGCCTAAAAACGGCTTACTATACATGGTCGTTTTTTTCGGCTAAAAATGCCTTAGTATTCATGGTTGTTTTTTTTGTTGTTTAAAACGCCTTACTATACATGGTCGTTTTTTTGGGGTCAAAACGCCTTCCTAAACATGGTGGTTTTTTTCGGCTCAAAACGCCTTACTATACATGGTCGTTTTTTCGGCTAAAAACGCCTTACTATACATGGTCGTTTTTTTCGGCTAAAAATTTCGGCTAAAAACGCCTTACTATACATAGTCGTTTTTTTCGGCTAAAAACGGCTTACTATACATGGTCGTTTTTTTCGGCTAAAAATGCCTTATTATTCATGGTTGTTTTTTTTGTTGTTTAAAACGCCTTACTATACATGGTCGTTTTTTTCGGGTCAAAACGCCTTCCTAAACATGGTGGTTTTTTTCGGCTCAAAACGCCTTACTATACATGGTCGTTTTTTTTCGGCTAAAAACGCCTTACTATACATGGTCGTTTTTTTCGGCTAAAAATTTCGGCTAAAAACGCCTTACTATACATAGTCGTTTTTTTCGGCTCAAAACGCCTTACTAAACATGGTCGCTTTTTTCGTCTAAAAACGCCTTACTAACATGGTCATTTTTTTCGGCGAAAAACGGCTTACTATACATGGTCGTATTTTTCGGTTTAAAACGCCTATACATGGTCGTTTTTTTCGGCTAAAAATTTCGGCTAAAAACGCCTTACTATACATGGTCGTTTTTTCCGGCTCAAATCGCCTTACATGGTCGTTTTTTTCGTCTAAAAACGCCTTACTATACATGGCCGTTTTTTCCGGCTAAAAATGCCTTACTATACATGGTTGTTTTTGGGTCGTTTTTTTCGGCTCAAAACGCCTTACTATACATGGTCGTTTTTTTCGGCTCAAAACGCCTTACTATACATGGTCTTTTTTTTCCGCTCAAAACGCCTTACTATACATGGTCGTTTTTCGCTCAAAACGCCTTACTATACATGGTTGTTTTTTTGTGGTTCAAAACGCCTTACTATACATGGTCGTTTTTTTCGGCTCAAAACGCCTTACTAAACATGGTCGTTTTTTCGCTCAAAACGCCTTACTATACATGGTCGTTTTTCCGGCTCAAAACGCCTTACTATACATGGTCTTTTTTTCGCTCAAAACGCCTTACTATACATGGTCGTTTTTTCGCTCAAAACGCCTTACTATACATGGTCTTTTTTTCGCTAAAACGCCTTACTATACATGGTCGTTTTTTCGCTAAAACGCCTTACTATACATGGTCGTTTTTTCGCTCAAAACGCCTTACTATGCATGGTCGGTTTTTTCAGCTCAAAACGCCTTCCTAAACATGGGGGGTTTTTTTCGCTAAAAACGCCTTACTATACATGGTAGTTTTTTTCACCTAAAAATTTCGGCTAAAAACACCTTACTATACATGGTCGTTTTTTGGCTCAAAACGCCTTACTATACATGGTCTTTTTTTTCGGCTCAAAACGCCTTACTATACATGGTCGTTTTTTTGGGCTTAAAACGCCTTACTAAACATAGTCTTTTTTTTCGGCTAAAACGCCTTACTAAACATGGTGTTTTTTTCGGCTAAAAATGCCTTACTATACATGGTGGGTTTTTTCGTCTCAAAACGCCTTCCTAAACATGGTCTTTTTTCGGCTCAAAACGCCTTACTATACATGGTCGTTTTTTCACCTTTTCGCTAAAAATGCCTTACTATACATGGTCTTTTTTCGCTCAAAACGCCTTACTATACATGGTCTTTTTTCGCTCAAAACGCCTTACTATACATGGTCGTTTTTGGGCTCAAAACGCCTTACTATACATGGTCTTTTTTCGCTCAAAACGCCTTACTATACATGGTCGTTTTTTCGCTCAAAACGCCTTACTATACATGGTGGGTTTTTCGCTCAAAACGCCTTACTAAACATGGTCTTTTTTCGCTCAAAACGCCTTACTATACATGGTCGTTTTTTCGCTCAAAACGCCTTACTATACATGGTCGTTTTTCGCTAAAACGCCTTACTATACATGGTCGTTTTTCGCTAAAAACGCCTTACTATACATGGTCTTTTTCGCTAAAAACGCCTTACTATACATGGTCGTTTTTCGGCTCAAAACGCCTTACTATACATGGTCGTTTTTTCGCTCAAAACGCCTTACTAAACATGGTCTTTTTTCGCTAAAACGCCTTACTATACATGGTCGTTTTTTCGCTCAAAACGCCTTACTATACATGGTCGTTTTTTTTTTCGCTCAAAACGCCTTACTATACATGGTCGTTTTTTCGCTCAAAACGCCTTACTATACATGGTCTTTTTTCGCTAAAACGCCTTACTAAACATGGTGGGTTTTTTCGCTCAAAACGCCTTACTATACATGGTCGTTTTTTTCGCTCAAAACGCCTTACTATACATGGTCTTTTTTTCGCTCAAAACGCCTTACTATACATGGTCGTTTTTTCGCAAAAATTTCGCTAAAAACGCCTTACTATACATGGTCGTTTTTTCGCTCAAAACGCCTTACTATACATGGTCGTTTTTTCGCTCAAAACGCCTTACTATACATGGTCATTTTTTCGCTCAAAACGCCTTACTATACATGGTCGTTTTTTCGGCTAAAACGCCTTACTATACATGGTCGTTTTTTTTTTCGCTCAAAACGCCTTACTATACATGGTCGTTTTTTTCGCTCAAAACGCCTTACTATACATGGTCGTTTTTCGCTCAAAACGCCTTACTATACATGGTCGTTTTTTCGCTCAAAATGCCTTACTAAACATGGTCGTTTTTCGCTCAAAACGCCTTACTATACATGGTCGTTTTTTCGCTAAAACGCCTTACTAAACATGGTCGTTTTTCGCTCAAAACGCCTTACTATACATGGTCTGTTTTTCGCTCAAAACGCCTTACTATACATGGTCGTTTTTTCGCTCAAAACGCCTTACTATACATGGTCTTTTTTCGCTAAAAATGCCTTACTATACATGGTCGTTTTTTTGTTGCTTAAAACGCCTTACTATACATGGTCGTTTTTCGGCTCAAAACGCCTTACTAAACATGGTCGTTTTTTCGCTCAAAACGCCTTACTATACATGGTCGTTTTTCGCTCAAAACGCCTTACTATACATGGTCGTTTTTTCGCTAAAAATTTCGCTAAAATGCCTTACTATACATGGTCGTTTTTTCGCTCAAAACGCCTTACTATACATGGTCGCTTTTTTTCGTCTAAAACGCCTTACTATACATGGTCATTTTTTTCGCTCAAAACGCCTTACTATACATGGTCGTTTTTTCGCTAAAAACGCCTTACTATACATGGTTGGTTTTTTGTTGCTTAAAACGCCTTACTATACATGGTCGTTTTTTTCCGCTCAAAACGCCTTACTAAACATGGTCGTTTTTTTCGGCTCAAAACGCCTTACTATACATGGTCGTTTTTTCGGCTAAAAACGCCTTACTATACATGGTCGTTTTTTCGGCTAAAATGCCTTACTAAACATGGTCGTTTTTTCCGGCTCAAAACGCCTTACTATACATGGTCGTTTTTTTCGGCTAAAATGCCTTACTAAACATGGTCGTTTTTTCCGGCTAAAAACGCCTTACTATACATGGCCGTTTTTTTCGGCTCAAAACGCCTTACTAAACATGGTCGTTTTTTGCGGCTAAAAATGCCTTCGAACTCAAGAATGCCCTTACATAAATGGTTGTTAAAAAAGAGTTTGACATAGAAACCCCCCCAGAGGAAGGCAGAGACCTGGATTCGAAACCTGCACCGTTCAGTCGACCTGGACCAAAAGCCAGCGTGCATACCTCGACACTACCAGTGACTGTGACTTGCTCTGCACTATTGGCGTATTTGACATGCACTCTGGACGGTTTGCAGGAAAAAGTAACAGTGTTTGGCTTTGTATTTTCACACGTCACTTAACAGGGTTAGAACCGGGGTTGCCTGGACCAAACACCGGCATGTGTACCTCTACACCACCGGTGACTGTGACTTGGTCTGCACTATTGGCGTATTTGACATACACTCTGGAGGGTTTGCAGGAAAAAGTAACAAAGTGTTTGGTGGTATTTTCACTCATTACTTAGCGGGGTTTGAACCGGGGTTGCCTGGACCAAACACCAGCATGCTGACCTCTACACCGCCAGTGACTGTGACTTGGTCTGCACTATTGGCGTATCTGACATGCACTATGGAGTGTTTGCAGGAAAAAGTAACAACGTGTTTGGTGGTATTTTCAGTCATTATTGAGCAAGGTTTGAACCGGGGTTGCCTGGACCAAATACCGGCATGCTGACCTCTACACCGCCAGTGACTGTGACTTGATCTGCACTATTGGCGTATTTGACATGAACTCTGGACGGTTTGCAGGAAAAAGTAACAGTGTTTGGCTTTGTATTTTCACACGTCACTGAGCAGGGTTTGAACCTGGGTTGCCTGGACCGAAAGCCGGTGCGTGTACCTCTACACTATGATACAATGTTGTTTTTTTCGGCTAAAAACACCTTACTATACATGGTCTTTTTTTTCGGCAAAAACACCTTACTATACTTGGTCGTTTTTTTCGGCTCAAAACGCCTTTCTATACATGGTCTTTTTTTTCCGCTCAAAACGCCTTACTATACATGGTCTTTTTCCGCTAAAACGCCTTACTATACATGGTCGTTTTTCGCTCAAAACGCCTTACTATACATGGTCGTTTTTTTCGGCTCAAAACGCCTTACTATACATGGTCTTTTTTTCGGCTCAAAACGCCTTACTATACATGGTCGTTTTTTTCGGCTAAAAACGCCTTACTATACATGGTCGTTTTTGGCTCAAAACGCCTTACTATACATGGTCGTTTTTTCGCTAAAAGCGCCTTACTATACATGGTCTTTTTTCGCTCAAAACGCCTTACTATACATGGTCGTTTTTTCGCTCAAAACGCCTTACTATACATGGTCTTTTTTCGCTCAAAACGCCTTACTATACATGGTCGTTTTTCGCTCAAAACGCCTTACTATACATGGTCGTTTTTTCGCTCAAAACGCCTTACTATACATGGTCTTTTTTCGCTCAAAACGCCTTACTATACATGGTCGTTTTTCGCAAAAACGCCTTACTAAACATGGTCGTTTTTTCGCTAAAACGCCTTACTATACATGGTGGTTTTTTCGCTAAAACGCCTTACTAAACATGGTCTTTTTTCGGCTAAAAACGCCTTACTATACATGGTGTTCTTTTTTCGGCTCAAAACGCCTTACTATACATGGTCTTTTTTTCAGCTCAAAACGCCTTACTATACATGGTCTTTTTTTCGGCTAAAAGCGCCTTACTAAACATGGTCTTTTTTTCGGCTCAAAACGCCTTACTATACATGGTCGTTTTTTCGCTCAAAACGCCTTACTATACATGGTCTTTTTTTTCCGCTAAAAACGCCTTACTAAACATGGTCTTTTTTCGGCTAAAAACGCCTTACTATACATGGTGTTCTTTTTTTCGGCTCAAAACGCCTTACTATACATGGTCGTTTTTTCGGCTCAAAACGCCTTACTATACATGGTCGTTTTTTCGGCTCAAAACGCCTTACTATACATGGTCGTTTTTTCGGCTCAAAACGCCTTACTATACATGGTCTTTTTTTTCCGCTCAAAACGCCTTACTATACATGGTCGTTTTTTTCGGCTCAAAACGCCTTACTATACATGGTCGTTTTTTTCGGCTCAAAACGCCTTACTATACATGGTCGTTTTTTCGCTCAAAACGCCTTACTATACATGGTCTTTTTTTCGCTCAAAACGCCTTACTATACATGGTCGTTTTTTCGCTCAAAACGCCTTACTATACATGGTCGTTTTTTCGCTCAAAACGCCTTACTATACATGGTCGTTTTTTCGCTCAAAACGCCTTACTATACATGGTCGTTTTTTCGCTCAAAACGCCTTACTATACATGGTCGTTTTTTCGCTCAAAACGCCTTACTATACATGGTCGTTTTTTCGCTCAAAACGCCTTACTATACATGGTCGTTTTTTCGCTCAAAACGCCTTACTATACATGGTCGCTTTTTTCGGCTAAAACGCCTTACTATACATGGTCGTTTTTTCGCTCAAAACGCCTTACTATACATGGTCGTTTTTTCGCTCAAAACGCCTTACTATACATGGTCGTTTTTTCGCTCAAAACGCCTTACTATACATGGTCGTTTTTTTTCGCTCAAAACGCCTTACTATACATGGTCGTTTTTTCGCTCAAAACGCCTTACTATACATGGTCTTTTTTCGCTCAAAACGCCTTACTATACATGGTCGTTTTTTCGCTCAAAACGCCTTACTATACATGGTCTTTTTTTCGCTCAAAACGCCTTACTATACATGGTCGTTTTTTCGCTCAAAACGCCTTACTATACATGGTCGTTTTTTCGCTCAAAACGCCTTACTATACATGGTCGTTTTTTCGCTCAAAACGCCTTACTATACATGGTCGTTTTTTTCGCTCAAAACGCCTTACTATACATGGTCGTTTTTTCGCTCAAAACGCCTTACTATACATGGTCGTTTTTTCGCTCAAAACGCCTTACTATACATGGTCGTTTTTTTCGCGCCTTAAAACGCCTTACTATACATGGTCGTTTTTTTTTTTGGCTCAAAACGCCTTACTATACATGGTCGTTTTTTCGCTCAAAACGCCTTACTATACATGGTCGTTTTTTTCGCTCAAAACGCCTTACTATACATGGTCGTTTTTTTAGGCTCAAAACGCCATACTATACATGGTCGTTTTTTAACGCTCAAAACGCCTTACTATACATGGTCGTTTTTTCGCTCAAAACGCCTTACTATACATGGTCGTTTTTTCGCTCAAAACGCCTTACTATACATGGTCGTTTTTTCGCTAAAACGCCTTACTATACATGGTCGTTTTTTTCGCTAAAACGCCTTACTATACATGGTCGTTTTTTCGCTCAAAACGCCTTACTATACATGGTCGTTTTTTCGCTCAAAACGCCTTACTATACATGGTCGTTTTTTCGCTCAAAACGCCTTACTATACATGGTCGTTTTTTCGCTCAAAACGCCTTACTATACATGGTCGTTTTTTCGCTCAAAACGCCTTACTATACATGGTCGTTTTTTCGCTCAAAACGCCTTACTATACATGGTCGTTTTTTCGCTCAAAACGCCTTACTATACATGGTCGTTTTTTCGCTCAAAACGCCTTACTATACATGGTCGTTTTTTTCGGCTCAAAACGCCTTACTATACATGGTCGTTTTTTCGCTCAAAACGCCTTACTATACATGGTCGTTTTTTTCGGCTCAAAACGCCTTACTATACATGGTCGTTTTTTTCGGCTCAAAACGCCTTACTATACATGGTCGTTTTTTCGCTCAAAACGCCTTACTATACATGGTCGTTTTTTCGCTCAAAACGCCTTACTATACATGGTCGTTTTTTCGCTCAAAACGCCTTACTATACATGGTCGTTTTTTCGCTCAAAACGCCTTACTATACATGGTCGTTTTTTTTCGGCTCAAAACGCCTTACTATACATGGTCGTTTTTTCGACTGAAAACGCCTTACTATACATGGTCGTTTTTTTCGGCTCAAAACGCCTTACTATACATGGTCGTTTTTTTCCGCTCAAAACGCCTTACTATACATGGTCTTTTTTTCCGGCTCAAAACGCCTTACTATACATGGTCTTTTTTTTCCGCTCAAAACGCCTTACTATACATGGTCGTTTTTTCGGCTCAAAACGCCTTACTAAACATGGTCTTTTTTTTCGGCTAAAAACGCCTTACTATACATGGTCGTTTTTTCGCTCAAAACGCCTTACTATACATGGTCGTTTTTTCGCTCAAAACGCCTTACTATACATGGTCGTTTTTTCGCTCAAAACGCCTTACTATACATGGTCTTTTTTCGCTCAAAACGCCTTACTATACATGGTCGTTTTTCGCTCAAAACGCCTTACTATCAAAACGCCTTACTATACATGGTCGTTTTTTTTCGCTCAAAACGCCTTACTATACATGGTCGTTTTTTTTGGCTCAAAACGCCTTACTATACATGGTCGTTTTTTTCGGCTCAAAACGCCTTACTATACATGGTCGTTTTTTGGCTCAAAACGCCTTACTATACATGGTCGTTTTTTTGGCTCAAAACGCCTTACTATACATGGTCGTTTTTTTCGGCTAAAAACGCCTTACTATACATGGTCGTTTTTTTTGGCTCAAAACGCCTTACTATACATGGTCGTTTTTTCGCTCAAAACGCCTTACTATACATCGTCGTTTTTTTCGCTCAAAACGCCTTACTATACATGGTCGTTTTTTCGCTCAAAACGCCTTACTATACATGGTCGTTTTTTCGCTCAAAACGCCTTACTATACATGGTCGTTTTTTTCGCTCAAAACGCCTTACTATACATGGTCGTTTTTTCGCTCAAAACGCCTTACTATACATGGTCGTTTTTTCGCTCAAAACGCCTTACTATACATGGTCGTTTTTTCGCTCAAAACGCCTTACTATACATGGTCGTTTTTTCGCTCAAAACGCCTTACTATACATGGTCGTTTTTTCGCTCAAAACGCCTTACTATACATGGTCGTTTTTTTCGCTCAAAACGCCTTACTATACATGGTCGTTTTTTCGCTCAAAACGCCTTACTATACATGGTCGTTTTTTCGCTCAAAACGCCTTACTATACATGGTCGTTTTTTCGCTCAAAACGCCTTACTATACATGGTCGTTTTTTCGCTCAAAACGCCTTACTATACATGGTCGTTTTTTCGCTCAAAACGCCTTACTATACATGGTCGTTTTTTCGCTCAAAACGCCTTACTATACATGGTCGTTTTTTCGCTCAAAACGCCTTACTATACATGGTCGTTTTTTTCGCTCAAAACGCCTTACTATACATGGTCGTTTTTTTTCGCTCAAAACGCCTTACTATACATGGTCGTTTTTTCGCTCAAAACGCCTTACTATACATGGTCGTTTTTTCGCTCAAAACGCCTTACTATACATGGTCTTTTTTCGCTCAAAACGCCTTACTATACATGGTCGTTTTTCGCTCAAAACGCCTTACTATACATGGTCTTTTTTCGCTCAAAACGCCTTACTATACATGGTCGCTTTTTTTCGCTCAAAACGCCTTACTATACATGGTCGTTTTTTCGCTCAAAACGCCTTACTATACATGGTCGTTTTTTCGCTCAAAACGCCTTACTATACATGGTCGTTTTTTGGCTCAAAACGCCTTACTATACATGGTCGTTTTTTTCGGCTCAAAACGCCTTACTATACATGGTCGTTTTTTTTCGCTCAAAACGCCTTACTATACATGGTCGTTTTTTCGCTCAAAACGCCTTACTATACATGGTCGTTTTTTCGCTCAAAACGCCTTACTATACATGGTCGTTTTTTCGCTCAAAACGCCTTACTATACATGGTCTTTTTTCGCTCAAAACGCCTTACTATACATGGTCGTTTTTTTCGCTCAAAACGCCTTACTATACATGGTCGTTTTTTCGCTCAAAACGCCTTACTATACATGGTCGTTTTTTCGCTCAAAACGCCTTACTATACATGGTCGTTTTTTCGCTCAAAACGCCTTACTATACATGGTCTTTTTTTCGCTCAAAACGCCTTACTATACATGGTCGTTTTTTGGCTCAAAACGCCTTACTATACATGGTCTTTTTTTTACGCTCAAAACGCCTTACTATACATGGTCGTTTTTTTCGGCTCAAAACGCCTTACTATACATGGTCTTTTTTTTCGGCTCAAAACGCCTTACTATACATGGTCGTTTTTTCGCTCAAAACGCCTTACTATACATGGTCGTTTTTTCGCTCAAAACGCCTTACTATACATGGTCGTTTTTTCGCTCAAAACGCCTTACTATACATGGTCGTTTTTTCGCTCAAAACGCCTTACTATACATGGTCGTTTTTTCGCTCAAAACGCCTTACTATACATGGTCGTTTTTTCGCTCAAAACGCCTTACTATACATGGTCGTTTTTTTTCGCTCAAAACGCCTTACTATACATGGTCGTTTTTTCGCTCAAAACGCCTTACTATACATGGTCGTTTTTTCGCTCAAAACGCCTTACTATACATGGTCGTTTTTTCGCTCAAAACGCCTTACTATACATGGTCGTTTTTTCGCTCAAAACGCCTTACTATACATGGTCGTTTTTTCGCTCAAAACGCCTTACTATACATGGTCGTTTTTTCGCTCAAAACGCCTTACTATACATGGTCGTTTTTTCGCTCAAAACGCCTTACTATACATGGTCGTTTTTTCGCTCAAAACGCCTTACTATACATGGTCGTTTTTTCGCTCAAAACGCCTTACTATACATGGTCGTTTTTCGCAAAACGCCTTACTATACATGGTCTTTTTTCGCTCAAAACGCCTTACTATACATGGTCGTTTTTTCGCTCAAAACGCCTTACTATACATGGTCGTTTTTTCGCTCAAAACGCCTTACTATACATGGTCGTTTTTTCGCTCAAAACGCCTTACTATACATGGTCGTTTTTTTCGCTCAAAACGCCTTACTATACATGGTCGTTTTTTCGCTCAAAACGCCTTACTATACATGGTCTTTTTTCGCTCAAAACGCCTTACTATACATGGTCGTTTTTTCGCTCAAAACGCCTTACTATACATGGTCGTTTTTTTCGCTCAAAACGCCTTACTATACATGGTCGTTTTTTCGCTCAAAACGCCTTACTATACATGGTCGTTTTTTTCGCTCAAAACGCCTTACTATACATGGTCGTTTTTTCGCTCAAAACGCCTTACTATACATGGTCGTTTTTCGCTCAAAACGCCTTACTATACATGGTTTTTTCGCTCAAAACGCCTTACTATACATGGTCGTTTTTTCGCTCAAAACGCCTTACTATACATGGTCGTTTTTTCGCTCAAAACGCCTTACTATACATGGTCGTTTTTTCGCTCAAAACGCCTTACTATACATGGTCGTTTTTTCGCTCAAAACGCCTTACTATACATGGTCGTTTTTTCGCTCAAAACGCCTTACTATACATGGTCGTTTTTTCGCTCAAAACGCCTTACTATACATGGTCGTTTTTTCGCTCAAAACGCCTTACTATACATGGTCGTTTTTTCGCTCAAAACGCCTTACTATACATGGTCTTTTTTTCGCTCAAAACGCCTTACTATACATGGTCGTTTTTTCGCTCAAAACGCCTTACTATACATGGTCGTTTTTTCGCTCAAAACGCCTTACTATACATGGTCGTTTTTTCGCTCAAAACGCCTTACTATACATGGTCGTTTTTTCGCTCAAAACGCCTTACTATACATGGTCGTTTTTTCGCTCAAAACGCCTTACTATACATGGTCGTTTTTTTCGCTCAAAACGCCTTACTATACATGGTCGTTTTTTTCGCTCAAAACGCCTTACTATACATGGTCGTTTTTTCGCTCAAAACGCCTTACTATACATGGTCGTTTTTTCGCTCAAAACGCCTTACTATACATGGTCGTTTTTTCGCTCAAAACGCCTTACTATACATGGTCGTTTTTTCGCTCAAAACGCCTTACTATACATGGTCGTTTTTTTCGCTCAAAACGCCTTACTATACATGGTCGTTTTTTCGCTCAAAACGCCTTACTATACATGGTCGTTTTTTCGCTCAAAACGCCTTACTATACATGGTCGTTTTTTCGCTCAAAACGCCTTACTATACATGGTCGTTTTTTCGCTCAAAACGCCTTACTATACATGGTCGTTTTTTCGCTCAAAACGCCTTACTATACATGGTCGTTTTTTCGCTCAAAACGCCTTACTATACATGGTCGTTTTTTCGCTCAAAACGCCTTACTATACATGGTCGTTTTTTCGCTCAAAACGCCTTACTATACATGGTCGTTTTTTCGCTCAAAACGCCTTACTATACATGGTCGTTTTTTCGCTCAAAACGCCTTACTATACATGGTCGTTTTTTCGCTCAAAACGCCTTACTATACATGGTCGTTTTTTCGCTCAAAACGCCTTACTATACATGGTCGTTTTTTCGCTCAAAACGCCTTACTATACATGGTCGTTTTTTCGCTCAAAACGCCTTACTATACATGGTCGTTTTTTCGCTCAAAACGCCTTACTATACATGGTCGTTTTTTCGCTCAAAACGCCTTACTATACATGGTCGTTTTTTCGCTCAAAACGCCTTACTATACATGGTCGTTTTTTCGCTCAAAACGCCTTACTATACATGGTCGTTTTTTCGCTCAAAACGCCTTACTATACATGGTCGTTTTTTCGCTCAAAACGCCTTACTATACATGGTCGTTTTTTCGCTCAAAACGCCTTACTATACATGGTCGTTTTTTCGCTCAAAACGCCTTACTATACATGGTCGTTTTTTCGCTCAAAACGCCTTACTATACATGGTCGTTTTTTCGCTCAAAACGCCTTACTATACATGGTCGTTTTTTCGCTCAAAACGCCTTACTATACATGGTCGTTTTTTCGCTCAAAACGCCTTACTATACATGGTCGTTTTTTCGCTCAAAACGCCTTACTATACATGGTCGTTTTTTCGCTCAAAACGCCTTACTATACATGGTCGTTTTTTCGCTCAAAACGCCTTACTATACATGGTCGTTTTTTCGCTCAAAACGCCTTACTATACATGGTCGTTTTTTCGCTCAAAACGCCTTACTATACATGGTCGTTTTTTCGCTCAAAACGCCTTACTATACATGGTCGTTTTTTCGCTCAAAACGCCTTACTATACATGGTCGTTTTTTCGCTCAAAACGCCTTACTATACATGGTCGTTTTTTCGCTCAAAACGCCTTACTATACATGGTCGTTTTTTCGCTCAAAACGCCTTACTATACATGGTCGTTTTTTCGCTCAAAACGCCTTACTATACATGGTCGTTTTTTCGGCTCAAAACGCCTTACTATACATGGTCGTTTTTTTCGCTCAAAACGCCTTACTATACATGGTCGTTTTTTTCGCTCAAAACGCCTTACTATACATGGTCGTTTTTTCGCTCAAAACGCCTTACTATACATGGTCGTTTTTTCGGCTCAAAATGCCTTACTATACATGGTCGTTTTTTCGTCTCAAAACGCCTTACTATACATCGTCGTTTTTTACGGCTCAAAACGCCTTACTATACATGGTCGTTTTTTCGGCTCAAAACGCCTTACTATACATGGTCGTTTTTTTCGACTCAAAACGCCTTACTATACATGGTCGTTTTTTTTAGCTAAAAACACCTTACTATACATGGTCGTTTTTTTCGGCTCAAAACGCCTTACTATACATGGTCGTTTTTTTCGACTCAAAACATCTTACTATACATGGTCGTTTTTCGCTCAAAACGCCTTACTATACATGGTCGTTTTTTCGCTCAAAACGCCTTACTATACATGGTCGTTTTTTCGCTCAAAACGCCTTACTATACATGGTCGTTTTTTTCGCTCAAAACGCCTTACTATACATGGTCGTTTTTTCGCTCAAAACGCCTTACTATACATGGTCGTTTTTTCGCTCAAAACGCCTTACTATACATGGTCGTTTTTTCGCTCAAAACGCCTTACTATACATGGTCGTTTTTTCGCTCAAAACGCCTTACTATACATGGTCGTTTTTTCGCTCAAAACGCCTTACTATACATGGTCGTTTTTTTCGCTCAAAACGCCTTACTATACATGGTCGTTTTTTCGCTCAAAACGCCTTACTATACATGGTCGTTTTTTCGCTCAAAACGCCTTACTATACATGGTCGTTTTTTTCGCTCAAAACGCCTTACTATACATGGTCGTTTTTTCGCTCAAAACGCCTTACTATACATGGTCGTTTTTTCGCTCAAAACGCCTTACTATACATGGTCGTTTTTTCGCTCAAAACGCCTTACTATACATGGTCGTTTTTTTTCGCTCAAAACGCCTTACTATACATGGTCGTTTTTTCGCTCAAAACGCCTTACTATACATGGTCGTTTTTTCGCTCAAAACGCCTTACTATACATGGTCGTTTTTTCGCTCAAAACGCCTTACTATACATGGTCGTTTTTTTCGCTCAAAACGCCTTACTATACATGGTCGTTTTTTCGCTCAAAACGCCTTACTATACATGGTCGTTTTTTCGCTCAAAACGCCTTACTATACATGGTCGTTTTTTCGCTCAAAACGCCTTACTATACATGGTCGTTTTTTCGCTCAAAACGCCTTACTATACATGGTCGTTTTTTCGCTCAAAACGCCTTACTATACATGGTCGTTTTTTCGCTCAAAACGCCTTACTATACATGGTCGTTTTTTCGCTCAAAACGCCTTACTATACATGGTCGTTTTTTCGCTCAAAACGCCTTACTATACATGGTCGTTTTTTCGCTCAAAACGCCTTACTATACATGGTCGTTTTTTCGCTCAAAACGCCTTACTATACATGGTCGTTTTTTCGCTCAAAACGCCTTACTATACATGGTCGTTTTTTTCGCTCAAAACGCCTTACTATACATGGTCATGGTTTTTTCGCTCAAAACGCCTTACTATACATGGTCGTTTTTTCGCTCAAAACGCCTTACTATACATGGTCGTTTTTTCGCTCAAAACGCCTTACTATACATGGTCGTTTTTTCGCTCAAAACGCCTTACTATACATGGTCGTTTTTTCGCTCAAAACGCCTTACTATACATGGTCGTTTTTTCGCTCAAAACGCCTTACTATACATGGTCGTTTTTTCGCTCAAAACGCCTTACTATACATGGTCGTTTTTTCGCTCAAAACGCCTTACTATACATGGTCGTTTTTTCGCTCAAAACGCCTTACTATACATGGTCGTTTTTTCGCTCAAAACGCCTTACTATACATGGTCGTTTTTTCGCTCAAAACGCCTTACTATACATGGTCGTTTTTTCGCTCAAAACGCCTTACTATACATGGTCGTTTTTTCGCTCAAAACGCCTTACTATACATGGTCGTTTTTTCGCTCAAAACGCCTTACTATACATGGTCGTTTTTTCGCTCAAAACGCCTTACTATACATGGTCGTTTTTTTCGCTCAAAACGCCTTACTATACATGGTCGTTTTTTCGCTCAAAACGCCTTACTATACATGGTCGTTTTTTCGCTCAAAACGCCTTACTATACATGGTCGTTTTTTCGCTCAAAACGCCTTACTATACATGGTCGTTTTTTCGCTCAAAACGCCTTACTATACATGGTCGTTTTTTCGCTCAAAACGCCTTACTATACATGGTCGTTTTTTTCGCTCAAAACGCCTTACTATACATGGTCGTTTTTTCGCTCAAAACGCCTTACTATACATGGTCGTTTTTTCGCTCAAAACGCCTTACTATACATGGTCGTTTTTTCGCTCAAAACGCCTTACTATACATGGTCGTTTTTTCGCTCAAAACGCCTTACTATACATGGTCGTTTTTTCGCTCAAAACGCCTTACTATACATGGTCGTTTTTTCGCTCAAAACGCCTTACTATACATGGTCGTTTTTTCGCTCAAAACGCCTTACTATACATGGTCGTTTTTTCGCTCAAAACGCCTTACTATACATGGTCGTTTTTTCGCTCAAAACGCCTTACTATACATGGTCGTTTTTTCGCTCAAAACGCCTTACTATACATGGTCGTTTTTTCGCTCAAAACGCCTTACTATACATGGTCGTTTTTTCGCTCAAAACGCCTTACTATACATGGTCGTTTTTTTCGCTCAAAACGCCTTACTATACATGGTCGTTTTTTCGCTCAAAACGCCTTACTATACATGGTCGTTTTTTCGCTCAAAACGCCTTACTATACATGGTCGTTTTTTCGCTCAAAACGCCTTACTATACATGGTCGTTTTTTCGCTCAAAACGCCTTACTATACATGGTCGTTTTTTCGCTCAAAACGCCTTACTATACATGGTCGTTTTTTCGCTCAAAACGCCTTACTATACATGGTCGTTTTTTCGCTCAAAACGCCTTACTATACATGGTCGTTTTTTCGCTCAAAACGCCTTACTATACATGGTCGTTTTTTCGCTCAAAACGCCTTACTATACATGGTCGTTTTTTCGCTCAAAACGCCTTACTATACATGGTCGTTTTTTCGCTCAAAACGCCTTACTATACATGGTCGTTTTTTCGCTCAAAACGCCTTACTATACATGGTCGTTTTTTCGCTCAAAACGCCTTACTATACATGGTCGTTTTTTCGCTCAAAACGCCTTACTATACATGGTCGTTTTTTCGCTCAAAACGCCTTACTATACATGGTCGTTTTTTCGCTCAAAACGCCTTACTATACATGGTCGTTTTTTCGCTCAAAACGCCTTACTATACATGGTCGTTTTTTCGCTCAAAACGCCTTACTATACATGGTCGTTTTTTCGCTCAAAACGCCTTACTATACATGGTCGTTTTTTCGCTCAAAACGCCTTACTATACATGGTCGTTTTTTCGCTCAAAACGCCTTACTATACATGGTCGTTTTTTCGCTCAAAACGCCTTACTATACATGGTCGTTTTTTCGCGCAAAACGCCTTACTATACATGGTCGTTTTTTCGCTCAAAACGCCTTACTATACATGGTCGTTTTTTCGCTCAAAACGCCTTACTATACATGGTCGTTTTTTCGCTCAAAACGCCTTACTATACATGGTCGTTTTTTCGCTCAAAACGCCTTACTATACATGGTCGTTTTTTTCGCTCAAAACGCCTTACTATACATGGTCGTTTTTTGGCTCAAAACGCCTTACTATACATGGTCGTTTTTTTTGGCTCAAAACGCCTTACTATACATGGTCGTTTTTTTCGGCTCAAAACGCCTTACTATACATGGTCTTTTTTTCGCTCAAAACGCCTTACTATACATGGTCGTTTTTTTTTTCGCTCAAAACGCCTTACTATACATGGTCGTTTTTTCGCTCAAAACGCCTTACTATACATGGTCGTTTTTTTCGCTCAAAACGCCTTACTATACATGGTCGTTTTTTCGCTCAAAACGCCTTACTATACATGGTCGTTTTTTTCGCTCAAAACGCCTTACTATACATGGTCGTTTTTTCGCTCAAAACGCCTTACTATACATGGTCGTTTTTTCGCTCAAAACGCCTTACTATACATGGTCGTTTTTTCGCTCAAAACGCCTTACTATACATGGTCGTTTTTTCGCTCAAAACGCCTTACTATACATGGTCGTTTTTTTCGCTCAAAACGCCTTACTATACATGGTCGTTTTTCGCTCAAAACGCCTTACTATACATGGTCGTTTTTTTTGGCTCAAAACGCCTTACTATACATGGTCGTTTTTTCGCTCAAAACGCCTTACTATACATGGTCGTTTTTTTCGGCTCAAAACGCCTTACTATACATGGTCGTTTTTTTCGGCTCAAAACGCCTTACTATACATGGTCGTTTTTTTCGCTCAAAACGCCTTACTATACATGGTCGTTTTTTTCGGCTCAAAACGCCTTACTATACATGGTCGTTTTTTTCGCTCAAAACGCCTTACTATACATGGTCGTTTTTTCGCTCAAAACGCCTTACTATACATGGTCGTTTTTTCGCTCAAAACGCCTTACTATACATGGTCGTTTTTTCGCTCAAAACGCCTTACTATACATGGTCGTTTTTTCGCTCAAAACGCCTTACTATACATGGTCGTTTTTTCGCTCAAAACGCCTTACTATACATGGTCGTTTTTTCGCTCAAAACGCCTTACTATACATGGTCGTTTTTTCGCTCAAAACGCCTTACTATACATGGTCGTTTTTTCGCTCAAAACGCCTTACTATACATGGTCGTTTTTTCGCTCGCAAAACGCCTTACTATACATGGTCGTTTTTTCGCTCAAAACGCCTTACTATACATGGTCGTTTTTTCGCTCAAAACGCCTTACTATACATGGTCGTTTTTTCGCTCAAAACGCCTTACTATACATGGTCGTTTTTTCGCTCAAAACGCCTTACTATACATGGTCGTTTTTTTTCGCTCAAAACGCCTTACTATACATGGTCGTTTTTTCGCTCAAAACGCCTTACTATACATGGTCGTTTTTTCGCTCAAAACGCCTTACTATACATGGTCGTTTTTTCGCTCAAAACGCCTTACTATACATGGTCGTTTTTTCGCTCAAAACGCCTTACTATACATGGTCGTTTTTTCGCTCAAAACGCCTTACTATACATGGTCGTTTTTTCGCTCAAAACGCCTTACTATACATGGTCGTTTTTTCGCTCAAAACGCCTTACTATACATGGTCGTTTTTTTTCGCTCAAAACGCCTTACTATACATGGTCGTTTTTTCGCTCAAAACGCCTTACTATACATGGTCGTTTTTTCGCTCAAAACGCCTTACTATACATGGTCGTTTTTTCGCTCAAAACGCCTTACTATACATGGTCGTTTTTTCGCTCAAAACGCCTTACTATACATGGTCTTTTTTCGCTCAAAACGCCTTACTATACATGGTCGCTTTTTTCGCTCAAAACGCCTTACTATACATGGTCGTTTTTTCGCTCAAAACGCCTTACTATACATGGTCGTTTTTTCGCTCAAAACGCCTTACTATACATGGTCGTTTTTTCGCTCAAAACGCCTTACTATACATGGTCGTTTTTTCGCTCAAAACGCCTTACTATACATGGTCGTTTTTTCGCTCAAAACGCCTTACTATACATGGTCGTTTTTTCGCTCAAAACGCCTTACTATACATGGTCGTTTTTTCGCTCAAAACGCCTTACTATACATGGTCGTTTTTTCGCTCAAAACGCCTTACTATACATGGTCGTTTTTTCGCTCAAAACGCCTTACTATACATGGTCGTTTTTTCGCTCAAAACGCCTTACTATACATGGTCGTTTTTTCGCTCAAAACGCCTTACTATACATGGTCGCTTTTTTCGCTCAAAACGCCTTACTATACATGGTCTTTTTTCGCTCAAAACGCCTTACTATACATGGTCGTTTTTTCGCTCAAAACGCCTTACTATACATGGTCGTTTTTTCGCTCAAAACGCCTTACTATACATGGTCGTTTTTTCGCTCAAAACGCCTTACTATACATGGTCGTTTTTTCGCTCAAAACGCCTTACTATACATGGTCGTTTTTTCGCTCAAAACGCCTTACTATACATGGTCGTTTTTTCGCTCAAAACGCCTTACTATACATGGTCGTTTTTTCGCTCAAAACGCCTTACTATACATGGTCGTTTTTTCGCTCAAAACGCCTTACTATACATGGTCGTTTTTTTCGCTCAAAACGCCTTACTATACATGGTCGTTTTTTCGCTCAAAACGCCTTACTATACATGGTCGTTTTTTCGCTCAAAACGCCTTACTATACATGGTCGTTTTTTCGCTCAAAACGCCTTACTATACATGGTCGTTTTTTCGCTCAAAACGCCTTACTATACATGGTCGTTTTTTCGCTCAAAACGCCTTACTATACATGGTCGTTTTTTTCGCTCAAAACGCCTTACTATACATGGTCGTTTTTTCGCTCAAAACGCCTTACTATACATGGTCGTTTTTTCGCTCAAAACGCCTTACTATACATGGTCGTTTTTTCGCTCAAAACGCCTTACTATACATGGTCGCTTTTTTCGCTCAAAACGCCTTACTATACATGGTCGCTTTTTTCGCTCAAAACGCCTTACTATACATGGTCGTTTTTTTTTCGCTCAAAACGCCTTACTATACATGGTCGTTTTTTCGCTCAAAACGCCTTACTATACATGGTCGTTTTTTCGCTCAAAACGCCTTACTATACATGGTCGTTTTTTCGCTCAAAACGCCTTACTATACATGGTCGTTTTTTCGCTCAAAACGCCTTACTATACATGGTCGTTTTTTCGCTCAAAACGCCTTACTATACATGGTCGTTTTTTCGCTCAAAACGCCTTACTATACATGGTCGTTTTTTTTTTTTCGCTCAAAACGCCTTACTATACATGGTCGTTTTTTTCGCTCAAAACGCCTTACTATACATGGTCGTTTTTTCGCTCAAAACGCCTTACTATACATGGTCGTTTTTTCGCTCAAAACGCCTTACTATACATGGTCGTTTTTTCGCTCAAAACGCCTTACTATACATGGTCGTTTTTTCGCTCAAAACGCCTTACTATACATGGTCGTTTTTTCGCTCAAAACGCCTTACTATACATGGTCGTTTTTTCGCTCAAAACGCCTTACTATACATGGTCGTTTTTTCGCTCAAAACGCCTTACTATACATGGTCGTTTTTTCGCTCAAAACGCCTTACTATACATGGTCTTTTTTTCGCTCAAAACGCCTTACTAAACATGGTCGTTTTTTTTCGGCTCAAAACGCCTTACTATACATGGTCGTTTTTTTCCGGCTCAAAACGCCTTACTATACATGGTCTTTTTTTCCGGCTCAAAACGCCTTCCTAAACATGGTCTTTTTTTCCGGCTCAAAACGCCTTACTGTACATGGTCTTTTTTTTCCGCTCAAAACGCCTTACTATACATGGTCATTTTTTTTCGGCTTAAAACGCCTTACTAAACATGGTCTTTTTTTCGCTCAAAACGCCTTACTATACATGGTCGTTTTTTCGCTCAAAACGCCTTACTATACATGGTCGTTTTTTCGCTCAAAACGCCTTACTATACATGGTCGTTTTTTCGCTCAAAACGCCTTACTATACATGGTCGTTTTTTCGCTCAAAACGCCTTACTATACATGGTCGTTTTTTCGCTCAAAACGCCTTACTATACATGGTCGTTTTTTCGCTCAAAACGCCTTACTATACATGGTCGTTTTTTTTTATACGCTCAAAACGCCTTACTATACATGGTCGTTTTTTCGCTCAAAACGCCTTACTATACATGGTCGTTTTTTCGCTCAAAACGCCTTACTATACATGGTCGTTTTTTCGCTCAAAACGCCTTACTATACATGGTCGTTTTTTCGCTCAAAACGCCTTACTATACATGGTCGTTTTTTCGCTCAAAACGCCTTACTATACATGGTCGCTTTTTTTTTTTCGCTCAAAACGCCTTACTATACATGGTCGTTTTTTCGCTCAAAACGCCTTACTATACATGGTCGTTTTTTCGCTCAAAACGCCTTACTATACATGGTCGTTTTTTTTTTCGCGCAAAACGCCTTACTATACATGGTCTTTTTTCGCTCAAAACGCCTTACTATACATGGTCGTTTTTTCGCTCAAAACGCCTTACTATACATGGTCGTTTTTTCGCTCAAAACGCCTTACTATACATGGTCGTTTTTTCGCTCAAAACGCCTTACTATACATGGTCGTTTTTTCGCTCAAAACGCCTTACTATACATGGTCGTTTTTTCGCTCAAAACGCCTTACTATACATGGTCTTTTTTTTCGCTCAAAACGCCTTACTATACATGGTCGTTTTTTCGCTCAAAACGCCTTACTATACATGGTCGTTTTTTCGCTCAAAACGCCTTACTATACATGGTCGTTTTTTCGCTCAAAACGCCTTACTATACATGGTCGTTTTTTTCGCTCAAAACGCCTTACTATACATGGTCTTTTTTCGCTCAAAACGCCTTACTATACATGGTCGTTTTTTTTTTTCGCTCAAAACGCCTTACTATACATGGTCTTTTTTTCGCTCAAAACGCCTTACTATACATGGTCGTTTTTTTCGCTAAAAACGCCTTACTATACATGGTCGTTTTTTCGCTCAAAACGCCTTACTATACATGGTGTTTTTTTTCGCTCAAAACGCCTTACTATACATGGTCGCTTTTTCGCTCAAAACGCCTTACTATACATGGTCGTTTTTTCGCTCAAAACGCCTTACTATACATGGTCGTTTTTTCGCTCAAAACGCCTTACTATACATGGTCGTTTTTTTCGCTAAAAACGCCTTACTATACATGGTGTTTTTTCGCTCAAAACGCCTTACTATACATGGTCGTTTTTTCGCTCAAAACGCCTTACTATACATGGTCGTTTTTTCGCTCAAAACGCCTTACTATACATGGTCGTTTTTTCGCTAAAAACGCCTTACTATACATGGTCGTTTTTTCGCTAAAAACGCCTTACTATACATGGTCGTTTTTTCGCTCAAAACGCCTTACTATACATGGTCGTTTTTTCGCTCAAAACGCCTTACTATACATGGTCGTTTTTTCGCTCAAAACGCCTTACTATACATGGTCGTTTTTTCGCTAAAAACGCCTTACTATACATGGCTCAAAACGCCTTACTATACATGGTTTTTTCGCTCAAAACGCCTTACTATACATGGTCGTTTTTTCGCTCAAAACGCCTTACTATACATGGTCGTTTTTTCGCTCGCAAAACGCCTTACTATACATGGTCGTTTTTTCGCTCAAAACGCCTTACTATACATGGTCGTTTTTTCGCTCAAAACGCCTTACTATACATGGTCGTTTTTTTTTTTCGCTCAAAACGCCTTACTATACATGGTCGTTTTTTCGCTCAAAACGCCTTACTATACATGGTCGTTTTTTCGCTCAAAACGCCTTACTATACATGGTCGTTTTTTCGCTCAAAACGCCTTACTATACATGGTCGTTTTTTCGCTCAAAACGCCTTACTATACATGGTCGCTTTTTTCGCTCAAAACGCCTTACTATACATGGTCGTTTTTTTCCGCTCAAAACGCCTTACTATACATGGTCGTTTTTTCGCTCAAAACGCCTTACTAAACATGGTCTTTTTTTCGGCTCAAAACGCCTTACTATACATGGTCGTTTTTTTCGGCTCAAAACGCCTTACTATACATGGTCGTTTTTTTCGGCTCAAAACGCCTTACTATACATGGTCGTTTTTTTCGGCTCAAAACGCCTTACTATACATGGTCTTTTTTTCGCTCAAAACGCCTTACTATACATGGTCGTTTTTTCGCTCAAAACGCCTTACTATACATGGTCGTTTTTTCGCTCAAAACGCCTTACTATACATGGTCTTTTTTTCCGGCTCAAAACGCCTTACTATACATGGTCTTTTTTTCCGGCTCAAAACGCCTTACTATACATGGTCTTTTTTTCCGGCTCAAAACGCCTTACTATACATGGTCTTTTTTTCCGGCTCAAAACGCCTTACTATACATGGTCGTTTTTTCGCTCAAAACGCCTTACTATACATGGTCGTTTTTTCGCTCAAAACGCCTTACTATACATGGTCTTTTTTTCGCTCAAAACGCCTTACTATACATGGTCTTTTTTTTCGGCTCAAAACGCCTTACTATACATGGTCGTTTTTTTCGGCTCAAAACGCCTTACTATACATGGTCTTTTTTTCGGCTCAAAACGCCTTACTATACATGGTCGTTTTTTCGCTCAAAACGCCTTACTATACATGGTCTTTTTTTTCGGCTCAAAACGCCTTACTATACATGGTCTTTTTTTTCGGCTCAAAACGCCTTACTATACATGGTCGCCTTACTATACATGGTTTTTTTCGCTCAAAACGCCTTACTATACATGGTCTTTTTTTCGCTCAAAACGCCTTACTATACATGGTCTTTTTTCGCTCAAAACGCCTTACTATACATGGTCGTTTTTTCGCTCAAAACGCCTTACTATACATGGTCGTTTTTTCGCTCAAAACGCCTTACTATACATGGTCTTTTTTTCGGCTCAAAACGCCTTACTATACATGGTCGTTTTTTTCGGCTCAAAACGCCTTACTAAACATGGTCGTTTTTTTCGGCTCAAAACGCCTTACTATACATGGTGTTTTTTTCGCTAAAAACGCCTTACTATACATGGTCGTTTTTTTCGGCTCAAAACGCCTTACTATACATGGTCGTTTTTTCGCTCAAAACGCCTTACTATACATGGTCGTTTTTTCGCTCAAAACGCCTTACTATACATGGTCGCTTTTTTCGCTCAAAACGCCTTACTATACATGGTCGTTTTTTTCGCTCAAAACGCCTTACTATACATGGTCGTTTTTTCGCTCAAAACGCCTTACTATACATGGTCGTTTTTTCGCTCAAAACGCCTTACTATACATGGTCTTTTTTTCGCTCAAAACGCCTTACTATACATGGTCTTTTTTCGCTCAAAACGCCTTACTATACATGGTCGTTTTTTCGCTCAAAACGCCTTACTATACATGGTCGTTTTTTCGCTCAAAACGCCTTACTATACATGGTCTTTTTTCGCTCAAAACGCCTTACTATACATGGTCTTTTTTCGCTCAAAACGCCTTACTATACATGGTCGTTTTTTCGCTCAAAACGCCTTACTATACATGGTCGTTTTTTCGCTCAAAACGCCTTACTATACATGGTCTTTTTTCGCTCAAAACGCCTTACTATACATGGTCTTTTTTCGCTCAAAACGCCTTACTATACATGGTCGTTTTTTCGCTCAAAACGCCTTACTATACATGGTCGTTTTTTCGCTCAAAACGCCTTACTATACATGGTCGTTTTTTCGCTCAAAACGCCTTACTATACATGGTCGTTTTTTCGCTCTAAAACGCCTTACTATACATGGTCGTTTTTTCGCTCAAAACGCCTTACTATACATGGTCTTTTTTCGCTCAAAACGCCTTACTATACATGGTCGCTTTTTTCGCTTAAAACGCCTTACTATACATGGTCGTTTTTTCGCTCAAAACGCCTTACTATACATGGTCTTTTTTCGCTAAAAACGCCTTACTATACATGGTCGTTTTTTCGCTCAAAACGCCTTACTATACATGGTCTTTTTTCGCTCAAAACGCCTTACTATACATGGTCTTTTTTCGCTCAAAACGCCTTACTATACATGGTCTTTTTTCGCTCAAAACGCCTTACTATACATGGTCTTTTTTCGCTGAAAACGCCAAAACGCCTTACTATACATGGTCTTTTTTCGCTTAAAACGCCTTACTATACATGGTCTTTTTTTCGCTAAAAACGCCTTACTATACATGGTCTTTTTTCGCTCAAAACGCCTTACTATACATGGTCGTTTTTTCGCTCAAAACGCCTTACTATACATGGTCGTTTTTTCGCTCAAAACGCCTTACTATACATGGTCGCTTTTTTTTCGCTCAAAACGCCTTACTATACATGGTCGTTTTTTCGCTAAAACGCCTTACTATACATGGTCGCTTTTTTCGCTCAAAACGCCTTACTATACATGGTCGTTTTTTCGCTCAAAACGCCTTACTATACATGGTCTTTTTTCGCTCAAAACGCCTTACTATACATGGTCTTTTTTTTGGCTCAAAACGCCTTACTATACATGGTCGTTTTTTTCGGCTCAAAACGCCTTACTATACATGGTCGTTTTTTTCGGCTCAAAACGCCTTACTATACATGGTCGTTTTTTTTCGCTCAAAACGCCTTACTATACATGGTCGTTTTTTCGCTTAAAACGCCTTACTATACATGGTCGTTTTTTCGCTCAAAACGCCTTACTATACATGGTCGTTTTTTCGCTCAAAACGCCTTACTATACATGGTCGTTTTTTTTTTTTTTTTCGCTAAAACGCCTTACTATACATGGTCGTTTTTTTCGCTCAAAACGCCTTACTATACATGGTCGTTTTTTCGCTCAAAACGCCTTACTATACATGGTCGTTTTTTTCGCTAAAACGCCTTACTATACATGGTCGTTTTTTCGCTCAAAACGCCTTACTATACATGGTCGTTTTTTCGCTCAAAACGCCTTACTATACATGGTCGTTTTTTCGCTCAAAACGCCTTACTATACATGGTCGTTTTTTTTTTTCGCTTAAAACGCCTTACTATACATGGTCTTTTTTCGCTCAAAACGCCTTACTATACATGGTCGTTTTTTCGCTAAAAACGCCTTACTATACATGGTCATTTTTTCGCTCAAAACGCCTTACTATACATGGTCGTTTTTTCGCTCAAAACGCCTTACTATACATGGTCGTTTTTTCGCTCAAAACGCCTTACTATACATGGTCGTTTTTTCGCTCAAAACGCCTTACTATACATGGTCGTTTTTTCGCTCAAAACGCCTTACTATACATGGTCGTTTTTTTCGCTAAAACGCCTTACTATACATGGTCGTTTTTTCGCTCAAAACGCCTTACTATACATGGTCGTTTTTTCGCTCAAAACGCCTTACTATACATGGTCGTTTTTTCGCTCAAAACGCCTTACTATACATGGTCGTTTTTTCGCTAAAAACGCCTTACTATACATGGTCGTTTTTTCGCTCAAAACGCCTTACTATACATGGTCGTTTTTTCGCTCAAAACGCCTTACTATACATGGTCGTTTTTTCGCTAAAAACGCCTTACTATACATGGTCGTTTTTTCGCTCAAAACGCCTTACTATACATGGTCGCTTTTTTTCGCTCAAAACGCCTTACTATACATGGTCGTTTTTTCGCTCAAAACGCCTTACTATACATTTTTTTTTCGCTCAAAACGCCTTACTATACATGGTCGTTTTTTCGCTCAAAACGCCTTACTATACATGGTCGCTTTTTTTCGCTCAAAACGCCTTACTATACATGGTCATGGTTTTTTTTTCGCTCAAAACGCCTTACTATACATGGTCGTTTTTTCGCTCAAAACGCCTTACTATACATGGTCGTTTTTTCGCTCAAAACGCCTTACTATACATGGTCATTTTTTCGCTCAAAACGCCTTACTATACATGGTCGTTTTTTCGCTCAAAACGCCTTACTATACATGGTTTTTTTTCGCTCAAAACGCCTTACTATACATGGTCGCTTTTTTCGCTCAAAACGCCTTACTATACATGGTCGTTTTTTCGCTCAAAACGCCTTACTATACATCGCTCAAAACGTACATGTTTTTTTTTCGCTAAAAACGCCTTACTATACATGGTCGCTTTTTTCGCTCAAAACGCCTTACTATACATGGTCTTTTTTTCCGGCTCAAAACGCCTTCCTAAACATGGTTTTTTTTCGCTAAAAACGCCTTACTATACATGGTCATTTTTTCGCTCAAAACGCCTTACTATACATGGTCGTTTTTTCGCTCAAAACGCCTTACTATACATGGTCATTTTTTCGCTCAAAACGCCTTACTATACATGGTCGTTTTTTCGCTCAAAACGCCTTACTATACATGGTCATGGTTTTTTTCGCTCAAAACGCCTTACTATACATGGTCGTTTTTTCGCTCAAAACGCCTTACTATACATGGTCGCTTTTTTCGCTCAAAACGCCTTACTATACATGCTCAAAACGTTTTTTTTCGCTAAAAACGCCTTACTATACATGGTTTTTTTTTCGCTAAAAACGCCTTACTATACATGGTCATTTTTTCGCTCAAAACGCCTTACTATACATGGTCGCTTTTTTCGCTCAAAACGCCTTACTATACATGGTCATTTTTTCGCTCAAAACGCCTTACTATACATGGTTTTTTTTTCGCTCAAAACGCCTTACTATACATCAAAACGGTTTTTTCGCTAAAAACGCCTTACTATACATGGTCGCATGGTTTTTTTTCGCTCAAAACGCCTTACTATACATGGTCGTTTTTTCGCTCAAAACGCCTTCCTATACATGGTTTTTTTTTCGCTCAAAACGCCTTACTATACATGGTTTTTTTTCGCTAAAACGCCTTACTATACATGGTCGTTTTTTTCGCTCAAAAAAACACGCTCAAAACGCCTTTACTAAACATGGTCGTTTTTCGCTCAAAACGCCTTACTATACATGGTCGTTTTTTTCGGCTTAAAACGCCTTACATGGTCTTTTTTTCGCTAAAAACACCTTACTATACATGGTCGCTTAAAACGCCTTACATGGTCTTTTTTTCGGCTAAAAACACCTTACTATACATGGTCGTTTTTTTTGGCTCAAAACGCCTTACTATACATGGTCGTTTTTTTCAGCTCAAAACGCCTTCCTAAACATGTTTTTTTTTTCGGCTAAAAACGCCTTACTATACATGGTCATTTTTGCGGCTAAAATTGGGCTAAAAACGCCATACTATACATGCTAGCTAGCATTGACAATTCAATCTGTCCATTGACGCCGCGGTGGCCTTGGCATCCCGCGCTTGCCTTGATGACTTTTTTTGTCTCCGCGGTTTATGACAAGATTTTAGCTTCACAAACACCTCATAAAACTTTTATCTTCATCCACTTTTTCAGCGTTGAAGGAAAGAACCTTACCATACATGCTAGCTACACCTTTTAAACACAACTGTTCTCAGCAGATGTTGCGGCCCCGGTTCACCGGGACGAGTGCAGATTGAACATATTCGGGAGTTCCTTTGTGCTGTGTCATTAACCAGCACAGCCAGCTGGAATAGAGACATGAAATCCGGCCTTAGTTCCCCCACTGCTTGACACATCCAAATGTCCCGTGACAGGTGTAAATATGAAATGTGGGCAGCCATTCAGTGGGGGATGAGGTGGGTGGATCAAGCACTATCAGTTTCAACACCAACAGCCCGAGTCGGCAAGAACTGGAGCGCACCCAGTTGTGGGATTGCATAACGTAACCTTCCATCAAAGCGTACGGCGACACGCGCGGGACCTTCCGCGACGAGATGACTGCACCCTCTGCTTCGTGCCATCTGCCGCTCCATCACGATACCCCGTCGCCCATCCAGCCACAAACGAGCTCGCTTTCATCCTAATCCCTTCCCATCTCTGCCTGTAATTAGTTGGCATGGATTTCCGTGTTGTAGCACAGGCAAACTGGAGGCTGTTTGTTGATGCCATCCCAAATTCTGATCCCTTAAAAATCAGGACGTTTTGATTCAGAGAGCTGATAATCCTCTTACGTCACGCCATAAACAGCTTGTCGTTTCCTTTTTCGACGACCCGGTTTAATTCCACTTCTTCCATGAACGCAACAACCAAGCAATTTCTTTGTCTTTGGAGGTACTTTCAGAATCTTAACAGAGGTGAGGGAAAGGGAATACCGCACAGCAGGGGTGCACGACCACTTGGACATTTGGTAGCTGGCTGTAAAAAGAAACTGGGCAGAAAAAGAAAATAATAATAATATTATTTGCCAATCAGTGCCTGAAAATACCGGTACTTTTATTTTGAAAGTCAGATTGCATCCGCCTCTGCCTCTGTATACGTGTCAAACTGCCCATCTCGGTGTGTATGTATGAAGCCTTCAAAACGGCAACTGGATTTATTTTCTAGATTAAAATCAAGGCAAAATATCCAGAGGTTGTTGCCCCCCCCAACCCCCCCCAATGAATTCCTTACTTCCATGAACAAATTCCAATCTACAATTCCAGCACCCAAAACAAGATACGTAGAATGGACATAACACACTCAAGGTATTATTGTCTTCTATTAATCCAAGATGGGACCAGCTTGTTGAAGAGAAAGAAGAAAAGAAAAAAAAACGAGACAGTGAGTGCTGATTTTGTGGAAAATAAGTAAAATAAATTCATTTGGTAACTTGGTGTGCTTCACAGTCTTGTCATGATCGGAGAGCAAATCTCCTTTTGCCACATTTCCACTGTTAACTTTCACATGGATAAACATGCTAATCCTCATTTTGCCGTTTGGGAAATCTCAGCAAGCAGCCGCTTTGCCAAACAAGACTGTGTAAATGGAAGTCGCTCCCTGCTGATGCATCTTCTGTCTCTCTCTCGCTAATGGCTGGCGACCAAAGTGCTCAGCAATCCCACCTCCGCAACACACATGTACATGCGCTCACTTTAAATGACACACACAGAGACACACACAGGATGCAATATGAATAACATCACCCGGAGAGAGAGATTTTCTGGTTGGCATGTAGACAACAAAGCCATCACGCCAAAGCATCATGGCCGAGACGCAATCACTCTCAGTTGGAAGACAGAGGCAGGAAGCCCGCGCAGCACCAACCGAAGGCATCACCTTTATCGGCGTAATGCAGAGTGAAGCGCGCGATGAGGACGCGCAGATAACGCCGCAGTCCCGACCGGAAAAAAGAAATCGCGGGCGACAGTGCGTTGTCGCCCCGAGACGCCCGTCGCTGTTTGGCAGTCAGAAAAACCAGCCCAAAGCTCAAACGTGTAACGGACAGACACGCATCCAGATGAACTTTGACCTGGGCTACCTCAGGGCTTTTCGGCGTGGATAGCATCAGGATAGCGGGCCGCTCCCTCCGACAAATCGTCCTGAAGAGTTGGATGGGCGTGAGTTACAATCTGTGTCGGATGGAAAGTTAAGATCTCGGAGGGATTGCTATTTGGAGTTGTTTTTTTACCAAAATAAATTAATAATTGAAGTTAGCGTTACGCTAGTTTATCGATATCCTCTTCCGTTTTCCTTCAAAATAAGACTTCCGCTTAACAAGAAGTCAAAAGTAAAGGTACTCCTTTACAAAGTGTTTATAATGGATGTCCTGTAAGAATCCATTTAAAAAAAAACACACCAAAAAAAAAAAAACCCTGAATGGGAATACTGTTCAGCATAACAAACAACCGTACTTTTCATGCCGCTCGTGATTTGATGTCAGAATTCAGCTACCAAGGCCGTCTTGTATTCTAAAGTCAGTCTCAGTAGGCCAGACTCCATCTCACCCCAACGACATCAACACGAGAACATGGATGACTGAATATGAACACACAACGTTGCTTTACGAGTCACAGGCAAGTAAATTGAAGCTTCTCCTCGTGAAAAATGTCAAAAACAGCGGGGGGGGACATCAGGTCAATTCTCAGCCATCCACTACACGTCAGGTCAAAGATGTGGAAAAGTCCACAGCTTAACAAGGGCAGCTAAGGAGAGGGTCACTGCTGTCTTATCAGAGGTCAGAGCAGGCTGTCCGGGTTCCGTGACCGCGCGAGTACACATTCGCTCTACCCCCCCCCCCACACACACCCCACGAGCACCTGGCAGCAGGCAGCACATCCGCCCCCTTTTGCCCGCCATCTGGCACCATCCTCAACGCGAAGACACACTGAGAAAGACGGGTGCCGGGATCGGGAAAAAAAAAAAACAAGTCCAGTGGGGCAAAATAAACAGAGCTGCTGCTTGAGATAAAAAAAGGGGGGAAAAAAAAACAGGACGAATGATAAAGATTCCGAGGAAAAACAATCATTCGAGCTGCAAGTTTACAGTTGCTGCCCTCTTCATGTCCAAACACGACTGACCTGAATCAACATCATCAGCAAACTCTTTCCTCATGCGTGAAAATGTCAGGAAAAAAAAAAAAACACATGACGGCCACAACTCTGTCAGAATATTGATCTGCTTTTCCCTTTTTTCTACCTTGATCGGATATTAATCTGTCATTTTTTTAATGATTCCATTTTGTTTGCTTCCTGCTCTCCTAATCAGCTTTGTGTGGACCTGCTGTGATTCTAACCCATCACTATACATAAGCGTGCGTGCGCGTGCGTGCGTGTGATTTTCTTTATATAGTAAACCGTCGATCTGGTCGCCCGGCGATGTGAAAGCCACTCATTTGATCCCCCCTGTAACACGCTGTGAGCACCAATGGGCATCGGCAGGGAAGCAGAGTGATGGAGTAGCTGGATGTGTACCGCTGTGGACATAGATCACATCCCCGTGCTGTCTGCACTCCCAACTCTGATTCATATTCCAGCCATAAAGCAGCCCAGGGCATTTTCAGACAGCAGCGGCATAAATCCCACTGCCTCTGCGCCGGTGGAAATAAAAAGTGCTCGCGTACTCAAATACAATTCATCAAACGCTCCCCAACAATCTTTTTACTTGTCTGTTTCTATTTGGAACCAAAAAGTACTCAACCAAAACTTTCAAGGACTACGTTCGTGTGTAATGTTTTTCCCGTGACAACCAGTTGCTACGGCGTGACGGCGAGCTAACATGCTGCTGACCTTCATGTTATTAGGGTGTGTCCGTGCAATCTTTTAGCCTGGCGGGGGGGGGGGCATCGTAAAGCATGCAACTAGCCTGACGCCGCCGGGCACGAGAGTTATGAGGCGCCGTAAAAAAAAAAAACGAGTTTAAAAAAAAAAAGATCAAAACGCGAGCTCCTGTGCACTGAAGTTACGGGGACGTGCTGTTTGGTGCTGGCTTCGCCTTCCAACTAGCGCTTGGAGGTAGACGTTGTTGACTGTAATTGAAAGAAGTACAACCCTTAACGCGAACCTCCGATTTGCGGACATTTTGAAACATTGACGGATAATTGACGTCGGTGTCTCATCATCGCACAAATGTACGTGAAAGGTCTTACGTAACGTTTCTCTGGTGTCCGAATAAGCGAAGCATTTTGGGAGTACTCTGCAATTGACTGGTGACCCACTCCACAGTGCAAGTCAACAGAAATAGGCTCCTCGCTAACCCACAATGCTAATTAGCGCATGCTATATAAAATGGATGGATGAAAGTCAGCAGTCGTATAGAGTGCATGGAAGAAACTGGTTCACATGGTTGGCTCGACGTATCACCACACTGCCCCCCCCCAACAGCTTCGCAAAAGCCCTAATGAATGCAAGAATGACATTTTGGAATGAAATGACTACTTTGACATTAACCCTTTCATTCACTCTGCAACCTGATAACATGATAAGCTGTCCACTGAAAGTCCCCGAGATGATTAAAACAATAAACCACCTTTCAAACAAACATGCAGAGTCGAGTGAAGGTTAAATAAATCACACGATTCTCTAACATCAGCCCCTGCAAGCGTGTTTTGGTTTTTTCCTCTCCAGTGATGAAAACATGTTGTGGTGCCTCCTTCCCAGTCACTTGTGTCTTAACCTAGTTACAAGTCTTACACAACGAGTCCCCGCAGCGCATCTTATTCCCAAACACCTCTACATGATTTCCAAACTCTTTCATTTGTGTTTTCATCAGCTATTCCTGGCTGGGAAAATGCTCATCACAGAGAGTTGAAGCTTATTTTCGATCAGCGGCTGCTTTCTTAAGCGCCACTGAGAAAGTATAATCACACGTAATTGGGCGGAATTAAAAGGGCAACGTGGCCGTGACCCTGCGAGCTGACTTGAGCGGCAGACCGACTTGGGCGAATCGGGCCCCGAGGAAAGCGATGCTCTTTTTGGAGGTTCATCGGCATACGGGTTGCAATTGTCAAAAGCCTTTCTGTGCGGATCTTGAGATTTAGTTTTCAAATGACACGTCGCATCGCCTCCATTTTCAGCAGAAAAAAAAGTGGCACTGATGGAGCGTAGAGAAATGACCTTCCAGCAACAATAGCTACGATAAACAGTCCTTTCTCTTCCCATCCCGCACTTTCCCTTCCGCGGCTTGATTATTCGCCATTTTGGAGATCCTGCAGGCTTTCCCTCAAGCAGGGTGGTGGGGGGCGGAACTCGCAAAGCAGGAGAGGATCACGATCACGATTCATGGAGAGTGCAAGTGAAAGAAGAAAGGAAGAGCAAAAAAAAAAAATCCACCTCTTGCTCCGCTGTTGATCGGCGCTAATCTGAGGATAGAGCTTAGTTAGCCGCTAATAGCTCTTAATTTTGACACCTCCCGAGGTGGAACGACTCCAACCACTCTCAGGCCAATCCGTCAGCCGCCAACTCAGACTTTTAATAGCGTCGCTCTCCTTACGAATGACCCAAAGAGCAATTCGAACAGCGCGTAAGCACTCTTGAAGCAAACATGCTTAAAAAGCAAGTTCGCTGGAGATTTATTCAAAGCATGTTTCCACTAGAAATGAAAGCATTGGGGTCTGTTCATACGGGGGGCAGAAATCACGCAACGGTCGCTGATCTGTGAAATATTTTTGCAGGCCCTTGACTTTTAAGAAATGTTGACAACAGGGTCAATATAGAGTGTAAAAATTAATGAATCTGATGTGGTGGGGGGGGGGGGGCTCTTCGGGTGGGGTGCCCTTGTTTCACTTGTGGAGGGACAGGATTAATTACGGCAATTTCAGGGGTGAACATTGAAGGTCACATGCCGGGAGAATTTATTCAGGCCGATCAATGTCGAGTTACATTTGGGTCAAAAGTTTTGTACTTGAAAGATAAAAAAATGAGGCGGCCCGGTGGGTCCAGTGGTTAGCGTGTGGAACTCACAGTGCAGAAAGTTGTGGGTTCGAATCTGGCTCCGGGCTTCCTGTGTGGAGTTTGCATGTTCTCCCCGTGCCTGTGTGGGTTTTCTCCGGGTATTCCGGTTTCCTCCCACATTCCAAAAACATGCACGACAGGCTGATTGAACACTCTAAATTATCCCTGGGTGTGAGTGTGAGCACGGATGGGTGTTCGTCTCTGTGTGCCCTGCGATTGGCTGGCGACCGGTTCAGACAGCCGGGATAGGCTGGATGGAAGATATAAAAAATTGGGAATTGAAAATTCATGTGCAGATTGAGTAATACAATAATGTATTCAAAATTGTAAAATTCTTTTGACCAAATGATTTATTTTCACTTTTCCCGCACCAGACATGCTTTCAATCAAGTCTCAAAAGGTAAACTGTTCTCTCTCGCTCCCTTTGCCTCCTTTATCCGACAACAAAAATAACCCCTTTATTCCTTTTGTATAAGCGCAAGCTAACTTTGGAAGCACCTAACTGACCTCAATCCCCCCCACCCCCCCCCACCCCCCTCTGGGTCACTGTCCCAACCGGCGCAGGAGGTCTTCTGAATCTTCATTGAGCAATCCGACATATTCTTAGCCTCGTGGCTAGTTGTGCCGGCGGTGATAATCCCTGCTATTCATACCCAACCCAACTCTCCCCAAGGTACACCGAAGCTCCCGTCACGGAATGTGACAGAATAAACAATGTGGACAACAAATGGAGCTTAGTCAAGCTGTGCATCAGCAGCCTTACTGACAAGTGTTGGGCAAGTCTCGGTTTGGTCCACTTATCACATCGCCTACTACATATTAGTCTTGACTGTCCTTTTTTTTTTTTTTTTCATGATAATTTTAGTATCTGGATTGCAATGCATTACACTGCTCCTTGCTTTTGGGCATTTATCTTTTGTGGCCTTTAACAAGACAGCCAGAACAACAAATTACATTGATTACAGGCAGTAGGCCTACAATCCTTTTATCTATTAATTGCATTTATTTATTTTTAGGTTACTTCCCGGTTCCTACAATTAAAAAAAAAAAATGTATTTAATGATGTTTAAAAATTGGCAGACCGGTCTTGGTATGCAGCTCGTGCATTCTTCATTTTATGTTCTAATGAAATATATTCCGATCACAAAGATGCCTCCGGTGTCATCCTCCGTCACAAAAACTGCTCGAGAGTAAGGACTCATTTTATCGAAGAACAAAACGGCTCTGCAGGGGACTGAGTTTTTCATGTGACAAAGTGAACAGCGGGGAAAACTTGGAACATGTGGCCTGAGGAGTACAAACACAAAAAAGGGAGATCTTCAAAATATGTAGCGACACGACAAAGGATCTTGTCTCGTCTGAGCCAGCTGGCTTTGTGTGACGGGATCATCTGATGGCTGAAGAGTTTTGCTTGACTTCCCCTTGATGAAACTCAAAATTTTCATTGACTTTGTGGGAACTCAAACCACAGCTCAGGTCCAGTTTCACGGTAATCCCACGAGGGTTACGTCGAAGGCAAACGGACACGGTGATGTTTGAAGAGCAGTTGAAATCCTGGAGGGATGCTCCGGAACATAAATATGAAGGCTTTTGGATTAAAGGGAAAACATCTTCAGAAACCGAGAAGCCCAATTACCGTCTAATCACAGTTAGTGGATATAAACACTAATCC
Source organism: Hippocampus mohnikei (assembly GCA_026261675.1). Lineage (NCBI taxonomy): Eukaryota > Metazoa > Chordata > Actinopteri > Syngnathiformes > Syngnathidae > Hippocampus > Hippocampus mohnikei. Next base: position 5,507,723 of record JAKGUB010000328.1, read on the forward strand.
AATCTGACATTTGACCGAAGATACCTCAAACATCTTGCGGTTGACATCGTCGAAATTAATTGGGCTCGTGCTTTTATACAGTCCAGCGATGTGTAGCCTTTGAAACAGTCCTCATCAATTAGGATGAGATTTCGGGTTTGAATGGAAGAAGGCAATATTCGGGGAATAAAAATGTGAGCTCACAACGTCATGTCAACATTTCTTTTCAAATTTTGGGCCTCTTTTTTTTTTTTTGAGGGAAGAAAATTTGAAGTCTGAAGTGAAGACGTTTAAGTGCTAATATTACATGGCTTTAATCTGAAAAAATGTAAATTTTACCCTCCACCCCCATCTCTCACCAAAATATTTTTTTAAAGTAACTTTTCATTTAAACAATACAATTGTTCTCAAAAAATGACAATGTTATTTCTAAAAATAAATAAATAAATAAATAAATAAAATGTTTATTTTCTGGAAAATATGATAATCTTGAACATTTATTTTATACATGTTTTAGAAATACTTTTTGTCCTGAAGAAATATGACTTAATTCTATTGAGATGACAACTTGCTTCCTCCAAATCTTTCAATTTACTAATTTATTTATTTATCTGGATCCAGAAAAGGCACAACACAATCGATTTTGTGAGGGAAAAGCTAGAAGGGCGCCGCCGTCATGATCAGGCTAGCGCACCCTCTGACGCTTTTGCATTGCCTTGACATCATAATCACAAGGAACCTGGTAACAGCCAGTCGCTTATCTCACGATAGGGCCGCAAGGACACACATCACGCAAGGAAGGCTGAACATAAGATGATGGAGTGCACTCTCCTTCACGCTGACATCACCGTGAACCTCTTTGATTGAGCTAACGCGCCGGTAGGCCGCCGCGCGAGCCGCCGCCAACACAAAGCGGGGTCAACGCCTCGACTTGGCATTGTCGCTGCGTTTGAAATCAGAGCTGCACTTTCTACCTCTGTCTAACCGAGCTCATCGCGCTTTTCACCCTCCGCCGCTGACGAGCCGACAAAAATACCAACGTGACGCTAATGCTATTTGTTAGCCCGTTTTTTTTTTTTTTTTTTTGGTGTCGTTTGTAAGCGTTCAACGAAACAGACTTCTCAAGCAAAGCTCTGCGGTAGTTTGGAATACACAATGAGTAATTCTCTTTGTTGGATGTTTAGTTTGACAGTAAGCTTCAGTTGGGCATGGCAATCAACATGTTGTTGCAATAAACTGCAGCATGTTGTCAAGTAAAAGTACAAAATTGAAGGTAAACTCGGCTCTTTAATCGTATCTCGCCTCGTGTTGCATGTGTACCTAATGTGTCCGGCGAGCGCAGGCCACAAAAGACACGACAGTCGCAAAAGGCGACCGCCGTGAATAGAATTCAAGCTGTAGGCCGCGTTCAAGGACAGACGCTAAATTAGCCGCTCTTATAAAGGAACACATTTGCATTTTAATGAGCCATCTCATGGCTGCAACTCAGGAAGGAGATTATCGGAGTTCTTTTCACATTCCATTTCTCATGTGGCCGTGCAGCAGAAACATATACGAGCCGTACTTCAAATCGCAGGCAAAATGTTTGAGAGCGGTGCATTTCACGTATTGATGTTATTACTTTATGGATATTGCTAGACCTAAATGTAAATAGGATAGCAGGTTGTTGACGCCGGCTTTTACTTTTACCTCAGAGACAAGTGAAGCGGCCTACGATTGAGTTCTTCCCCTAAATTGTACATCATTGCAACAGAAGGCAATAGAGTGGCGCCTCAATTTCCACGTCGACAAATGAATGGAAATGCTTTTAAGCCGCCCCAAAGCACCAACAAAATGTTTTGTTCTCTAATAAGACAAATAGCACTGGACAGTATTGGACTTCATAAAAGCGTACAGTAATGTGAAGAATCGAACGGATTTGTGGGTGAAATGGACATTGTGTGTCTGGTGCCTTGTCCACCGGGGGCAGTATAGCTTCATTTTATATACATGCAGATTAGTTTTTTTTAAGTATTCAAATTAGGCAGGGACTTCAAGAGGCACATGCAAAGAAGAAGATTCTCATTCGTTGTGGGATTCATCAGCAGATATTGTACACGCATTCTGCCAAACAAAAGCCGGAGACGTTCTTTACTGTTCCAAAATGTCCAAGCTAAAATGATCCTTTTGAAAAACGATAAATCTTGCTTTCAAAGAATGTAGACAATCTCGTGTAGGATTGCGGGATAAAAATATCCTGAGTTTATCGTGTCGGTCCTCCTATTTACATGGGTGATTATATAAAACCGAGCTGATTCACAGCCGGAGTGACTGAAAGCCAAAAGGGTCCCTTCAGAGAGGAAAACCGCTGCCAGCCGCATGAATCATAAAAGTGAAGAGCTCATCCAGCTGTCCATCCACTCTGAGAGAAGAAAAAAAAAGAAAAGAGATGACAGGAAGAGAGGGAGAGCAACAACGGCCGAGGGCCGACGTCATCAGCGAAAGAGTAGCGAGACCCCGGGGGGACTGACGGGATAAATAAAGGAGCGCGGTGAGGTGCGCGGGTAACGTTACAGCGCGTCGCTCTGCTGCTTGTGGCCTTGCCGCCTGTCATGCGATGCGCTTCTGGCCAGTGATGTCACCCAGACTGCAGAGACGCTCCCTCGCACATCCCATAATAGACACGTCCACACAAACGAGCACGCAAAGGGCACAGAGGAACACACGCAAATGCCTCATACGCCAAAATCAATCCAAAAAAAACCATGGATGTGTATTCATATGCTCCTTATCAATATGGAGAGCCTATTTGTATTTAAAAGGTCATTTCAATAGGAACACCAACAATCTCATCGGACTCAATACAAGAGCTGGAGCGCAACTTCTTTTTTTTTTTTTTTTACGGCAATCTTGCCACATTGTGTTTGGCGCTGTCGGAGACATAATTAACCATTGTTTGTTTCGCACTGAAGTGTTTTGAATTCTGTCATGTTGCTAACTAAGCTAGCTGTAGCTATTTGGCCAAGATTTATTCTATTCTTAGCATGTAATTTTTACAGTCATGGTGTAAGTACCTTTGAACATGTCACTTCTAATGTTCAATACCAACAAACTATTATCATTATCACTCCTCTTTTCTTCTGGATTTGATCCGGGCTAGCTGCTTATGTTGTGAGGTAGGAGTTAGCGTTTCACGCGGTTAGCAACAGCGCCACCGTCCTCTGCTTGAATTCATGTGAGAGAAGCTAGTTGTTGTGTCCTAATATTAAAGCCACTGTGCCACTATCAAGCTAACAGCCGTGATGCCATTTAACCTTAATTCCTTTTAGTAATCAGAAATAAAAAGAAGCTAAAATATTTTCTGGGGACTTCATACATGAGTAAGAACAAAAAGTGGACATTTTTATGGCTGAAAAAAAAGGCAAATCATTGAATACAGCTCTTGCGTTGCATCTCATTAGCATGTTCAAACATACCCAACGTTTCAGTGCTGAGGCAGTTTCAGCAGAGAAACACCAAATAACACCTTAAAAATAGGAAGGGAAGGAAGATGATCATCCAGACAGAAGTGCTAGCCTGCGCATGGTGTCACATTATTTGTCCCTGCTTTCAACCCACTTCGGCCTTCTCAGCACTTTAGTCAGGGGCTAAAAATAAATAGACGCACACACACCGCCGCCATGGCACCATATTGTCTCTCTCCCAACCTCTGTTTACTGTGAAGTAACAAAGATTTTGGTTACTTCTGCGGCTTCGCCTGCAGTCCCCCATGCCCCCGCACTCCCCCAAAATTGGCTTATGGCGTACGCAGCGTGCTGCAAGAATCCCAACATGTTTTGTTGTGCTGGCTCTGAACCTGCATAGACCAGACTGTCACTGTGAAATAGCGCACACCTCCACGGGAGACCAAGGGCGCTCTCGAAGGGAGGCTTTTAAATCCCATGCACACACTCAAGGAAGCAGGAAATACAGATACAAATGCACACCATTTCTATCCCCGTCCTCTTATTCCAAGAGTTATGTCATTAAGTCTAAGCCTTGAAAAAGCATTCTCCCTTCTATCTTCATTTTGCCACATGTCTGTCCAGGATTTAAATAAATAAATAAATAAATTTGCTGTGTCGGTGCCACAATAGTAGGTGTTGTCTTCCCTACAAACACTCAACAAACAGCAGGTGAAATTATGTTTACATACGTAAGCAGATATGACGACGGAAAATATCTTGGCTATCATTTTAATGTGTGGCAACATCAGAGCAACAGCTGGCAAAATTCCCATCGGGCCCTTTTAAACAGAAATGTTTTCTGCGTTTGGTCCTGTGACATTTGCAGGCTTAGCCCTTTGGCACCGTGATGTCATTTTCAGTCGCCAGCAAGTAACAAAATGGCCGCCCCCATACATGAATTAAAAACGGGGATGGATTCAATTGTAGTTGATTTTACCTCTCTATTTATGTCTTGTTGCGTCGTCATTCGCTGAGGCCCATTACGACTTATTTTCATCATTATTTTATTACATTTTTCAAGAGTACTAAATATAGATTTCGCATTGGTTTTGAAATGTAGGGAGTAAAAGTAAAAAGTTGCCAGAGAAACAACTTAAAGTACCGATACCTGAAAAATCTACAGTAACAACCTACTTACATCCCACTACTGACGAAACTGAAACTCACAACACTGATGCAGATGGATGCAAACACACACACATGCAAAAACATAAACGCATATCTCGTTTACCTAAACCTTCAGCTGGACGACTTGTGCGGGGAGGCTTGGAAGAACATGAAGCAGATGGCTCCTTACAGCTACCATATTTTCACTCTACTATTATCTGGCAAGCCCCTGGTGTTTTTTTTCCCCCCCTCTCCTTTGGACTTGATGGGCTCTCAGCATTCGCCACCAGCCAAGCAAATAAGCCCAAACAAGCCTAAAAGGTGTTTGCACAAAGGAAACCAGAGTGATGTTATGAAAAGGCAATGCGATTGTTGTTTTTAAGACCAAACAAGCCTAAAAGGTATAGTGATGTTATGAAAAGGCGATGTTATTGTTGTTTTTGGTTCTGGTTTTGTGAAACAGTCATGTCATTGGCTTCTCTCCCATGAAGGGCGTTGTTTTGCTCATCATAACACACAAACACAGGTGACGCCTTGCGCATCGCCCAGGACAAAGAAATAATCGCGGACAAAAGGGACATATAGTGATGGATGCATAACAACAATGACTTATGAAGGACAGACGCAGAGGAGGCTACCTCGGATGTTACATAACGGCGCAACCTGCACATGCTGCTGTCATATACACAGTGAGCCAGGCGGGTGAACAAAAACAAAACCTGTGTGTGTGTGTGTGTATATATATATATATATATATATATATATATATATATATATATTTTTTTTTGCCACCAATCCCCACAAGACGCAGCTTTGGCACAGGAAGTTGAAATCTGTTCTCAGCTGGAAAGCGCTCCAATCGTGGCATGTTTTGCTCTCAGAATCCCCGATATGGGCGACATCACACTCTGTGACGTCAGAAGCCTGAATATCTGCGTGCGTGTGTGCGTATCTACCCCCGCATGGTGAGGAGGGGCTGAAGGAAAAGTGAGGAGGCGGAAGATGGGTTTAACGCTGTGATGTAATTTCATTGATCCCCCCCCCTCCTCCATTTAGTGACGTTGCATCCAACAGAAGCCTGAACCACACCGCCCCCTATCGTCTCAAGAAAATACAGCACAAACACTCATGGACTCCCAGGAGCTTGCTGGTTCCTCACCAACCAAGACTCACAGAAACACGAGACCGGCGTTCAAGGTAAGAACAAAGTACACCGATGGCAATATTCAATAGAAGATGAAATAGCATCCTACTGAAGGTGGCAAAAGCGCTCACACACTACTGAAGTACAAGTACATTTTGTCAATATCAACAAAGTAAAAAGGAATAGAAAGGTAATCTGTGTTCAAATGTTGGGAATAAAAGTAAAAGTAAATACATGCAATGTAAATATGTGAAATAAAATATATATATACATACATTCGTGTAGTAAATTCCATTCCAAATCTTAATTGATATTTGCAAGCTGTGAGTGCCGTTTTCGTTTTGATTCCGACGGTGTGGTGACGTTTTCACGCATCACACTCTGGCGTTCACGTCACTCTACCATCAGACACCATTCAGTCTCCCCCCCCAAAAAAAGGTAATTGAATAGAGATCCAAAAAGAGAAGTGACAACAGCAGGATCTTGGTGAAATTGAGTTTAATAGGTTGTTAAAAATAAGGCTATGATGTTCACTTATTAAACACTGACCAGGAGAACTGTTATGGCATCCAGAGGTTTTTTTTTTTCAGATGGAAATGCATACAAACACTACACCAAGCCACATGCGCACAGATGGACGGACAACCAAACTCACATGCACACCTCTCTCACTCACACACACACACACACACACACACACACACACACTCCTCCCTACCCAAAATGGTGGCATTAAAGAGCCAATAACATTGCAGTGTTGTCTTAAAAAACATGCATAGCTTAGTACATTGATGTCAAAACCTTTTGTTACTGTTGGCAAAACGTGATCTCGTGGCTTGCGAGGAAAAAAAAAATACCGATTTAAAATTAACAATCATGTAAACTCATCGCACTGCATTTTTCAAAATGGACCGGTTTGATAAAAAGTTACATTCTGAACCAACGCAGGCTCCGTTGCGATGCAAATAAATATTGGAATGGTTAAAAACACGAGATAACATCATCGTTTCGAATGCCGGTGAAGGACAGGAGACCAGACTTGGCCTGATCTTTTCAGACATTGAAACAATTCCTGCAAGCATTTTAGAGTCATCATCACATACTTGACATTTTCAGAGATGGATATCAAACAAATGCCAAATAATTCCTCTCCAGAGGAGACAATGCAGCACGCTCGTCTCTTTTAGTGATGTGCATTTCCACAAGAAGGTGCCGCATTAAAATATTACATTTGGCCAAAATATCCTATTCAAATTGATTTGACACAAACAAGCACGCAGACCTTTTAAGATATTCAAGACTGTCTCAACAGATGATAAATTCCTTTCCATGTTCTTCCTTGGGTCATCACTTGGTTATTGGGATGACACCTCGCCAACACTTTATTGGCACGCAGTGCATTTCTGTTTGTTTGTTCAAAGCAATTAAATTAGTCTATCACAATAAAGTGCCCGTGAAACCGGAACAGGAAGCACCAAGATGGCGGCGCTTTTCTTCTCGCCTAAATAAAAATACGCACTGAGTCACCAATAAAAGCTGACTACCCCAACAGCCCACATGTAAATCCTCGGTTTAAAAAAAAAAAGGGGGGCAATCAAGAGCCTTACTCTACAGCTGCAGTGGAAAAAAAAAAATCAAGTTTTGTGCACCACAGAGAATTGTAAACCAAGATAAACAGACACACACATTTACACACACACACACACACACACGCACACAAACACACCTGAGCTCTCACACGGAGACTTGTGGTATACAAATGTCCAAAATCTTAACATGTCTACTATGAAATAATAGGTCAGATGAACTCAAAAAGTTCCTTCTCCCTTTTCTTCCCACGTCTGCAGAAATGCCTCGAGCGTCCTAGAGCGGGGAAACGACGCCTTTTCGCAGCTGCGTGCAACAGCGTCTCCGACGGGCAGCCCCAACGGAAGCGGCGCTTGGCCGCATTGGTTAACTTAGCACACATCCCCTACTGACCACAGGAATAAACTGTACAAAAAATACTGAAAAAATAATCGTGTTTTTTTTGTTTTGTTTTTTACAAAGTTGTGAATGACTCAAGAATCCTATTCAATTCCAAAAAAAACTTGAAGTTGCGCATGCGGGCTGAAGGCCGAGGATGTCGAAAGTGGCGTCGGCTCAATCAAGAGAAGTGGCCACCTGCCAGACGATGAGGTGACTCCGCTCGGCCTTGGTCGGCGCCGACCGTTGGCCCGACGTCGGCTCGGATGCGCCGTCCAGCTCTGCGCTCTCGTCACCTGAGGTGTCAAGATGTGCCGGTGAGGTCAGAAGTGGGGATCCACACACACACGCAGCAAAGTGGAACCAAGTTTTGTCCCGGCTGATATGGCATGACCCCTTCTTGTGACCGGCTCCAAGTTAGCCGTGTAATCATTCCATTCGGATCCAATACAATATCTCACGGCAATTTCTCTTTCCGGCATTGCAAAAATGTTTCCATGAGTGGAAACGAAGATGCCTTCTTCCCATGGCCTCTCATTTTGTAGCCATGTGCTCGGCGCATGAACGCAGTCACGGTCACGCACGCTTTGCACCGCTCTTTCAGTCTCACCATTTCCAGGCGCAAAAAATCAGCCACCGCGATTCATCTCGGGTTTGATGAATCACGTTGCTGAATTCATCTAATTGCATATACTCCGAGCAGAACACCCAAAATTGTTTGGCAGACGCAAACCTGGGCTGGGCGCGAGCGACTACATCAGCTTCCATAACGGCTTGTGTGAGCAATGAAGTCTGAGCTTGTTTTTAGCACGTGCAAACCTTGAGTAAATCAGGTCTTAAGAGTCTTATCCTGGCTAGCGCCGAGGTGCCTGATCAAGTTTGGTTTCAGGTGGATTAATGCTTTGGGAAGCATTTAGTGCACTCAGAGTACCGTAACGATCAGAATGAGTTTAACCATTCCTTGAGCTTTGCTTCTACTTATATGAAGCAAAAACAACAACAACATCTTGGAACCCAAAAAACGAGTTAATATGCGCTTACAGTACCGCTGTAAAAACACTCGCTTGCCGTTGTCATTCTACTTACCCATTCTGAAGTCAATGTAGCCTTCTCCTCCGCTCATCACCAGGTACGTTTTGGGCTCTGACGGGCTGCGTCCGAGGATTCAGACGGGGGGTCGTCGGAGCCCGAATCAGCACTTCCGGGAGGTGGCATTGCCTGACCTGTCGAGAAGAAGATACAACTAATCGAAAGGTCAAATGACAACCGTATCTCCGTTTAGAATCCAATCAGACACCAAAGCAGCGCCAACAATTCTGCCATTGACCTCCGCCAATTGCTACGTTACAAAAAATGCCCGTGACATCTGCTGTGAGCTCCGTTTGTATGTGTTGCTGCCGTTCTTTGAAGGCTTATAGCGACCGTAACAACAAGGCTTGGATTTATTGGGATGTAAGTGTGTTTTGGGATGTTTAAGGGGGAAGATTATTTTTTTTTTCAATCATAATAAAATGATCTCTCTATTTTGCGACTGTTTACCTGTTGCGTTCAAGTCTAGAAGACATTCCCCTCCGATGATGTTGCTAACGGCAACATACGGCTTTGTACTGCATGCGAGCGGGCCACCGACAAGCATCAAATACTGTAATTCTGTCCCCCCCCCCCAGCCTTCTCAGCACTTGACGCTCACCTGGCACGGTGACAAAGAATTTGACAGCATCTCGATGTCCGTGGAAACAGAGCTGGGCGTGCGCCATGGAGCAGTACGGCACGAAGCTGCATGGCAGCGCGCCCTCTGCGCTGTCGTCACTGTAAACCCGTACGGCGCCGCCGGGCCAATTTGGCACTGCTGCGGATGACTTGTTGGCTGCAAAATAAGTGAAAACTTGTCAAACTACTTATTATTGAGCTAGCTTTAGATGCCGCGTAGGAGGAATGAGCTTGGAGAGTAAAAGGAAAGGCCAAAAGTGGCGGAAGGAGAAAAAGGTTGAAGCACAAAAGCTCGAGACAGCCGAACAAACACGTTTCTTCCCTTGAGCACACTGAAACCTTGCCGGTGTTGTTTTGTTTTGAGACAACCGTCCAACGGATTCTCAATTGGACGGTTGAGCGCACAGTGTGTCTGCAAACCCGGTTTCCATGGTAACCCAGTCATCTTGTATTCAAGGCGCCTCGGGAGCAACAATTGTTGCATTTAGAGCAGCCCCGGCACAGGATGTATGCTTAGCGCGTCGCTCGCTTTATTTGAAAGGCGAGCAATAAATGAGACGGCGCAAATGAGCGGATCACATGCGGAGACACGGGGGCAGGGCATTATGCAAGATGTGTCGTTTGGGTCTCCGTACCGTACGGCGGAGCCATGAAACGATCACGTGTTTTCGGTACAAACGTGAAGAAAGCGGGACTGCAATTATGTTACCTTCGGACAGCGGGATGGAAATGATGACGCCGTTTCCAGTCCCCACCCAGAGTCTGCTGCAGGAGACCACCAAAGCTGTGATTCTCACAAAGGAGAAACCCAGTTTACCCGTACCTGCAAAAGCAGAGGTCATTTGTTTATGGTACATTTTTTCCAATGGGGGGGGATTCGGGTCCAGAACCAAGGAAGGCGCGCGGCAGGTCTACCGAGCATTTTGCTGACGTAGGGCTCAATGTCCACATCCTGGAGGTGCTGGAAGGTGTGGGCGTGAAACAATCGAAGTGTGGAATCCAGTCGGATGGACACCCAGATGCCGTCTCCGACCCAGGCGAGCTGCCGAACCTGACTCTCCTTGCGCGGGTGCGCGTCGAACGACTTCTACTCAGCCGATACAAATGCCAGTGTGATTTTTTTTGGGGGTGGCAGGGGGGACAATGAACATTCAATGCCACCATACCTCTATCCTCATGGCTTTAGGCTGAATGATGTAGATCTTGTTCCTGTAGCCGCACCACACCTTATCGTGGACTACAGTCATGCAGCGGATTGAGTGGTGGGGTCGTCCCAGATCCAACAGGTGGTAGTTGGTAAGGTCCCACTGACCGTCTGGGGGAAAAACAAACAAACAAACAAACAAAAAAAATCTACTCGATGTGTTTTTCATGAATGTCCGTCCGTGATCAGATAGTTCGAAAAAAAAAAAAAAAAAAGTCAATTGACATAACAGCAGACTCACCGATGCCTCTGTGGAAAATTGCTAAGGTTCCATCGGCCAGCGCTACCAGGACTCTGCCTTTAACGTGCCTGCATCAAAAAGACAACTTTATTCACATGTATTTTAAAGGCATGAAAAACATTTGGTCGGTCATGTTTGTGTGTCTCCAGCGGTGTACTCACACGATGCTGAGGATGGAGTCTTTGAGCTTGATGGCATGAAGACACTTTCTCCATCGCGCCACAGATGAGTGGACGTACAGACTGGAAGGAAGACGAGAAGGTTCACATTCGTATACAGTAGTGGTACAACAAACTTGGGATTCTTTGTCAACGATTAACATTTGGCGCCCTCTAGCGGATATGATGTGACCACTCACCATCCATTCTGAGCGCCCAGCCACATGGTGGGGAGGGCACTGCTCATCCTCTTGACTTCCAGAGCCGAGGGGTCAGAGTCGTCCGGCAAGGTCGTCACGGAGCCGCTGGGTCACAAAGAGCAGATAAGCCATTCCAAAAAAAAAAAGCGGAGGTCGATTTTCATCGGATTCATGCGCCAGAATGCGGTGCATCCGCCACCTTTGGACGTAGGTAGGAGAAGACTCGTTGGGCCCCACCCCCAGTGGGTCGGTGAAAACGTGTTCCGTGTAGATCCCAGGCTGATTTTGCTCTGGTCCCTGGTCCCCCTCGCCCTCTTCGCACCCGCCGGCGTTTGCCTCCGTTGCTTCCGTCGCCTCTTCGGCCGTGGGAACATCCGCCGGGCTTGCCTGCCTGGACAGCTCGGCTGTGGACGGGCCGGAATTTCTTATTTGCGCATTTTGGCGAACGTCACGCCCACTCTGCCAGCCTGTGATTGCCAAGTACCTGAGCCGGGGATGGCGCTGTGCTCCGCCGGCTGCTCGAGGCCCCCCGCGCTGGCCGTCTGGGGGACGGCGGTGGCGCCCTCGGCTGCCAGGGTGCCGTCGCTGCCCGTCGAGCCCACACTGGCCACGCTGCCGGCCAGGGAGACCACGTCGCCCTGATTGGCATCCGCGTCTTGAGGTACTTCCTCACCGGCGGGATAATCGGACTCCGACACACCTGGAAAAGAACGTCGACAAAGTTCGGCGCCGAGAGGGTCACGAAGAAGAAATACTGAGCTTTGTAATCCATATCGGCTCCCCCGCCCAAAAAAAGGCATGACCGGTGTTGTCTGCAATCGAGAGACCAGAAACAAAATAAGCGAGATGCTAAGATGTACCTGGCACACTGGCGATGCAAACGACGTGGGTGTTGCAGGCGTAGAAGCTGTCGACAAGGTCAGACGGTTGGGCGGCATCCACCACTAAGACCTTGGTGGAGGAGTGGGTGCTGGCGCACAGCCACACCCTACTCGACGATTCGTCCTGAAGGATCAGCTCCTCAACTTTCTCTTGATCCTGACAGGGTAGACCAACACTTGCTTTAGGGATTTGCCGGACCTACCGGGAGGGAAACGCAAACACGGCCGAGGGGCCGGCTAATCTTTCAATCCTCCCCCCTGACCTTGTTCTCTTGCTCCAAATGGTCCAGGCTACCCTGCGATCCCTTCATCTGCTTTGCGAGCTCAGACGGGTGTGACGTCCTCCCCATGGAGAGATTGACGCCCGCCGCGCACCACAACTGGGAAAGCGAAGCTCGTAAAACGTCGCCGTTTGACGCCTTTCAGTCCGCCGCTTCGGATAAAATTACCTTCAATGAAGCATCTTTCTGCTCCAGAGGCCTCAAATAGATGGGCACGGGCAGGTTCATTTTGTTCTCCGTTTGTCCACCGTTCACCCCCTAATCGCGGTGTATCAAAGGACGCACTTAAAATTCAATTCCGCCCCAAAAAAAAATCACAAAAAATTCCCAACAACTCCGATTTGCAATCCGATGACAGCATCCCGTTCATCCTCGGTGACATTGTTACCTTGAACTTGCTCGGCAGGCTCCACCCGTGCGCGGTGACCCGCCCGTCCTCCTTCTGCATGTGAGCTTTGACCTGCCTGTACTGGGCTCGCTTCTGCTCCTTGCGCGAAGGCGAGCTGCATTGCTCTTTTCTAGATCATTGGGATCAAATGCCACTCATAAATTCAAGATCTAAGAAACTTATGATGAGTGACTTCTTATTTTAAATAATAAGACACAGAAAGGGCGAGAGGGCTAAACGTACTCGTCATTGAGGAAGTCGAACGTTTTGGACTTCTCCGTGGGGAACTGGGAGAAAGTGCTGCTCCGCTTCACCATGCCGCCCGGAGCGTTGTATTTGACGTTAGACTGCGGCTCCATCTTCTTGACGGCGGGGGCGCTGGAGGAGGAGCTAAAAAGTCTGCTGAAGCTGCAGGGGGGGGGGAAGTCACGCAGCAAAAAGTGAAACGGAGCCACCAAGAGGGAAAGAAAGGAAAAGAGCAACAGGGCGTCAGCCGACAACCAAACAAGCGCCAGGAATCATCGGCGCTGCGCTACTTACGACCCGAGCATGCTGGGAGGAGGGGACGACCATCGGATCGACAACGCCAAGTGTCAACCTGGCATTGTGTCGCGACGGAGCGCAACTCCATTTTTGATTACTCAAGTGGTCGAGTTTTTAAAAGATGGTCCAGAATATATCCACAAGTTTAACGGTGTGCCGTTATTTCCCCAATCCGAACACAACATCCACATTTTTCAGCGCTCTCGCGATATATGGGACAGCCTGAGCAGGCATGACGTTGGCTCGTGCGACCGAACAATTGATGTCATATCAACTGCGGTTTGTCACTCATCATTCGTAATGAACAACGCGTAACCTAAGAACTGTTTTTAGTTGCCTCGTCCTCCTCTCTAGGAAAAAAACCTCTGCAGTTGAATTTTACTTTGTAACGTGTGATATCGTCTCATGCCGTAGCATCAAATTATTCATCCATAAGTTGCACTTTGGACGTTTTCTCTCCTTTGAGCAGACAGGGAAGGAAAAAAAACAAAACGGAAAAGAGCAGGCAGGAGACAGGAGAAACCGAAGTGGAAGGAAAACAATGTGAGCAGTTCCTTGTGGAAAAGTGGATGCAGTTGCAGTACGAGGCAAATTTTGTGGATGACGATACATCAATATTTGTAACAATTGGGGGGGAGGGTCTGTTTCAAGAGGTAGGCAGGGCATACTTGAGGTTTGACAGGGGAGATTATTCACTGAGCCACTTTTACCTAATGCTGCCAATTCAAAAGCAAATCCCGAAGAAGATAAGAAGACAAATGCAGTCGAGTAACTGCACGGAAAAAAAAGGCCTCACAAAAACAAAAGTGCGCTTCAAACAAAAGTAAATTGGGAAAAAAGGACTCACAACTGCCAGATGCTGGATTTCTTCTTTTCCGCAAGAGACGGATTTTCCCTGGAGGCCCTGAAGACAACATCATCTTTTTTTTTTTTTTTTTTAAGTATGAGCATTTAAAACGCATCGGAACCACGCGGCTCCTCCGTTTTGCCCGCACGCCACTCAACTCCCTACCGAATCATCTCCGTCCACCGCACGGCTTCCTGCAGCTCCATCAGCCTCTCTTTGTACTGATTCCTTTCCATCAACACTCGGGCCATTTCCACCCTGGTGAAGCGCTTCCGCTGGGCCGTGGGTACGTCGCTCTGCGGCAGCGATTGGCAAAACCCGCATACAAGCAGTTTAGAGAACCTCTCATGCGTTAAGTGCGATCTCAGCGCCACAAAGGCGAAGACGAGCGCGTCGGCGCGGACTCACGTCTTCTTCTTCTTTCGTTTTCTGGAGCGCCTCCTCCATCTCGAGTCGCACTCTGCCAACCGACATAGGTGAGAGGAGTTGAGAAGCAGCTGCTTTGGGGTTGTGGTCTCACGATCGAAGACTCGCTTACTTTTTCAGTTCCTCCTCCAACTCTCGGCTTTTGTCCTCCATCTTTGTCTTGGCCTGCCGCACGGCCTCCAGCTCGCCCTGCAGCATCTCCTTCTCGCACGTCAACTCATCCACTTTCAAAATCAAGTCTTTATTCACCACGTTCAGGGCATTCCTGCGGCGGAGAGTTTTCGTCGGACGTTGGACATCAGACAGAACAAGACAAATGGGCTCGAGATACTACTGTACAACATTTGGAATGCTTTTTTTTAGGAAGATCTTACTTTCTTTCAAGCAGCTGTGAGTTCTCCAGAATGAGATTTTCCACTTCCCGGCCCATCCCTGAACCCCCCACAAAAACAAACAAAAAAAACAACAACAACAAAACATTGTAATGTTACTTCTTTTCTACAATTTCACAGCAAGCAGAGATGCTACTTTAGCACTAAAAATGTTAAAGAAAAACATATTAAGACGGAACTAAACGTCAGACTAGTCAAACAACTGCCATTTGTCACTCTAAGCCAGTGGTTCTTAACCTGGGTTCGATGGAGCCTCTGCCACGGAGGGTAAGACACGCGACTCAACAGGTCACTTAGTTATGACACGCCCACTTGGCCATCATTGGCTGCAGATGATCACATGACAGTGCTTGTCCAATCAGTGCTGTGGGAAATTTAGTTCCTTCCTAGTCAACGTGAGACTGACGTGTAGTCCATTGTTAAATTTTTTTTATTTATCTCTTGAAATTGTATTTTGTTTTTTTCTGTTTTTAATAGATGCGTTTTTAAAAATATCTTTAATTTGTAATATATATTTTTTTTTCACTAATGAAGGGTTCGGTGAATGTGCATATTAACTGGTTGGGTTTGGTACCTTTAAGAAGGTGAAGAACCACTGCTCTAAGCTTTTTCAAGGCTACGAGCAGCAAACACAAAACTCACACACACACTCACTCAAAGACACACACGCAGGTCACATGACTGGCAGGCAAAGGATGGATAGAGCAGGTGAGGTCTTACCAATCAAACTAAGGTCTGAGAAAACCATGCAATCCCAGCCAGGCGGAAAGAATAAGGAGGAGGGGGGGAAAAAAAAAGAAAAGAAATGCAGATATAGTTTGAGACGCTGGAATGATTGAAATGATGACGTTCAGCTGCTGATTCCACAAGCAAATACAAATATATTGTTGCCGGGTCGGAATAAAAGCTACTTTGCAATAAAGGGGAAGGAACACAAACAAAGTGAAAAAATTGAAACTGTTAAAAAATAAAATAAAAAGTGGTTAGCCCATCTTGATATGATTCATGTCTATAGGAAGAGTTTCAAAAGATAATCAAACGCCTCCATGCATCCAACTCAACGTCAGATTGGCTTCGGATAAGTCAATCAACATTTGACGGCTAAGAAGCGCTAAACCTGAAGCCGGCTGCCGTTTGAAACAATAAACGGGGTGTGCCACTGTGCGCTGCCGCTATTGGTGCATATGCAGAAACAAGGGTGATGTTTGAGGGCACATGACGTAAAAGAACTCGATTCGGAGGTCATACACACCGGAGTACTCCACTGGGATTAGAGACAAAAGCAGGGAGATGGACGGGGGACATGGAGGAAAAAGAAAAGGTGACGTTAACACGGGCCCATGGCCAGAAGTGCGCTCGGACCGAAGCCGGCGGCGGAACACTGCGGCAAAACGGGCGGGTGTTGTGGTGAATCGCTAACTGCCGGAGAGAGTACCATTTTAATTGTACAACGGCCGGTCGATTGACAGTCAACACAGTGCTTGTTATAGTGTGTAAAAACTGGACTTTTTTTTTTTTTTTGCCGCAAGTCAACCTGAAGGAAAAATATTCACGATATAACGATTAAAAAAATGTTTGGAGAGGTACAGTACATTGAACAATGGGTTTATTAACGGAGATGTACTTAGTAGGGTAGAACTGTAGTCCATCGTAGAACCACAATAACATCGATAAATGAACCCTTGTCTTCTTTTTTTTTTTTAATTCAATTTTTATATTCAATTTGATTGCACAGGTGTTCTGAAGTAACTGGCGACAGGACTTCGCAGAAATATTTTAATTGATTTCAAAACGCTCTACAATCTCCTCCCATAAAACCGTTTTTTTTTGTAAACGCACTGCTTCCATGACAGAAACAAAAACGGCTGGAGGACGAAGAGACAACCCAAAAAAAAAAAGAATCGGAGTTGATGCACAAATTCTCCATGTAAAAAGAATAGCAATTTCCAAAAAGTCATTTCGCAGTGGCTGCCAGCAATCGCACTCAGCACGGCTCTGACAGGTTTTCAGAAACGCAACACGAAACCTTCGGGGCAATCGGCAACCCGTTGTAACTCACCCAGCAGGTCGGCACCTTCGTCCACGTCCCCGATTAGCCCGGTGCCCGCAGATGAAAGCTCCTCAAACAGGGACTCTGTGTTCCGATCAAACGCCATGTTCTCAATGCCTTTGGTCGGAGTACTGCCAAGGAGGATCAAAACGGGAGGACGATGTTTTTGGTTTTGTTTGTTTTTTTCCAATTCGATGATGTTTGTTCTACAATACCTGCATCTCTTGTAGCCAGTCAGATCCATGTCCAGCTCAGGCGTGGACTCGATGATGTCCTGCACGTCTGAGCCGTCGTCTTCGTTATCGGGCAAACCTAAACCAGATGCGATTCATCGGAAGACGTTAACGGCTGACGGAAAGCGTAGGAAAAAAACTATTTTGTGACAAGTGGAAGAGACTTTTACCGACTGATACAGATCTGGTCCCTGGTGCGGCTTGTACCTCTGTGCTCTTACAGTTCCCGTCATCCCTCCCAACATCCGAGGCCGAAGTGGACATCGGAGTGGCGGACTTGGAGCCGGTCAAGTCCGACATCTCGTCCTGTAGGGGACCGGAATTTAATTACGGCGGAATTCAGAACGTATCTCCAAAGTGAACGGACGCGATGACGCGTGAGCATCTCAGTAGCCACGAAAAGACCAAAATAAACTTTGGTTGTCGAGGTCATTAACTCATTCGCTCCCAAAGACGTTTTTAAACGTCTTTTCAGACTTGGTCCAGAATTGGCTGGTACTGAATGAGTTAAAAAAATAAAAAATAAAAAAATAAAAAATTTAAAAAAAAACACGTTATAGTTTTTGTGGTACTGGAGCTCATATGAACGCAAAAGGAGACATCGACCACCAAAAAAAAAAAAAAATAAGCAAATGTGTACACAATATTCACAGGGGGACACTCAGCTCGATGCCACCAAAAACACAGACAATAAAACACTAACCACGACGAACGCTACACTCAGACGTGCCGCATCACAAAACGAGACCGCGAGATCCAAAATAAAAACATGGCTACCACTGAACGGAGTACGACAACAGAAGTCGTTACAGTGCAAACAACAACCCACTGCACAACACTCAGTAAAGAAATGAAGCGCTGCTATTTCCAAATGAGTGATGCCGGAACTGCTGCCAAGACGCAGCAAAACGAAGGAAGGCAACAAGAAAGACAAGAAAATGGGCATGCATCGTTCATCGACAGGAAAGGAAAATCAAACGAATTGTTCTCGAATTGATGAACAATTTGTGCATTGCCGACTCCAAATTGGCACAACGCGTTTGCACGGCGCACCATCAAGGGCGGGTGAAGCTAGGCTGCCTGAAAGCACAGTGAACGACGCGCACACACACACACACACACACACACACACACACACACACACACACACACACACACACACACACACACACACACACACACACACACACAAGGTGGTGGCCGCAGCAGATGCGAGAGCGTGTCTGCGCTCTCCACCACCCGACAGTCAGTCAACTACCTTGCAGTCGTCAGCCAGTGAACTCCCCCAAGTAGAGTCTTGCGCGCTCTTAGCCCCCTTTCTCTTGGGGGGTTGGCAAAGTCCTGCTGCTTGGGGTGTGGGGGGAGAGTAAGATTGAAGCTCATGTATGCAATCAGCAGAAAATGCAAACACTCCAAAGCAAGTGTGCATCTCTGTGAAGTCAACGGACACGTTTTTTTTTTTCCCTGCAAGTACGAGGCAAAATAGGAATACGGTGCCTCGATTTGAGAGTTTCATTGGTTCCGTCATCACACTCTTATCTCAAATCAACATCCCCCATGGAAATGATTGCAAATGCCATTCATCTGTTCCAGTCCCACTTCGCCGCAAACACCAAATTTAGTTGCTACGAGAGCTGAAATATCAATATTTCAAATCTGATAAGTAAAATCCTTTTCTCACCAATTGAAAATGAAAAAAGACTGCTTTGCATATTCATGGACGCTCGAAAAGAGGATGTCTGAAAATAGAGAGGCCTTTGTCAGGAGCCTACCAAAGCCCGTGAGCGTGCGCACGCCTCATCAAAGGGTCTCTATTTTTCAAGTGACCAAAAGCCAAAAACTCCACCAGGAGAGGAATAGCCGGAATGCGTCGTCCGCGCACCCACCTGGAGGCTGGTGTTGGAGCGAGTGTGTGTGGTGTCGCCGAGCCGCCAGCCCTCCGCGCTTGGCGTCTCCGCACGGCTCTGCGAGTCGGGAATCAGCAGAGACCCGCCGGCGGACGTTGGGAAGATGCCCAAAGAAAGCGGACGCTCTCTCCTGCAGAGGTGTGGAGGAGAAGAGCGGATTTCCTTATCATGCCAAGTGAGCTGAACATTCAAGATGAACGCAACTGAAGTGAACAGAAAAAAGGGTGACTGACCGGACTCGGCCGCCGCTGCTCGGTTCGGACGTCTCGCCGCCTTGCTGCATTTTGATGCGCTCTACGTGCTCCATATAATTATGGATCATCTGGAAGGGTCGACGCAAACGGCCCAGAAGCCAAGTCAGGAACGCCGTGAAAGATAATGACCTGAATTCTGCTCTTGCCATCAATCTTCTTTTCCCACTTACCTCTGTGTGCCTTTGATGAAGGGAGTTGTATTCCTTCTTCAGGTCCACCTCTCGCTCTTCTAACCTGCCGACTAAACAGAGGCCACAAAGCGTGAAGCGTGGATAATGTGCATCTGGAAAGTATCGTCGCGGCGCTCCAATTTTTCCACCTTTTGTGATGTCATAGCCTTATTCCAAAACGGAATACATTTTCACTCCAAATCCAACAAACGCACACTCCCAAAATCAGACACAATGTCCCAAATTAATATTTGGTTGTGTCATCCACTTGAATCAATACGTACTGCTACCACCCCAAAAAGACGCCATTTTGTTTTTTTCAAAAACCATAACAGGTGGTGCCACGGGTCGACTTACTCTTTTTTACAGTGGCATCCGTGTCCCAGTGGAGCCGTGGCGTCTGTAAATCTGAAGTTTACGCCAGCGTTTTTTGTTTACTATGATTTTTTTAAATATATAGAACATTTCTATCATCAATTTTAGATTGGCCTAATTTAATTCTAAGAGCAAACACTGAGTCACCGTCTACCGTTTAGAAGCACGTCACTTCGCCCAAATCTGCCAGTTAAAGAGGCTTTCGTTTTTCCGGCGGTGTGAACCAACGGGTTTGAGGACACTTCCAATATGATAAAATATGCCTTAATCCACCGACAAGAAGAGCGGCGGTGCAGTGCCGCATTAGGATGGGAATAACATAAATCCGATAATCCAATTACATTGCGTCGCTGAAATGTGCAAGAAAGCGCGCGTGTGTGTCGAAGTGTGTGTCATTTGTACATGTGTTGGGAGGTGTCTGTGTGCGCACATGTAAAACGCAGGCATAGATGTGTTGGAAAATATACAGTAATGGCTCATTAGAACCATAAAATATTATGTCAGGAATATATATATTTATTATTATTATTATTATTTTATTTTTTATTTTTTTATGGGTCATTTGTACATCCACGCATGAGCGCTTACTCTGGTCAGCGTGGTTCTTGATCTTGAGTTCAAGTTGCCGTGAGTGGGACTCCATTCTGTCCACATGGCTCTGCAGGTCCTTCTTCTCCTGTTCGTGCGTGTCCTCAAACTCAATGAACTTCTACTCGCAGACAGACAGACAGACAAGCAGCAGGATTAGATGGCGGGCAATGCATCGGGTGACTCGCTTTCGGCACAAGGGCAGCAACGTTCTCACAATTGGAGGCAACTGTGGGATAATGTCGCTCTACACTACTGTATATCCCATGTGAACTCGATTACTCATTCTGGAAAAAAAAATTTACACTAGACTCTACAATTGTAGTCATGTTATAATTTCCCACTATTTGAATTTGGGTGGGGCAGGGGAAAAAAAAGGTGCATGCAGAGAAGGAAGTCAGTTGGGAAAACGAAATTGAGTCAGAAGGCTATTTCTTGCACTTTCATCAACAGGAGAGAAAACGGGCGAATGTTGACGTGGCCGCCCATCTGTGCCTGCAAAGTGACAGCAGATGGACCTGGATTGACAAATCCATTTGAAGTTACAGAACCCGGAAGTGGGCAATTCAAATAGTCAATACGAAGCTTGCAATGTCATTCTTAGCAGTTAAAATGTGACAAGGCGCACACACACTACTGGTCAGTCCATCACAGCACTATTCAAGAGAAAATAGGGAAACGTAAATTGTGATGAGGGTGATGTTCCCTTTCTGTGACTTCCCTTCAAAAAACTTTTTTTTTTAATCACATGACCTGGACGTAATACCCCCTTATTTATATTTTAGAACTGACGGTTCATGCTGGACTTTGAAACAACGGCGACAATGTGCGACTGTCACGCCGCTTCGGTGTCACGATTGCCGCAGTCCAAATGCATTTGGGTCAAGGAGTCAGCTGGGGCAGAAGGTCCGAGTCTCGGCATATTCTCACACGGAGGGAAGGAAGCCAGGAGGTGCGTATTCTCACATCCGAGCCAGAACAATGATATACAGTAATATAATACTATCTAATAAATATCATTGGGAGTTCTAATCAAATGCAGTTCTTTGAGTCCTAATTATTCTACCGGTAAATGATTGGGAAAATATTTTGTAGCCTTGCCTAAGAAGTCAAAACATAGAGTTTGTGTCAATCTAGCACAAGGCAAGCAAACAATTACACTTTTCTTTCCTATGGCCCTCAGATTTTCTGCAGTAGGTCTTAACAAAAGCAATTACATTAATACTAGTCCCACTGTTCGACTTCAATCGCATAGTATTGGGATCACTCTGAGAGGTGGCATTGTTCTCAATTGTTGCTCCACCTTTTGCTCTATCCGCTGTGTGTGGCGGATTGAGTCTTGGTATTCAGTTTTTTTGTTTTCCTGTTGGAGGAAGAATAAACAGTTACTTCCTGTTTTGGTTTTCCAGGATCTACTGAGTTTCCTTACTGCATGGATCTCAAACTAATCTATTCCACTCTGTCAAAGTGCCTTGAGACAACTTGTCATTTGGTACAATTTAAATTGTGGCTGGCCGATTGAATCTTATCAATCGATTCATCAGAGTTCATTTTTAACAATATGAATCACCTTTCCTAGTTCAAGGTGGCGGTGATGTTCACATGTATTTATTTTTCAGGCAAACCTTTACTGTGGGAAAAAGCATGTTAAATTATTCGTTGCGCTAAAATGATCTATATTTCTTTCTTTTTTTTTCTTTTATGCTCATTAGGATGCAACGTTATACGGAGATGTATTTATAACAATTTTGTAGATAGTGATACTATTTATAGTCACGGCGGAAATATGGGGGTTGTGGAGTGTTTTCTTATCCCTTGCGTAACAGAAAACGATGGAGAAGCACGGATTTAAGTGCAACTTTTGTTTCGTGTTTTGGGTTGACGCTCGGGCCGACGACTACGTTAATGTATTTTATAATCTTGTTCTTTATGGTGGTGGAGCTTTTTTGGAGCTGGTGCCCGGTGTTAAAAGTTGGAGAGTCGGTGCTTTATCTGTCAGTGGCGTGGAATTTTTTTTTATCCAAATCAGAAACAGCACTCATAAATAAAATCTAACTGAATGAAAGCTGATGTGTCCGTGTCTTTCCGCCGGGTCCGGCACTTCCAATGACTGCCGAAACTGCTGAGTCACACCGGTGCAGGTCTCACGGGACTCTGACGTGCTGCGTTCACTGACTTGAGAAGTGAGCGGTGAACAGGTGCAATTGGATGTCATGTGGTTTATTTATGTGCGTGGTGCGACTATGCAGATGAAGC
Source organism: Hippocampus mohnikei (assembly GCA_026261675.1). Taxonomy (NCBI): domain Eukaryota; kingdom Metazoa; phylum Chordata; class Actinopteri; order Syngnathiformes; family Syngnathidae; genus Hippocampus; species Hippocampus mohnikei. The sequence goes on from JAKGUB010000328.1 coordinate 5,530,507, forward strand.
ACCGTGCCACCAAGTTCACACTTGATAGCGAGGACGTTAGCATTGCAACATTAGCATGAGATTGTTTTGTTTACTTCTGCAAGGAAGCTGGATGCTGCCCCGGTCAAGTGGGTTTTAATTCCTCAGCTAAGCTAACGGAGGCTAGCATCATAAAACTGCACAAAATGTCTCACCTCCTCCGCGTGTTTCCTGAGCGCTTTCTCGCGCTCGTACTGGGTAATAAGCTGCTCGTTGTCCTCCTTGAGCAGTTCCAGTTCCACTTCATGCTCCTGATTCTCCGCGAACACCGCGTCAAGGTTCTCCAGGACCGCCACCACAAGCGGCATGAGCTCCTTCACTACGTCCTCGTCATATTTCCCGATGAGCCTCTCGAACTCGCGGTAAATGGAGTTAGCCAGGCCCGATACCCGCTCTGACATCATCGCTGATGTCCCCGGGTCGTCCTGGTACACAACTCCGTCTTCCAGCTCCATTATTTGTCTGTAGTCCTCTCCGTATTATGCAAATAGGAGTGTTTTTTTTTTAAATTGCAGGATTCCAGATTCCCAGCCGCTATGACAGCATTTATGCGCTTCTTGGATGAAATGACTGCACAGAGAACATTACTGGACCGGACCGGGCCCGTTACGATGCAGGAGACGACGTGGATGTCTTCCTCTTTTTTTCCTCTCCCTTCTTCAATGGTGCCTTCAGGATCTACTCCACAAACTTGGATATTCCATAAACGACCCGCCAAATGTTATACGCCCTTTCGCGACTCGGGATAAATCACATCGTCTGCCTACAAAACGATACGTTAATCCACAATTTGTTTAAGTGTTATTGATAAGAAATATGTTTGATTAATATTGCATTGTGTAGCTTGTTGAGAATAGAGCACTTTACGTGTCCACCGATTTTGAGCTCTGTATCCGAACAAACGGGGATTCATAAACACAAACGCGTTCCTATTTTTGTCTATACATTATCGGTTTTACGTCGTGCAGTTGAAATTCACGTCGTCAAATACATTTCCCAGATGTCAATGAATGCACCATTACAACAGCTGAGTTATTGACGAGATCACGCCATGACGTCACGCGAATACGGTCATAAATTTGTGTTGTTTTTTTGCAGTTTGGCAACTTTGTTTAACAAAACGTTTTCTCTGGATACCCGATTTCCTCCAACATTTCAAAAACATGCATGGCGTTCAGATTAGAAAATGGATGGATGGATAAACGTGGAAACATTCTCAGTTTATAATTGCACGTGTGTTTATTCTTGTTTGCACATCATAATAGCACTTGAAGTTGTCTTCTTGAGGGACAATAGACATTCACTGATAATTCATCACTTGCACATTTTTCCACTGACTGGTTAATAATTTATTCATGTAATCTCCCATGCCACATCCACGCATCACAAATAAACAGATCTTATTTAGCCTTTGTAATGTTTACTATTACCATTACATTTACCTAATTGAAATGTCATAATTAGCATCAAGTTCCCAATCTGGAGCATTTTATAACCGCTTGTAAACATAGATGATTTTGTGGCAAGATGGACAGTGATGCTCCACATCCTTGCAGGAGTCCACACAGAATGGTATACAGCAGCAGAGAAAACACCTGATAGAGGAAAACAAAAAAAGTCATTTTCAGAAGCCTATCAATATATTATGGCTGTAATGTGTGTTTTCGCTCTTCACCCAAATATGGTGAGGCCTCCGCAGATGGCCCATGTCATCAGGCCTGCCGTGCGCTGTATCTGGGTAACCACAGTCTGCTGACAGTGGGGGCATATGGCTTGTCCGGGGCTGTCTTGCAGGGAAGGTGTTACCACCAGATGAGTCACTGCAGTTGAAAAAAAAATACAACACAATAACTTTTTATTTTTATCTTTGAAAACAAATGATTCCTCTTATTTATAGTTTTTAAGGCCATTCTTTCAATTCCAATGGGGGAGTGTACGTGGACAAACCCTCCTTTACTGTAGTGACTTAAATTAACCAGCAGAGGGTAGCAAATGTACCGCAACGATCACGTGATCTCAGTCTATTTGGTCGCCTTCATTCGTCTAACATCTCAGGCAAGCGTATGATGAACCACTTATTCTATTTTGTAAATGAGATGGTTAAATATCAGGCTAGACCGAAAGATAATTGTCACACGTGGTGTACTCTACAATATGCTGTGATAGGAATTGTAATTCTTCTGTGACTTGAAGCACATCCCAAAAGACGACTGTGCTCGGGGACGACAAACAAAGGTTGGTTGTGATGCACATGGGCTGCAAATGGACTCTTCTGCACATCAGTTTGGACGCAAGCTGACTTCCTCATGCAGTGCAGATGCAGTCATTGGCGTTGCGCACACAAATTGTGACAGTACGGTAACTGATTTCTAAAATCCGTTCTGCCCGTGCTATTCAAATATATGTACTACTGTGATCAGTCTGAGGAATGGAGAAGACAAAATACAGGAATGGAGAAGACAAAATACACATGTGGGCATTTCTATGGACCTTGTGCATCTTTGGATAACAGGCATTCGCTCACCTGAGGCAGACGTACCTGGGACCAGAGTGAGATCAGCACATAGCAGATGAAAACACAAGCAAACAAGACAGTATATCTGTTAATATGCAGTACATTCCATTACTCCACTGCTCTCGCGTACAATACAAAAGATTCTCCAATTCAGGGTGATAACAAACGGTTATTTTAAACAGGCGGCATCCACAGACCTCCTTGATATCCAACAGGTGGGGGTCCTACATTAAGTGCTGGGTTCAACCCAGGTGGGGGTGGTGCAACCCCATAGGTCATGGGGGGGCCAGGGTAGGGTGGAGCTGATTCTTGTCCTGGGTATCCTTTTTCCATCTTGAGAAGTCTTTCTAGACAGAAAATGTAAACATGAAACACGTTCCTAGCAAACCGCAGAGAAAACAAACCAATCCATGACAAAGCACTTGGACCTATCTTGGAAAAGTCAACTTTTCAGCATGACTGAATGATGTGGTCCTTTTTTTAAGTGCTCTGGTCAACTCCCAGGGAACAAAAGTGTACCGTTCATGAATGGTTGTTTGTCTGTGTTTGCCGGAGTGGTTTAGCTAATAGATACATAGTCAATATTTGGAGTTCTTTCCTGTAGTTATTGTAACAACAATTTCAAGAGAAATGCCAATTCCCCCAAATACACATAAAGGAAGAATGCAAATATGTGCTCATTGTTAGTGTGATGTTTCGCGAGGCTGGGATGGGCCAAAGAGGATCAACAGTAAGGGAAATAAATAGCATTGCAGGTTTGGTACCCTTTGGCCAGTTTACTTATTGTTGATATTGTGTGTGCAAGGAGTGCGTACAGTATCTCTACCTGATAATGTTTCCAGGATATGACTAATGATATATTTCACAACTGTATTTCTCCCGAACACAGCCAAACCTTTTCTTGCAAATGACACTGACCATTCGTAAAATTCCTCTTCACTATTTCAACATCAACTATTAACAACTCACCTGTGTACTTTGATCATTTATAAAAATCCGGTTACATCAAATGAGGAACTAGGATCGTCCGTGCACAGGACTGAAAGTGACATTTTTCAGTTCAAATTGTGATTCTCTGAGTGGCGTAGCCGAGTGAAGCCTTTTGTTAAAAGGTCAACATTTTATCTTTTATGGCGATCTATTTTCACGTTCGAAAGAGTACCGCACAAGATGTCTTAGTGTGACCTGAAAAATGCAATGCTCCGAGTCCATGGTCCAGGAATCACGGAGCCAAAGCACTTTACTTCAGCTTATCAATAATTTGATTAGAGGGAGAGGAGAGGCATGGGCTTGTGCTTAAAAGCTGTGATCATGTTGCCTGGCACGAGTCCCGATCCCATAAGTGGTCGAACCGTGGCTCATTGTGTATTCCCAGTCTGTCCCTGCTAGCCATCCAGTTTCACCATAAATCCATACTAAATCATTTAGAGAAGCATAAGTCACTCGCGCATGTTCACCACAGACTTGCACGAGTGCCTCACCCAGTTTTTTGTACAACAGTGGGAGATGACTTTCTTTGTTATCAACTGACTCGATGTAATACGCAAATAAGGATGCCACTAAACAGCAAATCAAAAGAATAAAATATCACTCTTTGGTAGCTCTGATTAGGTGTGAGAAAGAAAAAAAAACAAACAAGGGAAATCAATATTCCAATTTTGGCACAAATACATTTCTTTGAAAATGTGATCAAATATGATTTACCTACCTGTGGCTTTTTACACCGGCAAAGAGAGGGAAGAACCTTCCTTGCTGTGTCTGCTTGACTCCGAGCGAGCGCAAAATCAAGAACGCGCTCAATATGCGCAAGCACTTCACTGTATAGATAAGACCAATAGAGGATGGATTATCTCCTGTGTTTCAATTTTCTACTTCTCACAACTTTGTCAGGTGCCCCTCCCATCATCCCCACCCAACTTCCTCACATGACTGCATACGTCAGGAAAACGCAATCATACTGTGAATGTGTGTTTGCGTTAATACAGCTTCAATCAATCAGCCACTCGACGACTGGCAGTGAGCTGGCGGTGTTTTCTGGAGTAGAAATTGACATTAGTTGAATGGACTTAGTCTCAATTTTAATCCAAACATCATGAGCTATGTAAAATTTACATCCTGGTAAATTTTATAGATATGCATGTACCTATATATAGTATGTGTATATATATATATATATATATATATATATATATATATATATAGTTTGTGTATATATATATATATATATATATATATATATATATATATATATATATATATAGTTTGTGTGTATATATATATATATATATATATATATATATATATATATATATATACACACACACACACACACACACACAGAGAGAGAGAGAGAGAGAGAGAGAGAGTGAGAGAGCGCTAGCTAGCTAAATAGCTAAATACCGGTACATAGATTTAGTGCGTGTATGTGTGTGTGTGTGTGTGTGTTTGTGTGTGTGTGTGTGTCTGTGTGTGTGTGTGAGAACATTGAATGAGTGTACTGCTCCGATTTTAGATTGTGGAGTCGGGGTTACTGCTCCGATTTTTTCTTCTAGGGTGGGATTAAAGTGTAAAACAAACCCTAAACGTGTTAATAATACGGTTATGTTAAACAATACGATTTTGTGCGTGAATGTGTGTGTGTGTGTGTGTGTGTGTGTGTGTGTGAGAACATTGAATGAGTGTACTGCTCCGATTTTAGATCGTGGAGTCGGGGTTACTGCTCCGATTTTTTCTTCTAGGGTGGGATTAAAGTGTAAAACAAACCCTAAACGTGTTACTAATACGGTTATGTTAAACAATACGTGATTGTCTTTAATTATGCGTATTCGAGGAGGAAAAAAGAAAATAAAGACAAGAGAAAGAGTGCCCCTGTCTTGACACCTTTCTGCAGCTCATCCTGTTTTGCATCTGCATGTTTGAAGCACAGGAAAACAACAACTTTTCACACAACGCATGTACACCCACTCTTAAACATAGCAGGATGAGTGGCAGAAGTTAACAGTTAAATATAAAATGCAAGTTAACACTGTTAACTCATTCACTCCCAAAGACGTTTTTAAACATCTTTTCAGACTTGGTCCAGAATTGGCTGGTACTGAATGAGTTCAATATAAAATTTCTACTACACTTCTCCTGACATTCCTCTGACACACGCATTTCACATGTGACAGAAAACCTCATGACAGTCAGTTCGGGAAGTGCAAGGAGAGGTCACAAGAGTGCAATCTGTGAGAATGAATCAATATGACATCATGAGTCTGAAACATAACGTTACACTCCATCAAAGACAAAAATCCAAACAGCAAACGTGCAAATTTTGCTCCAACATGTATGGGGGCAAGGGAATAGTTTTCTTCCGACGCTTTGGTAGATTTCTCAAACCATCCTTGAAATACGCATGAAAGAAAGTGTATTTCTCAAATAGCACAAATAGCATTTTCCTCCTCAAAATCCCAAGTGCAACTCTCAAAAGTTAATATTTTGTGTCATTGGAAATTTCAGAAAAACTGTAAAAAATAGAGTAAAAAAATAGAGTAAACGCAGATGCTACAGTATACCCGTACAGCACAATTTGAATTGAAATTGAACAAAGTCCATTCCATCATGGTGGCTGACTTGCAAGTTACTCAACTGGACGTGATTGAAAGCAAATAATTTATGATGATTCATTAAATTCTTAAACTGCCACCATCATATAGCAAAATGATAGCCTTGCGACATTATAAAATCGACCGGCGGAATCATTTCGTGTCTGTTGGCTTTGTGTTTGATTTCTGATTGCTCGTCAAACTTGTGACGTTTTCTCTGGCCATATTCATTCTCGTCGTCAACGATTATGATAGATGAAAAATTAGAAATTGTTGTTAAATTGTAGTTTTGCGTGACATAATTTCCTGAACTCCGAATTGTACCACTTTTGGGATGTTCAACCGTGCCGCTCTAGAGTCTGCCTTACATTGTTAAGGCTTTAAACGATATGTCCACTAGAGGGCAGTATTATACAAACAAAAATAGCAACGAAAACTTTTTGGTTAAGTGCGCAATTGGTTGATAACAAATTCAATAGCCGCATCTATAATTCTCTCTTGACTGATAAATAATGTCCATTGTTGATTAACACTGCACAAATGTTTTAATTTAACAACTATGTATGTATGTAGATGTGATGTGGACTGGTACAAAACTGCAATGACTTCGGACAACAACAACAAAAAAAGTCACATCTATGGTGCAATAAAAGAAACTACAATTCCCAAACCACTATTGGACCTTCTCTCCTCTGTGCGGCCGTACAGTAATACCGAAATGAAATACATTTAAAATAAATCCGGAAACCTCCTTTATGAGCTGAATTGAACATTTTCTAAAATGACTGGCACGTTGCTATTATAATAGTTCATTTCACTGAGTTTTATAAACACAAAACGTCAGTCAACTGTCCTGTTTTTATTTTACTTCATGGAAAATTTACTGATTTTTGTCAATTATTCCTCCAAAATTCCTTAGCGCGGGTCTACCCACTACTGATTGTTCGTATAATTGCTTCACTCGGCATTGTCACCATCCAGCTTAGGGAAGGAGCCGTTGCGCATGTTCTCCAGCCCTTGGGCCAAACTCTGTTGAAGATAAGCCCCCGGATGAGGCAACGGGAGCAAAGTCCAGCATGAGTGTGTCTTGATGCGGGCTTGATAACAAGCGGCACAAGTGCAATCAGCAAATACAGCCAGACCATAAAGCGAACACAGATACCAAGGATGCTGTGTTTGACTACACACGCCCTGCAGGCCGAGTTTTGCTTTGAAAGAACAGGCAGCATGCGTTTTCTCTCCTGCGTGGATTTCTTCGACGGGCTCCGCTTCACAGACTCTTCTGCTGGGGTATTCCGGCGTAAAGAAATGGATTGAGTAGAGGAGAGGATTGCGAGAGGATCATTTCTGAGGTCAAAGCTATTCGCCGGACGAGCCATGATCCACGTCGACGTCCACTCGCTGACCCAGCCGGTGGGCATCCTGCGGCTGATGGCCGCCGTCCTCACGTGTGTGTGTTTTAGCCTGGTGGCATCGGCGGGCTACGTGCCGTCTCCTTACTGGGCCTGGTGCATGTTCACCTGGTGCTTCTGCTTTTTCTTCACTCTCCTCATCCTCATCCTGGAGTTCACCACCTTCAGCGCCAAGTTGCCCTTCGCCTGGGACGACTTCACCACCGCCTTCGCCGTGCTGGCGAGCCTCATGTGCCTGGCCGCCTGCGTCATCTACCCGACGTTTTTCACCTGCGCCGTCTGCTACCGACAGATCGGCGCTTCTGTGGTGTCCTGCGTGTGTTGCGGGTTGTACGTCGGCGAGGTGACGCTCAATCGCCTGCGGCCGAGCGGGCAGATCCGAGGCTTCCTCTCCACGCCGCCCGGAATGATGAAGCTGCTGGAAACTTTCCTCGCCTGTCTCATCTTCACATCTCTGGAGGAAAGTCAGTACGGGCACTCTCCTGAACTGCAGTGGTGCGTGGCTGTGTACTCCTTGTGCTTCATCCTCGCCATGCTCATCATCCTGCTCACCGTTGGACAGCTGACCTCGCTACTGCCGTTTTTTGACAAGATGGTGATCGTCTATGATATTTTAGCAGCAGTTATGTATCTGACAGCTATGGTGATCTGGCCACTTTTTAGTTTCCGAAATAATCGGAGACCACCGAACTGTGGCTACCTGTGTTCATGGGATAAACTGGTGATGGTCACCTTCATGACAATTCTCAACTTCTGCGTTTACGTCCTGGACTCTGTCTACTCTATACGGCTCGTGTTGAGTGTCAGCGCGGAGTGAAGCTGTTTTTAAAACGGGGTGTTCCTGTGCTTGAATCATTGTGTGCATTGTTTTTTTTTATACAATAGAATGTCCTTTGTCTTTTTTTTCCCATTCACTATAAAATGAGCGCAGTTCATGCTTTCAAGATTGATGGACTGGAGTAGAGTTAATGATTAAAACGGTATCGCCGCCATAAAAAGAGAGACGACATTAATAGGCTGGAGAACTTTGGATCCCGTTACAATGAAAAAGATCAATCACTGAACTTGTCGTTAGAAGCCTGTGTGTGATTCAACAGAGGGTCAAATCTCTCGAGAGCCTCGGGAGGATGTTGTGAAAATGCACGGGGAGGGGCTCAATAAAAGCTTACATGTGGCTTTGTGGTTATCCTTCCTTTTGAGTGCCCACTTGCAAAAAAAACAAATCAAGTTGATGTAGTGCGGCACTCACTGGATTCTTATAAACTCTATGAAAAAAAAAAATAAATAAATAAATAAATAAATAAATAAATATATATATATATGTTTTTTTTTTTTGTTTTTGTTTTTAACTTTGTGTGTTTTTGTTTTTTTTTACTTTGTGTGTTAGTTCCATCACTAATTAGGGACTTCTGTCCCCTCTGAAGTGTGGTGAGAGGTGAAGTACACCCAGGACTAGACCCCTAACAATAACAAGGACAATAACAATTAAGTATTGGAATAACGTATTGAATCTTCTTCAGCGCAGTTGAATACACCCTGATGTCATGAGCTCTGCAAAGCCAAGTGCAATTCAAATGCCTTTTCCATCCATCCATTTTTCGCTCCGCTTTATCCTCACAAGGGTCACCATTTATTGATTCGAGTCGCGGTTTTCAATGGCAACGTGCTGAGTGAATATGTGTCTTTGAGCGCCCCCGTCGCTGAGATATAAGATAAATGAGCCAGATCATCAGCCAGTATGTGCTGTTTGACTCTGCACGACATCCCTGCGGGGCCGGTTTCTATACGCAGCTGTGTGTTGACTCACAACCCGGTCCTGGTCGGGACCAGTCAAACAGGTCCTTTCAAAAGACGTCAGCAACTGACCCTTGTGACCAAAACACTGTGCCGACGTGGAAAATACTGAAACAGCGTCCTCACGGCATGCACAATTCCACCCACAGTTTTCGTACCCTTTCTCCACACAGTCCATCCCAAGCGGTGTTACTCTGTTACTCTCCGTCGCAACACACACACACACGCACACACGCACGCACGCACGCACGCACACACACACACACACACACACACACACACACACACACAAATGTTCAAAGTTTGTCTATTTCTAGACATTTGTATGAGCCACTGGTGGTTACCTTAAAACCCAACAGAAATTGGTATAAAATGTGTGCTTTTGCGCTGTTGAGCTGTCATCATAGAAACACCCACCGATGGGTGGAACTTTGGCGTCAGAAGGAGGGGAGGGGGGGACATTTTCCTTGCATAAATACTCACTGTGCATCCATCCTCGAGGGGTTTCTGACACGCCGTCGTCCCCCTGGACAGAAGCTCCTAACCCAACCTGCAGAGGGCAAAGTTCACCATCATATTTTTGAAGACGGCGGAAGCGGCGCGCAGACGTCCGCAAACATGACGCTTCAAAGCGACGAGGAAACCGAGCTGGAAGGTTCTTCTCTCTGACCTTGAAAAAAATCCCAAGACTGCTTTGATGCGTAGAGTGCAGAGCATCACTCCAGGTGGTGGCGGCGGCGCGGAGCATCTGAGGCGCACGGCGACAGGTAGGATACGTGCCATCTTCGCCACCACAACACAAGCAGAAAAAGGATCGCAGTCAGAGTCCAGTTCGACACATTTAAGGCAGATGTGGGAGGGAAATTGTGGAAATGGAAACATTTAAGCACATAAGATTAACGGTGTAACGGAGGCATAGTGACGCAAACTAAAAAGGTTGAATTTGAACGCTTCCCCATTTCAATCAGTTTTAACTCAGACGAACAATTTCATTAAAAAAAAAAAACAGCCGAGCTATGTTTTGACTTTGTAGAGTGCGCTCAGATTTTTTTTAATGGGCTTTTGAAACTTGAAAAGGTTGACTCAGGCTTCTTGAATGCGTCGCGTTGATCTGCATATTGTCAAGTAAATATTAAAAGCACTACATGTACAATGTACTAAACGTATCAAGTTTTTGTTCCGTTTCAATTGAATTTGTCAAGACAACAATTGGCCCGAGGCCAAATCGAGATGCGGTCATCTGGACAATAACGCTCTAAAAATGACTTCAGCGGTGGCCCCGAGATGTCAAGCAGTACGTAGCCTGAAGCAAACATGGTGTTTGTTTTCTCAACAACGCGCTGCGGGCTGCACGTCACTCCTGTTTTTGGAGCGCGGTTCACTGACTCTTTACATCAAACCAGTTACCGTATTTGCGCAACACGTTTCTACAGCCCCAGGTTGCAAAGACTGACAGCTAACATTAATCAAATTAGTGGAGTTCACTCACGGTGAGAACATATCATCGCAATTCAAGGGCATTCCTTAAGGCGGCGGTCCCCAACCACCAACCCGCGGGCCGTTACCGGTCAGCGGGCCGTTCGCCCGCGCAGATGACATTTTTTTGCGGGGCTGGGGAGCGGGGCATCTACAGCACATCACGATCGATATTAGACGTCAGCAAGTCGTTTCCCGCATCCCGGACCCGCCTCCCCTCCCACGCCCCGCCCTTATTGACGAATGGTTGCACTTCCATGACCCCATCGCTGGGCAGAAAAAAAAAATGGAGGCCTACTGCCTTAAAAAGTATGCCTGCACGTATTTACAAATCCAAAATATATTTTTTCAGATTGAGAGGGGAAATAACAAAAATAACGCCATCCACCGTCCCCACGCCAAGTGGCCGAGAGTCCCTGTTAGCTCGGGAGCTAAGTCGTAGCTGTGGAAAGGCGACGATTATTTAACTAGCGGGATTTTGTCAAAAGCGAAAAAACTATGTCAAGATAGTTTACACATATTGCACATAATGATTTCAAAATGTTTTTTCCCCCTTCTGAGCTGTCGCCAACTATATTCCATTTGGATCGTCCTGCCTAAAGATGGCCGAATACAATATCACATCAGCGTCTGAGGAAGCGGACGCGTCTTTCCCTCGGCCCCACATGACGGAGCACAACGCCAGCATGTCCAACGTGATGGAGCCGCTGCCCTTCCGCGCCGTCATGGGGATCGTCTACAGCGTCGTCTTCATCGTGGGTCTCCTCGGCAACTCGCTGGCCATCTTCGTGGTGATCCGCTACACCAAGATGAAGACAGTGACCGACATGTACATCTTCAATTTAGCCGTGGCGGATGAACTCTACATTTTAGGAATCCCCTTCATGGCTACCAACAGCGTCCTTTACTACTGGCCCTATGGGGATTTTTTCTGCAAGGTGTGCATGACGGCAGACGCCATGAGCCAGTTCATGTCGACCTTTTGCCTGACGGTGATGAGCATCGATCGCTACCTGGCCGTGGTCCATCCCATCCGCAGCGCCACGTGGAGGAGGCCGCAGGTGGCCAAGATTTTCAGCGGCATGCTGTGGGTTGTGTCCTTTCTGGTCGTGCTGCCCGTCACCATCTTCTCGCACGTTCAGGAGGGCTTCAACACCTGCAACATCACGTGGCCCGAGATGCAGAACTGGTGGTCTGTTGTCTTTATCCTCTACACATCCATCCTAGGCTTCTTCGGACCGCTGCTGGTCATTAGCATCTGCTACTTGCTCATTGTCATCGAGGTACACGGCTCGCCGACTTTTGCCGCGGCTTCCACACATTGAGGTTGCGGTGAAATAATCGTCTCTCATCTCTTTCCAGGTGAGGTCGGCAGGCGTGAGGGCGGGCGTGACCAAGCGGCGTAAGTCGGAGCGGAAGGTGACCCGCATGGTGGTGATCATTGTGCTGGTCTTCGTACTTTGTTGGATGCCCTTTTTCACCACCAACATTGTCAACCTGGTCCACATCATCCCCGAGAACAATGCCACAGCGGCGGTCTACTTCTTCCTCGTCACCCTCACCTATGTGAACTCCTGCGCCAACCCCATTCTCTACGGCTTCCTCTCCGACAAATTCAGACAGAGCTTTCAGAAGGTGCTCTGTTTGCACAAACCCAAAGGGGGCGTTGCCTCTGTAAACCCGAGGGTAGCCCAACAGGCCACGCCCAACAACAAGCCGGCGGCCAACCAATATCCGCTTTTCCCAGCCGGGAATCTGAACCACAATGGAAAAATATGGAACAGCCAGGTAGGATGCACTTGACAAGCCCTGACTTAACTAACCCATTAAAAGTGGATTTCCATAACGTCTTGTGTGGAGTTTGCATGCCCTCCCCTGCTTGCATTGTTTTTTTTTTGTTTTCCTGGCAGCTCAAACTTACTGCCGCGTTCTAAAAACACACGTGAGGTTTTTGGTGACTCTAAATCATCTATTGGTGTAAATGGCTGTTTGTCTATGTAATCGGCATCGGGCAAACCTCCTGAGTCAGTGTGGACATTTTCACTCATGGGTGTACTCACTTTTGTTACGAGCAGTAAGACATGATGTGTGATTTTGAGGGGACAGTAATGTAAAGGGTTATTTGATGAACAGATAGAATCAAATATTTACAAGATTTGTACCCACTTTAATATATGGTCTTAAGGAGCAAGAGCGTCAATACTTTAGATACTGTGTGACCCCGAAGTCTTGCAAGGTTTGTTGAGGTCACGTGTGAATTAAAGATGTGTTACTCCTGAAACGTAACGTTCAAGTGTATTTATTCAATGTGCGTCCAGATGGAGGCCGCTGGAAAACCTGACAATGACTCTTCAACGGCATTGAATGGTCAATCAATGCTGTGAGATGATGCGACACGATGGTCCCAGGCCAAACGGAAGTGCCACCGTTTCAACCTGGACCTCAGACTGATGAGAATTTCATTGCACAATAATCTTTGTAGTGTTCGGCAAGGCTGTTCGGATCAAATGCTTGATGGAGAACCTCTGCAAAAGGCAAAATGTGGTCATGTTTAAAATTCGACAAGTTCAAGTGTGCTCCCTCTAAGATGCCCCCCCCTTTTTTTTTAGTTTAGATATTTTTCTATTCAATGGAAGAGTCAAAAGGGGAATTAATCTGTGATCCAAGAGCAGTATTTTTGTATGATGTTCATTCGTCAGAGTTTTACGTGATAAATTTTCATTTTAATTTAAAACTGTACAAGTGTTTCTTAGTCTGATTGCATAATAAATAATATGGCAGTGGAAAGCCCTGTGGAGAAAAAAAAAGATTTAAACTTGCCTGATGATACCACAAGATCACCACTATTTTCATCAAAATGAAACTACTCAACTCACTCCAACACAAATCCTTGACACCAAGATGCTAAAGGTTGGCAGCAAAGATTTCACTTTAGCATTGTTGCTTGAGACCAAGACGCTCCAGGATGGCGCAAAAGCAATACCTTTAATTTGGCCTGAGCACAAAAACAGCAAATAAGTGAGTTTTTCAGAGGAGACTGAAACTGGATTTTTGCACACACAAAAATCTGCAAATAAGTGCTAATGCCAAACCTCGAATATGAGGTTGGTGACTGTATTTCAATGAAAAAAGTGGGAGACGTATAGTCAACCTAAAAAAATGTATCTGGATGAGGGGTGTGGGGATGCGTTCAAAATGATTTATTTTGCATTAAAGTTTTGCCATTTTTCAAAATAAATTGTCACCATTCAATTCATTGCCAATATCTCCTTTCAAAAATTCTTCACTAGAACGAACCTTGGAACATTCGCACACCTTGGAACGCATGCTCTCGGAACACAGCTGCTTTTTCTCTTTAGTTGTGTTCTTTTATCTCACCCCCGCCCCCTTTAATTTCAAAAGCACTCGAGAGCCTATCTTTCAAATTTTATGGCTGGCGTCCTTGCAAGTAGTAAGTTAGGAAAATATATGGATGCAAATTCCGAATGATAATGAAAACTTTAAGTTATTACATGACGTAAAAAAGGAAGAAACAAACAAAAAGGGAGCATGTGTACGATTCCTTTGCTCCAATGTCATGAAGCAAAATAATTCATGCGCGAGACCCTTGTCCCCTGATAATTATTATTAAAGAGGCATTGTTTGGCCTGAAACCATGACACATGAGAGCTACTTTTTGTTCTCCACCTTAGTTTGCTAATATAATAAGTCTCCTGGAGGCAAAGCAACAGTTTTCTGCTATTTGTGGATAATTGTAGCTGTTGCTAAAAAAATAAAAATAAAATAAAAGCACTTTACTCATAGCGTGATGGTGTGCTTTTATGTTTCGTGTATCATGAAAACAACAAAATCATGACATGCGGTGTACCCTTTAGTTTTTGCTTCCCTCTTGTGGTCACGAAAGGAAATACTGTACTTATGTGCATGTTTTTGTGTGTGTGTATTTTTGACTGTATTTTATTCATGCCCTGGTCTGTTGTGATGAGATAATACGCCTCAAGCGCTTTATCTTACCAGTAGCAGTACGCGGGATCCCACTCGTGCGGGCAACTGAAGGCCTGCGGGCCGCATGGCAACACACCGAGTGACCCACGTAAATTGTGCAAAATACAAAATACAAAATACAAAAATGCGAATCCGTGGTCAAACAATATCACCAGTCACCACTAGATGTCTTAGTTGCGCTGACACTGGGTCTTATGCGGTTCTACATTATTTTACACGAGCCAGCTGAATAATACCTGGTGGATTTGGAATGATATGATATAATGTTGGTCACGATGGTGAAGGAGAGTTGACGTTACTTATTAGTACAGTAGTGTTTGAAAAATCACAAACGCACTGCTTCGGTTTTAGGTGCGCGCGAGGTTTACTTGAACAATTTTGCCACACGGGGGCGGTATTGCACCAAATTGGGTGCACTTGATGTCTTGCAACATCTGGGCCGGGTTGGGGAGAGGGTGGTGCTGAGGCCCCACATGGACTGTGCAAGTGGAAGCAAGCTGTTGTTACGCTTAGATGTCGAGGGAAAAGTTGGAGCTCATGCGTGAACATCCATCACGCTGCACTAAAAACCTCCGAGGATCACATTTTGGAATTGAACACACCGCCAGCAATGGTCGCTATTGAACGCACGTCTTGTCAACTGTGGATTGTATTAGTTTTTTTTAACTTTTGATAGCTGGTGTTGCTCTGCGAAGCGGGCGTAATTGGCAGGTATGCGATTAGCCTACTTTTGAACCGGATTTGTCAATTTTTCCAATCACCTGAACTCTGCGAAGGGATTACAAGTACAAGAGGACATGGCGAGCGAGAGGAAACCGAGGCTTTGCGTCATGACCAAAGGGGAGCAAGGCTACGGCTTTCACTTGCACGGCGAGAAAGGCAAGACCGGACAGTTCATCCGCAAAGTGGAGCCCGGCTCGTCCGCGGAAGCGGCTGGTTTACGCGCGGGGACCGCCTGGTTGCGGTCAACGGCGTCAACGTGGAGCGAGAGACACACCACCAGGTATTCACAAGGCAATAAACGCCGCCACAAATGGACTTGGAGTCGATTATGTGGAACCGTCGTACCCCGTAATTCAACTTTTATTAAGGCACCCATGTAAACGCTTCAAAACGCTTCAAATGACAACCCCAGACAAACCGGATTATTTGGGGGCGCAAAAAGGAGGAATCTGTGGAGTGTAATGTTACAGCGCTGATATTATTATAGTTTACATCTTGAGATTACAATTTTCAATTTTCTGTTATTGTTGACATACTTTTATTTGATTTTATTGAATTTTCAAGAAAACGATTTCATATTTATATTTTTATTAGGTTAAATCTGTTTGACTGCTACCCTACCTTGGTCATTGACTTTTATGGTGTCTATTTTGAACGCCTACCATATTTTTCCCCCTTAAAAGCTGTTTAAAAATTGTTATCAAAGTGTCAAAAGTTCTATTTTGAGGGGTGCACCACCCATCGTAAAAAGCCAAAGAATTGCTACAAGTGTCATGAGTGTCATGCCTAACACCCAGGGGTGTCAAACTCATTTTAATACCAGGAGACATTGTTGTTATGTATTCCTGCAGATGACAGCTGCAACTGTGACAACAACAAAAAAAAGAATGTAATGACCTCATACCATTACGTATTTTTAGCCGTGGTCTACACCTACTGGATCGGTCTCGAACAATGCATTTTGATATGCGATAGATTTGATAGCAAAGTGCAGCGGGCTTACACTGGTCGTACGTGACACAAGAGACCTCCATGTACTTAAAAGTTGTGCAAACCTGTTGATCAAGACTGTCGTCTGGAAGTTCCTTGACAGTAATTGAGGATGTGACAAACTAGTACGCTTTTGCCAAGCTGTGCTGTGGGAAGATTGCAACATACTTTGTGCTGCGGATACAGATTCCTGCACTTTGATTGTCACTGTTGATTTCTGGTGAACTTAAAAGCCCAAAGTATGCAGATCACGTTGCTCACCCAAAATATTCGAGGGTTTCAATTGTGTCCATCATTGAACTTTGTCTCCCATCCCGCAGGTGGTACAGCGGATCAAAGCTCTGGAAAATGAGACCAGACTACTGGTGGTGGATCAGGAGACGCACGAATGCCTGCGTAACCTGCGCCTCACGGCCACAGAGGAGATGGCCATACCCGGAGAAGAGCCGCCTCCCCCGTTCTCGCCCCCGGATCCCCCCAGCCCCGCGCCGACTTCACTCCCGACCTCACCCAGCGAGGACAAGCCCGAGGAGGAAAGGAACGGATCTGCCATGCTGCAGTCCATGCTACAGAGGAGTACGAGTTGTCAGGTGCCAAAACACACCAGGAGGCTACCACCATTGGCTGTGAAGAAGGTAAACACGTCACCTGCTTTCATAATCACTGACAAAAATAGAGTCATTCATTTTTTTTAAACCCCCAAATTCTTGAATAAGTGGAAGTATACTTGTGTCTTTCACGTTTTTTTTTTTTATAACTCACATCTTTGTGATGAAAAGCATCACTCGTGCGACTCACCTCATCTCGACTGCATTCTCCTTATCTGACACTGATAGCAGTGCTACTGCTACTAGCAAGAGTATCTGGCTCTTTGTTGTTATCAGTTCATAGTTTTAGGGAAAGAAGACCATCTCATTTCACCTAACAGATTATAAATCAAACACGTCAATCCCCAAAAGAACCACTCAATGGTATGCTAGGCTCACTTTCACATGATGCTACTATGCTAGCCACGGGAGTTGTGTGTTTTATTAGTTGAGTTGAGTCATCGCAAGTATACCACAAGCCATATGATCAGTAAAATCGGTGAAGAAAACGTGATGTACTGTATGTACCTTGCTTTTAGTTTCTCCATATCCAGCTCTTGCGCCACTTCATGACCGGCGAGCTTGTCGCGTTTAGCATGCGAATCCTCTGAGTGGCCAGAAGGCCTTTGGAAGGTCTTCCAGATGTTATGTTAGAAGAGGTCAACAATCCAGTCAGTTCAGACCCCATGACCTCGGAAAAATGAAGATTTAGCGTTGATTCTGCAAAACAGGAAAGCCACAGAAAGGAATTTTTGTCACACAAACATAATTTAAAAGCCTTTGGACTCTCCTATTCTTGTAATTATTTCCATCTTGTCCTCGTTCCTTGTTCTGTGGTATACGACAGCAGCGTTTTGGCGTCTCTCAATTCACTGTTTAGATGCGTACCGACATAAAAATCGCGACACGGTTCCTCACTCTGGAAGCCAAAGATGCTTTTTCCGCAACACGTGTTTTCACTTAGATGCGCCCCGTCCAGATGCCAGTGGCTCTCTTTCAACGGGAGATGTGACAAGGCCTATCAGTTAAATCCGGAATGTTTGTCAACGCGGTTGCCTTTCGCGACCTGCGGAGAGGACTCCCAGTGAGTCACCTCGAGGGAATTCTCAACGAATGATTGTTTTGTCTCACTATTATTGTCTTATAACTTCGAACTATGACCCGATAAGAACAAAAGCCAGATGCTCTTGCTACTAGCAGAATGTTTGTTGCGACTGTCAAGTAAACATCTTACGAGAGTGTTTGTGTTCATCCTCATGGTTATTACTTCATGTTTTCTTTCCTTTTGATTTGTGACATCACGCGGGCGGGGGCGACACTGACAGACACACTCGCAGACAGTCACTTTTTCTCTCGGTGTGTCCTTTGGACGTTTCAACACACCGCCCTTCATCTCGGTGTTGCATACATCTCATCTACCTGAACTGTCAAAGCCCCTCGTCTTTACCCTTCGCCGCACACGCTCGCGTCCACTATGCGCGGAGAAGGTGTGGCAGTGGGCGGGTCCCTTTTGCCGCCGATATGAATGGTCAGGTGTCACAGACGCTCTTTTTAAGTGCCAACACGTATGCTGTAAAAGGCTGAAAGCCGGACGATGAAAATGAACGGCAAACAGGTAACACGCGATCCCTCTTTTGCAACAGACATGCACGCGCAGCATAAAATCAGCCAGACATGTTCCTGGCTCTTATATTGAAAGGTTTTGTATTGCGGGGGCATCTGGCGATCTCCTGCGAACATCTCGCGGTGTTTTGTTGTAATTTTTTCCAGACTTTTTGTTCCACTCCTGACCCACCACGACGTTTGTTGAAAGCTAAACAGGATGCTTGTTGCTAGGTAGATTGTTTTTCCAAATCGCAATTCAACACGCTGGAAAGAATGTTGACACGTGTTAAAGGCCACAAGTTACGCGTGCTCCTCAATCCTGGGACTTTTCTGACACACTTTATGTTATTTTATACTTTTTTTTCTCTTTGCAGAGCATGTATTGATCGCCTCAAAATAATCACTTAATTCTGAGTCCAATTCACTTCATTTGTGACAGCATTGATTTTTGCAAGTAAATAGATGTGCAGCTGCTGCAAACGTCCTTCTCGACCTCTCTGTCTCCAGGACGACGGAGAGGGGGGTTGGGGGGGGGGGGGTGCAGCAGTGGTAGTCGAGAGCAATGCAGATTGATAAACGCAAACGTTCACATTTTAAGAGCGACAACGTCCTGTCGCTGTGGCATGAGTGTATTCAAGGCAGCTTTGATTGCCTTCACTAGCTTTTGGAGAATGTCTTTAGGGTCAGTTCGTAGCATCTGGTGGAAGTGGAGCAGAGCACGTACGCCCCCACCGTTCATATGGACAGTCTTTCAGCAGTCATCATCACATCATCGAGAAACACCAGGAAGCCCATTCCATCAGAAGACATTCACGGCCATGACACGACACCATGTTTGAGAGATTTATGTGGTATCCCCAGATGCTCCTTTTCTTTTCCATATTGTTCTACTGAACATTGAGGAATCAGTATTTCAATTCATGAAGGCATGTCATGATTGCGGACAATATTCTTGACTTCGGTTGAGGTTGTACAGCGTTTTTTGGTTTGTTTTGTTTTTTTATACTGAGGTATGGAGTCTCCAATGCTCTTATTGTGAGTTCCTGAGTTACTTTTTTGAAGGCAAAAAAAAAAAATTCCATTGGCAACTCAGTGAGTCTCTGATTTTGGTCTCCAGACTTGAGTACACAAACAATTTTCGTTTCAGCATTCGGAATAAGCTGACATTAACATTGTGTCACTTGTCCCTGAAAGTGGAGGTACACTGCATATGATTTTTGTGTAAATCTCGGGGTTTTTTGTCTTTGTTTTCTTTTTTCGATCCACGTTTCGCCGT
Source organism: Hippocampus mohnikei (assembly GCA_026261675.1). Taxonomy (NCBI): domain Eukaryota; kingdom Metazoa; phylum Chordata; class Actinopteri; order Syngnathiformes; family Syngnathidae; genus Hippocampus; species Hippocampus mohnikei. Next base: position 5,550,495 of record JAKGUB010000328.1, read on the forward strand.
TTTACCTTAAAACGCTTGCTAAGAGACTTGTTGCAAGTGAGTCAGTGCGTGTACTTCATCTGACTAACATCTGGAGCTTGTGTTTAGTAAGCCCCCACGGTCCCTAGCCCGTCTTTTCTCGAATACCAACTATGTTACGTCAAGACACAGGGGTCTGCACCATGCGTTGGTGTGTGCGTGTCGTCCTCTTGGATGTAAAAGAGTCTCGACGGGGGGGAAATGCAAGACTGATATTTAACTCCTTTGGTAGTCATGAATGGTGTAGCAAGTCAGATGTCCTCCATACCAAGAGGTGCGCTCATTTATATGTTCGCTGTCCTGAATGTGGGGAAACAAGCCTGGCACCTTCTTACGCAAGGCCTGATCATCACGGTACATTCTGAAACGACGTGCTTTTTCTTTGAAAGATTTTTTCTTGCTCTGGGGTTCTGCATTTTACCCTGAAGCTACCGCATAGTTTTTGTGCATTAGTGGTAGTTAGTCGTTAAAGCTAGCAGTCTTAATTGTTATTGTACTAATTAATATACGGGACTTTAAAGTTAAAATGTCACTTGAAATATTGCATGACAAATGAGACAGTAGGACGCCGAATGGATTCTTTCATTTTTAAAATGAACAGTGAATCTCCACGTGCGCTGGAAAACTCTGATGCCCCCTCTGGCATCTTGACCTCACTTAACGATTTTGAAGTGAGTTGAGGATTTTCATTCGGACAGAAATTGTCATTTGTCGCCATCTCGCGGCATCTGGTGTCAAGGAACTCTGTTGAAGGGAGTTGAGGAGTTTCATTCGGACGACAATCATATTTTGGCGGCTATCTGGTAGCAATTTTATGTGGGTCTAAACTATTTTAGGGGGGAGGGGGCTCACTGTCCCTCACCATGAGGATAAGTGGCTCAGGTAATAATGGATGGATGGAACATAAATGCTGGGATCTGTTCTGGGTGGTCGACCGCTAAAGTAGGCAATCTTTGGTTGCTACGGCAACGGCAGTGACGACAATGTCCTTATTCCAAGCCGGTGTGCCATTCATACTACCCTGACAGCGCAGCTGCTATTGTGATGTAAAAATAGATGACATTCGGCTACTTTAAGTATGATTTGTGGGACATCAGTCTGCGTGTGCTGCCCACACGACAGGACTGGCAACATGATTTGTTTGGCTTTCATCAGAAATGCTTGTCGATTGTACGTTGCGCTCTACAGGTCATGTGTTCTGTCCTTTGACATATTCGCTTTGCTCTGGTGCGCACGCACAGCTGTGAGGCAGCGCTCGTTCCTCGTGTTGATTATCGCTGCATCCTCAATACACTTTTTTGGCATTCTGTGGGCCTTATCTAGGATGATCAAGTAGTTTTTGTCCACGCTCATTTACAAACTTAATGCAATGTTAATAAAATAAAAGATCCGCATCCCAAAGAGTAACTGAAAGTCAAATCTTGTTTTACTACCGCAATGAATTGTGTATCCACAGAAAGAACCGTTTTCCATCATGCGATAAATCCATCGGGATGATTCAGAGAAAGGATGATGTTTATTTGACGAGAACACCGCATTTCACAAATATTGATTTTTATCCTGTTCAGACAAATAATCGTCTCAGCCTGAACACGCTCGACAAAAGATCATGGTCACGAGACAGTCGAATGGCTTGGCAAGATTTATGTTGCAGAGTGTTTGAAAGTTGCTGTTCAGACCATATAGCTAACAGCTTGCAACGATTTAGTGGTTTATACTGCTCATGATATCATATATCAACCGATCCAGTGTGAAAATAACGCTCTCGTACGTCGCGCTGCACACGGTTTAAAGAAAACAAACTTGCTGACGGCCAAAAGCGGCAACGTGGAACATCTGCCAACTACTGATAACGAGGGTGTGAACATGTGCATGACATCACTGATATCAACACAGAGAGTATGTGAAAACAGAAAACTGTGGGTGGGGACACAGGCACACTGGATTAAAAAAAAAAAAAGAATTAAAAAACATTTCTCAAGAGTGCTGGTGACTTTTTTATGTTCTTTTGTTGGCTGGGGAAAGTCAATTCAACGATATTATATTCTATAATCATGTAAACATGCAGAGGCTGCAGCAGGTTTAGTTGTGTTGTATGAAGAGAGCTCGGGAAGAGCACACAAGGCCGAGCCGTTACACACACACACACACACACACACACACAAACAAAATTCTCATGTCCTCTTACTCTGTCTCTCGCTCTCGTCTTGTGCATTGTCCTCTCTCGAGTCCCTTCTTTCCAATTCCCCTTTTTCATCCATCTGTCATTTCCGCTCTGCCTCTCTCTTCAACTGATCTCCTCCGAATTATTTTCTCTTTCTTCTCCGGTTAAGCAACACTCACAGCAGCTGCGCGCAAGACGAGCTTTGGAGCGAAAAAGTTTTCATTTGACAGAGCTTTTGTACTCAGGTGTCTGATTAAGCTCAGCATTAATATCTGGACTCCTATCTGTAGGTTTTAACCCTTCGGATCTTAGTCCCCCAAGTTCAGTGACTGTCGCCATGCCAACCCACAGTGACATTTGCCAGTTATGCCGGCATTGCTACTGTTTGTTCCTCCGTGGCATGAACACGAGCAAAAGGAATCCTTGCGGTTATTTTTAATGATGATGAACTTTCAAGTAACTCACCGCTAGCAGGTTTGCTAATGATGATTGGAGGAAATGTCACATCATGAGGAAATATAATGATGATGCTCTTCCATGCACGTTATACTTTTTTTCCGCCATTTTGTCCGTCTGCATCGTAAACGCTTCGTCACTACATAATGACATGAATTCAACAATGTCTGTTACTGTATTAATATGACTGCAGTTTGTCTCACATCTACAGTTGTTTTAAAAACAGTGGCGCCTTGACTTACGTGTGACCTGAGGTTTTCGCGACAAGAGTCACTTTTGCTTTGACATATTAGCGGTAAATTGAGAAGTTAAAGAGTTTTAAAAAATAGGCTTCAATCTGTTTGTTACCACGACCAGATGAGGTTGTCCAACTAAACATAAAACAAAAAATAATTACAAATTGTTTCTTGAAAACATCCTTTGGAACGTCCGAGAGCTTCATGCTAACAGCCCTCCATGCTAACGGCTCCTTGCGAAACACCACAGTTAACACAAATAGCGTCATAGTTATGGTGTTGTAACCCTTTAATCTATGGATATTTGAACACAAATGGTAAAGCAATACATGTAGACCAGGATCAGTATATTATTCCAAATCCGTCCAAAAATATATCCTACTCCCGCTGAAGTACCAGACCCAGTTTAAGGGCAAATAAGACATCAGCCACCTCGTGGTGATTGGTGATATCACCACTTAAAACGACAGTCGACCCCCTACGTATTCGAAGCTCGCCACTCAAAGTGTTAATGGAACCAAGATGGTGGCAATGCACTACTTTTGTCTCAAGAAAACACCTTAACTCTCATCAGCATAGTTATCAGGCACGAATATCAACATCACCACCTCAGAGCAACAAGTATTGATTGCAGACTACAGAAACCTAAAAGGCTCGATAGTCAAACTTCTATTCCTCAGTGACTATATTTGCAGTATAATGCCGCCAACATTTGGGTTCATGGTTAATTAAAATTTTTGGTTCCAGAAACATTCAGAATAACCTGTTTACATGCCTGAGTAGAGAGAGTTACTCCCGCATACAAGGTAATTGAATTCAATTGGGATATCCCCATCCAAGCCACAACAATGTCATGACGCAAATAGGCGTCAGTTTCACTTCTTCCATCCAAAAACTAAATCAACAGCAGTACAACGGATCACCAACAGTGCGGAGCTGATAGCAGTTCACCTCTTGTTGGTACTTTGATGCTGACACATCAGCAGTACTTAAAAGCATCTTCCAGCAGTACTCTATATAGTCTGGCGTTCGTACAAATACGACTTTGCCGTGCCGCCTCTCGATACTTTCTACCGTCGACAAAAGACATGATGTCTTTCACCACATTAATAAAGCAGTCGGTTTCCACCTCGTTCCAAAAAAGTGTGGCGCGGTGTGTGTTACCTCTGCTTGTTTTTTTGGGGTTCGCCGGTGCACGGCAGACGCGGCATAGAAATACTTCCTGTATTCAAAAGATTAAGATTCCTTAAGAATAGAACATGCGTGGAATACAAGTTCCTTTCAATATTCAGAGACACTTACTGTACTGGCTTTTGTGGGTGTTTCCACCACCTCGGGCAACCGGATCGTTGCTAATATTACGGAAAGGGTTATTTGACTTGCATGTAAACATGACCAATGAGTTGGCTTTCTCGGCTTGTACTTGGGCAATCCCCTGCCTTCATTAGCTCCAGTTTCGCTAAAGGAGAATAGACCAGTCCTCTTAATTGCTTTAAAGGGAGCCATACTCAACTGGAAAAACTACCTAATTAGTGGAGGGAGTAAGGTTTATGGTTGACTTGCATCTAATTGTAACTCCGCAACATGAACACGAGAGTCATTTAGCCTGACGCTGCTATTCTGAACGGCTTAACTGTTAATTACACTGGTCAACAAATGTTTACTTTTTTTTTTTTAAATCGGAGATGCAAGTAAACTTTTGAGATTATTATTATCGTTTTTGTGCTGATTCTGAATCTACCCTCATTTTATGTCTTGCAGATCAGGATTTAATATGTTTAATATAGCAATATCCATCCACGTATCCATTTTTTGATCCGCTTTATCCTCACAAGGGTGGCGAGGGGTGCTGGAGCCAATTGGGCAGTAGGCGGGGGACACCCTGAACCGGTTGGTGTGGTCTTCTTCAAGGTTTCACGTTCTGTTGGCAATCGAAACGACATGTGTGCCAGACACAGCCAAAAAAATAAATAAAAAAAATGTCGGACTTGTTTACACAGAACGAAACAGAGGCTCATTGTGACTTGAAGTTAAAGGAATGTTTGGGATGTCGCTTTGAAAACACAACCTGCGTAAGGTTGACTGTGTGTGTGTGTGTGTGTGTGTGTGTGTGTGTGTGTGTGTGTGTGTGTGTGTGTGTGTGCGCGCATGTGTGTAAAAAGGCATAAAGCTGAACAAGATGACACAGCAGGTGTCAGAGTTTCCCATGTGTGCTTGTTTTGAGTCATCCCTGCATTCAAAATCAGGTTTTTCCAACACCTGTAACTGTTCCTGCTGCTCCCATGTGGGACGTTGACACATCAAGTCCTAAAGCTAACCAGATAAGCAGCTGTTTTATCCAATGTCAAGCTAATTTGCTGACAACGAGGGAAAGCAACATGTGTTTTGGGGTTTTTATTTTCCCTTCCCTATCCAAACTGTGGCAGGCCATGAATTCGGCATCTTGGCCTTCGGTGGGGACTCAATCGACGTAATCCACCACATGTGGGGTGCAGTTGTCATTGACGTCACGTTACCATGCTCGCGTTCCACACTATAATGTGTGTGACTTTGATAGGCGGGACCTGGCCTGGTGAGTGACGTGGGAGTCAGCATATGAGAATGCAGTGTTGACTGCAGCGGGCTGAGGTTAGCGGTTGGCTGCTAACCAGTTTGCGTAGTGAGTGCCCTTGTTATACAATTACCGTATTTTCCGCACTATAAGGCGCTTCGGATTGTAGGGCACACCTTTAATGAATGTCCTATTTTAAAACTGTTTTCATATAGCGCACCGAAACGTTTTCTTCCTCTAGATTGCCAACTTTATTATGAAATGTTTACTCATGGATATCTGGCCAGGGTGAAAGCCACCTTTTTTTCAATGACTTTTTTTTATATAAAATAGAGTATAAAATAGGGTATAAAATAGAAGCTACAATAGTGGCTGCGGTTGCGTTGTGCATCCATTAGATGGAGCTACGCTAAAGGGAATATAATACAATACAACACAGCTTTAAATAGTGCTTGCACTACCGCTGCAGCTGTAATAAAGCGCTTCACAGAACATTTGAAATACTATGTCCAAGAAATCAGAATATTGATCCATATATAAGGTGCATCGGATTATAAGGCACACCTTTGGCTTTTGAGAAAATTGAAGGCTTTTAGCTGCGCCTTGTCGAGGTCTTGCTCTCTCCTGACCTCCCTCTAATATTTGACTCATAAAGCATTTTTGGACTTGCGTGATTCAAACCAAACACGTTTACGGCATTGCATTTCAATCAATGGTCTCTCCGTTTGGAGTCTGTTGCCGAGGCGCAAATCACACGCAATGCTGTGTTCACCCTGCACTCACTCCGCAAGGATCTAACTTGTGACTGATGAAAGATGGCGACCAAGACGGCGGAGACTCCGGGAAGGGGGGGGGCGTCGAGTCATGAGGGGCAGACGGAGGTTACATTGGCTCTCAACCCCCCGCCCACCCCACCAACCCACACACATAACCATTCGCAGCTGTGCAGTGTTTATCCAAGAGAGGTTCCATTGGAACTGGAAACCTCTGTCATGTTGCCGAATCGCTCAATTTATCTCACATTTCTGTGTGCCGTCGTCAATTGCTCTTTTCTCTTTCTCTTCTGGAACTCTCTGTCTCAATCCTCTCTGCTGCATCTGATGAGCTTCGCCTCCCACACACTCTCTCTCTCCTCCTTGTCCATTTCTTCCCGCGCTCCCTTTTTCTGCTATTTGTTCTCAATAAACCACTTCCCACTTTTCAAAAGACTTTCTATTCCCTTTCTCCCGTGGAAGATCCGCCTCTGCTTCCCAGTCCAGTCAGGAGTAGTGAGAATCCGAAGGGATTCATGAGCCCGAAATGGAACCATATGTCGCCATCTGGGTTATTAGGAGAACGAGAAGCACTGCTGTTTTGCATTTGTGATCACCCCACAGGAAGTTTTTTTTAGGTTTTGGGGGGATATTATGGGAAGTTTTCAAGCCGTCTTTCATCACGTGAGCAACAGTTTCACCAAGCGGTATATTTCAAAATGGTGTGCAATTTACATATTTTTGCAGTACTTATGACTTGAGCTTTTTTATTTAATTTTTTTATGGCATAGCCAGTGTTACCCTCCTACTTCTGCTATCATTTACTCACACGAGAGATGCCGTTATTACCATCCCACTACAAACGCGAGCCAGACCAGTTTTTACTGTTCCAAACCCAAACTATAGTGTGCTTAATTGAACTGTGTGGAAATGTGGTCTTATCCTCCCTATACTCCAAGTAGAGTTTCATTTGAGAGACACTCAGAACATTCAGTAATAAACCTTCACTCGTGTCATTGGGTTTGGGGAGGAAGCGATATCAGCTTGCCACTCAACCAGCTCCCCTACCGTTGCGCTTCTTTGCAGCGTAGGTGGACGATCAGTGCAATGATGTGATCAAAATGATACTATTAATGTCCTCCTCCGTGCTGGGAGTGCTGTCAGTGACATGCTGCAAATGGACACTCAGTCTCAATGAGGACGCTCCTCCAAAAAAAAAAAAAGAGAGAATAGATTGCCTTTGCCTGGTGACACACGCACAACGGCATAACAGCAGGACTCACGCTTTTCTAGTCTTAGTTATTTAATACACATTGTTGGTTGATTATTTGACTGTATTGTGGTGTGTTTGTCTTATAATATGACTTCATGCACATCTCTAACTGGGAATCTCATGTTCCAGGAGATTTCCGTCCGTGCGGTTGCCCACACCCAGGAAGAGTCTCGATCACGGCTCCACGGCGACCCATCGGAGCTCGCGCCGCGTCTGTGCCACTTGGTGCGGTCTGAAACGGGCTACGGCTTCAACCTTCACAGTCATCGGGCCAGGCCGGGCCAGTACATCCGCTCGCTGGACACGGGCTCGCCTGCGGACCAGGCCGGGCTTCGACCTCAGGACAGAATTATTGAGGTACGAAGAGCAGGGCACCCGGCTTTCTCGCGTTTGTTTATATAGACACTGTCACTGTCTGTATCAAATCTTTTAGCATCGATTACCTTATCGACTATTCAATCAAACAAATCGAACGATAGAATGGATTTACGCCACACCACCTTCCCATTGAAATATATTCCCGACAAGGTCCAACTGTCCCAGCAGCAACACACCTTTACACATCATTGCAAATCACATTTAGGCTTGCTATAGCTTTTGGAAAGTAACTCTTTAGTCACGTAATAGTAAACATTTTCATTTGTTAAGCGCTTTGTTACAGCTGCCGCTGTTGTGAAAGCGCTATATAAATCAGCATGTATTGTATTGTATTGTATATGACTTCATTTAACTTCAACACGTAGATTACTGTATTTTCCGCACTTATAAGGCGCACCTAAAAGCATTCAATTATCTCAAACGCCAACAGTGCGTCTTATCATCCTATGCGCCTTATATATATGGATCAATATTCTGATTTCTTGGGTGTAGTATTTTAAATGTTCTGTAAAGCGCTTTGTCACAGCTGCAGCGGTTATGAAAGCTCTATATAAATAAAGCTGTATTGTATTCCTTTGGTGTAGCTCCATCTAGTGGACACATAATGCAACCTCAGCCACTAGTGTAGCTTCTCTTCTATGCGCCTTATAATGCGGTGCGCCCAAAAAAATGAAAGCAGTTTTAAAATAGGCCGTTCATTGAAGGTGCACCTTATACTGTGAAGCACCTTATAGTGCGGAAAATACGGTATTTGCGTGTCATCCTTCTTCCTTGAAGATTCTAAATTGTCCAGCCACTAGTGTAGCTTCTCTTCTATGCACCTTGTAATGCTGCTTGGTTATGAAGGGAACTTATCATTCTGGAATTATCATCACCATGATCATCAACCCAAACTTCAGGGACCAAACAATAAAATAAGAACGGCTAAAATTGCAGTGCAGTTTACAAAAGCCCAACCACACGGCTTATTGAAAGCAGATGCTAGCCCCATGTGCACGCTGCATTTAAACCAATTACAAGTGCTGGGGTCACGCTTGTGTCTGCCACCAAGACCTGAGATCTGGACTCCGTCTGCACTGTGTCAATGTGGAGAGTGGGAGGGAGGCAGGTCAGGTGGTCGAGAGCGTTTTTGGAGTTGGGGGGGTAGTGGAGTCATAAATCAGTCTCATGGAGGGAGCTGACAGGAGGAGTAATACAGAGAAAGAACTCACTTGAGGTCCCATTTCATTCTTGCTTTGAGGTAGAGTAATCCCATTCAATATTGGTGAAACTTTGTGACGCATTCATAATTAAAAAGGAAGAAGTATAGTAATTTGACCACATTCAAACATTTCTTAAAGTTGAATAGCTCTCATCATTTTTGCAGGGACGTGACATAGTAGTGGGGCCAGCAATAGTAATACAAATGGGTCACATTCAGCTCCACAATGTGTTTTTAGCAGTCACATCAAAGCCACCGCCCCCCCCAAAAAAAAGATTGTCCTCCTCAAACGGCCAGCAAAATGTAAAATATGTCATATGCCTGTAACTACTTTTACCCCGACAGCATTTAGTCCTCGTTCCCATGACCTTTGTCATCTCCGACTCTCAGGCGCCAAAACATGTCCCAAGGGTTCAAAAAGTCTTTTGCATGTTTTTAATTATATTGCGTTATACAGGGCCGGCTTGGAATTTTCCTCATGCGTTTTTAAGATTTAAGTGCTTCATTTAAATTGTCATTATTATTCGTATGAATAGTTTGCTGTAGAAATAAAACATATAATCCTAAAATCTGAGCTATGGTATGTGACTCTATAGATGCTCAAAGAAAATGGGCAATATAAATTGATTTACATGAAAGCAGCAGGCAAAAGGCAGAGGAGTGGGAACATTACAAGCGGCTGGATATCACATCGAAAGCTCACCATGAGGAGCTGGAACGATCATGAATCTCTCGTTTTCTCACGCACGCCTGCACGCACATACACATCCAGACGGCTGCTCAGGTGTTTCCTATGGCCTCCCCCGAGAAGCAGCCCTGTTCCAACGGCACATATTAATTATCCCAGAGAACAGAGTGCATTGTCATGTGTGGGATGCGGTGCTAATGAAAGGCTGCAAAACATGACACCTGTTGTTAGACTGATGACAAAGATGATTGTTTACTCTATTACGAGCCCTTTACAGGGGAAATCGATGAATTTTGCAGTGTTTCATCTTGTTCATCCCGAAAGATCAGTTAAGTCTGTCTCAATCTACTTTATTTTTTTTTCAGTGCATTATGATAAGAACTCATTTGGGTGCTCCTCGGGACAAAGACATATGAAACCAGGCCCGAAACCAAGAAGCGGCATTAAAAATTGATGTACATGCCATGGCTAACTGTGCATGTTGTGAAACTACCTGACACAGGAAGGCGCAGGTCTAGACACAAGCTTTGCCCCCCTATGGACACACAGAGCCCACTTAATACAAAGCAAGGGTGCATGCTGAGGTCAGTCAAATGCACATGTTGCAGTCAATCAATACTTCATCACGATAGCACCTTTCATACTTTGGAAAAAGGCAACACAAAGCAAGACAGAACAGGGAAGGAAAGACAACACAAGCCTGCAACACCCCTGCAGTCTACGAGCCCCACTTCCCATCCTATACACACACCACAGCTACCTGATTTTTCCAAATGTCCCTGCTTTCCAAAACAGTGCAATAATTCATCACTCAAAATGAGAACGCTTGCTTCCTCGTATTGAGCAGTTTGAACACGACAGTATGTTGACCTATGACGCCCTCTACTGGTAGGATGAGATAGTGTGACCAAAAATAGATGGACGATGCTTTGGATTTTTTTCCCCCAGAATCTATTTCAGAGGCAAGGAAAAATTCAGATTTTTTTTCTCTTAATGGCCATGAATGCTTATTCTCTTCTCTATTTTACAATTTGGCCAAGGAAGTTACACTTTCACAACCAAGCAGGACTGTCATTGACCTGATTTCAACAAAATGGGTATTACAGGAGACTCGTGAGCACAGCAATAATTGTCTTCCCTACTTTTTGTAATGTTTTGTCTGTTAGGTAAATGGCGTGAATATCGAGGGCATGCGGCACTCCGAGGTGGTGGCTTTCATTAAGAAAGGAGGCAACGAGACCTGGCTGCTGGTTGTGGATCCGGAGACGGACGAGTACTTTAAGATGAAGGGCGTCATCCCCACTGTCAGCCATGTGAAAGGTAAAATGTCACCACTTGGCTCAAAAATATTCATGCAATCTGTCACACTAAACATAAAACAAAGAAAATTGCCCATTGTGTCCTTAAAACAACTTAAAAACTGCATAAAGACAAGCCCTGCTGGCTTGACATTGTATGATAACATACAATGGAAAAACCTATTGACATGCTAACTATTAGCATCGGGAGTTGCGGTTTTGGAACCTCTTAAACAACAGATATTTGAACAAACAGTGGAGAAACATGTGTAGATCGATAATTACAATACTGATCCGCATATATTCGTTATCCTCGACCAAAAATAACCAATACTGTATTTGTTTCTTTTACAGTGATTATTCTTTCTTTTCATTTGTGTCTGCATGACTATTTTCTCCCCCTGGGTGGTCAAGTAGGCACACTGAATTGAATTGCGGCATTAAATCATGACCCACACAGTTCCATTCTATTTAATTACTACACTACGTTTTAGGGTTATTTCGGGCAAAGGCTGGAATGGATTAATAGCATTTCCATTCATTTCAATGGGGAAATATGATCTGAGATATGAGTTTTGAGTTACAGGTACAGTCACAGAACTAATTAAACTTGTATCTCAAGGCATCACGGCAAGGCAAGCTAGCTGATTTAAAAATGCCTTGATATAGCATGAGCAAAAAAAACAGTTTTGTGGACTGGCTTAAAGGAAGTGTTCAAGTAGGCATTCTGATTGTTGTCATAGATTACGATGGTCCCTCGATCTCCAACGGATCTCACAGCCCTCTCATGAACGGCAGCTCCACGTCACATTCCATCAGGTCAACGACCTTCAGTCACAGGAGCCACGGCAACGGCACACAGGTGGGTGCGCTTATTGGTCACTCCCACCGTCTTCGCAAGCACCGGTCGTAACCTCCAACTTTTGCATCGTGTGTCCGCTCTAGCTGGCGGCCGACGAGCGAAGTCGATTTTCGGACCCGTTCGCCGAAATCGGCCTGAGCGCCACGGCGGCCGAGGAAAAGCGGAAGCTCCACGCCAAAGAGAAGAGGCGGGCCCCGCAGATGGACTGGATGAAGAAATACGAGCTCTTCAGCAATTTCTAAGGAGACGCTTCCAACAGGAGAGGAGGATTTGAATGGATTTTAAAGAGCAACTCCTGATATTTTGGGACCACTCCTCGACTCTGGCGGACATATTTTTGCAGTAAAGTGTTATACAAGCTTGATCATGGCAATGTGGAGTTGCCATATGGTCACTGTGACATCAATGATTGTGGCCCAGAAGATCACTGTGAGATGGGGACGCCATCCTCCTCAAGGAAACTAGCTGAACGTGTGCAGCAGAGGGCAGACCGGCCCCACAAATACAACATGACCTTATATGACTTTTTTTTTTCTGGTGTCATTCTTAATTTGTTCGAGACAAGAAATGATTAAGGTTATGTTTTCTGGCTGCATTTACTCCCAAAAGTGGTTTAATGTGAAAAACACATCAACGTGGTAGAGATCAGATGAGCAATGGAAAGTATATTTTACTTTCTTTGACAATGGCGACCTGCATTGAAGAGACAGTATTACAATAAAATTATATTTTTAAAGTTGGGACTATCAAATGAAGCATAGACCGAACGAACACAAGTACTCCTCATTAGCAAATGAACTCAATGTGTAATGTGATGCCAAGTTGCCTACAATCACAATAGTATCACGATACAGCTAATGCATGACAATCAATAAGCAACTTCATTGATTTTCTTCTGAAAATAGCTTACCAAGGATGGGAGATTGTGATGTCCCCGCAATGTTTTAGAAGTTATCATTTGAAAATGTAAACTCTTGCCGACCTTTATAGAAATAAAGTGCTGCAAACTGGTAATTATCTGGTTTCCTAATCATTGTGAAAAATCATGAACGTGTATCATTTATTATTCATGTTCATTTGAGCAAATGTGTTATTTCAGACGCCTTGCGTAGCCAAGAAGTAGAAGGTTGATGACCCTCGATGAGACAAAATTTATCATAGTTTTGAAGTACAAGTTCGTTTTGGTGAACTGAGTCTGCCAGCGAAGTGAACAAAATGGCGTCATAAATGCTCCTAGGCATTCGAAACTCAGACAGTGCGAGCTCAGCGACGCTTCGCGTCGGGGAAGAAACTTGTGAAGATTTTTAGAAAGGATTATTCTCTGCACACAAAACAGCAGCTGTCATGCACATGCCGGTGGGTGTCATTTAATGTGTTGGTATAACTGCTGTGTTTGGAATGGATCCGCAGGTTGGAAAAACGTCATTCGTGTGGACAATGTACATGTTTTTTTTGTTGTTTTTTTTTTTTAACTGATCCAAAGCCACCCACTTCGGATGGTTCAGTAAGACTTTGCTCTCTCAACGCTTCAATAACAAGCAGACGCTGTTGCAAAAGCTGACACGTGCACTTCACGCGGTTGCATTTTCAATAAAACGTTTTTCTTATATCACATTCAAGACTTTTTTTTTTCTCCCCACTGGAATGTTTTTTGTCATCTGTCCTCGCACTTTGTCGCTCCAGATGAAGATTATGGCGGTATATGGTTTCATCCTGTTCTCTCAAAATTCTCCAGCTGCTCAAGGCCACACAAAGGTCAAAGATGTGTGTCAATGCATGTGTACGTCCATTGTCTGCCTTGCACGACGCAAGTTTTGTTGTACAGGGTTGTCATTGTCCTGTCCTGACAGATTTGGGGAGAAAATTCCAAATACTCTTTTGTCGTGCTGCACTTGAAATTTCAAATGTGCTGTAAATGTAACCGAAATTAAAACCACTCACAACAGCCAGGAAATACATTCGGGATGTGGGTGGAACTTCATTTTAGATATTGTGCACCAATATAAGCGCGACAAAGTCAAAGCCTGATCTGATGCGATGTGACAGACGAATATATAGATTCAAACGTAAAATGGGATTTTCCGGCCAAATGCACAATCTGGATTTGATCGAGATGAAACTTGGTTCTGCTTTGCAGCTTCAGAGCCTGCATACACATTGAAAAAATTTTATTCACATTGCATTTTTCTTTCATTTTCAAATTTGTTTTGTTTGGCTGTTGTTCTAGTGAAATTTCAAACGATAACATTTACGCAATTAACAATGGGCCAAAACCACAAAAATGTTTCCCCTGAAATGTATGCACAAACACTGTCATAAAATTTGTAATGTCAACAACGTTACCGCGATCATGTAGAACAATGTCCCTGTTTTCTGCTGGAAATGAATCGAACGAATTGTGAAACATTCAAAACTGTGACCTCACTCGACACTGCATCTTTCCCAGTGTGACAGAAATCTGAAACATTTCTGATCGGTAGTGTGCCGTGAGATTTTCCTAATGTGCCTTGCTCCATGGAGTTTGGAAACCACTGTTGTTTAAAATATTACTGGAAATTTTGAGGGAGGGGGAAAAAAATGACTCCAACAAAACACAATTACTCCACTAGGTGGTGAATCATGATCATTTGTTTTCCAGGAAGTAGGCCGAACCACTACACAGTTGTGCGAGACATTGGGCACAGCTGGCGCCACACCTGACCTTTGTCAAACTACTGTGGCGCAGAGGCTCCGCGGACGTGACAAGGCAGAACCGTGACGTTTGCAAACCTCCACTTAAATCGGGCTGCAATTTTCGAGCTGTAACAGCGTCTCGACAGAGGGCACACAAAAAAAAGAACCATAGGTGGTCGGGCTTGGACAAGGGCCCAGGCCGGCATTTTGTACTCCGTGCTGATGAAAGCTGATTGTCTTCATCAAAAGCACTTTTCATGTGTGTTTCTCTGGTTCTTTGTAGCAATCTCTCTCTCAGTAGAGGACCCGGGGGCCAGCATGATTTTTTTAATGCCATGCTCGATTATAGTGTAATTACATATCCACCCCAATAGGTGGCAGTGATGCTCTCATTTGATTTTTTTTTAAATTATTTCATTAATAAAGTCATTCTTTGTTGAAAGTTGATCTATATTTCTTTTGTTTGCTTTAATGTTAATAAGGATACAATATTATTCAGAGGTGTATAATTCCTTCGACAAATGGGCACCGGGAATGTTGTCGAAATGGTTGTTTTAAAAAATGCAAAAACGGGCAGATTTTTTTTTTATGTTGCATATACACTCACACACACACACACACACACACACACACACACACACACACACACACACACACACACACACACACACACACACACACACAAAGAAAAGACAAAAAAATGTTCCATGTGCCACCTTTTCAACTCTGAGCACCTGCCCCTCTCTGCACACCCCTGGGTACTTCCTACTGCTGCTTCTCAGTAAGTGTGAGCCAAATAGTCCCACCCAACACAGGGGCGCCACCCATTGAGCTGTGCCAGGGCTGCCCAGGATGCAGCGGTGCCCGCAAAAAAGGAGGCCGACAGGGAGGGGAGGGAAACCGAGAGCGAGCGTCCCCATGGCAACTGTGTGTTTTTGTTAGCACACTCGTGAGTCAGACAAGCAGTGAGTCACAGTCAGGAGGAAACACACACACACACACACACACACACACACACACGAGCGCGGCCACATTCATACTCCCACTTAGTCAAAGGGAAGCCAAATAAGGACAGCTGCAACAATGTGCATGGAAAGGCTAAACGTGAGGGCAGAAGGAACCGCTTGAGGTCATTTTTTTTGTCGAGAAAAAAAAAACACGAAGGAAATTTGAAGTTCCGATGAGTCGATGAGAGTATTTTGGGCAATAAGGACGGAGGCCGAGGGAACGTGAATGGGCCCGTGTGCCCATCCCACACACGCATGCACACAGACACACTCCCTTTCGAACACACCTTTGGCGCAACTCACTCAAGCGTCCATTTATTGTGTGACGCCCACACAGTCTACAAGCACCTGGTTTTGCTCAGCAAACAATGCGCCTATTTGGTTTTGGGAATGGACAACGGGCAAAGGGTTCCAAAGATTTGTTTTTTTAAACGTTTTACAGTAAGATGACTAAAGCGCATGTCATGCTTTTACATGGTAAAAGCAAGGAGTAGCTGGGTAATTACTATGATCTGTCATTTGTGATCGCTGTTGGCGCGTGGGAACATTTTTGCGGTGCTGAGAGGCCTTGAGGCTTATATCGGAGTCATTTTGAACAGATCAGGACGAGGACATGGCTAGGCACTAATTGGACACAGCATTAGCTACACCAGCACTACCTAAGAGCCAACCTTCGGAAAACGTGTCAGTGGTTCACGTATTTCTACACCAAGTGTGTCATGGGAACCTGTGAGATCAATGTGTGATGTGATTCAACTTCGCTTCTGTCATGAATGTTTCATTGTCTTAAAGTGAAAACAGCAGCAGTCGTTAAATGATGTTTCCCTGGCTCTTGACACACAGACAATTGCCATTACAATCTTAGGGGGGAAATTGTTATAAAATTGGGACAGATTGGAGGTTAGCCAATAAGCCTGACTAGCTTGTGTTCCACTTCCATTTTACAGGATTGCAGCACAAACAGCGTGTAAATCAGTTATTGTCAACTGGTGGATCACAAGACAACTTGCAAAGAAAAAAACAAAACATTTTGCGCATCCAATGTTGAACTTTGGACTATTTTGACAGGCAAGCCTCAGACACATGCAGTTCATATTCGGCTTCTTATTATTATCATCTGATTCTTTTTACTAATGGGTGGCTAAGTTGAAAAAGAAAATGCTATGCATCTATTGTTTTGAGACATCCGCTTGACTTTCTCTTAAAGTGGGTCAAGAACAAATGAGAGGCGAGACCCATTGAGATCCTCTGTTGTAAATCGTTTCGTTTTTGATAAAAATGGAAGCAAAATAAGGCAATCAGAGCCTGCCGTCGATTATCCATCTTGCACTGTTATCTAAGCGGATATGAAATATCACCTGCCCTCTAACGGCTGTAGTTTTTACTGTGACAATTTCAAGTCAAAGCCACACCTTGTTTCGGAACAAACTCACGCTTTGTCCTCCCCTCGTGCGGCAGGTGAGGAGCCGGCGCAGTGGCGGGTGGGTGAATTTCACGGCTATAACTTTAAGGGGGTGCGAATGACGAAGGGTGAGGGGCCGGGGGTCGCCATTTAAGTGGACAAGCGGCTGGGAAACGGCGTCGACGGCTCATGCCGGAGCCAGGAAGCTGACGAGAGGGGGCAGAATGTGGTGCGGAGCTGTAAAGTGCGTCGGGATTTGGGAGTGTGATTGATGGTGTGGAGGAAGTCACCCGTCCGCGTGTCACGCCGAATGATGTCAGCGGCCTGAATGGAGGAACAGAAACACCATGTGGCCGCAGATAGACTTCCGCTCTCGCTGACCGACTAGAACACGCTCGAGAATTGCTCCACATACAACGTTTAGCAGGTTACACGCATGCCGACAATCAGTCACTTGGTACCGGGCCGCACAGAAAGATTAAATAACTTACATTACTTCCGTTTTATTCCATTGGGAATCTGAAAGATGATCGGATTCTCTGTTACATTCGTCGACAGTACGTCACTCTTGACACAAGCGCAATTCTCTGTCACGTGATAGGTTACCGCTAAAATGAAAGCTAGGAGCTAGCAAAATGAATAAAAAACAAACGTCTTTGGAAAGTTTTTTCGGGAAGCGGAAAACGACAAGTTATTGCACCAAGGACACGTGCATCTTGCAAAGTGCGTCAAACTTTACATCACATAGGTTGGCAATCATATTGAAGATGGTATTTGCTGTATTCCAGTTGAATAAAATCTCAAAAGTGACTTTAGGGACACCCCCTTAACCGAATAAGCTTGAAGTTAGCCGAGCTTCCTCTATTTTCTTCTTGTGCTACTACTCTTTTTTTTCAACGTGATATTTTACAGCGGTGTGGAGGCCCTGTGGCAACATGTTGCCTCTCACATGTCGGTCTTGGAACTACAAGAGACGTCTGGAGAGGACTCTCACAAATGCATGCAGATATTGTTTTTTTGTGTCGTGTGCTAGAGTGCAACACACACGCTTTGGATGTTAAAAATCAGTATGTGTATATGATGCGTGTAAAAGAAAAAATACTTTTTTTTCCCCCTCCATTGTGGCTAATTAATCCTCCTTTGCTTGTAACAACACAGCTACTGGTGGTTTTCATAATTAATCCCTGATGCAGCAAGTTTCTGTGTTAAACATGCTTTCTGCTCCCACTGCTAGACAAAAGTCCATGTGAGTTTTCTTTTATCTGTTCCTAATCCTTCTCGTTGCTTTGCTTGATTCATCTCTTGTTCTGACGATGAGCTCAGCGCAACACGATCCCGCTTGGATTTCGTCTTGGTTTGTGTATCCTGGGAACTCATCTGTTCCCCGCGTTTCAGCACCCGCCAGATCCCCGATGGCTGCAACGCTCTCCAGCCGGCCGGCTGATCCACACGGGTGGTCGAGCGATTACACGAATGGATGGACGGACGGGCAGACGGGAGGTCAGAGGAACGGATGGGTGGACTGACGGAAGAATGGACATAGAGACGGATGGCAAGTTGGAAGAACAAGTCGCTTTTGTAACTATTGGGGATGTCAAGGGAGCGCAAATAATTAAGGAAATGGGAGCAGAAAATGATTCCTTAAGGGGTCTCATAACGGTTCCAGGGGGTTTCCCGAATCACATTGTGTTTTGGGCAATTTTTCAAGCTTTCGACAATGTTATTCAGTTTTCATTTGGGAAAGCCTGCGTTGTGAAAGAGTGGTTAGAGTGCATGACTCATAGCCAAAAGGTCCTGGGTTTGAATCTCAGGTCAGACCAAGTCTTGCGTGAGTTTTTACATGATAGTTTCATTGAACAGTTAATTGTCCAAGGGCGTAAATGTCAGTGTGAATGAATGGTTGTTTATCTATCTATATGTGCCCTGCGATGTGGCTGACGACCAGTTGCAGACAGTCAGCAGCTAATGAGAACTCATTGCACAACCACACACACGGTGCAAGACGACTGAATAGTTCAGCTGCGTTCGGCCGGCTCGAGGAAGCCTTTTGTCTGGCGGGTGTCAGTTTACAGGTCGTTGAGTTGAAAATGTCAGAGAAGCACAGGTTTGGGGAGTGGAAGACAACAAAAGGGCAGCGGCACACAAAGCTTGTGGACTCGTATCGAGTGTCAAAAGGGAACAAGCGAGACAGGCCGCGGGCGTCGCAACGCGAGAGTGAGAATGGAGTACGCACGTTGGCGGGGGTGAAGTTTGCAAAGGTGGTTCTCCTATTTTTAGCAGGTGGAGCGGGAGAGGGCAATATCTATTCGAGGGGTTTTTCCAGGAGAGTATATTTAGAGTTGGGATGTGTACAAAAGACAAGGCAGAACAGGAGGCGAGTACGCTGGACGCTTAAGCCGTTCTGATGTAAGACTCTGCAACAGGACCACACGCATGCCTTCTGAGTGGGTCACCTGTTGACTGCGCTTACGCTACACGAGGGGCTCTCTCAAACCTTCTGGGGGCCCCAAGCCTGTTAGGGGACTGCTGTGAACCCCCCCAAACCCGCCCCCAACTGTCCTATAAAAAAAATAAAATATTGGTGTCTGGACATGTCGCGTGTTTCGTAAGCGACGTCAGCTCTGACGGCAATTCACCATGCAGTAGTTCACCGTGAGTGTCTTCTCCATGCTTCTTGTGAGTGTTTTCATTTTGTATTTGTGCGTTTGAGCGTTTGTCCCGTTCAAGAAATGGCCGAATGTGAAAAGCTTACCAAGCAACGGCTCGTAATGTGAAAAACTGGCAAGCTGGGGCAGTCTGAAGTACAGATTGTGGACTCTCGGGGGCCCCCGGTTTGAGAGCCACTGTGCTACACACGCTCATGCTTGTAAAGTTATTATGACTAAGCCACTTGCGCAAAACACTGAAAGCGGCACCGACCGCTTTCCGGCAACTCAGCGAAAGACACCGCAAATCAGACACGAGATTTTTCCAGAGCGCAGCAAACATGGCTGGCGAGTGAGAGCGGAGTAAGGCCGCAGCTGAAAAAGCAACGGCGCGAGTGAGGCGGCGACAGAGCCGTGTGGTCTCTCGTGCTAAGGATAATAGCATGCGCGCTGGCTCAGGCAAATGGGAGAGAGCGAGGCAAGCGAGTGCAGAGCCGCAGTGACGCCATTGTGGTTCCGCAGTACTTCCTGTCTACCGCCGCAGTGTTTGTGTGTCTTGTCTCCACGGTAACTGCCAGCACATAAATACCAGACACAGAGAGAGAGAGAGAGAGAGAGAGAGAGAGAGAGAGAGAGAGAGAGAGAGAGAGAGAGAGAGAGAGAGAGAATAGGGACAGAGCAATCAAAGTAAAATGAATCCAGTTCCCGGAGACTTGGAGACGGCTGGCGCGGCCTCAGTCCAATGCGTGCAAGATCTTTTTCATGCACTTTATGACCCGCCGCTCGCTCTGTGGTCAAGAGTGAGCGAGCCGTATAAAAAGCAGTGAGCTCAAGTGTCCCGGGAGTGAATTGGGATGTTCAGGGTGGAGTGGCTGAGGATAAGGAGGGAAACGAAGGGCTGACAGTTGGAGGAGGGAAGGCCACCTACTAGCTGACAGGTTATTGGCGGGGGGAGAAACAAGAGACTCGGGAGATGCTAACGAGGCCTTGTGATGCTCACGCGGCTGACACCCTCTGAGCTAAGCGAAAGAGTAACTTAACTACAGTGGCATCAACTATGAGTTTGAATTTGACTAGTTACTGTAATTCTAAACACATCCATTTCCCTCATTTTAAAATGGTGCAATCACATTATATCAGTTGTTTTGGTCAGATGGACAGGTTAAAAAAACAACATGAAAAATATTGTTTGGGCAGTGGTATGCAGACTTTTTATACCCACTAAGAAATCTTGCCAAGTGAAATGTTCGTCTTCTATTTGTAGATTTGTAGAATTGTAGAATTCTGCTTCAATTAAGTCACGCATTCCTCCATTATTTTTTTTCCAGGCCAGGCTTTGCAGTGAAATAGTTTGGATGTGCAATATTTCAAAGCGTTTCATCAGCCTGAAAGAATTGCCAAGATGGCTGCCGTACCGATGGCTGGGAGTGGCGCGCACCTCATCGGTTCCCGCCATCGGCCTTACTTCGGCATCTGCTAAATGACATAGCGCTGGATTTACACTGCGTGATTCAAGTGACAAAAGTCCTTTTTTTTTTCCTCTCAAGTGGCTCAATTGGGATGTGAGTCATGGCAAGGTAGAGAGGAAAAAACACATGGAAATGGATATCATCAGATCGGAATAAGGCCTCTCCCAAACGAGGATGAAAATCTGCTACGTATCGGACATCTGCCAATGTAATTGCAGCGCAAAATGCACAGATTGGATCTCGCCTGGAAAAACGAGCCTGATGTCATGGTGATACGCCGATCGGTGACGTATAAACCAGAGTCACACATGTGCGAGTCGAGTCAGTCTCCAGTTTTCAACTGCAAGTTTCAAGCGAGTTATTCTGGTAAAAATCAAGCAAGGCAAGTCCCCACAACATTTCCAGCAAATACTCAAAACGTCAAACCGTACACAGTAAGGTGGCTTCCTGGTTTAACAAGGTTACTTTCAGGTCATAATGACAGTTTTAACAAATACGGATTTTTCTTTTTTCACCCAACCGCACTCCCCCCTTTCAAGTCTGATTCTAGTCAAGCAATGTGAAACGAGACCCCCATAAAAACATGGGCATCAGCTCAAACAACATAAAATAATAATAATAATAATAGACAATTAAATATCGCCTAAATATGTTATATGGTGTCTTTACAACTAGACAGAGTAATACTGGAGTCGTGTAGAAGCTGCCCTCATGAAGAAAAAAAAACAAATGGCGGCCGGGGGAGAGTCAGTCCAGTAACTAAACAGCAAAACAAGATTTAACGTTCAAACTTCATAAGATTCATTTCTCATCGATTATTCCTGTGGTGTCACTGCTTGCGCATGCGGTTTCTTTCATGTGTTCTGTGAACGTACACAGAGCCGTATCGGATATGTGTGTCACTTGAAATGTAAATAGATATAGACAGTCAAGGCCGAACGAGCATGAGTCCGGCAGCAAAAGGTCCAGAAATAGCTTACATAGGAACAAACGGTGACCCACAAAAAAAAAAAAAAAGACAACACCACCTCTTCTGGATGGTTCGCACTAGCCAGCCACACATGCTAAATATTTATTCTTTGCTTTTAGCAAGGACACTCAAGTCTTTCTTTCCGATGTATTCTTTTTGTTTTATACAACAGAGTTACATTTGAATGAAAGACTAAAAGTCGTCTCATTGCTCATTTTCTTTCGGCATCTTCATTACACCGCCAGCCACTTGATATTTTTAATTGGCCCGCGGGGCCCTACGAACTCTGCCAGGCAAAAAGTGGCCTCGCAAACAAGTGACATGTCCAAGCAAAACAACCGGAGCGACACTGCTGATTGACACTGCTGCACCCGCAGACTAGCACAGATATTTTATCATGACTAAAGGGCGTCTATAAACGTTTTGTGATGGCCTAAGTTGAACCCCCGAACGGACTATTTAAGTTTTCATTAGTTCTAGAATCTAGTGCTCACATTTTAGAAGCTCCATCCATCTGAGGGGAGACCAGGCCCAAGGACACAAGATGAGATGCAAGGCATGTTATTTTTTTGGCCGTTACATTAGGGAGAGCGAGATACCTTGGATCTGACGCTTATTTCCCACATTTGTTATTTTACCCCTTACAATAAACACATTCTGGACTATTTGATGCATCATTTGATCTTACAGCACAAAACAATTGAGAGGAAATGTCATTAACATTTTTTTTGTCTCCCAGACATCGTGGCCAATAATAGAGTTGCACAATGACTCACTCAACACACCAAGATGGTGAGTCGGCTTAATATCTCGTGTGCTGACACATGTGTACCCAAACATACAGTGCTGTGAAAAAATATTTGCCCTCCTTCTTGATTTTTGTGTTCCTTGCATATTTATTACACACAAAGATAAATAGTTTGGGATTTTTTTGTGGCTTAATAAATCATATTGGCATTGAGAGACTGCATTTTGAATTTCCTTGGGTCATCTCTGTGAGATATCAAAATTGGTTAATGAACTGAAACCTTTGTATGTGATAAATCTGCAAAAAAAAACACAGAAATCAGGAAAAGGGGCAAATACTAGTTCACAGCACTCTACATACAAAAAAAAAACAATGGTGGCACTTAAATAAAAATGTATTTGAACATCTGTCATAAAATGCAGACTAGTTCAATTTATGTGAGCCTTTTAATGTTTTACCCTTTCGAACAAGAGAGAGGATTTTAAAACTCAATTCACCTTTGGGTACCAAAATTTGAGCTGGCTTAATCGGCCTTTTGAAAATCAATCACTGAAACGCACTCTGCTCCAAAATGCAAGTAAATAACTATTTATTTTTATATATTCTTACTTAATCAAGCAATAAGCTTTATTTCGCACAATCCATTTTTTGGGGGGGGATAGTAAATTTAAAAATGCCGTTAAAACTGTAATTTAGGTAAAAGAGCTTCCAATCTCATGAACACACCCACACAAACGTTACACAATTGTATGTCCAAATATATAACTGCGTCTTCTTGCACAAAATCGTTTGAGATCATGACACTCAAGTGGGAGTGGCCTCACATGTTTCTGTAAAGTCTATGTTTGGAGGGCATTGTTCAGACTAATCTGTCACCTGGCTAATTACAGTGCCAACTGCTACGTGTCATGTCTGTCGGGCCAAATTAGAAGGGAGTGTGCACAGGATGCACCCGACTTTTGACCCCCGAAAACCGGACAGACACTTTTCTTCGATTCAGTTATGCTCACTGTACACGTCTTTCAACTGATGAGAATGGTTCTGTCCTTGTAGTGATCATTAGCGTCAATACAAATACAGCAAAATAAAGTTTCGCTAGATAAAGTACCCGCGAGGGCATCATCCCGCGTAAAAAATAAATAAATAAGTAAAATGAAATAAAAGGTGCTTGCGGTCATGTGTTACCGGCACAGTCATTTCACTTGGCCTCAATGCATGTGTTGCTAAGAGACAAGCTAGTGTGTATGCATGTGTGTGTCAGTGGAATGCGTGACGTCTACAGGGGCGTAGTTGTCTGTGTAGGACGTTGTTGTTCTCACACGCATGTATGCACACAAAGGCTTGAGGGGAAGTTGTAAAGCCTCTAATAGTGCCCCTCAGAAGATTGTGATGCTGGCAACTAAGTGTGTGTGTGTGTGTGTTGTGAGGAGGTGGGGGGGGCTGGGGAGGGGGGTCACAATCATAACAGGTGTAGATCAACCGATAAGTCACAAAACTGCTTTTGGAAACTTTGCTTTTGGAGACTTTCAAGAAGGTTTATAAGGAGGTAAACCCAAAATGAAGCATACCTGAAATTACACACAATACCCTATTTGTTTGTTAAATGTACAAAGTTTAATTTGTATTCTATAAATGAGGGTGGGTTTTTTTTTTTGCTGGAAATGTCACCTGTAAAACGAAATACAATGAAAAATAATCTTAAGTAAACAATCTTTTGGACTATAGTATTCTAAAGGATACTGGTAACTATACTGTCGGCATAATTATTATTTAGAGGCTTGGATACGTTTATTTAATGTTTTTTTATTGTATTGGAAACGGGGTAAATGATGACCAAATTACTTTAGGTTTCATTTCCTGCTCAA
Source organism: Hippocampus mohnikei (assembly GCA_026261675.1). Taxonomy (NCBI): domain Eukaryota; kingdom Metazoa; phylum Chordata; class Actinopteri; order Syngnathiformes; family Syngnathidae; genus Hippocampus; species Hippocampus mohnikei. Next base: position 5,575,151 of record JAKGUB010000328.1, read on the forward strand.
AGACATCAATTCATCCATCCATGTTGCGAGGCGTTGCCCTCATTTGGCTCGCGAGTAAACTGGAGCCTATTCTTGGATGAATTTGGGTGTGAGACCAGGTACACCCAGAAAAAAAAAAACATTCTCATTTGTAGACAATTTAGCCTTTCCGGTGAGCCTGACGTGCCTTTGGAACATGGAATGAAGCAGGAGTACACAAAAATACCTCACCAGTGATTTGTTAGGATTGTTTTAGAAACGATCATTTGAAAACACTGGTAGAGACTGAACAGTGGTGCATATCGTCGCTGTCTGGCAGAAACTAGGTTCAAATCTGGTCAAATTCACGTTTGATTCAATCAATACGAATGGTCCGTCCCCATTTCGTCGGTTACTTTTACCAATTCAAAGCGGTGAAAATAGCTTGAAAACAAAAAACATTGCTGCTCTTGAACGCAACTTATGTCTTGAGTGTTGCACAACTACTTGTGTACTTCGTTCTGCGGAAGCTGTGTGGCGTAGTTGTATTTAACGCCTGGATTTTTTTTCTTTTCGAGAATGAGCGAAAATAGAATCATGTTAGAAGATACATATGATATTAACTCGTTTGCTAATCATTGCGGGAAATCATTAACATGATCAGTGCGTTCACACAAATTAACACCATGAATGAATACTTTGTAATCATAACTAAAATTTGAGCACATTTTTTTTGTCAGAAATGTGGATCAAACCGATAGCCCTTCACATTAATCAGTCGGAGCTCAAGCCCAAGAAGTAGCCTTCCGTTTCAAAAAGGTTGGTGACCCCTGGTCTTGGCTATGCATCATTTTGGCCTTAACACCAAAAATCTGCGGTCTCCCAAATTCAATTGGTGTTAATTGGTAAAGCTCCCCAAAAAATTATTCCGTTTAGGGTGTACCGAAAATTCGCCGTTGACACTGAAAGAGATGTTTTGCCAACTAATGTATACAGTACAGCACGTAAAGGACTCCAACAGAAAGTGTCTCATCATGTTGGTCTGTTGAACTTCTGCACATTTCCTGCTATTGACTTGGACTGCCGTTGCTCATTTATTAGCGGCTGTGTGGCCAATTAGCTCCCTGCCCCCTTTCCTGTGGGGGAGGAAAGCAGGCTAGATGGAGGTGGGGTCTACTTTTTTTTTTTTTTGTGGGAGTGAAATGGAGGAGACACGCGGAAGGGGAGGTCTCTTCTCATCTGACATCGTCATAAAGGAATCCCCTGAAATGGGTTCTGCCCCGCCCACTTGCTTATTCTCACCCCGTCCGGCTCCCAGACACACTCGCCTTCTCACATGCTCGTGTCTGCACTGCTCACAGAGGAAGAGAGAGAGAGAGAGAGAGAGAGAGAGAGACGACACGGGAAGGAGAGGGGAAGAGCGAAGGGAGAGCGAGAGGCCGACATCTGTGTAGTTGAGCCACATCACTGGAGAGCATGGTGAGAGTCAACGGGAGACCAAAGACAGGAGTAACAAAAGTTCTCTCAGGTAGGATCACCATCCCCCCGAGAAAACCACCGTTGGTGTTTTACTGTTTTACAACCCCGCGAGTCTGTACAGTTTTACTTCCTGTTGTGTGTCGAACTGTGCGTCCTCCTCGGTGAGACTCACGTCATTCCGCAAAAGGCTGCAACCTGTTGATAGGGGACTTGAATGCTCATTCGACTGCGCCGCTCTGGTATTGTCTGAGTGGAAGCGTCTCCTTTACAAAGGTCAGACATAAATAGTTGCTTTGAATGGGATGGTTCGACGTCTGTCTGCCAGTTTGAACTCCACCCTTAGCGCATGACATAATTGGCTCCCCTCAACCTGTTTGTCAGCTTTCCTGCGCAACTGTCGGCGAGCTCCCTTGTGGATACGTGTCATCGTTCCGGCCACGCGTCTGTCATAACGCGCCCCGGACTGAGATTGGGGTCATTAAACGTTACCGAGAAGCAGAGACGGGGATGCTACGGCGGTGGTGAAACAAGGCTGGAGTTGCTCAAACATTCCTCTCATTGTTCCAAGGGCCTGTAAGTCCGTAGGATCCCAAAAGTCCTTGAAAGGAAGGGATTTTTTTTTTTAAACGCACTGGTCAACACCAAATTGGAGCGGAGGAGAGCAACAATGGGGAACATATCCCATTAGGGAAACATTCAGATGAATGCTGGGAAGGTACAGTTGGAGGAGGGAGTGCAGAATTGGGAGCAGGCTCAGGAAAAGAATGGCGTAGTGGAATAAAAGCGTGTTCCTGCCTCCATTTGTGCATGTGTGGTTCGTGGCAGCAGGGCGGCTGTGGACTAAGTAGAGGCCTGGTGGCGGTAAGGGTGTACTGGCAGAAGACCAGGCCGAGGATAAAGTTACACACAGAGCAGAACCACAAGCCCAGCCCTGAGCTCCTCGGTCCCAGGAGACTCTCTCTTCTTTACAAAGTCTTCATCTGGAATTCCCACAGACGAATGTCCCCCAAGCGGCCCATCCCACTGATACCCGGCCAAGTGCAGCGTGGAACGGAGAGAAAGGCACCCGGCACGTAGCGCCAGAGCGTCAGTGTTTGAATGTCGTTGAATGTCACGGTCTCGGTAATAATTACGCCCTCGCACGCAACTTGAAATGAATACGCGGCCATGCACGCACATACCCAGACAGACAGTGTAAGCGAGCTACAGGGTGTGGTACGGCACCAAGGTGTGTGTGTGTACGTGTGTGTGTGTGTGGCCTCAAAGATCCAGCGGTGGTGCGTCGCATTTTCACCTGATTGAAGCGCATATCCAGTAAGCCTTCAAGTTGCTCACTTCGAGGTGACAAAGCGTTGTTGTTGAGATACCCCGCAAGTCCATCCTAATTGGCAAAAGAGGTTTTAAGGGGTGCAAGGGACAGATCGGCAAGTATGAAAGGCAAACACGGCGTACTTAAGCTCAAAGAGGACAAATTTAGGTGATTTTTTTCACCACTGTACACTGGTGACATTTATCTTTGAAGCTTAGATTGATCAGGTTGAGTCTGATCATCTCCCGGGATGCATAGGAAAGCCCTACCATGGCTGGGTGGGGAGGGGTGGGGAGGGGGTCCTTACTACTTGACTAGCCATGATTCATACCCGTCTTCCAAAGTTCTCTTGGATTGGCAAAAAACTACAAATACATGAGTAATGGGCACAACGAGAGTTTTTGGGGGCACCCCTTACCGCACTTTGTTCAATCGCATTATCAATATTAGCATATCAACGTGAAAGTGCACCACCACACTGTTTGCTCTGGGAAGCTTTTGCCAGCCCGGAGTTGCGAATGATGTCACGTCAGCGCGTATTGGTGCTATTCTGGGCTTTATGAGGCCGAGTGAAGAGCCAGCGAATGCGACATGCCATGTTTGCCCGGGAGCGGGGCTGACATAACTGTGTTTGTTTATCAATAGTATTTTGGGCCGGCACACCGCCTGTGTGCATCTCTTCGATGCACATGCAGGTATGCGTGCACACGCAAGGGCACCGGGGAGAAGATGTGTGTTGAAACAACAAGGACTGGAGACCCAGCTGTCTCAACAGAGGCTTTTCCACTTAACCGTGTGCCCTTGTGTAAATGGCAAAGTCGACCCCGAAGTGGAGAGCGAGTGAGCGAAAACAGCCAGCGGCCACGTCTGCACTCGCCTGCGCGTCGCGTGCACCAATATCAACGTCGAACACGCAGCGTGTCAACTGTCAAACGGTGGTAATTGTATCTCAGGGTCTTTTTTTTTTACCCCCGCCGGTGCACCCAACGGTTGGGAATAAGGCGCTTTGCCAATATTCCACCTCAGAGGTGGCCTGCGTGACTCATTTGTAAATGAAAAGTGAGTGGCAGGACAGGAGTGTGAAGTTTCAGATTGCACACTCACTTCTGCAGCCCGGTCGTGTCGCGGTCCGACAGACGTCACACGGGCGTTGGCGCCACGCGCGCAGGGGCAGCAACATACTGGCTGCGTTCAAGACAAAGGTGGCCTCGCGGGGAGATCTTCCAGCTCTGCGGCTATTTTACAAGATATCGGTGTACAAGAGACTTAAAGCTTCAGTGCGCCACAAAGCAGAGCGAGGGCAGCGGTAGTTGACCAACAAACGGTCTTAAAAAGTTATTTTTCAATTGAATCTACTATATTGTAAAAAATTAAAAAAAAAAAGATACACATTGGACTGCCCGAGTTGCCCTTAATGCAAATTCTCCACTCAGGTACATTTCCTGGCCATCATCCCCTCTCTGAGACTCATTTTTCCCTCTTCTATGCCTCAGGATGTACAACGTTGGCACAATGACGAGCCGCAGCCGGCTCGGCAGAAGCTTATGATTACATCTAACCATAATAAACGTCCCGGTAGAGAGGAGCGTTGAACTGGCTCCACACGCAAAATAAACAAGACGCTAAAGTGAGACATCACACAGCGAGCGTTTGAGGTGAGGTGTTGGACAGTGTGCGTCATCGCATGGGAAAGGAAGGGAAGGAAAAGGGAAGGAATGAGCCCATAGGCAGGAACAGCTGCGGGTTCGAAGCTTGGAAAAGCCATGGAAAAGATGAAAAGGCAAAGAAAATTGCACAAGATGAGAGGACGACGGGATGGAGCGTTTGGGCGGAGTCAGCAGGATGATGGCTTTGATGGGTGTTGCGACCCTTTTTTTTTTCTTTTTTTAGGTGCTGATTGGGACCTTGAGCAGAGAGACCGTTTACGTAATAAGATACAAATACAGATTCCACTGCAAAGGATTTCCATGAAGTGGAGGATCCTAAAATCGGAGTTATACCGCAACTAACTTTTTTTTTTTTGCCATAATAATGCATCATCATTGGCGGGTGTTAGGAATTACGTAACTTCGTATTTCTCTCATTTGGCACTAATGTGAAAGTCCGGTCACTGATGATGTCCACCTATTATCAGGACATAACATTTTTATATCGGGATTACAGTATACTGTAAATCGGGAATACATTGCGATATTTAAACCAGGAAATGTGTCTGTGTTCTTGACCGACCACACGAGTCAGTTGTCAGTTCTGCATGAGGGGGAATCTGTTGATTAATTATTACAGACCTATTTGCGGGTGGTGGAATAATGGCCATGCTGTCATTCCACCTTGACAGTGCATTTCTGGTTCTCCCTGATTTACCAAAGCCGCACATTCAGAAACGGAAGACAAATTGAAATCAATTAAAGGGGACGGACTGATTACAGTCCGCTAATTTGTTGCTGCAAGCGGCTTTGCCTTTTCCTCAAGTCAAAAACACGTCCACGTCACACTCTAAACATCACTGCGGGGTAGTAGTCGACAAGTTGACTAGTCCACACAATCCCTAATTACTACCACAACAGCGTTTTGTATCTTCCTGATCACAATTGTTTTAAGAGCAAAAAAATATATATATCAAGAATGTTAATTTTGGGTTGCTTTTGAAAGTTGAAACCTTTAAATGCAATTTGACAACAGCTATTAGTGATCACATCTTGTATAGTACTCATTTTTCGGGACATTTATTTGCAGTAACAACTAAGACGGAACATTCAGAAAGCAAAACGGACTTTGGCTTTGCATCAAACAAAACAGTAGGTAGCTATTATACTATTTTGGGACCATGATTCCAGACTGTTAGGCTTACGCTTTCTGAAGTAGATTGGTGATAAGTGTGTCCACTGTGTCCCGAGTGCTGCGCTCCACGTCCCCACAGACAGGCTTTAACGTATTTAGAGTCTGGAGTTTCCCCAAAAGTGTCCCGCTGACTCATACGTTGCACACGCCGCTTCCCCCCCCCAAAAAAGCACGTCTTTTTCAACGCGGAGCGGCGGAGTTTGGCTCTTTTGGAATGACCTTGTTTGTTGTTATGCTTACAGTAAGAGAAGATAAATAGCACCAAAATGAGCGCATTGTAAATTATTTCTTAATGAGCAGGCGCATAGCCGTTTCCTCGGTACGTACGTGAGGCGAAGATGAAGGAACGGAGCCGACTGGTGCGCACATCTATTAGAGGGAGTGCCACTTGACTGGCCACTTCCTTCTAACCAAATTCTCCATTCTGTCATTGAAAAGCTATTTTTATAAGAGGCCACGGGAAGTCTGGGAGTTGACGAGAAACACACACACACACACACAAGGACGCAGCGCCGAGGCGAGGGCAGTGGCCAATGCAAGGTAACGGTGACAGTTATGTTGTCTTGTAGATGTGGCGTCGACGACGGCGACGACGCTTCCCGTCGCAAGCCGTCTCTGTTGACCAGGGGAATTCCTGGCAGAGTGATTTTGGAGACTAAATACTGAATCACATTGCCAGGGATTTCCAATGGCTGGCATGAGGAATGCAACGCGCTTGCTCACCTTTCTGATTTGCTCACTCACACAAAAACACACCCTCCTCTTCTGCTCCCGGCACCCGGCCGTGCGGCGGCAGGACTTAGCGCACATGTGAACAGAGTCTGCCATGTTCACAGTGGTTAAGTTCTGTCGCCACAGGGCTGCAAACTGCTAAGGGTTGGAGTAAAGGTCAAGGTCACGGGTTTACATCAGCAGAGGCCCACTGAGATTTTCAATTTTATATTTAAAGAACACATGGGGGGGGTTGTTTTTTTAAATAATGTGCATTATTTTGGTTATTGAAAAATATTGCGCTTGTGAGCAGCAAGCGGGATTCCGGGAGATGTTGTGCATGTGCATGGAAGTCATGCTGGTGGATTAGAAAAGGGGCGTGAAAATGACACAAATCAATTTGTTCAAATGGAAATTTCGTTTTAAGTTTGACATTTTAGATTTTATTCCAAAGGCGATGTATAGTATTTATTGACAAAAATGACTAGCAATAAAGGCCTCCCTCATTACACCCCTGCTCTCTGATATGTTCACATGATAATATGTCTTAACTTATAAACCATTTTCCACTATAGCAAAATACAATGTTGGTGTTGAAAAATGTGCCCCTTAGATTTATGAAGTGTTTAGTTATACATATATATATTTCTTGTGCATGTCCCTACTGGGTTGTGCGTTGCTGTAAAATGCCGACAGAGCTTGTGAAACAATTCATATATTGAAGGGTCCAAAAAATAAAAATAAAAACCCTCTTCTGCCTATTCATCGCACTAGTTGGAGTGTTGCGTGTGTATGACGGATGACTCACCATTGTGTTATGACAATGTCAGCGTGCTGCACCCAGCTCATGGGAGATGGTATAATGCCGTCTGCTAATAACTGCTAATCTGTTGAAAAAGCAAAATGTCATCAGCTCCCTCATCACTCTCGAAAGGACACGTGTGAAACTTCGGAATTGCTTTTTTTTGCTCTGATTATGCTTCGCCTATGAATTTCTGGAGCAATTAGTTTTACCTGAATAATATATACATATACGGTATATCTTTGTTTATATTAGTATAAACACCATACTGGACCCGTCTCCTGTGCCTGCTGTGCTGATAATCAGTGTGTGACGTTGGCTGGCTCAGTTCAGCAGGAACAGGGGCCTGTAGTCTCATTTACACTCACTTCTTTATGCCTGTACACCGGAGGTGCAGTCTATGCACATGTTCTATTGAAGTGACTTGTGTGTTCATTGATGTCTGCTTGATTAAATGGATGTGATTTGCACATTGAAAATTAAAATCGTTTTGGTGACGTTTGTGTGTCTTTTTGTGGTTTGTAATTACTTCACAAATGCGCCCTACGCAAACATGATTGGCCAGGAACGAGACATCAACCGTGAAGATTTCTGTGTGTTTAGCTTGAACACACACCGTCAGGGCATTATCATGCATATTCCTGCCTTAATGTTAAAAATTATTTAAAACTGGTTCACTGGGTTGGCTCACTCCAAATAAATCACATTTTAAAACAAAAGTCTTGTCTTTCTCTAAAGTATGAACTTTTTGCTACACACGATTGGCATTGCAAGTGAGTTTTCTTTATATTTATTTATATATATAAAAGTTCACATTTAAGGGCATGGTTAAAGGCTTGTTAATATTAATATAATACCATGTAAAATGCCAATGCATGAATGAATGAATGAATACTTTATTGTCATTGCACACTTGTTACAACGAAATTTTGCAGGAGCCTCCACCCCCAATTCATGCGTGTGTAAAACAGCAGTACAGCTTTTTATTTCTTTTTTTATCCTGTATTCCCTCTACAGGTGTGAAGTGTAACATACTTCCACAAATTTAATGAGCAGCTGTCATGTGACAAAGGATCACCAAAGTTAGCCATGGGTTGCCATGATGATGAGTGAGACAGCTATGTTTGGGGGAAAAAATGACCATAAGAGCATCATAATGGAATAAATTATGAGATGACAGCACGGCACATTGAAACAATGTCACACACAATTAAGGTCAGGTATAGCACCACAATATTCCACAGTGAAAGGCTTCTATTTGATGCTAATATTGCATTGTCTTCATTTAAAACATTTTATGAATTGTGGAATATTTCGTTATATTTATTTATTTACTATTAACCTTTTTTTTTACACCCATTCATTCACTTATATCTAATTTTTATATAGATTTAAATATTGGTTGACTGGTTTACAGTCAACAAAAATATGACTCAATTTTAGATACACATTTAAGATTTTGCTCTATTTTATGAATTAAATTATAAAGAATTTGAGATGAGAATTTTTTTTTTTTTTTAAATTCATACACATTTCCACTATTTTCTTCAAATTTATTCAGGAATGACATGACCGGTCTCTCGATTTCCCAAAATCCGATGTGGCCTCTTTTGGAGTTAAAATATGCAGACGCGACACTAAAAGTGGCAGAAATTGAATTTGCGTGCTGCTGAAAAGGTGTCGTCTGATTTATAACACCGGTGTCAAAACAATCAGTCAATCAGTTGGGTGTTTGTCCTTGCTGCTTTGTGTTGCTATGGCAACAATGTCACATGGGCCATTATTAGAGTAAAAAAATAAATAAAACCAGCTGCGCAGAGGACTTCCTGTTTCTCAGCATGGGGTAGACATGCCCCCCCATTCCCTCTTCACGTTTGAAAGTTTACCTCAGCCCCTCCCTTGATACACTCACACGCCCATGCCCTCACTCACCTGGCTGTTCAGTTTCGCAAAGAAAGCGTTACCACGGTGATAACCGATAAACACAGCGGAGATAAGAAGTCGGCATACATTGGGCTCAGCTCCCAGATAGACACAATCAATCCAAATCTGCAAATGACAGAAATGCCCACACTTCATCATTGCCTTCCTACTCCTTCACCGGCACTTTGCTGCAAGCCGCCATTTTGTCCGGGAACAGACATAATTGCCATTATGACTGCATCACACACACAGCGCGGATTGTTCCACCGCAGAAGTAGGAGCAAACAGTGTCTGCTCTGTGCAGACGCCGCACAACATTATCTTAGCGTGACTACAGCTCAGCGCTCGCACTGAAATCAAGTCTTTGCGTTGAGGCCTGCAAGGTCAATAAGAGCCTCCTTGACCTCAATCAAACGCAACTTCAACTTTCAAACCACTAAATACCATTGAAGGGGGAAAAAAAGTCCTCAAGTCTGACAACAATCTAACATTCCACACGAGGTCTCCTGTAGCTGACGTCTCAGCCTTCTTTGGAGTCCTTTCATGACACATTAGAGTGGAACCAAAGTCAAGTCAAAACAATCTGCTCTGTCACGCTGCTTGACTTCCAATTTCAAAGCCCATTCCCTCATAGGAAATCATGTAAAATGAATCAATTTGTTCCAGGCTCATCAAACTTTTATTCATGACACACAGAACTTTTTACATAACATTTTACCATTGTAAATTGCCATGCAAGTGTTTTAAGTTAACCACTGCACAAAAAAATAAAAATAAAATAAAGTTAGCCCTTTTAAGAGGCCTAACAGACAGATGTACAGTCATCCCTCGCCATAGTGTGGTTCACTTTTTGAGGTTTCACTGTAATGCAGGGGATCTCCTTTTCTATCGCAAATTCCTCACTGTGATCATTTTTCCCCAAGCACGGCTACTGCAGACTCGTGAAGCAATAAGGGCGATACAAGGAGGAAAGAGTGCACAAAAGACAAATGTCCAAAGTTTAAAATCACTTCACAGATTGAGAGAAAAAACTAAAAGATGAAGTCTATTGAAAACACTGAGCAGACATTTTGGATGAGGCTTTGATTGTTATTTTATGTTATATGTAAAGTGCTTTGTAAATCAATTAAGTTGTACTGTTTTGGGTTGTATTGTATTTTATTCGGCGGTTGCATTTACAACCCAGCAATGCTGTGCAAAAGGGCACCTGATACATAAATGGCCTGAATGGAAAAGCTGTTATAGTGGGAAAGAAAGAAGCACCCAATTTCTGGGAGGCTGCGTGTGCGTGTATAGCTTTGGGCTCAGGTTTTTGGGAAAAGTTGACTGTGTCCCAGTTCCAATTCCATTCCTCCTTTCCAAAAGCAAAAGGCCATTTTCAGAGTAAAAACAGACGCTTTGAACCACGATGGGAAAAAATTTCAGGGATCGTACTCTAAAAGCAATCCACAATTCCCCCCCCTTCTTTTTAGGTATAACTTATAGTAAAACTATAAGTGGGTTAGGAAAACAACTTTGCGGATATGGGAAGCGTGATTAGGCACAGGAAATATTATTTCCACAACATGAGACTGATTTATCACACTGGGAAATGGCTTGACTTGATTATGGGGTTGTTTCAGCAGAGAGCGGAGAGGAACGGGAGTTCAAGAGGATGTATTGTGTCTGGGCAAGTACAAATTGTAACGTCAACAAGTGAACAGCGGTAACGGCGTGTCGCTTCTGCCAGTTGTGAATTCTCGCTCAACGAGTCCGAAGACTATGTGCGTTCCCTTTTGTTTATTTAAAACACAACATTTCAAATGAGGTCCGTTTACAGATTTGGGAAAAAGATGCAAAGAAATACAAATCAACAGTTTGGGGAGAAATGTGTATTTCTGAAAGATATAATATACTGGAATAGAATAAAACAGTACATACACACACTAAGTATATTTATATGCCCTACTCACATTGTTAAAATGAAAATTAATAATAAATAAATAAAATTCAGATCCACACCTAAAAGTAATATTTATTTCTTTCGTCTATGGCTCTCTCCTCCTCTAAGTTCACTTGGAAGTGGTGAAGTCATTTTTGTATCATCCCGTTAACAAACAAACGGCTATGAAAACATCCGGCATCCGTGCAGAAATCGATATAGATATATATATTGTCGAAATAAGACCGGTGCATGTTATGCTATTCAAAGGTTTTTTGCATGCACACTTCTTGTGACCAATTTTCCTGACAATCATCAAAACAAAATATTTCCTAAAGCCGGTATCCCACCGAGTAGCGAACGTCTGCAAGTCCTGGCGAAAGGAGCAAATGCGAGTTCTCGTCGGGTTATGTCGACGTTCACCAACGTTCACCAACGTTCCCCCGGTGGGATGCGGGCTTTGATTGTTTGCGTGCTATGCAATTTTGCATCGTGACATAAGTCTTTTACGTGATCTCGAAAAGCATCCAATATGTTTATTGTGAAGTTAAATAATGAAAATCTAAAATGAATTCAAAGCAGTTTTGGCCTCATGGGCCCAGAGGTATTCCCTGGCGTATGCTCACACCCAACTGACGGTTTCTTTGGTGCATGCTGCAACATGCAACTGTGTTATTTCAGTCATCTGAATAAGCGTAATACAACTTGTCCTAACAAGTAAATATTGTTAGTGAGACCCAAGAGAGACCGTGCAGTCTCATTTCCACATGGCAGCACTGATTGTACAGGAATGCTGCGGTGCTTTAAAAAGTTACCCAGCATGAAGCTCACACCCTCCTCCCCACCCTTCCCCCCCGGAAAAAGTTTTCCACTGTAATGAGAAAAAGTGCTTCGCAGCCTTCATTCGGCTTTCTTGCCTGCTGTCAGCTTGTCGGCGTGGAGAGCGAAGGTCTCGGCCACAATCAGAGGAAAGACTAAAGAGGCATCGGCAAAAACCTGGAAACACAAAAGAGAAAATCAAAAGAATTGTTGTCCCCCCCTCCGCCACCAGTTACAGTAATCTTGCCATTGGCTAGTGACCAGTCCAGGACGTAACCCACCTCTCGCCCAACGTCAGCTGGGAGAGGCTCCAGTGGACACGCGACACAAATGAAGACAAGCGCTATAGAAAATGGACGAATGGATGGATCTTGCAGTACAATTACAGTACTGTTTTTTCCATTTATTTCTATTTTGTGGAGCTTTAAGCTATGCCTTGTAACCCGAACCTCAGCATACGTGCATGGAGCTGACAATGAGCGGATAGTGCCACCTTGAGGGCAAACTCAGAACCATTCTGATCGAGAGAAGCAACAGCACTGTATGTAGCGTTGAACACTCACTTGCCACTCTTAGTGACCGTCAACTACAACGAGGAAATCAAGTCGACAGCCGTCCCGTCCCGCGCGGGCCAACGAGTATTTGAATCAAACACAAACCAACATGCAAGTGCGCTAGCAGACCACATGTGGTACCTCTGCTCAGCTAAGAATAGACAAATGAGGCTACATTGAACAATGTCTGAGGTAATTTTGTTGAATTCCAAATGATACCAGTTGTAAGTTTACCTTGTACATGGATTTTAAAGTACACGAGTATTGGTAAAAACATGTAGTCTGCGCGCTTGAATTGAAAACAGAATCTGGGAATACTGTATACAAACCAGAGTACAGTGTGACAACATTATAATAATAATAATAATAATAATAATAATAATAATAATATATTTTATTTATAAGCGCCTTTCAAGACACCCAAGGACATTTTACAATAACAAACATTAGTCTTCTTTATAGCAGAATATTGTATGGATGAATACTGATACCTTGACAGGTTTGGCATCGGTTCTGATCTTGCCCCAGGACACAGCCTCGTCGGGTCTGGCACCAGCGTCGGAGCCGTCAAACTCCTGGCCCGTGTTCACATACACACAGTAATCGGCACCATTTCTCTGTAGAGAGAGTATGTAAAATAAAAAAAGCTTGAGCTTTAATTCTAATTATGTATGACCATTATTTGCCACTCATCGTCATGTATGATCTTCCTGCATATCATTTAAGATCGGATGATGCATTCTCACATTCAAGAACAAATCCAAGACGTCAATTACTGTCAGTCATATTTATGAGGAATGTGCAACATGAGAGCAAGTTAATGGACACAACCACAAACCGAAGGTTTACCGACAGGCCGCTTGTTACTGAGACACAGGAGGCTTTTATAAACAACTAAAAAGGATGTTCATCAACACGGCCCACTGAATTTGAACTAAATGTGCAGCGGGCCATCAACATCTGACTCATTTCCCTTTTTAACGTCAACATCATTTTATGGGCGTATAATTTACAATGAAACAACAAGAACACGTGAGGAATCTCACTCGTACACCTTATGTGGTCAAGCAATACGAGAGAGGAAGAACAGATGAGTTACCATGAGGTTGGCATTGGCTACATGATGCTTGACCAGCCCGCCTCCCAGGATGATCATTCCAGTCTTTTTGGCATACACGGCCTGACTGTTCAACCTGCGTATATCTATAAAAGAACAGACTCATATTCAGGAAATTGTCAAATAATTATAATTTGGCATAAACAAGGAAATTTTGCTGTTTTACCTTCCACGATATCGAGTATAAGGCCAGGTTTCTTAAATGAGTGGAAATAAAGCATGTCGCCAAGAGAGCCATCTGTCAATGCAGGACTGAACACTGGAATGTTATTCTGGGGGGGGGATAAACAGAACATGGGCATTACTAACGTGCACAATATCTATGCACTATGTAATTGAAATTTTCTATTTCACTTAGTTGGTGGAGAAAAAAAAAAGTTATTTATTCACTACAAATAAGTAAGCTTAGTTCATTCAGCGAAGAAATGAAATGTTCTTCCACCAGATAGGAGAAGGCACAACTAACCTGCGTCCGTCTCACGCCATTCATACAACAGAATAATAGTTTTAACCCCCCCCCCCCAAAAAAAACAGACTTCACAATCAGTACATTTGTCAGTCATTTCTTTCACAAGTCAAGATTCATCATTCTATTCGTATTCAATACATTTCTTTGTTTTCCTTTAGTAGTGTGCCATGACATTTTTCGAAGGTGCAATACATGCCTTGCCTCAATTAAGGTTGGAAAACATTGTTGCAGCTCTTATTAGGCCAACGTACTTTATGAAGAATACAATGTCAAACTCACCTTGTATGCCCAGTAGTAGACAGAGTCAGTATTATTGATCTCCTTGCCAAGCCGGTGGATCATTTTGGAAGGAGTCCATCGGGTACCCTATGTTTTTATTTCATTTCCAACCAATCACAAGAAACAAAATTAATAAGTAAGTGGCTAACAGCAAGTAGGTGCATTGAGTGCCTCTATTCGACTTGCCTCTGTATTCTGCTCCAGTAACATCTGGTCCAAGATGGGTATGAGCCAGTCTTCAAACTTGCAGTAGTTATCATTGGGCACGAGTAGGTTCCCAATCCTTGGACCAAAGAAGGTAGAGTGAGCTGATTAAAGAGCATGAAAGGGTCTTACGGTAGATATAGCACCTTAATGCAGGATCTTGAAAAATTTGCAGCCAGTCAGCCAAATTTGTACACAAGTCAAAACGCACCATCGTCTATTACTGGCCTACTCTAACGCAGTATTTAAGTCATAATTACAGTTCAGGCTTCACCAACCTGTTGATTCCCCTGAGACGAAGCTCCTTGCCAGGTAGGCTGAAGTCTCCGAGGTACGTGTTAGCCAGACACTTGATCAAGTCTTCCTCTATGCCACCTGCTGTGGTCACAACCACATCCACCTACACAAACGTCCACAAAGTACATCAACCGCGGACGCAGACACACGTGACTGCTTTATACAAATGTCTTCTTTCACACAAGGTTATGTTTTTGTGAGGGAAAAAAAAGGTGTGTTAAGAGCATTCTGATTAATACCGAATGAAGCTGCCATTTTGAATATGAATCAACCTGTCATTTTAAGTCGACTGCAAGTGACAAAATGGCTGCCCCCGGACATAGATAAAAACCGGTAGCTTTTGTTGCTTAATTCATATTCCACAAACACAATATTAATGAAAATGCCACATTTTGACTAGTGGGGTGGCACAAAACATGATATTGTTTAGAAAATGTTTGACTTGACTTTCTCTTTAAGAAAGCAGACTTTGAATCAGTCAGACTCCCAACATGTCATCAATTATCATCAAAGTAATGCGAGTTGTGTGATGCTTCTACATTTTTGTATCCTAAATTGTATTCCATCTCATACATGCTACGTTTAAAAAAAAAAAAAAAGGACAAAAGGAAATCAACAACAGCATGAAAATTATCCATCGCATGTTAGTGACGGCAAACGTACCATTTTGTGTTCTACCAAGTATCGGATACTCTCCCTGACTCCAGAGCTGATGAGGTTTGAAGTATATCCCAGGAAGATGGTACAGCCTGGGCGGGATGGCGTGTCACCAGACTCATTATCGGCTTCAACTACCTCCAGACGTTTTTCAATCTAGATGCAAATACATAAATGTCTCGAGGAAATTCTCAAACTATACGAAAAGCTATTGCCAGTAAATGAGTATATATACGGGTACATCCGCAACCTCTCACCATGTGGTTTACTTCCTGGATGGCCAAGCCGAGGCTACTGGCTTGGAAGCCTGTGGTTAAGTAGGACTTGAGAACTGCCTGGAGATCCACCCCCTGGTTAAAGTCATAGCCTCTGATCTTTGGTAAGTCCTCAGGTAGGTCGCTGCTGGTTTTAAGTACAGCCTCAAGCGCAATAGAAGGAGCCTGTTCTGCCATGTCTTCGGCTGATCCTGAAAAGTGGGAGTAGGACATTAGAGCTGGTTTTCATGACATGCTTGCAATGTTGAGTAGCTAATTTACATATTGATGACTTATTTTAAACTTAAATTTGTCACCATTGTGTATTACCCACTTATGGGAAGTACAAATACTTTGATACTGTACTTGAAAATGATCATTTCTGACATTTTACATTTACTCCTTTTTTTTAAAACGGTAGCACTTTCTGCACCTTACTTTGTCAAAATAGGGTATTTTTTTCAACCTCCACGGATCACATCACGTCAAAAAGAGAGGTCAAATCAACCACTGTTGTGACTTTGACTGATTGCAATTTTTATGTCGCATCCGATTCATCTGTTGCGTTGTTTAAGACAGTTGTTTGATACTGACTCCAAGAATAAGTCATGGCCTGTGTGTTGTGTCATATGCCAGACTAAAAAGTACAATATTCTGGCGTTCAAAAATTCTTAGCTGAATCTGAAAGAACATGTGCTGATGCATTTTTCTTCAGCCTATAATTAGGTAATTTTGTTTGTTTTGTTAGTCACTTCACATTACTGTATTCGCAAAACCGTAGAAATTTGGAATATGTTGTTTTGATGTTTTTGCGCTGTGCCAAGTTATCAAAACGTACATTGGGCTGTACATAAATGACGGTAAAATAGATGTTTTTGTGAGTTTTAAATGAGGGTCTGTACTCACTTTTTTCCTAGAAAAATTAATTCAATCAGTACTTCCACTCTAACCAAGGTATTTTACAATGGTACCTCTGGTATTATGCAATTAATGTAATATTGTCTTGCCATATGTAGCGATATAACGATACCATGCTTCAACATGTTGTCTAGGGTTTGGCTAAAACAAGCTAACGACTACGCTATGCCCAAACTCCAGCACGATGAATAAGATAATGAAAATTGAGAAATAATTCACACACCTTAATTAAAGAGGCGCTGTGAAAGACGGTGCCTAAAAAGTGAACAACTGTCGTAAATAATATCTATGGCATCCGCTTCTGGTGAAAATGTAGCATGAACAAAAATGAGCAAAATATGGCAACACTGAGAGCACAACGGAATGCGGTGAAGGACAAATTCCGTCTCAACGCGTTCGTCAAATTATACCAGCGCACGGTGCTTCAGGGCACACTGCACTGTAAACCAACATGAATTTCCTTTCACTATTTTTCCGTGAATGCCTCTCTGCACACAAATATAAAGCCATATAAATAGAGAATAAGATGAGAAAATAATGTAGAATATATTTTTAAATCCAAAAATACTGTACAGTACTACATTGTAGAGCCATTTTGCAGGTCTTCAGAAAATAAACAATTGTGCCCTTAGTTTACACAAATGTCAGCTGATAAACGTTTCTAGCATCATTTCATATGGCATGTATATTATCTTGCACTGTAATCATAAAATTTGAACTTACAGTACAGTACTTAGCAGCTTAGTCCTGTTTTCACAACTTTTAAATACTAATCTCCGCCCACTCCCCCAATCCTCACTGTCACCCACACATCACAAAATCCTCAAACTGGCTCTATTTAACACCCGCTCACTCAACAACAAAGCACTTGTCTTACACTAATTCATAACTGACAATAACCTGGACTTCCTCTTTGTCACCGAAACCTGGCACAAACACCTGGACTACTTCTCACTCAACCAAGCCACCCCACCTGGTTACACCTACATCGACAAACCCCGCCTTACTAGCCGAGGTGGTGGGGTGGCATCAGTCCATAAAACAGAGTTTAAAATCAGCACTATATCCACTTCACCCACTGAGTCCTTTGAACATATCACCTTCAGACTCCCTGGCCCCTCCCCCCTGGTCATTGCTGTCATTTACCGTCCCCCGAAATTCAACCCATCATTTTTCTCAGACTTCTCCGATTTTGTCACACAGCTCTCACCTATCTCGCTTTTCACTCTGATCGTTGGCGACTTTAACTTCCATATCGACAACACCAACTGCAAACATGCCTCTGAATTTCTCGACCTTTTGGACTGCCTTAACTTCACTCAACATGTCAACTTCCCCACCCACACCCATGGTCACACTCTGGACTTGGTCTGTTCCACTGGTCTCACCATTGAAAAGCTCTCTAGCACCGACCTCAACATCTCCGATCACCTGGCTATCACTCTGGACCTCCACCTCCCTACCCCACTTCCCAAGGAAAAGCGCACCATATCATTCAGAAACCTCAAATCCATCTCCCCAACTGACTTTTCTACCACCGTCCTCAACCACCTGTCCATACAACCTCCTCCACTGTCCCATGACCCCACTGTTCTCACCAACTACTACAACAGCACCCTCTCCTCCTGTCTCAATCAACTCGCCCCATTAAAACCAAATCTGTCTCCTTCACTCGCCAGCCCCTGGTACACCCCAGAACTCCGGAAACTTAAAACCCAAAACGCCAGCTAGAAAGACTCTATAAAAATCCGGTTTAACTGTTCATCTCCTCGCCTACACCGATCACCTTCAGTTATACAAGACCGCACTCAACTCCAGCCGCTCCACTTACTACTCCAACCTTATCCACACCGACTCCAACAATCAAAAGGCCCTCTTCTCCACCGTCAACAAACTCCTCAAACCCAGCGACAATATTTCAACCTCTTTTACCGTTGACAAATGTAATACATTTCTATCCTACTTTCAATCCAAAATCGACATCCTCTACAGTTCACTCACCACCTCACCCGTCCCCTCCCTTCCTACCAGCACCCATCACTCAGACTACTTCACCACTCTCTGAATTCACACCTGTCTCCATAGCCGAACTCACCAATATCATCTCAACAATGAATTCCTCCACCTGCTCACTGGATCCCATCCCATCTTCCTTCGTCAAGCACTGCTTTCCCACCATCTCCCACCTCGTCATGAACATTGTCAACTCCTCCTCAGCTTTGCCTATGTCCCTCCTCACTCAAACTGGCTGCTGTAACCCCCATCCTCAAAAACCCGGACTCAACCCTGACATCATGAGCAACTTTCGACCCATCTCCAACCTCCCTTTCTGTCCAAAGTCATAGAACGTGCTGTCGCATCTCAAATTAAAACCTACCTAGACAATAACCAACTTTTTGAACTATTTCAATCTGGATTCCGCACACAACACAGCACTGAAACAGCCCTCCTCAAAATCACCAATGACCTCCTCCTCGCTTCTGACACCGGCCTTCTCTCCATCCTCATCCTTCTTGACCTTACAGCTGCCTTCGACACCATCAAGCACTCCATCCTACTCTCTCGCCTACAATCCCTAAACATCACCGACAAAGTCCTCACCTGGCTTCACTCATACCTCACAGACAGGAAACAATTCATACACATCAACAACTGCTCTTCCTATACTGCCCCAAGGTGTCCCCCAGGGGTCTGTGCTTGGTCCCCTTCTCTTCATTCTCTACATTCTACCCCTCGGCCAAATCATTCGCCATCATGGTCTACAGTTCCACTGCTACGCTGATGACGTCCAACTGTATATATCCACCAAATCATTCACTCCAACAACCCACTCCACCCTGTCAAACTGTCTTACAGATATCAAGTCCTGGATGCAAACAAACTTTCTCACTCTTAACTGCACTAAATCTCAACTGCTAATAATCGGTCCTAGGTCCCTCACCCAAACAACCTCCAACTTTAGCCTCACATTTGACAACTGCACCCTGTTCCCCTCCTCTCACTGTCGCAACCTCGGTGTCCTTTTTGATAACAACCTCTCTTTCGACCAACACATCACCCAAATCACCAAAACTGCTTTCTTCCACCTCAAAAACATTTCTCGTCTCCGCCCTTCACTTTCTTTCAACGCGCTCAAACCCTCATCCACGCCTTCATCACCTCCGCCTTGACTACTGCAATAGTATTCTCTATGGTACAACCTCCAAACTCCTCAATAAACTACAGTACATCCAAAATGCCGCCCCGCCTACTCACCCACACCCGCACTCATGATCACATCACCCCGTCCTTAAAAACCTCCACTGGCTCCCTGTTCCCCAGCGTATTCAATTTAAACTCCTCCTTCTCACCTATAAAACCCTTCACAATCAGGCCCCTCCTACCTTTCTGACCTTCTTTACCAATACACTCCCTCCCGCAACCTCCGCTCCTTAAACACAAACCTCCTCGTCATCCCCGCGACCAAGCTCAAAACCTGGGGGGACCGAGCCTTCTCTGTCGCTGCCCCCACCCTCTGGAATGCCCTACCACAACACATCCGTAACTGTACTGACCTCCAATCCTTCAAATCCTCTCTTAAAACTCATCTGTTCCGCAATGCTTTTAACACATTTTAATCTCTTTTACCCATTATTGCTTTTTGTTCATCTAAATGTGCTTTTGTAAACTATGTATGCTTGTTTTAAGTGCACACTTTTGTCCTGTGTTTTAAGCTCTTGTGTTTTAAGCTCTTGTAAAGTGTCTTTGAGTATGATGAAAAGCGCTTTCAAATAAAATGTATTATTATTATTATTATTATTATTTTATTGAGCAACTTTCAGCGCAGATCTTGAATTCAAAAATACAAACCTCATGACACCACCACTTTCATTTCATTGCACCCTTCAATATATGTCGCTTGGCATCAATGTCCCCCCTTCCCCCATACCACTATTGGGAACTCTTGTACCACTACTGGTACTCGTACTATATTTTGACAACTACTGTATTTGACTACTATGTAAAATTATTGTCCATTTCATAAGGCGAAACTCATATCATATAGATTCACGACACACAGAGTGATATACTTTGTAATTTTATTTTTCATAATTGTGATGATCATAGCTTACAGCTATCGAATACATTTTTAAAATGCAGAATACATCTTATTTTCACAACTTAACAGTGCATGATTGTGAGTTATGGATCTTGTCCATATCCATTTTCACATCTCACTCTTTCGAGGCCTCCAGATTTCCACACACATATCCCCAGAGGTGACAGCCAGTACTCCGGCTTCCACGCTCAACTGGCGGAAGGGAGAGAAGAAACACGAGAAACATTTTAAGGTCACATTTACCAAATGTTGCAAAAGGAACATGCCATTATTATAATTACAAAAAAAAGTTTCTGAACTGTTATGCAAGCGACTCACCCCAGAGACTCCAGCTTGGTGACGCAAAGTGCATAATGTCTTTGGAGGCCCACAAGGGATGTGGACCTGGGGAGATGGGAGAAGTTGAATTGGTAAAATCCCTGCGCAGATCTGTTTTTAATGCATTTGACATCTTTGAAGATAATTACTAAAACATGTGCAAAGATTGGGAACTACTCCACGCTTGAACCTTCTCCATGGCTTCAAATCTCAAAGGCGTTTACTTTGACTTTACAGGGACCCTAAAGGACAATAATAGGTTAGCTGCATGTGCAGAGCAACAAGGTTACCTTGACGGTAAAATCAGAGGAGCAAGTGTAGAGGCTCCCAGGTGACTTGTGAATGCCAGTGACCATCGCTGTGTGCCCCACATCGAACTGCGACAAGTGGTTTAAGACCCCCTGCTGCATGGAAAAACAGCCGAGCAAGCCCCTGATGTCTCCTCCCCAAATCTCGCGGTCACTGTAGCTCATAGAACGCAGGTAAGAGCGCAGCTGGAAAGAGGAAGAGGCATTTGGAGTTGTCTGTCACAGGATCATGATTTTCTATTGTGTCCATAAACACTTACCCGAACTTTATACAAGCTTTTGTCTGCCCTGCGATCGTGGACCACCACGGTGTTGTCTTTACTCGCAGAGATGATGTACTCGTCGTCTGCTGCCAGACACAGGACGGAATTGCTATGGTGCTTGAAGGTCTTCACCAAGGGAACAGCAGCTTTGAGTAAAGTAAAAAGAATAACTTGTAGAATTTGCAGATACAAGTACAACAAACACTGAGCAACAGCACCTCGTACACACGCACAATCTAAGGAGAATCGGTACATGAGTTGCATGAAGCATTCAGAGCGCCACCGAGGATGGCATACTGTAGAGGCATCTCACCTCTCGGGTCATACATTTGGACCTTCTCATTGAAAGTGCCAGCAAGCAACACATCAGGCAGACAGGTCAAGCAAATGACGGCAGCTTCGGTCCTGATCACTCCCCTCTCTGCCCCGCAGGCTTGGAGGTCCCACAACCTCACTGTTCTGTCAAAGCCCCCGGAAGCCAGAAGGGGTCCCTGAGATGCTAAACACCAAACCCAGCCTTGATGGGTGTTGAAGTGGCCCTGGCCTACCAACGTGTGCATCAACATATTGCTAGAGTTTGCCCGCAGATTCCAAAGTTTAACATCCCGATCTCTGGAGCCTGTAGCGCAAACAGCCCCGTCGCCGCCGACCAAGAGGACAGAGTTGACCTCGGCAATGTGGCCGGAAAGGAGAGTGATGCATTCTAATGCTGGGGGCGGACACAGGCTGCTGGGGGGTTGATGCTCTTTTTCTACATGTCCTCCATTACCCCGAAAGCCGAGGTGAGCCAAATCCTGTTGATGATCGGGATTGTTTTGGCCCTCAAATACAACTGGGTGCTGCCCATCTTCCTGCATCATTTGATCTGGATTATCTTCCAATCTCTCTGCCAGGACTCCCCTCAAATGAACCAGCTGGTCTTCATCGACCACAGGGTGAGGTTCACCACCCATTTCTTCAAATACAACCCCTTCCTCAACAGCATATGCTCCTCCCTGTAGTTCCACTTGCTCTGGCTCCATAGCACCCGCTCTATTGTCTGCTGCCACTGGTTCCCCATTTGGCAAGTCCCTTCGTTGCTGCTCCACCCCTTCCGAGTCCGCATCATCTTGGTGCTCCTTGGTCCCAACCTGTGCTACGTTGGTCCAGCAGGTAATCAGTTTCTCAATTTCCAAGCAAGCAAACGGCCAGTCAAAGTCTTCCCTTGGCCCCACTGGAAAGCTAGCTTTTGGCCCGATGAGTCTGCGTGCCCGCAGTTGCCAGGCAGTGTTGTCCTTCCCAACATTGCGCAAAGCATGACAGACCTGAAATGATAAAATAGAAAGGGATTATGCCAGGATTTTGTTCAAATATACTACAGAATGCCATAAAAGTGCCATCCTAGATCCTTCATTGACTCAATGAATTTTAATTGTACAGTGAATGAGGCCTTGACTCAAACATGCAGAAATCAAATTCAGGACTAATCGAAACTTAAGTGTTCCAATTTATTTGCAGCAAGTAGTAAAAATCTAGTAGCATGGTGGGGTAGTGGTTTAACATTTCTCCCTTAGAGATGGGAGATAACGGAGTTCCACTCTCAGCTCAGGTTTTGTATTGAGTTTTCGTGGTTGTTCGTCCGTGTGTGCCCTGCAATTGGCTGGCAAACAGTTCAGGGTGTCCCCCGCCTACTGCCCAAAGACAGCTGGGAAAGGCTCCAGCATGCCCCGCGACCCTCGTGAGGATAAGCGGTTAGGGAATGGATGGATGGATGGATGTTCTCTTTGTGATGCAGTTTTCCCATTTGCCTTTTAACAGCAATGTCACTTCAAGTGATGTCATTTAGAAGATGAGGATAAAGTCAATGAAAAAAATAGATAGATGGATGAGTCTTTATGACTCACCTTTGGCAGCACAGAGATGACACAATGAGCAGGAAGATGTGAGGCAATGTGGGTTACCATCTCCCACGGCAATGACAACAATCCACTGGCTTCAGGAGAACTGTCAGCATCAGGATGACTGTAGGAATTTTGTTCCAAAAATCTAGTTATTTTCTACAAACAATGCATCTTCGTTTCTCGATGCCAGCGATCTCTGGTGATAGAACAATTACATATGCCACTACTCAATGGCAGTACAGGTACAATAAGCCAGATACAATACATGCTGATTTACAATACATGCTGATTTATATAGCGCTTTCACAACAGCAGAAGCTGTAACAAAGCGCTTAACAAAACAGTTAACATAAAGTAAAATAATAAACACAACACATAACATAAAACATGGAGAGTCGTGCAGTCCTAACCACTTTTCCCCTCATACGCTTTGTTGTTAAAGCAGTTTGAGATGAAAGAGGAGAGAATCAGTGTCCTTTCACCAGTGGATCAGAGACGTCGTGCTCAAAATGTGCACACACACACACACACACACACACAGATAAACTAAATGGGCCCACTTTTCAAGTAAATTTGAAAGTAAAGTGAAATGAACATTATTTCAGTATATACACACATTACTTTAATGTAGCAATTTTGTTTTGGTGGTTATGATGTGTGTTTCGAATGTAAAATAAATGCAATGGCTCAATAAATGTTGGGAAACACACTGCATTTGGTCATTTTGATTATGGTCTTACCTTTGCATCTCCGCACTCGAGACTTCACTTGTCACAAACATGTGAGATGCTCCACTATGCTCCCCATCTTTACCGGCTGCTGCCCCTTTGTTCATCCTTACGTCATCCATTGCCGACACAACATTAAAACATGTCCACCAAACCGACACTTCTCACCTCCTTTGGTGTTTGCATTATTTGATCGGCAATGCTATCTTACGCAGATCAGCAACACAACTGACTGACTGAAGCATTAAACCAAATAGACAGGTCTTCGTTTCGCTAAAATAAACTGGTTTAAAAAAATACGCCCGTAAACCTATATCTGATGTTAAAATACAACTAAAACGCAATACTGTACAATAACAAATTTCAAATGGCTCATGCTCACCACTATAAAATGTATACTACTCAATTAACTCGTGGTCATTTGTGACATGACACAAAAAAATATAAATCATCCGAGTTATATGTAAACCCCCCCGCACTGTACCGAGTACTGTACTGGAACCGGTTATGTAGGTGTCGGCGAACTACAAATTTACACCACCACTTCCGGCGACAGGAAACTACGTCATCAACGCGCATCGTGGAAAAACAGCATTTTCTACCTTACAGTAGTAATTGGAAGCACGTCGGATGGATGTTTTTCTCACCTTACCGGAAACTCTTACATTTCAAACATTACTTCTTACCTGAAGTTTAACATGGCGGGTTTCATTAACGTCCGCTGGCTGAAGGTTTTCCTCGTCTTCTAATTAAGACTTGTTTCAGTAATTCACAAGATTACTAGTGACATTGAAGAACCTTAATGTATACACTGAATTTGAAAGAAGCTATTTTTGTCCATTTTTGTTAGTCAATGTCATTTTAAACATTAAATTCACTTGACAATTTACTGCCATGTTTGGGGACAAACCCTCCATAGCAAGTTTATGTTGCAAAATTACTCTTAACACACAAGTAGGCTAAATTACAATTTAAATTTGGCTCAATTTGAGAAATTATCAAACTCGTTAGAGGTGGATAATAGTGATGTAGACTGGAAAAAAAACACAAAACGCTCAAATGTTTAATTAATCTTTACGTGCATAATAATTTGGAACACAGTGTAATAGAAAACTTTTATTTTCCCCTTTGATAAAATTAAAAATGAGTACATCAGCAAACATCCCACCTGCACCACAGTTAAACAAAAAGGGAGGTGAAACTCGCCAGCCTTGATATCATATTTAATCAAAGTTATGATTTGTCTTCCCTAAGGTATGCGCCAAGCCCAGACTCCTTCAGTCAACCACAACATCAAATTTGATGTAATTAAATGGTCCACTATAAAATGAATACTTCTTTAAACGAAAAGAATAAAAAGAAAAAAACTTTTGAAGTCCAAAAAAAATTTGTGCAGACCGCACAAAAAACAAAATAAATAAAATACCACGAGCATGAAAATAATACAAAAAAACAAAACAAAAAAACTTCATGTATCACAATATGCAAAGACCACCTCTTGCCTCAATTCTCGCTTACCAAACAAGTATTGCCATTAGTGAGCATCTTGAGTGTTTTAGCAGCTTTAAATGAGCCAATGCAACTGTGCTATAAAAGTACATACCAAAAACATTTGATTAAAAAAAACCAAAATAAAATAAATTCATAATGCTAGCTAATACTCAGGGACACAATGTGATGGAGTTACATTTTCCTTTACCATAGTCGTCCTATCAGAAGCTTGATCTGATTTTAACTGGCAGGCAAATGTTATTGGCAGGGGGCCACACTCATTTTTTTTCCCTCCCCAACTATGCTCGGCACATAACCTTAGGGTCGGGCTGGTGCAAAACAACATGTAAGCACTACTCGCGTACACACACCTTTAGAGCGGAACACCCACAGGCTAGAAGCCATACACACTTCCAATACAATTGTCCACTATGGACAATGGCTAGAAGACAAAGCTGGATAAAGATCCCTCTATCCAGCTATCCAGTGTCGGGTAGAACTATTGGGATCAGTGTATTTCCAGGCATAAGAAACACAGTGTCAACAGGTGGAATAACATGTCTGCTGTCAATATTACTAGTTGGATCAAAAGCTGGAACGGTAGCCCATTAGTCCAGCATGAACGTTATATTGCCATCAACAAAGCTCTTAAGCGAGATTCCCTCCAAAAAGGGACGCATTACAAAATGTCTAAAAAGGACTAACACTTAATTGGAAAGCATGCAAGGTTGATGACATCTTGGAATGACTGCCATTTGCCTCAAAATTAAAAAAAAAAAAAAAAAAAAAAAAAAAAGATTGAGGGGGACAAAAACATTTTACGCAGGGATACAGAGCTGCACTGGGATGTAAAATACTGAAATAGCCCCTCGTCTTCAATCTTTATTTTAGGACACGCTAAATTATTACTATGTTAAGAGGCCTCTGGTATTACCTATCATTTTATCGTTGCTTAAAATGACTAATAATCCGGACAGTCCTATAATCCCTTATCTGAAATATCCCCTCAAGATCAGTACATACTTTAAAATTCTATAATTCTTACAAAGGAAAAAAAGTGCATTTATATCAGAACAAACCTAGTTATTCTCGACGGCTTAGCTCTCATTATGTCCGTTTTGAAAGTTCTTGAGAAATTAAGAAGCAGCAGATGGATGTGTAACATGCCTACAGTATTTCAGCTCTTTTGTTAAGTTTCCGTCTACCCATAATTGGTATTTACGCAACCTTTCAACAATAAGGATGTCGACAAAAGTAAATGTGGGGGGGGGACATATTGATTGCTACACATGACGGCAGCCTCCCAATTATGACTATATAACTCAGATATCAATTCAACATGCATCACTTTAGAGCCAATCAGAACATAACTCGGCATAAAATGTACAGATGACAAGAGGAAAAGACCCTAGTAAATGCACATCAAAGGGTTTCGGCAATGTTTCCTGTAAAAAGGTGCAAATACATCTATGCACATTTCCTGCATTATTACATAAAAGCATGTTTTGTTTAGCCTCTGGCAAAAGCAAGAGGTGCCTTGTAATAGTAAAATCACGCAGGCCCGTTTTAACACACTGATGTATGCGCGTCAATATGCTGTGCATTGGGAAGATTTGGGACTATGGCACCCTATGCTGGTTCAGATAATTCAGTTTTAATGTACCTATAAGACAACCCCCTCCCTTCAACAGTATTCTGAAATAATCAAATGGAGGAGGGGGAGGTCCAAGTCAGCCCCCCATTTTGCCACCAACCAACTTGAATCCCTGTGGTGCTATTGGTGAAAGTCACTTTTGAGCATGTTGGATTTTGTTGCGAGG
Organism: Hippocampus mohnikei; assembly: GCA_026261675.1. NCBI lineage: Eukaryota > Metazoa > Chordata > Actinopteri > Syngnathiformes > Syngnathidae > Hippocampus > Hippocampus mohnikei. The sequence continues at coordinate 5,602,570 of JAKGUB010000328.1, forward strand.
CGTGAAATCCAAGAGGTATACGTATATCCCTAAGTTTACCCTCCCTCCTCCCACCCTCCCTCCCTCCCTCACAGACACACAGGGCACAAGGAAAGGGGGAGGGGACCCTCTGCCATGTGAAGACCCGTCACATCCCTCCAGATCGTGCCTCCCTGCTATGCTGGGCAGCGCAATGAGTCCCCTGGTAACCCCTCCCTAAGTTAACCTGGAGAAGAGACAGAAGGAAAAGAATGCATTGAGGAATTTGAAACAGTTGCTAAACTGGTATTGGTAGCATACACGTACAGCGTGATGTCATAACATTCTGGATCAGGAATCATGGAACAAAATGTATCATTTCTTTTTCAATGAGCTGGGTGTGTCATCATCTCCAGAAAGGCAGAGTTTAGACTTCTGAGCTAAAGCGAGACATTGGCAAACATACCAAACAGTTCAGCATCCAGTGTGGACTTGTTAGACGCCGTAGCACGCTGAGAGACGCTCCTTCAACAAGGGAGGGAACTGCTCTGAAAACTGCTGCCAGTTCTCTTGACCGACCTGGTCCTTGAAGCCATGCAGGATCTAGGATGAATCAAGGAGAAGGGAGTTGGTGAATGGTCAAAGTTTGTCCAACACAAGTTTGCACTTAATGTCTTCGACTAGCTCGAATATTGGGATTTCCTTAAAAACCATCTTTCGGCCAGCTCTATCGCACTTCTCAGATTATAAAGTCATCCACAGAGTGTGTCAGATTTCGAATGTCTTAGAAGTGATCATCACAGTGTGACGAGCCAACCCGAGACGCTTGGAAACATTTGAACAATTGATGTCGCTCACCTTATAAAACATGTCCCTCAGGTCATCCTTCGGGTTGACCCAGGATGCCACGGCATCACAAAAGAAAATGAAGTCCTAAACAGGAAGAACTTGGTTAGGTAATCGAGGACACTGCCATACTCCCATCTGCATTTGAGACTTTACACCACAAGAGCAAACTGTTCAGGGATTGAATCAGCTCACCTGCACAACACCGGCTGGGTTCACCCCGATCATCACACAGATTCCACGGAAGGCCGAATCCTTCTCTTCGTTATCCCTGATATTCCTCAGCGACGTGCACCTGGCAAGACAAAAATAAGTCACATGAATTCAGTCAGGCAGGGGCTTCAAAATCATTGCAGGGTCTCACTCAACAGACATGGTTGTGGAGAACAACAGGTTAAAATAGGAGGGGATTTAAACCTTTATACAATGATCACTGTACAATTCAGTCTACTCGGCATGCATACACAATATGCATAAAAAGAAAACAGATGAACAAAAAAGCACTTAACCTTACAGTAAGAAATAAGTGGCAGACATCGTATCATGTTTTCGGCATGAGGGTGTGCACTTCAGCAGATCTGAATACCAATTTGGTGCTTCAATGTGTTCAGATTTGATTTAACACACAACACTGAATATTTCATGAAACGGAAACAATTCGTGATTGTGACTCACCATGGTCTAATAAAATGTTGAAGCTGCGGCGCCACTTCCTGAGGACAGACATAACCCAGTCTGCCTATTGTAATGGCTGCACATGAAGTACAAAAGTATTCAGAACAACATTCCTTTAAAAAACAAAAAAAACGTTTGAGGTATTTCACGATGTATGTGCATACCGGTGTTTTCCAGCAGGGTCTTTGGTGTGTTGGGTCTATTGATGATCTCCACCAGGTGTGGCAAAACCACTCCAACGTAAAGTTGCATTTCTGCACCTAATAAATGACAAAACCACAGCAGCAATCCTTAACTTGCCCATGTACAAATTGGTGCTCGAGGATTTATTGATGAAGGCAACCTAATAAATCAGCAGAGGACAGACCGATCAAAGAGTAACAAAGTGGCTAAGAGGGTATAAGATGTGCATATGTGCAGATCTGCTGAATTGGTTTTAGCTTAATAGTTGCAGACTTCCAAAAGCTGCTAATTCAGAGGTGATCTCAGCCCTAATTGCATTGCAGGTCATGAATATCTGGATCAGAAAACCTTGGAACATAATGTATCATTTATTTGTCAATGAGCTGGGATTTTCATCATGTTCAGATATTTAGACCTGGTCCTCAGACAGTCAGAACACAGGGAGGCAAACATGGGCTTTGTCAACTTCTTTCTGATCTACTCACCCATTTGCATGGCAATTTCCCCAATGGCCCAGGTAGCGTTGTTACACACCGAAATAAACTCTGGGTTCAGATTCAGCCCGAGGATGGGCATAAACTCAGCTGGCAACAATACCCACAAAAAATGTTTTTTAATACACATACAGACATCAGTGGGGTCACGAGTTCTGAAAAACACTCACCAATGCAGGGCTTAACATGCAGGAAGCAGACCTTTGTTAAATCTCCCAGCAGAGCAAAGGAGCTTTGCCTCACTTCCGGCATCGTATCCTGCAACACATACAAACATCTTATCAGATCCCTTTTAAAAGCAGAATCAGTGTAAATCCAATTTGAGCATCTGTTCTACAAACAGCAACAACACCCAACACATAAAAGAAGCAAACACTTGCCCGGACCTGCATGCACTGGAAAAGCAGCGTCATGATATTGGACCGGGCTACAAGTTGCTCCACGTGACTTCCCAAACCCTCAGCCAGCCCACTGAGCAGATCTAGGGCCACAATCATGAAATCCTTATCAGGAGCCTCGTACTGGTCCGGATGCTGGTTGTACATCTGCAAAGGCCGCATTTCAATATTTGTCCAAGATAAAGAAGCACATGCACACAAAATGCACATTTGACTTCTCACCATAGCCTGAGCTAAAGTCTTCTGGACCAGAGTGACACAGCGCTTGTAGACAGGTTCACAGTAGGGCAGAAACCCACTCTGTAGTGCAGTGGCGACTGAAGACAAACACTGGGAGGAAAGGGGACATGCTACCACGCTGTTTAAAGTCCCAATGGCAGAGGGGAATTTTTACATTTTTACAGGAGACACTGTGCAGTAGAAACATTTCATTGTCCATGCTCAAATCAACAATTACTCGACGGCGGGTGAATTTATTTTGGTCTTAATATTTACCTCCAAAAGAGGAAACAGATCCTTGTCCTCATCCTTGAGCTCATTCCACTTTGCAATAAGAGGGGGCATCAGCTTTTGAATATATTCCTGAGAAAACAAAACATGAAGCACTGAAATGAAATATCTGCGCGATTATATTGGTCCCAAATAAAATTCTTGGGTCATGGCCATGATAAAGTACTTACGGGCTGATTAAGGTGGTGGCCCACCGAGTCTGCAAGAGTTCCAATGGCATCGTAGAGGATGAGGAGATTCTTGTGCTGGTACTTTCCAAAGGCAAAGACCAGCGTGTCCAAAATGAAGCTTAAATATGGTACAAGCTCTGTGCATGCCTCCTCTTCTAAGGTGGCAAATGCGCTATGGCGAAAACAAAGATGGAGGAGGACAACAACAACAACAACATGACTAATCTATTCTATGGCACATAAATGACTACCAGTCAACAAATGATTTGATAAAAATGATGTGGATCAGAACAAAATATGGGAACAACATGTATCATTGTTATTCAATGAGCTGGGTGGGTCATCATTTCCACTTGAGGAAAAGACGCTAGGGATGCTTACCTGCAGGCAGCTTCTTGAACCCTCTTGTTTGCGTCGAGGATGCACTTGAGAAGCTCTGTCATGAGGGGCTTGAGGTAGGAGTCGGGGGGCTGGGAGACGACCCAATGTGCATAACGACTGAGAGTCCAGCAGGCAATGGAGCGCACCAGGGCCTTCTTATCACTGAGACACTGGATAAGGTGTGGGATGAGCTCTGGCAGGTAGGGAACCATTCCTTGCATGCAGCCTGGGGCACAAACAATAGGTTCATGTTCAACGCACTTTGATTTGAAGATCATTGGCAATGAAAGATCACCAGGTCTTACCCTCGGCAATGGCGCCCAATACGAGGATGCCAGATTCCTTGACGACCCAGTCGGAATGGAAGAGCAAGGCTTTCAGGAGTGGCAGCAGGTGGGGCAGCAGCTCATCTCGAAACACGTTGGCAAGCACGTCCAGTGCTGCTGCTGAACACTTTCCTGTGCATCGAAATCAGTTCCTCAAATATAGTCTTTGTTCTCAGGCGATGGGAAGGAGCATTCAAAGCACATTCAATTACTAGCAAAGCGAAGCCGATTCCAAATTCTAAAACTCAATCCATTTATCACAGTCCTTCATGATCGATGCATTCACCGTTTGTTCACATATATAGAAAAACATTTAGAACAGTACTAATACTCACGCAAATTCCAGTCGGACAGTGTGTCGTCATCATCATCATCATCGTCTTCAATGTCCTCACTGTCCCCTCCCTCCAAACCTTCATGTTGCAAGGTGACAGTACGCGACTTGTGGAAACGCGGCTTGATGTCCTGGTCACTGTCCGGTACAGCCTCGTCTTCCTCCACATCCCCCTGGTCATAACATGCAATTGAGACATCTTCCTAATCAGCCTTCAGGTTCGATTAAATCGGCTGCTTCAACGATTTACATTACAATACATTTCTGTTAACAGAACAGGAAAACTACTAACCTTCAATAGTATGATATCTATCTCTGAATACTTCATCCCATTTACCAAGATAGGGGTCAGTCTTTTTGAGGAAGATGAGGGGGGAGAAAAAAAAAGGTAATAAATCTAGTGATTCTTTTTCGACAAGTGGATAAAGTTACAATAAATGTTTCGCTACTCACTGCACAAGGTGTCCCGACAGCATATCCTTGCAGATGGGCTGCTCTGCCAGAGTCAACCAAAACTCGCAGGCTTCCAGAGCTACATTCTCATCTGGGTCCTGTGTCCGCTGTAGCATGTACTGCAGGAGGAGATATGAAACATGTTGGAGACTAATGTACCACATCTTAAACAAGGTTCTGGGTACAGAGCTGCAGCAAATCTGGATCAGAACTTTAGGAACTTAGGGTATCATTGTGAATCAATGAGCTGGGTGTGTCATCATATCCAGTTGAAATACAAATAATTCTGAGTTGAATGTGGGAAAATTTAGATGGTCATCCACGCCCAAACCAATCATTTTTAAATGAGGGGCGATCGATCCTTACCTGGATGATGCTGTGCATGTGGGGGATGAGACGATCGATGCGGACCTCCAGAAGCATGACCAGTGCTCTGCAAACATTCTTTCTGACTTCGGAGTCCTCATCTGCTGCCAGCACAAAGAGGCTCTAAAAAGGGAACACTACATTTGAGGGGAAAGAAGAACCCGGAAAGCAGGCGACCATCGACAGCGAGCGGGGAAACCAACATCAACTGAAACTGGCTCTGATTTCCTTTAGCATCCAAACACCAACCTCTATGAAGGTGTCAATGTTGTTCATTAGGGCCTGTGCTCTGCCAATGATGAACTGGTTCACACAGGCTATGGCATGGGACCTGCATGGACCACAGAATTCAAGAGAATGGCGTGTATTCATAAAACCTATAGAGTGAGTTTCTATTTTTTTCAGACCATAAGGCACACTTAAAATTATCTCATTTTGATCGATTGCTGCCAGCACGTTTCCAGTGTTACAATGTGGGACAATATCATTGCGGTCTGTGGGGGATGAGAGGTGAACAAAGTTCAATACCTTTCTGTTTACCTTCACATGCTCATCTACATCACTGTTTCCGTCACACCTGAACTACTTCCTGTTTTCCTGTCTAAGAATCATGGGAAATCTAGTCCCACTAGCTAGCTTGATCAACGTAAAACTCTTTTCTGGCATGCGTTAACCCCGCATCAGTCAATAGAGTGAATGTCCTCCTTTCATGTACCTAATTTTTGGATTGCAGTGTTTGAAGAACTGAAGGAATTTCGGTATCATGATATTGAGCGGTCTGTTCAAAGCGTCGCTGTCCAGCAGCTCTGACGAGTCCTCGCAGATCTTCTGCAGTGCTCCAAACGAGCCCTGAGACACGGACACACACACAGAGAGGCTGTCAAATCAAACGCAAACATACACAGAGACAGAGGAGAGAATGAGGTTGCGCGAGAAGATAACATGGTATAGCAGCAAAAATATTGAATTCAGAGATGACGCTATCTTGTCAAGAGTTTCAGACAATCCTACAGTAAAACTTCAAAATTCAAAAACCCTAAAAAGGATGAAGAACACCGCATGAAAGTTACTGGTAGAAAGACCCAAGGTTGTAATATACAACGTTGACCTCATTTTCTCCACTTTTATGACAGTTGTGATAGGAGCCGTTTACTACCACCAGAAAGCCTTAGGCGTAGAAAAAAAAGTAGTGTGTTTCCGGTAACCCGACCGACCGAGAATTTCTACCTGGAAGAAAAACTTTACGGTCGGCATTTTTTTTCAAACCTTCTACATTTTTGTGTAATAATAATAATAGTACATTTCATTTATAAGCGCCTTTCAAAACACTCAAGGACGCTTTACAATTAAAACAAGAACAATAAAACCACAGACAAAATTATAAATAATAAAAGGAAGATGAATTTAGAGTGTTTACATTGGTGCAAACTCTCGCGATATTCACGTTGCGTCCTTTGCCCTGTCGTCTGTCAACAACATTGAATCATGGCGGCCGCCACAATCTCCAACAACAGTTTAAACCGCGTTTTGTGTGTTGCAGTCGCATGCTCGCACCCTAATATTAAGAAAATAGCATTCACTGCTGTATCGAAAAGATTCAACGAGGCGACGGCGGCGGCGACGCTCGAGTCGGCCGCGGGAGAGGCGGGGCGGGCGTGACGGTGGGACGGGCGGGTGGTGGTACGCGCGCCGGTCGTCTACTCTACCCCGCCACGAACACCCAGCGCCGCCTCGCGAGGTCGGGCGGGCGGCGGCGCACCCGCCTCCCGATCCCGGAGCGAGCGAAACCCAAATAGGCGGTGGCGGCGCCGCCGCGAGCGGCGGGACGACGGCGCGGAGGCGCGCGGGGTAGGGGACGGTGTCGGCGCGGGTCGGTCGGTGCGCTCGCGCCACCTCCGCCCAGCCCGTCCCTACCCCGGTCAGGCGCCCGTCGGCGTTCCCCTGCCGAACCGCGCGCTCGTCGACGTCGACCCCCAGTCCGCCTTAGTCTTACGGCACCCTAGTCCAGGCCGGGCCACGACCACCACGGGCCGTCTAGGGCGCGGAGGTAATGAGATGGCTCTAACACCCAGCCGCTGGCTACCCAACTCTCTCGCCGCCGAGCGGGGGTTTCAGTGGCGATTGCTCTCGGACTGCAAGGGAAGCTCGGCTTCCCCTAAAATGCCAAAGAATAAGTGATGAAATATATGAATGTAAATGTCATTGTGTGTACATGTCATTGACTAAATATGCGCTACAACGTGCTCAACTTATGCTCCAAATCAGCTTCTTCTTACTGGTTACAAGACAAGACTTCCTTCTCATTCATGCCGCAGCTTCGCTGTGCTTTAAACGGTAGTGAGTTCAGGGTAGGTTGTCCCAATGCGTTGAACGGAGACGAGTCATTGGATACAAACTGTTTTTTGTCCCGCCCACGGAGTTCGGCATCTCTGGGACTGGATGGCAGTGGGAGGGTACCGGACGCCAGGCTTTTCTGCATCCGATGGATGCCTGTGTGCCAGTTCGATTGACATTGAAATGATCCAATCACCGAGCTTTTAGTGATTGACATTGAAATGAGCCAATCACCGAGCTTTTAGTGTAGGCATCCGTGCGAGCATTTTTTTCAACTCGCATTCTGTTCCGAGTTGAGCTGGAGACTTCTCCTAATCATTTTAGCGACACTCTTTGTTGTAAACAAACAACTAGCGACAAATTAATATTTTATTTCTGGTGGGTTTTATTGTAGTTCCTATAGTTGTAGGACACTAATTAAGTACCGGGAAAAGACGCTTTGTTGGTATGACAGGGTCACAGATCATTTTCTTGAAAAGGAACGGAGCTAGAGTAGAATTCGCGTATAAATAAACGGACACATTTTATGATGTCGACCAAAATTGAGCTTCCCCTCTTTGACAGACGAGCATCCGGCACTGGTTTCAATGTCTCCTTGTTTTATGTTTTATGGTTATTTTGTTTACGTTTTTGATGGAAGAGGGAGGGAGAAAAAAAGATTTGGAAAAAACAAACTTTGTCCGACCTACCGACCCTATGCTGAAATTTCATGTTACCGGAAACACACAACCTTTTTTTCTACGCCTTATTTTGTTAACTTGCACTATCAAAGGGTGACTAGCCGCATAATTTATTGCAGCACTTAACTTATCATAACACTTGTGTGGCAGTTAGGTATGTTAAAAAAAGAAAGATACTTTTAAATACTGCCCATACATTTAAAAAAGGGACTTGATAACGGGCTCACCCGTTCGGTTTCATTACTGAAACAGAAATTGAGCCGCTGTTGTAGTTTTGAGATTTGATTTTAACTAAACAGCTTAAAATAATAACATAGTAAGAATGCAATGTACCTCGCATGTATTGTAGTCATCCGAGTTGAGCAGGTTGCAGAGCTGAGGCAGGAGCTCGGGCCATGCCTGCAGCTCTCCCTTGGAGGAAATAGTTGTTATCAGGATGCCTACAAGACATAGAATAGGACTTTCATCAGAGATGAAAGGGTGAATGCATTCGTGGTGGGTTGGCAGCATCTCTGGATCAGACAGTATGAGTACAAACACCTTCACTGGCAGTCAGATGATGAATGTATATGCATCACTTCCAAAAACATAAGATGCCAAATAATTACTTGAGGGGATCGACACTCACCGATGGTGGCACGGATGAGGGGTGAGGGGTCGCCAATGTTGTTGACACATTCCTGCTTGATGAAGTCGGCGACGGTTGGCGGGAAGTTCTGGTAATGGGCCTTAACATTGTTCTTCAGAATCAGACCGCTGAGAGAGCGAGTCGGCTCGTCTGGAAAGTAAGAAGCAAGGGTTATAGACTTGGAACACAATGGGAAGTTCTGTGTACAAAGACGAGGCAAGTTAATTGATGAATGTGAATTTGTCAGAATATCAAAAATTTAATCTCTTTTTAATGGCTTCTGTAACTCAAGGTAAGTCCCCCACGGATGTGCACGGCTTACACTAACATGGCTGCGAACAGAGAGGAGCTCGTTGACAATAATAAGTTACCAACTTGATTTTGTTTGATAGTGACTTGCTTACTATGGTATATTTGTTGACTTTTCCAACTGCTGTAACAATTTCCCAATCACAGCAGAAACACATTTTGTTTTGTCAGTGGAAAAGTGTAAACAGCAAGTAAAGCCATGGGGAGGCAAGCTGGTACGTTGCAGTGGAAAATTGGTGCAATTAAGTTTCATTTCGGGGTTAAACACAACTGCATGCTTACCTTCAGTTTTAAGTCTCGTAAGGACAAATATGAGATAGTTGTTGAAGTCAGGAAACTGGTTCAGTTGTTCAAGTTTCTTTATAAGTGGTTAAGGATAATTTCATCATGACCAACATCACACGAAAATATTTGATAATTATAAGTTACATGATCCATACTGAGTTTTCCATCACCCTATTTAGACAGAATGTCCAACATACAAAGAAAAACAATCAACCGGTGTGATGTTACATTAATGGAACAAACATCCCCCGCCTCCCTAAACATTAAGCAGTTTCTTCGAGAGTCATGTGACAAAGTCAGGATACTTGTTGGACGGCTCTCTGTGTTGCTGTGTCGGGTGATTGTGAGTCCTTTAGCAGCTGGAGGACCTGCTGGAGCCCCTGCTCATCTGGCTGCCACTCCATCCTGTGCACATGCATTCATTAATTTATTTGGCATCATAAAATACTTAGTAGGGGGTAGTGAACGACTGGTCTTAGGATCAGACAGTATGAATACAAAGACCATCAGTGAGAGTCAGTTGTACATGATGCATCATCTCCCAAAAAAAGTACACATTTTCACACGTCAGTACTTCACTTGACTGGGTCCGATTAACACTTTTGGGTGAGCCATGTCGCGGCCCTGCCAAAACGGGCTCGGTATATTTCATAAATTGACAAGTTACAATGAATGTTACACATTTAACCTGATTTTTTTTTAACACAAGCATATAAGGTTATAATGAAAAACAATTGCCTGCAGGGAAGCTTATTTTTGTTGCACCAACTCATCAGGACGGGTACTTTGTATGATTGACGGTAAAAAAACATTTTTACTTTTGTACTTAGGTACACTTTACAGTCTGTACTTTTACTTCTGTACAAGAGTTGCATCCGTAATATTTTTGCCAGTGTCCTTTTTTAAGCACGTACCTGTAATTCTGCTTAAGTACAGAGAGGTAGGCTTTGGACACCGCCGGTTATATTTATGGCTATAAATCCGCTTTGGGAAGAGGCTCGAGGCCCGAAACGGGCACATGAAAAAAAGAAAACACGGGCGGTTAAAATCTATGACCCGGCTTAATCCTTCAAGTTAATCCTACCACAACCCCCACACCACCCGTTCAATCTTTGAAGTGTATATAATCTAAGAATGGGGTTATGTAAAAGCAAATTTAAATCGGAACACTTGCAATGTAGTACGCGTGGATTTGTGGTTGATAGCCTTGCCTGATGAACCCGCATTCTAGTGATTTAAGGCTGAGACGGCGAGGCTAAAAGTCAGCTAACTTTAGCAACGTAGCAGGACCGCCGTGTCCAGGTCTGACTGTTACCAAAAAGATTAGTCACATAAATAAAACAGCACCAACAAATCAACCTACACCATAACAACAATAAAATATTACGTCGATTATTTGTTCTGCTTCACGTTTAGGTAACGATTCGCAGAACGGATTCCGCTAAACGAAATTGTCCTTCTAGCTCGGGCCTGGTCGAATGGAAAGTTTCAAGGCATCGTGTTCACAGATGACGGGCACGGATAAAACGCAATTACAACGCGAACCCGAATAAGGAAGCCCAGCCCAATTACTGTTAGTATGTCAACAACTCGAATCGGATTACCAATCGCAGTCAAAGCGATGGCAGCTAATAATAGTTGCAAACTTGTTGAACACGTTGCGCAAGGTGGTGCTAGTGCTAATGCTAGTACACGAGCTACTGCTAAAAAAACGACAACTTTAACCAAAATGAATGCACTCCTTACAATCGAGGTAAAATAGACATCGTAATATAGAAAAAATGATGTTCGAACCTTACGTTAATATAGTACGTACAATAATGACTTTTCGTTGATTTATTAATGCTGGGCCGCTCTTCCACCGTCCCTCGTAGCGGTTCTTGTTCAAATGAGCACTCTGACTGAAACTGACTCCAGGCGGCTTCCGTTAGTGCAAAATCATTTTCTCGCGAGAGGAACTAACTACAATTACAGTAGTTAGCAGTATTTCCCCGTTGTTTTAATACTCGTCATATTCATCGTGCGTACATCGGTTGTTCTCCAATTCCAGGTTTTATATACTGTATACCGTCATGACTGACGGTTGTAATTTTCGAGCACGTAAATTCCATACACCATACGAGTGATTTTTACTGGCTGGCGAGGCTGGTTCCGTAGTTTGTACCACGGCAAATAATACTTTGATATGCGGTGGTACATGCAATAATCGACGTGAAAATATACGAACGTAGTAGGCCTATTTATTGATCAAAAACAAAAAAGAGGCCACAACGTACCTTTATTAATGCAAGCCACTTTAGCATTTTGCAGTTTGAGCATTATCTGTAAAAGTAAATGGAAATAAAATACTTGACTCAAGTAAAATAGGATTGCACATCAAGGTAAATAAACTGTGACCCAAAGTTAAATATAACTTATCTCTACTTTCAAAATGTGTAAAGTAAAAAAAAAAAAATACTGGATTTAAAAAGGTTTATACAGGCTGTATGCATCACTACAAGCCTATTTTTTATGTTTGTTTGTATTTCACATATTGAATGTTTTCAATTTTATTTGTATTAATTCAATGATTCTTTCGCTTACAACTATTGCAACAAATTTTGACAGTCACTCTGCTTTCTATATAAATCGTCTTATGATTCAAGGAAACCGATGGCAGCTATTGCATCAGAAATGTTTATTTCATCAACAGTTGCACACTGTTGAAATGGCAATTTATGTAAGAAAATACATAAAATGCAGTATACAGTAAAAAAATGCAAAAATTATATATATATATATATTACATTACATTACACACACACACACACACACACACACACACACACACACACACACACACTCTGGATGAACTTACCTGTCTAGCAAAATACAGTGATTAACTCTTTAAATGCCCTTTCAGTCATGTATATAGACTTAATACCACGTTCTTATTTGTATACATTTACAGTGGGTTGAAAAGAAAAAAAACAATTACTGACTCAGCAAAAATTACTCATGAAATCCTGGAAAGAACTTACTGCTTATTTGTATGTATGTATACAAGATGATGTTAGCATCAACACCAAGGTATTCCTGACAATGGTTATTGCCACTTAAATATCAAATGTTCATGACACAGGCAACTGCAATCTTCTTCATTTTCAATCATTTCAGCAAACTAAAATGTAATGTTTCAACAGTTAGTAAAAACATATTCTTTAATTGACAGCACAGTTTAATACTGTAAATATACTGTATCAAACATCCAGTATTTCCACTGCGGTTGGCATGAAGTGCTGTTCATAACCTGATGTGTCTGGTTCTTCTTCTGATGAACTCCAACCGTCATCCCGCCCGGCCACCCCGCTCACATCTTTTCCTCCTCAGAGTCAACCATTTTGCTGTACTCATCTTTGCCATATCTATGTGTCCTCCTCGTATATTCTTCTGAGGCAACTGCTGGTCTTGTTTGGTCTTCGGGGAGGCATTTTCGTTCCCATACAGGACGCTGGATTTCCACCACCTCTAACATGGACATGATGGGATGCGGTTCATGGATGGGGACACAAATCCAAGCCAAGGGCTCATTCACCTACAGTGATATCCCACAAATAAGTCAGACATTTTCTGTTAAAAGGTTGATACGGCACAGCCTTTACTGTAATGGAATTGAACTCACCTGATACTTCATCATTTCAAAGATGGTGCTGTTGTATGGATCTGGTATGTTCTCATTTATACAAAGACATGCTTTGCTTGTTCCTTTATGAAAACTGAAATACAAGCATGTTGTGTTAGTTTTGTTGAAACAGGAAAATCCACGAGTACTTGCTAGTCTCTACCAGACAAAATGTTGTATCTCACCTGAATAAAACCAAAAAACAGCATATTATGACTGGGAGACAGAGTAGGAGCAGGAGTGCAAATACGTGTGCTAAGAAATACAAATAACGAGAGGTACGGCATCAATAAAGTATCACATATGGCAAATCCATATTTATCAGAAGGGTAATTAGGAGAAAACAGTTACTGTACATTTTGATTTTAACTCAAGATGCTCTTGTTGCTTTGTGATGAAACTGGTGGTGACGTTGGCTCCTGGCCCAGCTTTAGTCACAGCCTTGATCCACACTTCATACTCCTGATCTGGACTGAGGTTTGGCAGCTCAAACGTCTTATTTTCATCATGCGGGGAGGTGCTCACGTTGTACACTGTTGTAGGAAAATGAGGTTAGTTAATGAAACGTTTACAAACGCACACAGATTTTGAAATGATTAAGTGACTAATATAAGGACAAAATTATTGGTCCTCATCCATTCTCGAAAGAAAAACTCAATGGTCACTAAAATAATTTCAAATTGATAAATAAATGGAAATAAATATTGGCAAGTAAAAAAAAAACAATGTAAAGCTGGCATTTTTTTATTTCACTTACAGGCTCATATTTTGTACGATACATTTGTATAGTGTAGTGTAGGTCAAAGATTCAAGATTGTAAATATATTAGCAGCAGAGAAGTGGCCATTTGAAGGTTATTTGGGACATTTGGTCAATTGTAATCATGATCAAACGTATTTGGCAATTTCAGGTTATTTCAGTAACCACTGGGCGGTTTTAACCCTATGTTGCATACGGGTTACTTCAGCAACTTCAGTAACTAACTCATATTGGTTATTCAAGTTACCAGTTTTAGTTTTTAAATCCACCGCGAGATGTCACTAGCGTATAACAGCGGGAGGAAAAGGTGAAAGAGGGTCCACAAAATGTTGAATAATTTCTACCCGTGAGATGAAAAGGTCCAAATACCCTATTGTACTTGTGCAGAAGAGTATATAGAACATATAGAACACAATAAATAACAGTTTCTATGTGTTACCTATCAGTACTGCCATGCTTTTTGGCAAGGTAATTGTAGTGACCATTATGCACACAAGTACCCCCCTATTATGTATTTTTTTCCCAAAATTGTGAATTGTGAATATTTGGCCATAATCTACCCTAAATTTAAAAACAAACCACAATTGAATAACTCCTGCAGAAGCCATGCAACATAGGGTTAAGGAGTTTCTTTTGTAAATCAACCAAGTGTGTTTATTCTTTGCTGTTTACCTGTTTGTCCATGGACACCTATTTCGTAATGCAAGATCAGCCCATTCTGCATGCTCAGCAATACAGGCTCCCAAACCAGCGTTGCATGTGTCGCAGCAATAGAAGTGACTTTAAACGAACGCACTTTGGCAGGAACTGAAAAGAGCAAAAATACATCATTGATTGAAAATATTTTTGGGGAGAGAATAGTAATTGAATGTATGGGATACTTACTTCCGTGACCAGAATATTGCATAACAGAGGAAATATGATGGCTTTCTTGATTGCTTGTAACAGTGAACAGCGACACTTGGTAGGGTTTGTATTTTTCAAAACGTCCTGTAAGAGGACGCAAGCAAAGTGAAACAGTGTTGACTTTTTAAATTCACTTGACCACGCAACACCTTAGTTACTGTAAAACTACACAAATAAAACAAACCTGTAAATGTAACCGTAGTACAGCTTTTATTGACTCGGATCCAGTCAAATCCCTTTCCCAGAAGACTTCCGGCTTCTTTGTATTGCACCACATATTCCTTGACTGATGTGGCGTCGGGTAGCTGAGAGGGCAGCGCCCACGAGACGGTGAGGTTCACCATATTCATCCTGACATCAATTGGGTGCTCACTTCTCACTTCACCTATAATCATCAGAGCAAAGAATTGGCTACGGAATTTCAACTGGGCCAAGGAGCAAAAAGCAAAAGCATATGCCAAATAAATAAAGGGAATTACTGCATAAATAGAAGAGGAAGCGCACAATTCAACAACAAACTTGGATATGGGGTTTGAGTACAACAGCAGCAGCAAGTAACCCCCAAAAACATGCAACATGATCAGGAGTGTGAAATCTAAAAAAGTAATTTGATCTGTGTTTCTGTTCCCCGGCCAGCTTATCATGTATTTCTCTTCTGAACTATTGCAGTAATAATAACTCAATCCTCTACAGTTTCGGGCAGTTGCAAGACTAATGAAAAAGACAGTCAGTCCACCATTTTCCTTGTATTTGTCCTAATTTCATTATTGCTTCCAATCGAAATGTCTGATGACAATCTGGACAACCGATACCTGGCACTGCAATTGTGAGGTAAGAGGGCACTGTAGCACCATGGGCGTTGTAGGCCGATATACTGGCTGATGACACGCTCTTTAAAGAGGAGTTGAGATAGCACTGCAGCTCATCGCACACCAACCGGCCCCTCGGCTCGGCGACGGAAATATTCACGAGTGCCGTCGTGTTGTGTTTGGAGAACAGCGTAACTTCATACCCCAGAATGTGGCCACGAGCCTCAGATAGCGGAAGCTTCTGGAAGGACACAAAAGGAGTATAAATATGGCATTACCCAAGACAGTTGGATTTGAGAGGTTCTCAACTCAACTCAAATGTATTTATAGAGCACTTTCAAACAGCCATCGCTGTACACAAAGTGCTGTACACGGAGCAACTAACATATACAACAGTAAAGCAAAACAAAAAATCAGTGACAAAGACGGTGGAGAGCACCAAACGGTATGACTAAGATCTCTCTGCATGAAATGACTGTACTTCCTTCATTATTGTAACTTATTGTGATGGCAAAACGGTCATTGTCCAAATACAGACGACAAAATCAAATTTGAATTTCTGTTGTGTTATACAAAACACGTTGGATTAGTCTGGTGCGATTACCATACCCCGAGGCGATAACTATTAGTACCATTCAAAAATTAACAATTGTGTGTTGACTACCTTCCAGATCATGGCACAATCAATATTAGTAGCAGGCATGCCACAATCCCTCCATACATCCATCTGTCCAGTGGGGGCTGGAAAAAAATAAAGTTGTGCTCCAAACATAGTCTAGTGACATTTTTTTAATAGGTTGTTGAACTTATTTCAAAACTGTCTCTTAAGAGAAGGCCTACCTTTCTCATAACTGATTCTGTGGGTTGCACTCCAATCACTCATCATACCTGTGGCACAGGAACAGCGAACCTGAAATTCATAGACTATTCCAGCCTGGATCAAACCACTGAATTCGTAGATGACTTGCGCTCCAACTTCTTCCTAAACCAAAAGTACAACACAATGAGTGAGAGTGCGGTAGGAGATTTTAAAGCGGGATTATTACGTATATTATTTCAAGGGGACGTGTCCACAGTGTCTGAGCAAAGAGAACCGCTTCATTTTTCACAATTTTGAAGCCTCATTTCAGATCCTTGCCAATTTTTTTTTTTTTACCTGTCCAAATTTGTCAGGTTTGTGAACAACACTCCTCTCTGTGGTGCATCAACTTCAGAGGCCATATTTATTTTCACTTTAGAGAAACTTGAAGTCCTCTGACACCACGCCTTCACTTTGAAAATGTGTGTTTAAACCATACGTTTCTCATTCACTCGTTTAGCTTTGAGAAAGGCTGAAATTCTGAGGATTTGCTATGAGTTCTATTTGCGAACCAGGCAAAATGTATACCTCGTGCCAGAGTTTTTCTACTTCAGGCCGAAATCGGACATCACATAATCCCAAAGAGAGGTGTGAATCCTGACAGATGGAACTCCAGGTTATTGCCAAAGGATCTTGAGGGCTCCATGAAATTACAGGAGACGATGGCTTCACTATATGCAGAAATGGGACAGAAATATGTTAACTAAATGAAGTTGTGTCATTTTTCAGGCGGTTCAACAACGCGTATCTTAGTAGATGTGTGTATACTGTATACAGTATATATGAGTCAGAGTTCCATGACTCACCGAGGTCTCCAGTGTTGAAGATAACCACTTGCGATTTGGCAGAACCGTGTTTGCTCACAGCCTGCGCCCAAACACGAAGTTCACTGTTCATGAAGAAGTGTTCACGGTCGATCAACCCGCTCAAACTGGTCCCGGTATCCACACGGCCCTCTCTGGAGAGGAAGCAAGAGGAGATCTGGTAACTCCAGTTGATGATGTTCACTTACCAGAAGTGGGTCGTAACGAGCAACAGTTACTGTTACTTTAGCAAGTTTTTCGATAAAGTACTGTACGCTTAAGGCAACAAACTACTTTTACTCAACCATTTTGAGCTACATTTCACTCGCTACTTATAGATTTGGGTCACATGATTCTGTTGAACCAATTCAATATATATACAAGTGACATTGGACTCCATTTGACCCATCACACAGAGCAGTCACATGACTCAGTCTCCACGCTGTAGCCGCACACTGAGAGTGACTCATTTACAAGGCAGACATTTCGGTTTACCTTGCCGATGGACCGCGAACCATGTGAGGTAAAGAGGAATAGAAAATGGATGCGTGGACTATGGAAAACAGCCGTGTCACGTGCTGTTATCTGTGTGTAACCTAAAAACGTTCACATTTCAGCCTACAATAACACCACCTCAAACTTCAGAAAACACACTGCTATTTTCTATGTAATCTCTGCTTGGTGAGCAGACTATGTAAATTCATTTAAGACCATTCCTTGTGGCTACATGTATTTTATTTGATAAAGATTTCATTTACTATTGATTTAGTTAACTTGATATGAGCAGGCAATATTTAAAGTTGCACAGTCCTGTTGCTATTTTGTTTATGCTCCGATTAAAAAAAAAATATATATATATATATATATATATCAGAAATAACTCACTCGTTACTCAGTAGTGAAGTCATTTTTTTCATCGCGTACTACCCTTCTAGTTTGTGCAATTATTTGTAGAGCTCCATTTTACTTTGCTTCAGTCATAGTTGAGTTATGGTGATTTTTGGCTACACCTCCCACCTATCATTTATTAGCCAGTATCAGTTTGCTCTTACATGCTATATAATGTTTCCCATTGTAGACTGTAGTTTGTGGGGACCTGAGGATCAAATCTGTGATTCCAACTACAGTGGATATCAACCCCGCAGCTGTCGCGACAAGGAATGTGGCATTCAGGTTTGGAAGGGGGCTCTAGAGGACCTAAAGAACGAAAAAGAGTAAACAAATTAAATTTAAAAACAACAACAAAAATGCTATTTTAAAATGTGTGGCCCTTTCTACATCAAATTTCGTAACGTCAACCTGAATTGAAACAGATATAACTCTCGAAATATGTTTGATGACGTGAAACAAAGTCGGGAAATTATTTGTTTCGTCACTACGGATACAAGGTATGTGGGGGCAGGTGGGTAGCGGTTTGGGAAACCCACCCATGATCTGCTCTACTTTAGCAGAGTTGTAAAGAGTAACGGCATCGTGATCATATTTAAGTTGAATCTAATTTCAATTTAAGCGCAATGAGCACATGTGTCATGATAGTAATAATTCAGTTTCCATGAAATAATGACATAATGGAGCGAGAGTTTCATTTCTACAAAATTTGTCACCATTAAGCTGTTCAATGTCACAATGCAGCACGACATAGAGCTCAGCGGAGCACGAACAGGAAATGAGCAGAATGCACACTTTCTTCACAGCTGGTTTGTGTCAATATAAACGACAATATAAAACTGTACCGTAGCGCGGTTTAGTGTGCAAATGAAGTCACAAAAGAGCGTACCTGTAACAGCAAATAAAATTGGCATGTTGACTACTAAAATTGAGAGAAGCCATCCTGCGGCCATTACATTTGAACCGAGCACTCTTGTGCCTGTGAATGTAAACACAGAGATATTGTTTTGTTACAGATAAAACTAATATTTAAATATTTGTGACAAGAGCAACTGATTTAACTTACTGAGATGGTGTTTTGTGTGTGTGTGCATGTGTGCGTGTATTAGACGTCGAGAGTTTCCAATGACTTCTCAGGCCTTGGGCAGATCTGGTATGTGCTGTCACACCTTGAAAATGTGCATGGTGGTAAAGCGTATTAGTTGTTGGTTAAATATGTTTTCCAAGCATGCAAAAACATACAGCTTTGTGTGATGAACGGGCCTGCCTGTAATTCAGTCCATAATACTGGGTGTCCATAAATTCGTTACAAGTTCAGTAATTTATTCAAAATGCAAATGGAAAGACAAATCGATGGACAATTGTGACAAAATAAGGCATAGATATTGCAAGTTTGTTGCCTCAATTATTAAACCACACGATGATGCCCATTAGTTGGCAAACATCGAGATGGTAATTGATTTCTTGGCATGCGGGGATAAATAAAGTTTTCTGAATCTGAATCTGAATATCTGTGATTTTGGTTCACATCATTCTTTGATGCAAGAGGTCTTTAATATAACCCCACAGAACGAGTTTTTGGGGTGTTATAGCTGATGAATTACGTGGTCAGGGAATTGGGTCATTCTTTTCAATCCACATTCTGGAAATGTTTGATGTTGAAAAACTAAGTTTAACATATCTCATCATTGATTGCTCCTTTTTTTTTTACAGGTATTTTGTTTATTCTAAAGAGACTTGACATCCTATATAGCAATTGGTCAACCACACCGTTAGACTCCTCAAGGTAGGAATAATGTGACTGTTATAGCGTTATATGTACGTAAACCATTTTTAATACTCAAGCATTCTCAACAGAGCTCACACGACATTAAATTGACATACTAAGCACAACTTTATTCATTTTCTTTTCAACATTTTGACTGGTTCCAGTTTTTCAATGATACATGTGTCGAGCAGACTGGCATCTCACAGACATCAGACGAAGCGGATTTTATCACAGGCGCAAAACAACGTACTCTCGCTGCAATGTGAGATGCTTTTGATATTTACGAAGTGCATTCGACAAAATTCCCTAATGACGTTACTTTCGTTTTATTTGATATGTCCGAAGTCGAGAATGAAAACAAACAAACTAAACTTCCTGTGTTGAGACGTTCGGTGACATTATACTTTGGAAGCTTCATTCTCACAAAAGGATACACGTTATTAATAGATATTGAATACAGTAACTACGTACCTCATCGCCACTGAGACTCCCACTGTGCATGAATTTGCCTTACGTCACGTGTTATATCCGACATTTTGCAATCTCACATTTTGATCGGAATCTCTTGGCCACACCCCTTCAGCATTTCCTATGACGCAACCGTCACGTGATATATGCGGAAGCAAGACGTTTTCCATAAAAAAATATGTCGTGAAGTGAATAGAAACTAAAACTTAAACTTTAGTTATAAGATTTTTTTTTGTTCTTACTCCTCAAACATTTATTATTTTACTACAGAATCTTTTATGTATTATGTCGTTTTCTGGCCAAATTGTTACCAAAGGTTCATAAGAAAAAAATGAATGTATACATTCACATGTGTGTGTTTAGTTTTAATATGACCGGTATACAAAAACATACTGTAAGTATCCCTGTGTGTGCAATTGTTGTGTTCACTTCTCAGCAAAGGGAACTGATCTCACTCTTGCTGCAGCCCCACTTGCAGCATGCGTTTGAAAGACCCAACACAACTTCCCGGCCCTTTCGATCTGCCTTCCTGAGGGCTTCCAGAATCTCTTCGGTGATAAAAGAACGAGTTGGTCGGCTGAAGATTCTGCCTTGGTTTTCACTTGATATGAAATCCAGATCTCTGTTTCTATGAAGTATACTCTCCATCACAGGATTGTGGCTCAGTTCCTCTGAGGACTCTTGATGGGAGCTGAATAGATCTTCTGCTGCAGTGAAATGAGTACAAGTTGAGTTTCAAAGGAATTCTACAAGTGTCATGTAACGAAAATTGGATATAAGAAGTATTTTAGACACTTACACGCACACACAACCCGAACAATTCCTTTACATAACAGACAAGGTCTCACCTGATGATTTGAGTGATCGCCTCCATCGTGAGCCGCCACAGGTGAAGATGACTGATCGGATGAACTCACGGCCACAGAGCTTGACGCCATATATTGGGTTTTCCATAGGTTGAACTTCATTTGCCAGCAGACACAGAGCCAAAAGCATAACTTTCCACATAGTACCCCAAAGGAAATAAAAGCAGAGCTACAAGAGGAAATTATTTATATTGTGCAGCAATTGGGTTTGTGCTTCCCGGTCAGCAACAGGTTTGACTATGTGAGGGGCCCAAGCGGGGTTTATAAAGCAGTCTGAAGCCCTGAAGGGGGACATTCATATTGCGTATGCAGCATCCTCTGAGAGAATAGAAGATTTGAAAGGAAGATACAGTCCGAGACCTTTATGAAGAATAAAAGGCAGACCAAAGGTCGGAAGCACCTAAAGTGCTTCAGTTAACTTTATTGTCCCCCAACTTCATATGTAAAAGAGGTCATCAACATGAATTGTGGATAAATTGTAAGGATCATGGTGAGACTAACTCTGTGAACAAGTCAGATGATTTGAGCAGACAAACAAAATATGATCATGTTTCACAAGAACAGCATTTTTCTGGTACTGTTTGACAAATCTGTCGCATGTTCACTCAAAAGATGCTCTTGTGTTGAATTTCATTATAATGTGACCTAATGTTACGACAGGTGAGTCTATATCATATTTTTTTTCTTCTGAATTACTACTTGCAGTTGGATTACTTCAGGAATTTATAAATAAATTAAATCAATTCAAAATCTTTTGATTGTATAGTAATATCATACTGTTCCTACATAACCAAAAATACGTATCACTATAAATACTGTATGTTCCTGAAAACGTAAATACACTCACCAACATCACTATAATAGTATATTAAAGCCGTATTAACCAAAAACCACAATTATCTAAGTATTGTTTCATTCTGCCATTCTAAATCACTAATTACAATTTGTATGACCCTGTGCTCTTGATAATGACTTTTTCCCTGTCATTTCTTTAACGAAAAGGTGAGCAGAGAGAACAGAGCTATTCCTGTTGACATTTTCAAAGTCTGATAACATGGAAGTCTAGTTATGAGTCACACAAAAATAAAACACCTTTTATCTGTGGAGCCACTAGTCAAAGGTCGTTCATTTGGAAAATTACAATGGCATGATGAATTTGTAATTAATGTGACAATGGCAACGAAGCAAAATGGCATTTTAAGCATGACATTCATTAAAAAGAGTCATAAAAGTCATGCAAGGTCAACTCGTTTATATTGCTTAGCATTAATATGACCAAGTCCAATAGGCAGGTGATCTTCCATTTTCTATGCTGCTTGTCGTCGCTAGGGTTAGCTGATGCGTCATTCAGCGGACTGTGGGTGGACCGATGGACAAGTTAGTTTTCAGTTCACCTAATGTGCATATTTTTTAAATGTGTGAGTAAGCCACATTACCAGGAGAAAACAAATGCAAGCACAAAGCAAATATGCAAACTACACACAGTTAGGCTGGAACGAAGATTCAAACCCCGCACCTCAGAAATTTTGGGCCAGACGTGGCCAGGTTTTATTTTCCTAGCAAATTCAAACCACAAATATAATGCAGTGCATTATAGTGACATACACAAACCACAGTTATTTAATTAGTTGATAAATGCAGGGAGCAGTGAGCACTTGGGTTTGCAATACAGTGCTGGTTTCCTTGGTGTGAGTATAGACTTTTGGAATGAGTGGCAAATAGGCAGAGAGCTGCTGTTATGACACCGGATGCATGATACCCTTGTGGTTAGTCAATCTACTTCGCATTCTGAGGTTTGAATCTTGTCTGCGGCCTTTCTGCAGAGGGTTTGCATGTTCACCCTGCTCTTTGCAGGGGTTTTCTCCGGGTAATCTCACTATCTCACATGTCCTAAAAACATGCAGGTTTTGTTAATTGAAAACACGAAGGTAGTCAGTGGTAGGTAAAAATGGCAATGGTTGTTTACCTCCATGTATGTGCCTTGTTTTTGGCAACCAATCCAGGGTGTGAAACACTTCTTGCCTAAAAGTTTCCTGGCGGAGGCTCCAGGTCACCAGCCTCAGAGTGGAGTTACAGGGTTCGAATCAAGCTACGCTCTTCCTATGTGGAGTTTGTATGTTCTCACTGTGCCTGAGTGGGTTTTCACTGGGTACTCCGATTTCCTCCCAGATTCCCAAAACATGTATGGCAGGGTAATTATAACACTCTAAATTGTCCCTAGGTGTGATTGTGAGCTAGGTTGTTTGTTTGCCTATGTGTGCCCTGGGATTGGCTAGCAACCAGTTCAGGGTCTACTGCCTGAAAATAGCCGGGATAGGCTCCAGCATGGCCCGCGACCCTTGTGAGGATAAAAGGTTTAGAAAATGGATGGATGGAAAAAGGACCTCAATCACTTGCATCTTATTGTATCTGCCCGGGGACAGTCAGAAAAATGGGCGTGTAGGGCTTTGTCGTAAAAAATATGGTAGTACTCTCACTTTAAGAGAATTTGGTCGGAGCCGGCCAATCAGAGCCGCACAGGAAAGGGAGCGGGGTGGGTAGCAACAGTTGCCCTGGTGAAGACGAAGCGCCATAGCCACGGTAGCCCTGGCGACAAGAACCCGGCAACGAGAATCAACAACAACAACGACTGAATCGGCCATAAATTTTAAAGAAGAGCTTTTAACGCCGGGAATTACATACGTGGAATCACAGGTGAAGCCCGTGGCGCACATGGAATATTTTACCCCCATTACAGGATGAAATGTAGCGAGCTTTTTTTTTTAACCCTTGTTTATGTCAGGCAGCTGGATTCTAATATTACTCTGCAAACTAGCCGTAATGGCGATAATGTGTCGCGTGGCTTTCCAGAGTGTGGCCATTTGCGCCCACTCGTCTCTGGCTTGTCAGTCTGCCTGCCGTGACGACGCAGCGGCGGATGCTGCGGGCCGTTGTTATGGCGATGTCAAAAGCGAAAGGTAACAGTTACAAAATGGCGGTTGTTCAGGCGCTCGGGAGCACTGTTACAGAGATACAGTATTTGGCGTCAGTAGTGTCACGAAACATCTGGCTCGTGTTGTTTTAACCCCCCCACTGAGTTGTAGTTACGAGTTCCTAGTTAGTCGTGCAGTATGTCACTGTTTTCGTCGTCCTTTTCCTACAACGCGATTCAACAGCGTCTCCACACACGTAGCGTTCGATACACAAAGAGATTGCGATTTAGGATGGCCAAGATTCGAAGAATACCTGAACAATAAATGTGATAGTGCTTTAATAGGGAAACGGCCGTGCTGTCTTTCCTTTAGATAGTCGTAATAGTCAAGAGAGGGAGTAGCTAGGGCATGTGTCGGACATTGACGCTTGAAGAGGCGTGGCAAAAGCAAGCGTGTCCTGGCTGGATGCTTCGTTATAATATCACACAATAAGATGGAGTCATTTTTCCGAATAACATTTGACGGAAGAGACAATGCTATCGTTTGTCTTGAAATGCTAACGTTGTGGTTCTTGTTCTTGATTCTCAAACAGTGGCCTGTTTTGGAGTTTCAAATCCACTTTTGGGCCCACTTTATCGGACGTCCATATATTGTTCAATGAGGGTTTTTTTCGAACACAAAAGCACAGTATTTAGCAGTGCATCATATTTATTTCCTACCGTGTACCACAGTTAAGAGTCAGTGTGATCACATTACAGGTAATAAGACCCTACTGATGTGCCGACTCGGGTGGCTTCCACATTAGCTGTAGCATTAATTGGCCAGTAGTATTTCACAACCATAATTGCATCCCAGGGAACAAATGGGGAAACTACTCCAACTGTCTCAAACTTTTATTTTTAATGCCTGATCTCAAGGGACTTTATGTGGGAAGGGAATGACATCATAATAGGTTGTCATCGCTTATTGGTTCCTTTGGATTTGACAAACTGCACTCTTGTCTACATTACTTAATTATTGATTACTTGATGCTACTAAAAGGAAAAGAGGCTTCGAGTTGGCTGTGTTCAGCATACATACTGTCTAGTTCATGCAAAATGTAACTCCAAACAGCCAGCACATGTCCCTAAGTTATTTAGATGTAGTTGTTTCCTGCTTCCAGGGTAATTACACAGCCAGTGAAATGGCCACCTCGGGCTATGTCGGCGAAATCCAGCCAACAGCCCCATCCCAAGGGACTGTTGTCACTTCTGGACAGCCCGATGCAAGCTCCACATCAGCAACGACCCCTCAGTTCCTGGCTGAGATTCAGACCACTGTGGTTACCCCTACTGTTGTCACCCCGACAGCCCAGACTGCACCCACTGAACAAGCCACTTCCATCAGCACTCAGAAGCCCACTGCTGGCAGTCAAACCCAGTCTGCTGCTCAGACTCAGCCTGCACAAACACATTATGTAACAGCTGAAATCCAAGGCTCCCCCACACAATCTGGAAATGGCCAAAGTGCTCCTCAGTACATCGTTGTTACAGTTACAGGTAATGTGCCACACCTTTTAGATCTGTACGTCAACATCAACAAACATATTAAATGGATAATACATGTTTACATGGAGGCACGGTGGATGGTTGGTTAGCACATCCGCCTCACACTACAGGGGTCGAGGGTTCAATTCTGGGCTCTGCACATATGGAAAGTAATAATAAAAAACACACCAGACATTACTTCAGTGAGGAAACATGAATCAAACTGTGTACCGGCTTGATTATAAAAAAATAGCTTCCTGTATTGAGAATCAATGACCATTTCAAAAAACAGACAAGGAAACGCAGGAATGGTACAACGCACAAGTGGCCAATGGCAGTTGCAATTGCATATGAACATCATCTTGTTGCCATCTCATACTTTTTCATTGTCTAGCAGAGGGTTCCCTTCACTCAAACGACAGTGTATCCGACTCCAGTTCCCCTCCAGCCGTCGTGCAGACCGGAGTTCCCACGCAGGTCGTTCAGCAAGTCCAAACAGCCCAGCAGGTGAACAGGCCATTTGTGCAAAACACCATTGTATGTTTTCCCCTTGCAACACCTAAAACTCCTCATATCTTTGTTTGCACAGAGGTCAGTGGTCCAGGCCACCTCACAGATAGCCAAGACTGAGCCGGGCACACAGCTCAATGTCACCAGTCTACAGCCAGTCCACATCAGCCCAGAGGTAGGATCTTCATTATAACTTCTGAAACTTGATATTCAATTGAAAAGTATGATCCACATCATCTATGTGGTGGCATGTAGCTCCTTTTTAGCAGTGGAGTGACAGCATTAGTCAGAGAGCAGTATCTATGGAAGAAAGGCATCACGCAGTGTAGGACTGCGCTTAGGCCCCAGAGCAGACTGCAGACTGGCAAACTCATCTAGATCCCAGTGGACAACATTCATTATCAGCAGCCATTCTACTGGTTCTCTATGCACATGGAGAAAGACTCACCAGCTGCCTGCTGATACCAGCTACAACCAAGTAGGTCAGAGACACAAGGGAGATAGCAGCTACGGAGTTAAAAGTGTTCATAAGTTAGTGACTATTTTAAAATACAATGCCTTGAGAGACCAATTTGTCCCACGCACATGCTCGTAACTTAGAACACTTCTAATTTCTCCAGTGAAATGAACGGAAATACCAGAGTGAAATTCCAATAACCGATTAGTTACAAAATCAATTCCTTTTTGGTCCTTTAATTGTTCCAAAAATACAAATACGAATTACAGGCAGAATATTTTAATTTTTACAATTTTGTCGATGAATTTGACTGGTCGGGCCCAATGTAAAACTTTTTGAGATCTCTTCTTTGTGTTTCCATAGGTCCAACAGCAGCTTGCACCAGTGCAGGTGCAACATGTGTACACCAATCAGGTGCAGTATGTGGAAGGAGGAGATACCAACTACACCACCAGCACGATGTTAGAATAATTTCTCATCTAACATTGGCAAACAAACTTTTTATTTTCCCACTTTCACTTCTCAACGATCTAACATTTCTTTTTAATCTCCCATGCAGTCGTTCTGGCACCTTCCCTTATACTGACACAGCCCTGTACACCCAGACCACTGCTGGCCAGTATTATGAAGGTCAGGCGACCTCAGGCACTCAGGCTTCCACCCCTGGTACGCCTCTAACTGTCTCCGTGACCACTGGCACAACAGGAGCCGTGTCCATGTTTGTGGCTCAGCCTAGCAGTGCAACAGGGGGAGGGACTACGGTGGTCTCCACAGGTGGTACCACAAATGGGTCAGGGGATGGGGCAGGCACTAATGGTGGTGCCACGGGAAGTTATGTGATCCAGGGGGGTTACATGTTGGGCAGCAGCAGCAGCAGTAGCAGCGGCGGCTCAAGCGGCAACAGTCAGAGCTACGCCCACACCGCCCGCGCCTCCCCAGCCACTGTGAGTATAACGGAGGGCGAGGAGAGTAGCGTGCCGTCGGCAGACAAGAAGGTATGCAGAGGCTCCAAGCGAAAGAATTACTTTTCATTCTGTTTTCATCTGCACAAACCTTTGGTGCCATGCACTGAATGCCGTCAAGTGGAAAGCACAATTAAAAATGCGGAGCATTGTAACACAACCCCGTGCAATACAATCTTTTTGTCGTTGAACCCATTTGAGGCTGTTGAAGCGCACCATATTTTTAACTGTGATTTCCAGCTCAAAGAAAACAAACTAAAAAAAACAACAACAAATCATGACCCCCATTGCTTTCATATCATTGCAGTGCATGTACACGGGCACCTTTGATTTGCCTGAAATGCCCCAAACTCTATTTGCCATTCCCAGTCATTTTAGAATTCCATACGATAACGGTGCCCAACTTATGTCTGGCAGACATTCCATCAGTTTTCCAGGTCATTAATTCATTGCATACCAATGTTGTAAGCCACGGCACGCACACAAAGGTATTTGTGTTCTCATTTCAAAATGATTTGCAAACTTTTACCGTTTTGTGTGTATATATTGAATAGGAAATACATGTGCATGCAGTGTGTATTTGAAAACATGCATGTGCACTACTTACCAAAAGCAAGGGATAACGGGCTTTTGAGTGATTCCGGGATGAACCCAAAATACACTTTAGCCTTTGATTGTGAACTTTATTTGACCTTCACCCAAAAGCCCAATGTAACTTTCTATGAGAAGTACCATATGTGCATGTTTGTTAAATTGTGTTCTGGATGTTTGACTGGTTTATCGTTGCTAATTGCATCAGTCGCCTGCATTTCCCTTGCCTGCCGGTCAGGTACAGTGGTTGCTGGACAACTACGAAACTGCCGAAGGAGTCAGTCTGCCACGCTCGACCCTCTACTGCCACTATCTGCTGCATTGCCAGGAGCAGAAACTCGAGCCTGTGAATGCCGCCTCTTTCGGGAAACTCATTCGATCTGTTTTCATGGGACTACGTACACGACGCCTTGGCACACGGTAAGATGTGTCATAGACCTCAGGCACATGTAGAGCCATTTATAACCGTTTCAGGCACAACAGACAACTTGCAACAGGCTGCCTGATTCTAATTTGCCGTCACTATTTAGTGTCTGTTCATTTTCTGATATGAGAAAACACTTACCCGAGACAGTGGCAGAGACTAACCCACTCCCTCTCTTGATAACACTGATGAACATCAGTAAAGAGCCGCGTGACACACTATTCATCTCTACAGACAACTTGTTTGGATTAAATGTTGATGCAGATAAGATCTCAAGTAGTGCCTGGATTGTTGTTGTTTTTTAATACTGTGGTATCCATCTCAAGGAGATAAACTGTGTGCAAAAATCTTAAAGCCTTGGAAATGATTCTTTGTGTGGGAGGGAATGTGGGCTGTGATGAAACCACAGCATGTGTGAGTGTTTGTGAGTTTGACACCAGAGAAGAGACTCTGTAAGTTCATGTGTTCATCTTGAAATTAACACTTGCAGTTATTCTGTATTGTAAAGAGGTTGTTTTAGGCAGTGAAGTTATATTGCCCCCTCTCCTGGTCATTTTTTTTTCCAATCGAGATTGAATTTGTGAAATTGATGAAATTTTCATGTACCTGACAGGGGAAATTCAAAATATCACTACTATGGTCTAAGAATCAAGGCGGGCTCTTCTCTTCTCCGCCTAATGGAAGATCAGCAACATCTGGCTATGAGGCAACAGCCCTTCTCTCAAAAGCAGAGGTATACGCACATCACATTGCTGGAGACATTTCAGTGACATTTATTTCCAACGTTTCCAAGTTTCAATCATGATGATTGTGCTTTTATTGTCTCGTGTACTTTCTTCTTGTTCAATCAGGTTGAAGCCTGTGCATAAAGTTGAGGGAATGACCAATGGGACAGCTTCAGGAGCGGGACAGCAGCAACTTCAGCAGCAAGGTTCTGGACAGGTGGACATCAGCACCCAGGTTCAGCAGTACCAGCAGTTCCTCGGTTAGTTATTTAGTTTGGGTGGCAGTAAACAGAGACCTTCTTATCATATAACTGTGATGGCAAATCACCTTTCTTTAATGACCTTTGTAATTGAGTTTTCCTGCCATGTGTCCTATTGGTCAGATGCAACCAGAACACTTCCCGAGTTCCCAGATATTGACCTCCAGGGGAAGTCCCCGCCCGAGGGTATCGAACTGGATCACATAAAGAGTTTTCAGCTGCTCTACAGAGAACACTGTGAGGTAATCAAGTGAGAGGAATGAGCTTAACTGGTTCCAACAGATAAAATCATTTCATAACATTGTGTGGAAGACAAGACATGAACATGAACTGCAAATGGACAGACAATTTTAAGTGATTTAGTGTACTGCTAAGCTGTGGTATGATTCCTTTTTCTTTTCTCTCGTCAGGCCATACTGGACGTGATGGTCAATCTTCAATTTACCCTTGTGGAGACCCTTTGGAAAAGCTTCTGGAGGTTCAGTCAGAGTCAGGCTGGAGATGCCACACTGGCTGTGTGAGTGGTCCAGATTTCTCCCAAACTGATTACATGAGGTCATATCAGCATTTGAACATTTAGGGTTTGCAGTTTTTATCAGCATATCATTCCCTTGCTGATAGCATCGCACCTTTCTGAAGCATACCTGTTACAAAAAAAAAAAAGGACACTGAATTGGAATTTAAGGGATTATTGAGCCACATTAATCAACCTCATGGTTATGCAAATCAACCACTGATTGTGGTAACACAGGATAAGATGTATGGGCGGCATTCTAAAATGCTATTTGTGCAACACGTACAAAGACATTTTTAGAAATATATGAATGAAAGCTCTGTGTATGTTGCCAGTCACGATGAATCAGAAAAGCGTCTCCCGAAGTCATGCCTGGTGCTGCTGTGCAAATATGACCCGGTGCTGCGATGGAGCCGTGACTGTGACAACAGCCTCTATCAGGGCCTGGTGGAGATCCTCATCCCTGATGTCCTCAGACCAATCCCCAGTAAGATATCGAAAGGGTGGCTGTGTAGCTAGTTTGTAATGTCGATGCGATTGAAATACAGAAACCACTGGGAAGGAATCTCTTGGTGTTTTTAACCTGTGTTTTTTCGAATTACCTTAATTTCTGGCGAAGTCATCTGGTTTTCATCTAGAAACAGTCCACTTAACTGATTGCCTTACGATTATTACAAGAATACCATTTTCCTTCTGCCCTCAGGTGCCTTAACTCAAGCCATTCGGAACTTCGCCAAAAGCCTGGAAAGCTGGCTGACCAACGCAATGATGAACATTCCCGAGGAAATGGTTCGCATCAAGGTACGTGACCGCTCTATTTGTAGCGACAATGGGCTCAAACTGAAAATGATGAGTGGCTTCTTATACAGCGGTGTGCACCAATAGCATCACTAATGTACTTTTTCTCTGTTATTTTCTTGTTCTGTCAGGTAACATCAGCCAATGCATTTGCCCAGACCCTGCGGCGCTACACCAGTCTGAACCACCTGGCCCAGGCCGCTCGTGCTGTCCTCCAAAACACTGCCCAGATCAACCAAATGCTCTCCGACCTCAACCGTGTTGACTTTGCTAACGTTCAGGTGAACGGCCTTTCTTATTGTTGCGAACGATGCACTGGGTCAGACCATCAAATGCCGTACTGACCTCGTCCTGTTCACTCCGCGCAGGAGCAAGCCTCATGGGTGTGCCGCTGTGAAGACCGCGTCGTGCAACGCCTGGAGCAGGACTTTAAGATGACCCTCCAGCAGCAGAATTCCTTGGAGCAGTGGGCTGCCTGGTTGGATGGTGTGGTTTCCCAGGTGTTGAAACCCCACCAACACAGTCCTACCTTCCAGAAGGCTGCCAAGCTGTTCCTGCTCAAGTGGTCCTTTTACAGGTGTGGCACAGTAGAAAGGACGCGTGAGCGTATCGAATTTGCCACGTGGCCTAAAGTACTCTCATCTGTTCTCCAGTTCCATGGTGATTCGGGACCTTACCCTGCGGAGTGCAGCCAGTTTTGGCTCCTTTCACCTGATTCGCCTTCTGTATGATGAGTACATGTACTACCTGATAGAGCATCGAGTAGCGCAGGCTAAAGGAGAGACCCCCATTGCCGTCATGGGAGAGGTACACACACACACACACACACACACACACACACACGCATGGATAAACACAACAAATAATCATACATACAGTCATTATAAGAAATCCTTCATCTTGTGCTTAGTTTGCCAGTTTAGGACGAGGTCTAATCATGCTGGATGGTGACAAAGGTAATCGCGCTGAGATCTCATTCCAGCTGCATCTCACGCATGTCCTAAGAAACTTTTTAAAACATGTGTGGTTCAGAAGAAGAAGAGGAAGAGGAGGAGGAAAGCGATGAGGAAAGCCAGGAGCTGTCCCTGCCGTCAGATGCCGTCGTGTTAGGAGACGAATCTCTGGAGCCTCCTGCCAAGCTGGCCAGAACAGACCAGCGGGTCCTCTTCACAACCGGACCGGCTGACAACTAAACAGCGTTAGACCACTAGAAGACACGTGTATATACATCAGCTACTGTAAATGTTGTGCACACTTTTGCTGCAATCTGTCCTGCTTAATATTTGTCTCTTGCTGGTCAATGCACACCCACACACACACACACACTTGTTTGATGGATTAAATTTACACATTAGTGTAAGAAACGGATCCCCCAAAACGAAAAGATGCAATGTGCATTTTGACCTTGATTTGTGTAGATCTTTTAAGAAGACATTTTGCCCAGTCACTGCATTGGCACTTGGAACCTGTTTCTCTCTCCTGTCTGTGAAACTAGTGACATTTTTTTTTCTCCACAAAATGTGACTGCTCAATTGAAATATCACTGAACCTAAAGTGTGTTGGACCTTGAGCTTTTAAATGTCTGCCAATTGTTTTTTTTTTCTTTCTTTTTTTTTTAACAGGAAATTCAAAATTGTGGAGATGTTTAGCGTGATTCTTGTGTGTGTGTAAGAGAGAGAAAGAGAGTCCACTGTCGTCTCAGTGTGTTTGAATGTACACGGAAATCACGTCAAAGTGTGTTGGTCTGATTGTGTGTTTGTGAGTCATGGCACGTTGTTCACCCGCAGGCGATTCCCAAGTCCTTTCATTTTCCCACGAGAGACGTGTTCAATTCACTGCCTGTAAAGAGACATTGGTGTGTTCGAGGAGTGCCTGTCACAGCTACTCCTCACCTGTACAGATAAAGCCACAGCTGTGGAATAAGGACTCTCCTGTGTTGCTGCAAAAATCTTAAATGTGTGTCACATGACTTTGTTTCAAGTGCTTCATCTGTGTTTTAATTTAAGCCATTATTGTGCCCTCATTTTCTTCTGGGAAGTAATTTTTTCTTCACATTTCCTGATCTTTTTTCTCTCTGTGCCAAACCTGTTTTCTTTTATCCTTGTGTGAAAGGATTTTTCCGCGCCTGAGTAAGAACAGTGACATGCCACTGTTAATTTTCCATTCTTTTGCATTTCATTGTCACTAAGTGAACCTGTTGTGCAGTGTAAGGTGCTGTGATGTCACACATTGTAGAAAACCCTTGTGTGAATTATTGATTTCTTTTTTGTGGTTGTATTGTTACCGATCCCCATCTCATATCTGAAGACTTATCCACACATAGGCCTAGCATCTTTGCACATCTTGTCTTATCATACAACAAGTCTGACACAATTCTCTTCAGATCGTTTTTTCTGCATTGCGTGTTGAACAGTGAGGTACAATGAGTGACACACTTTAAATGAAGATCACACCCCTGCAGTTTTAAAGTGCGCTGTGACGCTTAATCTCCTCTGTCCTCTAACACATCATTGCATTCCTGCCAATGACTTACTTTTGCGTCATCAACACATCTTTGTGAACACTGTCAGTAATGATGCTAGTGTTGTGTTTACGTTGACTCTTTAATCACTACAAGGTAGGCCTATTTGTTTTTCAGGGCCGTTTGAAGCCTCAAACCAGCACATCTATTATTTTTAGGGAGTCCCAATTCTATACCCCGGCTGATTACATATCACGCCAGTGTTTAGATGATTAAAAAATGTAATTGTTGAGTACAATGTTTAGTCTTTTTTAAAGTGCATTGTTTCTTATGAAAATACAAAGTTAGTAAACTAAAGATGTTCAGTGGCAGTGTTTTATGGATTTGGTCTACTTTAAGTATGACTGTGCCTTTGGAGGTGGTAGAATGCAATTCAGATGTTTAATTTTAAATACAGTATATTAATTAAAGACTTTTTAAAATTGCATTTGTTCTCCCATTTTCTCAAGCGTTCACAAGGTGAACACATTCTGAATTCGCAGTAAATTCAAATAAAATTTAACAGTCCGTATTCTTGGAAATCTGTGCTTGTCAGATTTGCAGCTGCGACTTCCTACGCTACTTTTTTCTGAAGCATTGAGAGCAATGCACATGCACAGAAACCACAAATAAATTTTAAAAAAGTTATGCCACTGTAACTTAAAAGTACTGTATGTAGGTGTCGTTTTACCACTAGAGGGAGCAGGTGGACCTGAAGCAAGAGGACCACACTTCGAGAATGACAAGAGACATACCCAGCACTAACCTAACAGACACTGTGGAATACTGTACTGTATATCCATCATCCATTATCTGAACGGCTTTATCCTCACGAGGGCGTCCAGCTAACTTCGGGGCGTAGGCAGGGTAAACCCTGAACTAGTTGCCAGGCAATCGCAGGGGAACACAGACAAACAAACATTCGTAATTCACACACCATCACACTTTAGTGATCAATTAATCTACCGTGCATGTTTTTGGGATGTGGGAAGAAATCGGAGTACCCGGAGAAAACCCACTCAGGCACGGGGGGAACATGCAAACACCACACAGGAAGGTCGGCACCAAGAATCGGAGCCATGGCCTCAATGCTGTAAGGCTCAAGTGTTAACCTGCCAATTGCCGCTCTTGCTGTCATTTTACTAAAATGTACAGTATATGTCACTGGGGCGGGCGCCATCTTTAGTTTGGTCATGCGACGACGAGTCATGACGAATATCCACTCTCTCCGCTGATTGGTGGAATCCTTGACCCGACACATTTACGTATGTTTGGCGCTCTTGGTTCTCTGGCGCGTTTTTGAAACGCTCGTACAGAATAATGTTTTTCGACTGACTTTTTGAAAAACACAAATTTAACATTTACACTTCGCGTTTTTACATCCGAATGTGACGCTAGCAGAATGTGCGGACCAGCTGCGGAAACTGTTGGGCGGCAAAGTTTCTCGAAGCCGTCGTGTTTTGCTAGTTTGTTGTTTGCTAAAGTATATTACGTTTATGCTAGCAACAAATAGATGTCCGTCTCTGATTGTGGACATTTATTTTGCTGTCGACACGAAACGTAAACAGGAAACGAGGTCGCTGTAGTTGCTGGAGTGTTACTGTTTTCGGTAAGTGTTTCGGCAATAATATTACCAGTACTTCATCTTTGACAAGGACCGCAAGCGTTACCCTACAAGGCTCCATGTTGACAATAATGTGTTGTTATCAGGTGATTATTTACCTGTAGCGTTTCACATATTGACGTTAGTGCTTTCAGCTCCCGCTGATAGAAAACTAATCTCCAGTATTTATAGTGGCCATGAACGAGTAACATTACATTTTATGTCAATTTGGCATTGTGGATTCTGAATTTGTATTGATTTACTGAGTTCTATGTCTGCCATAGTGTTCATGTCCAGAGATGCCGAATGCTGTCACATTGATTATTTAGCAAATTGCTTGCTCACAAATGCCATTTCTATAAACTGATAATAAAATTAGATGAATGAATTTTATTATCATCTTATTGTGATTGTTGTTTTTTTTTTTTTTTAATCTCAGGTCCCTATAAAGTATGGCTGGTGTTGTGGCAATGGCATCTGTCATAGAGGATTTTGACACACAGGTATTTTTCTACTCAAACAACATGTTGCATGTAATAGCTATTACCTTGTGTGTCTTCTGTGTCACATATGTGAATAACTTTCCTGCCCCGTTATGTTTACAGCCTTGCAATAAATCGAGCACTGATGGCGGCAGTGCTGTTGTCAAGACAATCACCAGCTACTTCTCTCCTGTGGCCAAAGCTGTGGAGAAACCGTTCTCACCCCCGCGTTCCAATAACATCATGGACTACTTCAGCCGTGGGCCTCTGACCTCCAAAGTAAAATCCAGCCCATCACAAATCATCAAAGAGATTGGTCAGAGGTCTTCAGAAAAACACATCAACCTAGAGGTAGCGGACAAGCAGCACTCTGTTAAAAGGAAGAGAAAGACAACTAAAGCTGTAAGTAAACTTCTGGATCTTGGAACTGGTATCTCAGATGATGAGGCAAACTGCTTTATTGTGGAGGGATCGAACTTGGCGCCAGATTGCCATAGTGTCTGTGCTGTTGTTAGTAATCATACAGATGCTCTGCTGGCTCAGATTAGTGCCGATGCTTATATCTCTAATCGATCAATGGAGAGCAACACCCGTCAGCCTGTTAAACAGGCTCAAAATGATGAATGTCACAAAAGTGCCTCTAAATGTGGGAAGGATGACCAGCCTGAACGAGATGTGTCAACCAATTGCGCCTCATCTACGGTTGCACATGTAAAAGACAAGGGGAAACCTGTTAAAACAAAAGCTGTATGCACTTCAAGGAAGACTAAACAAAAGGAGGAAAAGTATTCTGAATCTGAGCAGGAAGGTGCAGAAAATTCCTGTGCTGTCCACACAGAGGTTACTGGAGGCTCTGAGTTGAAGAGCAACACGTTAAGGATCTCCTTTGAGGATTTTGTGCGTAGTCAAAGTGAGGTCAAGGGTGAAGAAAAGACGACTGCTGTGCAATGTGAAGGGAATAAGATACCTCGAGAGGCAGATGAATTGGACACTCACCAGTTGGACACCTCTAATTCTGTAGCATCTACAGAGGTCTCTGTCCAAGTCTCACCCCGAACCATCACCATTCAGGCTCAAATGCACACCATCTCACCAAAGCAGGAAGCGGGAAAACCTGAGGCAAGTCGAAATTTGCTAATGAACTGGAGAAAGGGTGCGAGAAGTCTTGCAAAGACAGAATCACCTTTTCACACGGAGCCCGTCACAGTCAAACGGAAATCCAACGTGGTACTTGAAGAGGAGGATCTTGACTTGGCTGTGATTGAGAGTGAATCCACACCCAAGTGCCATGACGTAGAGAGAAGGCAGTTCATGGCGGCCTTCAAACAACCCAGCCTGGATGGGTCCAAAGCAAAGCTGGGCAAGAACCAGGCCAAGCAAAAGCAACCCGCAGAGAAGGATGGAGAGGAAAATGACTTTCAGGAAAACAAAACGATGACAAACACCAAACCACAAAGAAAATGTATGAAAACAGCAGAAAGAGTCACAACCTCTTCCAAGATCCCTGAGGACACCTTGCCTACTGAATCTGATGATAAAGAGGAGCCCTATGCTTCCTTAAATCCCTCTCGCCCAGTTGTGAGGAGGTCTCGAAGAGAGGCTGTTGTTAGGCCAGCCCCTAAAACTTCAGAAACATCTGCCGTTAGCAAAGTGGATAGCTTAAAGGATTCCGCAGAGACCTCGGTGAAAGGACCATCCCCTAAAATACGCAAGTCCAAATATGGAGTCTACGTAGCAGAGATGCTCTGCCCACCTGACGCTAAAGAGAGTCCAATCAGGTAATACATGATAAGTGTTAGCATTTCGAATGCCTGATCATCAATTACCTTATGATGGTTGATTGACTCATCAATATGTTCAGGATAAAATTGAGGAGAGTTCATCGAAATGAATCTGGAGGTGGCAAAAATCCTTCTTTGGCCTGTCATGTGAGTAAGATATTTCTTATATAATAGGTAATCATTCAGCTGTTTTTAAATCAACTAAATGGTGCCGAAAAGATGTATACCCATGCCCTTGTTTGTTTGTTTCAAGGCATCGGACAACTCCAAAAAAGAGAAGAAGGTGAAGAAATTGGCGGCGAAGACGAAAGCTGTTCAACAGACGCAGAAAGATGCTGTTGAGAAGAATACCTTAAGGCGGTCATCAAGGACTGAGGCTTCTATCTCGAAGAGTTATTGTGAAGATGAGGTGCGTTTTACCAATTTGTAAGGTAAAAAGTACACAGTCAGTACACAGTCATGTAGTCATATCAATCATATCAGGAAACATACCTTAAGAGTTTTTTCGTTTGAGACACTCCTAGATTATTTTGAGGCAGCCTTCAAGTGCTCTGTGGTCCACGTCCACCTGTCCTGTAATAGCAGTGTCATTCGTTAAAAACAAAAGATCCTTTTGTGGTGTGTTTTCACACAAAGGAAAAAAATGAAATGGTCAAGCCCTATTGTACTTTAACTTGGTGTTTGATTTCAGAATTTTGCCATCTGCCTGGATGACGACCAAACTGTTT
The DNA here is from genome assembly GCA_026261675.1 of Hippocampus mohnikei. Taxonomy (NCBI): domain Eukaryota; kingdom Metazoa; phylum Chordata; class Actinopteri; order Syngnathiformes; family Syngnathidae; genus Hippocampus; species Hippocampus mohnikei. The sequence goes on from JAKGUB010000328.1 coordinate 5,640,460, forward strand.
CACCTCAGGTGGGACCACAAAAAAGTACAACTAAGACATCTCTACGCAATCTAAATGACGTACTAGGAAAAGCCACTAAAGCTCCCCCAGGTAGTGCTTCCCGCTTTTAATATCCATCCACTTGTTTCAAACTCTTTCAGCAACTGAATGGTTCTATATTGTGTTTCCAAAAGACTCCAAGGGCACTTTGCCGGGCCAGGAGAAGAATGTTCGCAAGGCACCTCCTGTGATTTCCATCTTTGATGACAGCAGCCACGAGGGCTCTGAAAACTGCCAAGATGATGAGCAGTTCAAGGCTCGCAGAGACTTTCTCAAGAGTGGCCTGCCTGAGTCCTTCAAGAAGCAGTTGGCCAAGGCTGCTGCCACCAAAGAGACATACACTCTTTCCTGTGTCTCTTTCCAACCAGTTGTACACATGATGCAAATACCAAATGGTAAAAACATATTTTTTATTTATTTATTTATTTTTCCACTCAATGCATACTCTGGACTTTTGTGAATGCGTCTCATTAAATTAATCTGTGCTTTGTACAATGACAGATTGTCCTCTTTGGAGTTTACCCTGGCCCGAGTCTCCCCAACTCTGCCGTCTCAATGAGCTTTGCATCCAAATGTCTGACCCCCATTTACCTCTAAGCGGCTCCTTGGGCCTGAAGACAAAACTGCAACATCGAGTGTTTCGTGAACGAGTAAGTTAAGCATTTTTTAAAATAGTTTTTTCAAGCAATGTGTTGAAAGATTGCTGCCCACTTGCTGTCATTCCGTAATTCAAACAGATTTAAAGATAAAGAGGACCACCTGTTGTGAGTATTCAACTTTTATTGTGTAAACTGTGCTTTTTTTTTTCCACCCACTCCTCCAGGGTTCGGGCTGGAGGCTTGAGATTTCTGAAAAAGTTCGTCAGCTTCTGATGGAAGAGGTCAGCACCTCAAATCCTCTCTTCCCCGGTAAGACGTTTCTGCCTCGCTTCTTGGCCAGACGTGCTGATCACCAACAACACTTGGGTAAGTCTGGCGTGAAGACAGTTGACACATGTGGCACCATCACACAAATGGAGTGGACATGATCTAAAAATTGAGTGCTAACTAAGAAAATAATTCATTGCCGAGAGACATTGTGTGATAGCGTAAATTAATAGAAATAATGTTTCAATACAAGAAAAAGCAACCGTGTTTTTTTAAACTGACCTCATACAGAGCCTGCAAGCACGTGGTCGTCACCCGAGTCAGTAGGAGGGAAGAGGAAGAGGACGGATGACAAGGTGGCCAAAGTAGCTAAAAAACAGCGGGCTGGCCATCATGAAGACAGCATTTGTACCTTGGAGCCAAAGCCATCAAAGAGTGTAGGTCGCACAAGACGAGCCCAGAGAGCCAGACTGGATAAGGCAAAGGACAAGCCGTCGCCTAGAAAAAAAGATACCGTGGTTCTGCTTGATGACCTGTCCGAAGACACTGAGAAGAAAAGTGAGTTATTATGATTGTCCTTCTCTCAGGACATAATTCCACCTGTCAAAGTGACAAGTTTTCTTATCCTCAGTGGCCCCTCTTTTGTTTTGTTGATTATTCTTCCCACAGCCGCAGCTTGTCTGAATGTCATCGGTTGTTAGAAACCAGAATGAGATAAAAGGACATGTTTTGTTGTTTTCCACAGTTGAGGCAAAGGAGGATCTGTTGTGGACAGAAAAATATCAGCCGCAGCACTCTGGTGACATCATTGGCAACACAGCCTCAGTGCAGATGCTGCACAGGTAAGCACCAAAATGACTTTTTTGTTTTTCATTGTTGAAATAACTTAATCTTTTTTTTTTTTTGCACAGTTGGCTGAAGGAATGGAAGCTCCGTGCAGACAGGGATGAGAGAAATAAGCAGAAAGAAAAGAAGCAAGAGGAAGGCAGCAATGGTGTGTCGTTTAGGAAAAAAATCATTAAAAAAATTATTATTCTTTAATTTTCGTAATCTACCCTAGTTTTATTAACCGAATGTCTGAATATTTGTCTTTTGTTTCAGACTCAGACTGGGACTGTCAAGATGATGACCCTCTGTACGCAGAGGACTCGTTGTGCAATACTGTCCTAATTATAGGACCCACGGGAATAGGAAAGACCGCCTCAGTCTATGCCTGCGCTCAGGAGTTGGGCTTTAAGGTGAAGACAGAACATGATGACGCAAAAGTTCATGTGTCCTGCGGGTGCCCGTGGACCTTCGCCTTACGTGTTTGTCTATCTCCCGCCTGGTCTTCCGAGGTGTTTGAGGTGAACGCTTCATCTCAACGGAGTGGCCGTCTGATTCTGTCCCAGCTGAAGGAAGCCACTCAGTCGCACCAGGTGGACAGTCAAGGAGTCAGTGCCAACAAGCCCGCATACTTTAACAGCTACAGCACAAGCAGCGGCACTGGCAAACATGGATGCTCTCCAAGTACGTACAAATATTGCAGACCCTGTGTCTGTAGATCCTAAAGTATTGAATTAGACTTTCCAAAATTCAAAATCGCAAAGATATGAAAGTTAAACCACTAATGCTGCATCAAACTGCCGTCATATAAAATTTGACCCCCCACACACTCCCAGTAGTCACATTCATTGAATGAGAGTTGTTGAATATAAACAAAGTAGCCTTAAAAAATGTGTAAAATGTAAAACAATTGACTTCCTTTAATTTGCAGAAAAAGATGCTGGAAAGTGAGCTCAACTTGTTTCATTTCTCTGTCATTCAGGGAAGTTGAACTCTCCTCGCAGGGTTTTCTCATCCCCCAGAAAACCTCCCAACTCCCCGAGAGGTACAAAACGAGGAGGCCTGGCTCCAACCTCTTTAGCTAACTTTTTCAAAATGGCCCGACCCAGCAACAAGGAACTACCGAGCACTAAGCAGGAGGACCAAAAGGGTAAATGCTTCAACTGTGTCCCGATCAAAAAAACAATAAAAAAAACCTTAAGAGTGTTTATGAATAGTTTTTGTTGTTTCACCTCATAGCCCCGTCCAAGAAAGTGAAGCCGCAGGACAACCCCAGAAAACAGAAAGACACAACGGTCAAATCACCCGTGGCTTCCACGACTGAAGAGAACGAGGAGCAGATCAAGAGGACGGCCACCTCGCTCATCCTGTTTGAAGAAGTGGATGTTATTTTTGAGGAAGATGCTGGCTTTCTTGCTGCCATCAAGACGTTCATGAGCACGACAAAGAGACCAGTCATCCTCACCACCAGTGGTTAGTATAAGCATGGAGGCCACAACATGAATTATATCTGCACATTCGAAAGAGAGATGAGCTGTATTTAACTTGTGTGAATATGAAGATTTTGTCTTGTCTTGTCTTTGTCTTGTCTGTTCGCCCCCACAACTCACACTGGATGCTTTGCAGATCCCACATTCAGCACCACGTTTGATGGCAACTTTGAAGAGATCCACTTCAAAACACCCTCTTTGGTGAGTTGCGGCCTCTTTCAGGGATTCATTCACCACATGCTTCAGTTGTGCCTTACAAATCTCTCACTGTCTTAGTTGGACGTCAGCAGCTATCTGCGCCTGTTGTGTCTGGTTGAGGACACCAGGACGGATCAGCGTGACGTCAGCGCGCTGCTCCAACTCAATGGTTGTGACCTCCGGCGGAGCCTGTTGCAGCTGCAATGCTGGACTCGAAGTGCAGGGGGGCGCCACGTGACGTCACACTCAGATGACAGCAACCCAAATGGTAAATGTAGTCGTGTTCATCTAATTCATACTTCCGATCAAGTTACTGATTGAATGGGGCAAATAAACTCAGTATGTGTTGTTGAAATTTAGAAAATGAACCGAAGCGAGAGCCCGGTGATGAAACGGCAGACACGTGTGCACTCTCTGTAACGTCACCTGAACCTCCATGTGAAAGCGGCTGTGCGGAGAGCCGGCTGGGCCTACTGAACATTGAACCTGAGAGGGATGTTTGGGAGCTGCTTCGGGTAAACTGCAGAATCATGACATGCGCTGCTAGCTTTCGACCCTCAACACAAATAGTAGTTCCCTTCAAATTGCATTAGTTCGATACTGTGAATTGAATTTATGATATGAAAGTTTTTGGTCGCTTTTTAAAAATGGTTGCTCATTTTTAATTGTCAGTTGTTTGGATTCACGCCAAATATATTGTTTCATGGAATTGTATATGTAGATTGGTTCATGTCTCTGCTAGCACGTGTATTGAGTAATGACGGAGTACATTTTTGCATCAACAGAGTCAGACGCATGAGATGGCTTGCTGGGAGCTGCTAATGGAGAGCACTCGGCAAGGAGTTAACTTGCTCTACTCCAACATGGAGACCCTCTTACCTTTACCACGCATGAAGTTGATCTCCACCTACAAACCAGAGCCCCCTTCTGATATTGCATCTGCCAGCTCGCAGTCTGACGCGCTGCCTTTCCACGAGCGGCTACGAAAGTCACCCGGGTTGGCTGACAGCTCAGATGACGGGAGTCCAATCAAAGTCTCTCGAAGAATGAAGCGGAGCAAGAGGAGACACGATGTACCTAACCAAGATGGACTGCACTCTGACTCTGATTCCGAGGAGAGTTTCCTCTCTCTCTGCAAGCAGCAAGAGGGACCTCAGTCCAAAGAGGAACCCAGTGAAAGACTAGTTCCACACTTAGAAAAAAGGAAACCGCTGACTCAGGCGGAGCGTCAAAAGAGTGTTCCTGTCTCCTTGTGTCTAGAATCGATAAGTGACTTTTTCCACAATATGTCTGACCTTGACTCCTCGCTCGTTCATCACGGGCGCGATGCTCACAGGGGACCCTTGCAAGTCAGTGCAGCTCTGAAGGATGGAATGACTGATGAGTCCAGAGTTGAGCTGGACACGTTGAGCTGGGTGGTGGGCGAGCGTACGCTGGAAATCCAGACCGCGGTTGAGGCGCTGAGCTTCCACAAGTGTCGGCACTCTGTGGAAGAGGCCTGGGACCGAGCCCGGCGACTCGAGGGGCAGCTAGCGAAGGACACTGCGGCGGAACTCACCCTCCCTGTTGCCGCTCATTGCGAATGTTACAGCTTCACTCAGAGCAGCCTCTGTCAGCCCCAGTGAGTCCAACATATACTCTATATCAATTGTAACTTTTGTTTGTGTAAACTTTCCCTGACCACAATGTTTATTCCAGGATTGTGCAGCAGAGGAGAGATCTTATGGAGAACCTGGTGTGCAGCGGAACATTTGCTACGCTGGGCAACAGGTCTGCGGTTGCCGCGGACTACTTGCCAGCCCTGCGCACCATCTGCAGGTCAGAGCAGATTAAGGAGCAAGGCAAGGTGAAACGACGGTGAGCAGGCAGTCGGCCAGGATGCGGTTAAGCACTTGTTTCTTCAGGCGGGCACTTACTCAGAGCTATAAATAAAAGCGTGAAACTCTTTGTTTGGTGCATGCAGTAAGAGTCTCCTTTTCTTCTACCAGGTTTTTGCACTACCTGGACTCCATCCGTCTGGGTCTCCACAAGAATAGTCTCCAGTACCTTTCCAAAGACTTCCCATAATCCTCAGAGAAGAGCTTGCATGTACTTGTGATGATCGAGATTTTATTTTCACAAGCAGTCATGGGTTCCAGGTGAAATGCAGCACAGGTGTGGTGCAGTATGCGTTGTCTGCTGGGGGTAGGAACCTCGACTACATTGGTAACCCGCTTTTAGTTGTAAGTTGCTCGCTTAGCTGCATGCAAGCGAAGTCTCAGAGTGGTATGACTTGAATTACGACCACAACAGACAGAAACGTTCTGGCATCACTCGTCTCACATGCGGTGTTGCACTAAATTGATCACTTAAGCAATGTGTTTTTGTTCGTTGTTTGTTTTTTGTTTTTGTTTTTTTTACTCGGTAGCCATTATGAATTCTTTCCTTTTTGCTTTTTGAGACGTGTTTCTAATCGCATAGGAATTGCTTTTGGAGCAAGTGTGGATCTTTAATCAAGCGTAAGAGTCGAATGTGAAAAATAGTAAAACATTTGTGTGTAAAGGCTTTATATGAATTAGTCAACGGCCATATAATGTATGGAGTGTCTTAATTGTTGACTTTGAAGTCCTAAATGGCACATTCACATGATCACATTTTTTACACATACCTTATATTTGTGCACTTGAATAAAATTAAAGTTTTATTCAACTTTTACAAAGTGTCCTCGCTTTATTTAAACTGTGAAATTGGCAGGAGTACTTTATTAGCATGTGAGAAAAGGAAAGAAAAGCCATCGGCACTTGACACTCGTCGCTGCAGGATGAACAAGGGTAACAGGAAGGACCGCCTTGTGTTGTGACATGAACAAACCTCGCAAGTTCCACATTCCATTTTTAGACTGTTTACCGCATTACGCCACTTGCGCAAATATGTAGGTACCATGGTTCTTTTTGAGGGTGCCACGTGTAAGCCTTATAGTGGGGCACCATGGCAAACTGGGAGCGAAACAAAAGGATCTTATTGGAGCTGGTGAAGTTGTCAGAGAACAGACTTTGTGCAGACTGTGGCACACCCGGTGAGGCCTTTTTTTTTTTTTTTTTTTGTGGATTCTTCAGATGTTCTGTTTGTGATTATCCTGGCTAGAACATCAACTAACCTCCTAATCTTGTCTTGTTCCCGTCAGATCCGGACTGGGCATCCTATGAGTTGGGTTTGTTTGTGTGTCTGAACTGTTCTGGTGTCCACCGCAACTTGTCCAGCCGAGTAAAGTCCATAAAGCTTGATTACTGGGAAGATGAGCTTGTGGAGGTAATGAAACGCACTACAATATGATGGTTTAGTTTTGTACAATATTATGATGAAAATTTTTCTTTTTCGGGGGCCTGGGGGGGGGGGAAGTTGATGAAATCCAGTGGCAATGCCAGAGCCAGAGCTTTGTATGAAAAAGCACTTCCTCCTTACTACTACCGACCACAGCAAACTGACTGTGCGTAAGTATATATATATTTTTTTTTCGTACGGTATTTTGAAACCCCTCACAAAACTGAATGATCAGTCCCACAATAAAAAATGTGCAACTACCGGCAAGTGGAGGCAAAACCGTATTTTAAGATAACATTTATTTCGTGAAAGTGAGGTTTCCAATTGAAGTGACCCCCGAAAGGGGAAGTCAACTCAAACTTTTCCTTTCCAATAATATCTGTGCCCTCACTAGTCAAAACAGAGTATTCTGATTAATATTGTGTTTGCGGAAGATCAATTAAGCAGCAAATTCAACACGTTTTGATCCATCTCCAGGGGGTGGCCATTTTGTCACTTGCTGTCCACTGAAAATGACAGCACAGTTGCTCGGGTAACGACCAATCACGGCTCACCCGTTTTCTGGGTTTTGTTCATTTGACGTTGGCGAGCTCAGCCGTGATTGGTCACGACCTCAGCAACTGCGATGTCATTTTCAGTCGACAGCAAGTGGCAAAATAGCGGCGCTTTGAGATGGATTTAAAATGGGTGAATTTCCTGCTTCATTCATATTCCACAAACGGAATATTAATCAGAATACCATGTTTGGACTACTGTGGTTTCGTAGAGCATAATATTGAAAAGATTTTTTTATTTTTGTGCTGACTTGCACTTTAAACCTGCTAGTAAAGCAGAGTGACTATGAAATCAGAAGTTGTTGCGCTGCCTCTTCATGTTTGCTTGACTCTCCAGAGTGTTAAGAGAGCAGTGGATTCGAGCCAAATATGAAAGGTTGGAATTCACAGGAGAGACCAAGTATCCACCCCCATCTTATACCACAGGTGATGTTTTATCCTCTCACCCATTCCGCCGTTTCAAGTGTCCATGGAAGGAGGAGTCCCCGTTTTGATTTGATTCCAGGCTTCTATGAAGGGATCCTGTGGAAGAAAGGAAAGGAGAACACACAGTTTCTGAAGAGGAAGTTTGTTTTGTCTGAGAGGGAATTCACTCTGGCTTACTACAACAAGGAAAATGTGAGTGAGCTTGCAAATAGCGTGCAAGTGTCTTCATTTTGTCTGGCAACCAAAACGGATGCCAACATGCTTTTCTTTTATTTAGGAGTCCAAAGGGCCAAAAGCCCTCATCTCTATCAAGCACTTGAATGTAACATTTCAGCCAGAGAAGATTGGTCATCCCCATGGGATGCAGATTACTTACCTTGACAGCGACCACACCAGGAGCCTTTATGTGTACCACGAGAGCCCTGAGGTGGGACTGTGTGATCATCCCAATCATGAATTGACTTTCCCCGGTTCCCCTTTTGTTTACTCTGGACCTGATGGGTTTTCTTTTTGGATCCTAGGAAATAGTCACATGGTACAACGCCCTACGTGCCGCTCGCTATGCATACCTAAAGACAGCTTACCCGACCGGAACCGATGCTGATGTAAGCGCCCAAAGTGTTCATTTTCAAACATGAATTCATCATATGTAAATATTTTCACCTCAACTGAGGAGTGCCAGAGTTGAGTGATAAGAACCTGGATGCTCTTTGGTCGTGATATAAGTGAAACTTGAATTCTCATTGGCAGCTGATACCGAATATAACACCAAACTACCTGAAAGAAGGATACATGGAAAAAACAGGGCCATCGGTAAGTTTTTGCGCTCCAAATGACATCACCTATTTACATGTGTCTGTGCTAAATATTAGGTTGTTGATTTTCGTTTTCTTCAGTAAAGCATTTTTAAAAAAATGTTTAGCTTCCCACCTTTGTTGCTCACACAGTGTGCAGACGTGTTTATGGCTTTAACACGTCTGTTATTGTATAATTCATACTATGTTTACCAGCAAAAGGAACCGTTCAAAAAGAGGTGGTTCATTTTGGACTCCCAAAATAGGAAGTTGCTTTACTTCAAAGGCTGTTTGGTGAGAACAAACTTTTTGTATTACTTGACAGATGAGTCCCTTGCTGTGGAAATTCATGTCTGAAAGTGCTTTTTCACTGTGAATCTAGGACGCTGAGGAATTGGGGGTCATCTTTCTTGGCACAGAAAGCAACAGTTACTCTGTTAGGGACTGTGTCCCAAAGCACACCCGTGGGAACAAATGGAAGTACGGCCTCGTGGTGGAAACACCCGAGCGGCAATTTATCTTCATGTGCGAGCACGAGAGCGAGCAAAGTGACTGGCTGGACTCCCTCAGACAGGTCATGTCCAGGCCTATGACACCACAGGATTATACCAGTAAGCATGGCAATGGGAATTTGAGAATCATTTACAGAAGTGTCTGCAGATGCACATTTTTTTGTGTGTTTTGTTTGTCTTTGCAGCTGAAGCCAACATCAGGAATAAACGATGAAAACTGGAAAGTAGGATTTAAATTATACAACAGCAACATTTGAATGGTGACCTGCGCTGTGCCATGAATGTGTCCGTGAAGTTGCTGTTAAGTTTCTGTTGAAATAACAACTGTGGTAGTCTTCATTTGAAACTGTATTGAGTTGAACATTTTTTGTACCAAATAAATAGTTCTGACAACCGTGTCTTACATCAAACATTTTCTTATCATGTTATTGCTCTATTCCTAGTCATTTGTTAAGCTGAATTGATCAGCCGTTTCAACTGTTAATTGCTGCATTGATGTAGTTGCTGTTCGAAATTGCATACTGTGACTGGATCGTAGGCTTTGTGAATCATCTGCAGTTCTCCTCTCTTACACCTGAGGGCAGCATTCAACGTTTTATAATACCTAAACTGTTTGTCCCCTTACGGCTCGCCGTAGTTGCCGGGTAGTGGAGGTCAGGCATGCTCCCGAAACAACTGCGAAATGTTATAGAATCGCCTTAAACGTGAATTCCGTTTAAAAAAAAATCATGGCGCATAACAGTCGGCTACTTTTTAAGATGCATTTGCATTAAGCTTAAAAAAGTGCTCGCTGTGACGTAGTGCGTGAAGAACGACACCAAAAAGTGACCGTCCGTTTTGTCCTACAAAGGCGCCCAGTTTGACAGGCGCTGGGCCTGACGTAAGACAAACTACCGAAGGAGTGACAGCCAACGAGTGGACTTCATGAAGCATTCGAGTACCCCTAATACTGGAGAAAGGCTCGTTTAAACATGAGGAAGGACGTGAGGATACTGCTTGTTGGGGAACGTAAGTAGCGAGTGTCTTCAATGTGGCTCGGCTGCAAAGCGCTTTATCCGCTTATACTGTGTGCTAGCAAGGAGGCTAGTGGCTAGCTAGCACTTCAGTAGCACAGTGTGAGTTGCACGACACCATGAAAAAATAGAGCTGCTAAAGTCATTATTCCTAATCATTCAACTATTAAACTAGGAAATCAATCATATTGCAGTAAAGCGTGAGATAAACTTCCCTCCCACAACATTCAGAATATATTTAGGAACTATGATTTGCAAATAAATTGGGCAACTCAAACAAAAGTGCTGAGTTTCAATGTTTATCATAAATATCATGTAAAAGGCGTGCGGTGCATCCGTTTTTGATGGACGCGTTTCTTATCTGTACAGCCAAGGTGGGAAAGACGTCACTGATCATGTCTCTGGTCAGCGAGGAGTTTCCTGATGAGGTGATGGTTATCCATGCAAACGTTGATTCAATAAATGGTTACCTTCTTGCCAGTTGATGCGAGTGGTTGTTTTCAATGTGTCAGGTTCCTCTGCGAGCTGAGGAGATCACCATCCCGGCAGACGTCACCCCAGAGAGGGTCCCAACACACATTGTTGACTACTCAGGTACTGAAAGAGTGCTGAGCACATCTGCCTCACAGTTTTGTAGTTGGGGGTGGGGGTTGAAATTGGGCTGTGTCTTTCCTATGTGGACTTTTTATGTTCTCCGCATGCTGACTCTGTATGTATGCACTACAGAAACTGGAAGGATGGATGTCCCCAGCATGTTTTGCACCAAAGCAATATTTTTTAAGTTTCTCTGTCTGGCCTGCCGCCAATCTATTTGGACCACTAGTTTTAGTAGTCACAACATTGATTCAACTATTAACTTTTTCTGTTTATTTGTTTGTTTGCATCTTACAGAGGCAGAGCAGTCGGAAGAGCAACTATATCAAGAAATATCTAAAGTTGGTTTAGTTTCTATTCTCCTATTTTGATGTTTCAATACGGTAATTCTCAGTGTCTTTTTTTTCCTCCATAAATGAGAAGCTAATATTGGACTATTCCCCCTTCCAGGCAAATGTCATCTGCATAGTGTACTCGGTCAACAACAAGAAGTCAATTGAAAAGGTGAGCAAAGATCCTACTCTGGCTGCTGTTGACTTAGCCTGGGTGTGTCTCCAACAATGGAATTGCATTGTATGAGGTATCCGATGAGAGCCATGCGAGTGTATTTGTATGTCGTGAGTGTTCAACGTTGTGCTGTCCCTCTCCCAGGTGACAAGCCATTGGATTCCCCTCATCAATGACCGAATAGACAAAGACAGCAGGTGTGTGTTGTATTTATCCTGCCAGTCACTTCATTTGGGCCGATTGCACTGTGTTGGATGTTAGAGTGCAAAAGATTTTCATCCCCCCCAAAACATTTTTGGTTGCACAGTATTCATGGCATGGAAATGCTTTTTATACCCCCTAAAATTGGAGACACTCTAACAAAATTCTACTTGTGCATGTCAGACTAATAAAAGTGCTTTTTCTTTTTAATTATTAAATATTTTTTGTTGCTGATAAATTGATGCTGCTATATGACGTATAAATCATAGTTACATAGTGACATTCATCTTTTAAATTGTGGCCAGTGGCCATTATGTTTTAGGATGGTCACATTTTGGCGCTTACATAGTAGTTCTTTCGGTAGGGTACCCCTGATCCTCGTGGGCAACAAGTCTGACCTGGTGGAGCACAGCAGCATGGAGACCATCCTGCCTATCATGAATCAATACCAGGACATAGAGACGTGTGTCGAGGTAACGTGACCGACCAGACTGCTGCCTTCGGGCCTGCTGACATGGACGAAGATCCTCTCACTTAAATGTTAAGTACAAGGGGGTCCTCAGTGTACAACGGAGGTCCTTAAGCCCCATCTATGCTCTTGTTTCCTCATAGTGCTCTGCCAAAAATCTGAAGAACATCTCAGAGCTCTTCTACTATGCTCAAAAAGCCGTTCTCCACCCAACGGGACCACTGTACTGCCCTGAAGAAAAGGAGGTGAGAATTGTGGCTGAAGACTGTGGACACTGCCCGATGCTGATATTTTGTTCCCCAAATTTGACAGCCAAGCGTAGAGAGCCTAACGTGTTTCGTACCTAACGTGTCTTCACAGCTGAAGCCTTCTTGTATTAAGGCTTTAACTCGAATCTTTAAAGTGTCCGACCTGGACAACGACGGCATCTTGAATGACAACGAGCTCAACTTCTTCCAGGTAGTATTTGATCATCATGTCATATTTCTGATCAAATATTGCAATTCTGTGCATGACCTCGATCCAAACGGGCATCACGTCGTGTTCCGAATTTGCTCCATCATTGTGATTAGCGTTTGAGTTTTGTTTTATTTCTGTAGCGAACGTGTTTCAACACGCCACTGGCGTCCCAGGCCTTAGAAGACGTTAAAAATGTCGTCAGAAGAAACATGGCCGACGGCGTCAAAGATAACGGTCTCACACTAAAAGGTCAGACATTGTCTCCGTCCGTCTATTCTGATCAGACAAAATTTGCGATCGCTCTGTTTGCTGACCTCCTCTTTTCCTTCACTTTTAGGCTTCTTGTTCCTGCACACCCTCTTCATACAGCGCGGCCGGCATGAGACCACTTGGACTGTGCTGAGGAGGTTTGGTTACGACGACGACCTGGATCTCACGCAGGAATATCTGTTCCCTGTGTAAGTGCTGGAAAATGTGAAATTTCCAATTCCTTTGAAGCAGCTTTTGTCTTTTTTGTTTGTTTGGTCATTTTTGGGTGATTGGGTTAATCTTTGTCCCTCTTCCAGAGTCAAGATCCCTCCTGACTGCACCACAGAGCTAAACCACAATGCTTACCTCTTTCTCCAGAGCGTCTTTGACAAACACGACAAAGTGAGTGGTCAGATTGACCGCGTGGCCAAACCTTAACGTGTGACTTATGTGACAAGACTGAATGAATTCTGCCATTATTTCACAAACGTCTCACAAATGACTACCTGCGCTCGGCTTTGCACGAGCCTGCCGTGTTGACGGACATCGTGGCGTGTGTTTGTGCGTTCAGGACAGAGATTGCGCACTGTCGCCCGAGGAGGTGAAGGACCTGTTCAAAGTATTTCCCTACATGCCGTGGGGTCCGGACGTCAACCACACGGTGGGCACTAATGAACAGGGATGGATTACATACCAGGGATACCTCTCCCAGTGGACGTGAGTTTACAAATGCTTTACTTGTGTAACTGGACAAAAAAAAAGAGAGAAAAACTCGGGTCCAATTGCCATGCAGGTTAACGACATATCTGGATGTCCAACGGAGTTTGGAGTACTTGGGTTACCTTGGATACTCCATCATCTATGAGCAGGAGTCCCAAGCAGCTGCTATCACAGGTTAACTGATACAAAAAAATATGTGCTGGAATTTCTTTTTATTTATACATTTATTTATTTATTGTGAATGTGCCCCAAAACATTGTGTGTGCTAGATTTTATTTTATTATTTTTGGAGGGGGTAAATGTGACAAAAGAAATGTGTGCTGGATTTTTTTTCCTTTTTTTTTTGAATGTTTACAAAATGAAAAGCATTATGACGGACTTGTTCCTGGTCTTGGTTGTCAGTGACGCGCAACAAACGCATCGATCTGCAGAAGAAACAGACCCAGCGCAGCGTCTTCCGCTGCAACGTCCTCGGCGCCCGAGCCAGCGGCAAGAGCGGCTTCTTGCAGGCCTTCCTGGGAAAGAACCTTCAGGTCAGTTGGTGAACACGCGCGGTTGCAATCCGCTCGCAATTGGCGGTTAGACGATCAACTGAAATCGTAAGGGAGAAACGGGTCCCGTGTCATACCAAGCAGAAGTACCACCCCCAACCCCCAACGCATCTACAACTTCACAGTGAGGGTCCACACCACAGTGATATTGCTTTATTTGTTTGGTTGACAAGAACAGTCAATTGCAATTAATGGGAAGATGACTCAGTGGAGCAGAACAAGTGAATTAAAGCGTCTTAAAGGCCACCACCTCGGGATCAAGTGATCTGTCATTGTTTCTCATGGGCTTGTTTTTTTTGTCACCATAGCGACAGAGGCGGATTAGAGAAGACCACAAGTCCCTGTATGCCATCAGCACAACTTACGTGTACGGTCAAGAGAAGTACCTGCTGGTAGGTGATTTTTAGCTAATAATATAAATAGTGGGGGGGGGTACATTTCATGATTGGGCCTTCTGTGGGAATATGGTTGAAGCTGTTAGAAAAATTTGTTTTATATGGACTGTGTTTTCATGACCATAAGGGAGGTGTCGAATGGTGCTATTTCTGGATTTAACACACACACACACACACACACACACACACACACACACACACACACACACACACAAGAGGCATTGTATGATTGGATGCGGGCATGGTAAAACGTACGCCAGCTTAAAAAATATGGTAGCATGCATGCACGCTAGTGTATGCTTTTAAAAAGGCAGCAGGAGCAAAACTGAGTTTGGTTGTACTCTATTGAATTATTTAACAACGTACTCATAGCTTTTTTTTTTTTAATCAATCCTCAAAATATGCTATCAATGTTTTGCGACAAAGGTGTCTTCAGTACTGTATAGTAAATTTCAGAAGGGCCCAAGAATGAAGATGACCATTTTTTTTTAAACAAAATCTCCTTCCAGCTCCATGAGATGATGCCAGATTTTGACTTCATGTCAGAGGCGGACCTCGCTTGTGATGTGGTCTGCCTGGTCTATGACGTCAACAATCCGCATTCCTTTGAATACTGCGCCAAAATGTTCAAGGTAAATGCACTCGGTTTTGAACTTTTAGAACACCTGGTAAGTGTACCTGTTTTTAGTTTTTAGTTCATCCTTCCACACCTGTCCAAAATAGATGAAATTCTGCAACACAGGGAGACCTTAAAAAAAAAAAAGTTTATTTATTGATTGAATCCCTCGTAGCTTGGCAGTGATTTAGCAGGAACCAATCTAATCAAACTCTTTTGTGTGCGTGTGCGGCAGCAATACTTCATCGACAGCAAGACGCCGTGCGTGGTGATTGCCGCCAAGTCAGACCTACACGAAGTGCGGCAACAATACAGCCTTTCGCCGCACGAGTTTTGCCGCAAACACAAGCTCCACCCGCCCCAGCCGTTCACGTGCAACACCATTGACGCCCCCAGCAAGGACCTCTACACAAGGATCACCACCATGGCCATGTACCCGTCAGTATTGAACCCTTTTTTTTTTTTTTGCTCTCCGGTTGCCTCTTTTTCCACCGTTTCCAACTTTTCATTGATCAGATTACGCGACGCATTTAATTGCTTCAATGATGAGTTCAACTTTGAAGTCCACTTGTTCTTGCCAGGGGTGGTAAAACATCGCCAGTTTAAACATACGGCATGCATGCACGCTAAAAACACGTTAGCTTGAAGCATAGCGTAGCATGCTAAGACATGCTAAAAACACGTTTTTAAAAGGCAACGGAAGCAAAACTGAGATCGGTTGTACTTTATTTCGACATCTTACAATGTACTCACGTTTTGATCAATCATCACCCAGAAATCCATCAAAGTCCTCATCTTCTGTATCCGAATTGAACAATTGTGCAAGTACCGGTAGTCCATAAAAAGCGCGGGTTCCCTCTCGTCACTCTCATTGCCATGTGGCACGCCCACCCTTCACTGATTGGCCGGCTGCTTTCCCGCATGGCTGGCCTCTCTCACGTCCTCATTCAGGGCCACTTACACGCCCACCCTTCACTGATTGGCCGGCTGCTTTCCCGCACGCCTGGTCACACTCATGAGCCACTTACGCCTACCCTTCACTGATTGGCTGCTGCTTTCCGCATGCCTGTTCACGCCTTTATTTATGTTAGAGCGTTTCAAAGCCGCCAGAGCTCCGACCTGACGT
This sequence comes from Hippocampus mohnikei, assembly GCA_026261675.1. Taxonomy (NCBI): domain Eukaryota; kingdom Metazoa; phylum Chordata; class Actinopteri; order Syngnathiformes; family Syngnathidae; genus Hippocampus; species Hippocampus mohnikei. Next base: position 5,656,364 of record JAKGUB010000328.1, read on the forward strand.
CTTCAATAGACTTTGCGGATCTTACAAGGGTGTCTTAGCTCCTTGAAAGCACTCTGATCCGATTGGCTTTTTCGAACAGATTAACCAGCGCTAAGGCTAAGCCCTCGAAATCTCATTTTAGCTTTCCAGAAATGGTGTTGTCTGAACTCTGGGGGCAATTAAAAACCACTTTGCTCAGCAGAGCTTGAAATGCCGTCTAGTGAACTAAAGCGCTTACTTAGCTCGAGTCAATCTTGCTACTGATTAACTCATTGTTACTTAAGACAACCAACACAGACCCTATTGAGTTTGCTGTTCAGGCATTTTTTTTGTCCCGCCCCCCGAAAAAAAAATTAACATGAATGCAACAAGTACGACAGGACTCTCGAATGGTGCATACCTTTCCCACCTTTGCTGTAAGGCCACCGCCAGGTGCTCTGCGTGTTGTCTGTTTTGCATGCGCATACACAAATTCTCGTGTGTTCCCCCTCCGCAGCCACACCCGTCTCCGCTGCATGTGCGCCTGCAACAAGTGCACCTATTGCCTGTGTCAGAACCTCCTCAAGATGGAGTTGCTGCGCAGCATTAAGGCCCAACTGCGCAGGGTCGTTCGCAACAGGTTCATACGTAGTCCTATCCCGTGTTTCGGCATAGTCGCACTCCATCCCCCTGTGTAGTTGTGGAACCAGCTGCAGTTCCGTCACGGCAGCTCTTTTAGACGCCCTTGTAGTGCGTGCTTCAGAGACTAGTGCTGAATGAGTCTTTAGGAGGGATGTTGTGGAGGTTTTACTGCAGAAATGTGGACCGTGTTCAGCACACAAGACTGAATCCGTCTGTGTGTGTATGAATGAGACTTGAATGCTCTGTCCGAGTTGTGTTCGTGCTTTGGTATAAATAAAGGCTTTCTCATCTCACCCAGTGCTGTTTTCACCAGGCACATGGCGCAAGCAGACCTGAAGAACTCCACGTTCTGGCTGCGGGCCAGCGTGGGGGCCACCGTGTTCGCCGTGCTGGGCTTCGCCATGTACAAAGCGCTTCTCAAACAACGGTGATGAGACGCTTGCATCGTCAACGCCCGCGATTCTTTTTTCCTGTCCTGCCCGTCACCTGAAAGACTGACCGACCAATCAATCGGGTTACGGCCCGCTTGATCCTGCCCCCCCTTGCCTCATTCATCCCGTCGTCGTAAGAAACCATTTTGTATGCATTTAATCATGAAGTATCAATCCTCTCTGTTTTTGTTTCGTTTTTTGGGCAGGAGTAAAATGCAACTTGTGAATGCCTACCAGTCAATTCTCAAACACCGACACTGTGTCGGTGTTTGTGTTTAGTTTCTCCTCAGGTCAAGTCGAGGCAGCCACAAAGGGACGTGAGTGTGTTCATAGATGTGTATATGCAGTATATTACGGATGTAGTTCTGAGGGGTTTTTAGCAATGACCAGGGTGGCCTCTTTTTTTGCCTCATCTAGTTGCGTCTAAAAAAACAAACAAAAAAACTTCACCTTCACTCATGGATGTCATGCAGCCATTTTCGATTTAATTTATTAACGCGTCAACCTGTTTTTTTGAGTGGTTCACATGCTACAAATATATTTTTCATGTATTTTTGTATTTAGTGCGATCAAAGCTATTTCCTTGCTGTTTTTAACGTATATTTGTTTTCAACCTGAGCTTTACTTCTCATTTGTTAGATTAACCCATTACTATACCATTTCAGCAGCCAAGTGTTTCCCCTTCCAATCTGCCACACAATTTTTGGAGTTCATGGGTCAAACGGCGGCTAATTTAACATTCAAAGAAATGGTTTTAACTATCTAATAAATCACATTAACACTCATTGATGTTTGCGTTGTTGCGGAAAGAGCATTCTGAGAGTGGATTACATGACATGTTTATTGCACATCCATCCATAATTTACATCTCATAGTTTAGATTCACAGTCAGTACAGCATAATCACTTTTCCACAATTGAACTAGTGCAATGCCCTAAAAGCTTTCACTGGTTTATTTTATATATGCTCAACTGTAACTACTTGGATTTGTTTTCCCTTCCCCAAAAAGACATTGAAAAAAACCCATCATTTCCAACTCCCAACAGCAATTCCATGCAAGTTTAAATAGCAGGGTGACATTTTAAATATAAACATCTGAGCACTATCAAGCCATCATCAGGAAAGAAACTAAAAATAGGCTTAGCTGTGGCTCTTTTTTGACCCCCCGCCAATATACACGCAAAGCCAAGTGGTTTCCACTGGATATTAAATCAGATGAAATTCTTGATCTTTGAGGGATTTTGACAAAATGATGTCACAGCAACATGATGAAACCTTGGAACTCTTCTAAATCTGTCTTCTTTAAATTTAGTCACAGTTCATGTTAAAATCCGAGATTATCTGAGCCAGTTTTGTCATTCAACTAGATTATAATGTAAAATTTTGGGGGACGCCCTGTATATTAGTAGTGTGTTAAATCATCTGAATAATTTAGTCCACATCGGAATTAAATATAGCTTACAGTTTTAAAAAATAGATTTTAGTATTTGAATGTTTGTCAGTTATGTTCGTGTTTTGTTATACAGTAAAAAAGACCAAAAAAATTGCAAGATTATGCACATCCTACTTTACAACCATATTTTGAGATTCACGGTTTTATATCACAATCACAAGTGGATTAAACAATTTTATATATATACTGTATATGATACAACTTCATTTTCCCCTGCTCACAAAATGTATTTAAAAAGTAAGGTAACAACAAAAGGAGGTACTCAAGTGTCAGAATGGCATTCAGGCCTGCGACTGCTCCCTGAGGAACTCCTCGAGGACAGCGATGATGCGGCAGGCTTCGGGCAGGTCGCTGTGCTCGGACCGGGCGTTTTGCAGGAGCACGTCGCCGTTGCCGCAGCCCTGCAGGAACTGGCAGCAGCGAAACAAAGCGTAGTGGCTCATCTCGGCCTGACGCACGAAGCGCTTCAGGCTGTTCATGTCCTGGATGGCCTGTGAAGAAAGAGTCAAGAGCGTCGAGGCAAGAGTCCCGAAGACATAACCAGTATGTGTTCTCCTACCTTGAGTTTGAAGTTCTCCAGGATCTGTCTGAGGAGGAAGGGGTTGGCCCGTTCTGCGGCGTTCAAAAAGGCCTGACTCCAGTCCTCGCAGAAGCGGTTGCTGACTGCGCAACACAAAATATACACGATGGTATAATACGATTGATACGCTTGATGCGTTGGGATGACTGACCGGTGTTGGCGAAGGTGGGCGGCGTGTCGGAGCAGTCGACTGTCAGGTGGGAGTGCACGTCCTCCGACATGGCCTTGCAGAGGGAGGCTGCCGTGGTGTCTTGCTGCGACAGGCCCTGCAAGCTGGCTGCTTTGATGAACCTGTGCGGTCACGGCGCACTCCATCAGTAAGTACACGTTACTACAAACACAAACACAGAGGAAAACCAAATCCTCTCACCGGGACACGTCCGTCTTTGTCCTGTCGTCTGCATTGGTGACCTCAACGTGATGGTGACTCAGAGCCTGGAGAAAGAGCCCAGTGTAAGCACAACTACTGCCATCTAGTGAAGAGTGGTGATATTGCAACTTATCATGACAGACGAACCCCCCCACACCCCCCACTCACGGACGCGCATCATTGGCAGATGAAGAGTAACACTCACGGCATGCAGCAGGAAGCTGATGTTGCTCTGCACCAGTTGCACCACGCGGTGAATGTGCATGACAGACTCTTCGTACCAGCGGCTCAGATAGGGACGCAGCTCCGTCTCCAGGTTTTGGAGCTGTCGCGCACATGTGCAAAAATCGAGTCGATTCATCGTCATATATGGCGCGGGAAGAATCACTCAAATGAGTTTGAGCTCTTTCCATACCTCGGGCGTTTGCAGACTGCTGCGCAAGCCTTGAACGTACTTATCAAGTTCTAGCCTATATGTGCACCCAGTCAAGGACCACAGCAGGAGGAGTGTGGATGTGACATGCCCAACAAGAAAAAAAAAAAGGATATAAGTTGAGTCCTTTTTCTGAGCCTCCCAAGAAGCAGATGACGTGTCCGTTACCGTCGGCATCGGGTTGCTCTGGAGATCGTTCTTGCTCCAAGAGGCAACAGTAGCAGCCCACTGCCTGCTCTGGAAGGCTGCAAAGAGAGACAGAAAAAACAGCAGAGGGTATGTTAACGAACTACACAGTATTAAATATTGAATTCTTAGCATCACCTGAGCTCCACAGTGGCAATGTTGCCCATGCCTCCCAGCAGGGCTCCTTTGCTCAGCCTCCTGGAGATGTAGGTGCGAAGCTCGGGTTCCGCCTCTGCGGGCAGGCTGCTGTCAATCAAAGTCAAGCTGGAGGGCGGAAGGCACAGTGGTCAGTACAGATACGTGCAGCCATGGGCCATGAAGAACCCGGGAAGCCACTGAACAGAAAGCAGATGGAGAAAGCTACACAAACACACACAGTGGAATACAGCATTTAAATGATGACTTGCATCAAGGGTGAGTAACCTTTTAATTTCTTTATTTTTATTATTTTGTTAATCAGTGATGTCAGAAAAGCAAAAATATATATATTAGTAGTTAGCTTCTTTTCACAAAAAGCATATTTTCCTTTTTTGGGGCCAGAAACCGGTGTTTCGGTGAAACCATTTCATGTTGCAGATTACTAAAGAACAGAAAAAGCTAGAAAGAAACTTTTTCTGGGAAAAGAAGAGAGTCCATTCTTTTTTTGGGATTAAAATTGGACTGGCCATGTATGGCCCATACAGTATTCCCTAAGTTGCCCAACCCTGGTGGTTTACCATGGAAATAATTGGTTTCATAGCCAACATCACATCTAGCAGGTGATTGATTAGGCGACGCCGGAAGGCGATGATCACTGAGGAAGTGAAAATGCAATGAAAAACAGATGCAATGTTGCTTCCCATGGCAGCCTGCGGATGTGCACCAAAAGTGAGAGAAGAAAGCGAGAAGGCGGCGGCCGGCGCGGGGCACAACAGCTCCTGGGTTACCTAAAGTCCTCCTGACTGGTTGTGGAATCTGCGCGTCTCTGGTTCCAAGCCACATTTTCCTCAGTGGCCTCCGATCTATGACAATACGCACTTCCATCATCACCTGCTTACTGTATCATTGCACACGTGGTGCTTGCAGATAAGGGAGGAATACAATGTCAAGTAAAAATGTCACTTAAAAGACCTAGTAGATTACATAGATAGATACGAGGGAAAGTTTTATAAGAATAAACCATTCTTATCGCGACGAAATACAAAAATAAGTTACCTCGTGCCTTCGTATAGATAAATGGCATAATAGCAGTTCAGCTGAGTCTTTTGGCCGTACGCAGCAATTTCCTCGCTTTCGAAGTCATCTTTCTCCTCCACGTCAATGGAATCTTGGAATGACGACGTCTGGGATGTAAACATGGTCAGGACGATGCACCGAGAAAGCTAGCAGCCGGCTACACAAGCGTTAGCCAGTGGTTTTAAGAATCGTTGACGCCTGGTTTGACCGTTGTGGTCTTTTACGGAAGAAAAATTAGATATATGATGCAGCCCTATTGTAAATTATTATGGAAGGTGCAAGTAAAGCTTGCTATTATCTATGCGTAAAACATGTGCATCCTCAAATTAGTCCGACCGCAACAAATTGTATCAAATCTCAGAGGTTCCTTGTTATGACAGTAATTTAGCTACTCAATTCGTCGAAATTATATTGTATATCATTACAATATGTAAATTAACACAAAACGCTAAACATTGTGAAGCAGTAATTCCAATTATCACATTAGCATGCCTGTCAAAACATCAGGCGTGGCACAGAAAATTCCACGAGATCACGGGTGTAAACATTTTATGTGGCCCACAAAGACAAATCGTGGGCATTTTGTTTCTTACAAATTGTCTTCACTGTTTTTCTTCCCAACCCTACTTTTAAAATAAATTGATTAAAAAAAACTGGCTTCTTATTTCTAAAGTAGTTATCAATTCGTTGCACATATATGAGGCGATCATACACCTGCTGAATGTGGGTTCAATCATAAAGCCCCCCTGAGATAAACCATATCTACGATGTGGCCTATGATAAAAACTGTCTGACACAACTGTACTTGGTGGCAGGAGGTACGGTTTTATCACCTGTTTCTCTTCACACAACAGAAGAGCATGATTATTTTAGTCTAACTGTAACGGAGTGATATATTTAGTTTATTAAATTACAGCGGAAGTGACGTAACAGCGCAGTGTGGCACTAGCTTCCCACGGTAGGAAGTCACATGGTAAGTCGCATTTCATTCATTGACTGTCCGGATTCATTTATAGTTTAAAGACAATATTTCACTTTGTTTTTCCTTTTTCTACGGTACGATGCGTTTAGTTCCCTGATTTGTCCCAAGTCCAAATATCTTTTTGTATTATTTAAGTTTTGTCGAATGTAAGTTTTACCCGCTGAGTTGATACTATTAACTTCTGTTGTTCAGTTATGTCCGAGACCCCAATGCGACTTCACCATTCTGCCTGCCATACTGCGTTTCAGTATTAAAAGAAAGAAAAAGCCACACTCCATGCGTTTGGTCTTATCGAGGCGGATGCGACGTGGAGCTCGAGACCGTCACATATGCATATTCTGTGCTTCTTGTATGATGTTCTGGCAACGACTAAACAGAGCCATGACAAATGCACGAATGACTACAATTGCATAACAGTTTATTACATTATATTTGCGCAAATTTATCCAACTGCAAAACTTCACATATGACACCTGCATGCCATGCAAGGCCCATCACTCTTCCACTTCAGTCATGCAGCTGTAGCTCCACCTGCTGGAGTTGGTTGTTTGCTGCACTGCTTGGCCCCGATGCGAATGGACGGCAACAACATTCTCAAGATAAAAATCAAACCAATGAGACAGTTGTAAAAATAACTATTTATTATATAGGCCACCTTGGTGCTTGTCTACGTTTTGGGGCAGAATCACAAGAGGGCCTAGAACAATAACATCACACATCTTGGCACCTGAAAGAGAATGCAATCCTGTAAAATTGCAGCATTTAAATTGTTACAGAGGGCCCTTGAGGGTCTTACCAGGAGGCTTCAGAGGTTTGTAGGAGTATTGTGTGCAGGTGGTGTCACAGCAACGACACACGTCAGGGCTCCCATCTATGTTTTCCCATCTGATGAAGAAATGCAATGCGTTCCCACAAATTCATCAGAGAGGATGTTTACATGCCTTGGTGCATGACCTATTAAATGCTACGGTGTCCATTGCAGCTACCATTTGAGGACGTTTAGTAAGAACATTGAAGTAAAAAAAAAAAAAAAGTCCAATTTGTCACCTTGAATGCATGTAAGTGCAGGCCTTGTGAGCTATGTTGCTCCTCCGCATTTCAGAGATGGCTTTTAGCCGGCATGTTAGAAAGAGCTGGGGGGGAAAAAAGGGGGGGGGGGGAACAAAAGTTGAAAGAATCTATTGTGAAACTGCAGTCAATGGCCCGTCAGCAACTCTCACCGTGTTTCTTTCATCCCCGTTAAACAGGAAAGCGTCCAGCTGCAGCTGGAGAAGGTCCGGCCTCACTCTGGACAGGAAGCGCGCTCTTGATCCTTGCTGTTTTGAGTCCGCAAGACACCTGTGGGACAGACGGCCGCGACATCAGCGAATCTAGATGCGAAAAAAACAAAACAAAACAAAAAAGACACTCTTTGCATCGTACCCGTTATTTTCAATGAGGAAGTATCGTGGCACCGATGCTGCCTCTGGGCTCAGAGTTGCCACACAGCTGTCAATGATGAGCCGTCTCTGTTCCGGGCCATAATTGGTATAGGACGCTTCCAGGTTGAGCACATCTCCAAGATAGAAGACGTTGGACAGCCTCAGTCTTGTCCAGTTATCTACAATACATACAAACAGAATACGCAATTATGAACACACAAACTCAACATGCAAACGCACAAACAAACACCACGTTATACACGAGGCCGCCAATGTTCTCCCTTACCGGACATCAGCCTCAGGGAGAAGGGCGAGGTCTTTGGAGAATTAGTGACAAACTGAAGTGGCAGGCGAGCTTGACTGCTCACAATGTGTGTCCTGTACAAACACATGACACACTTAGAAAAACAGAACACAATTTTGTTCTACCATTGACAACTTGGGAACACATAACATTGTGGCAAATGTCAACCGCAGAAACTTTAGCCCAGCACTAGGAATTTTTGGAGGGCCCTTGATGGACTGATCATTCTCCGCCCAGGAATTAAATCAGGTGAAAACATTTTAATTATCGTCTCAAGCCTACAACTATTCATACACTTCGTCAATGTTACTTTTTGTAGTGACAGGACACAGGAACAACCATTTGGCTCTTCCTTGTGATGCCACGGCGGGGAGCAGGCGAGAAGGTCAGCTGGTTCGAGTAGATCAACGAGTCGTCAGATACCTGCAGATGGAAAAGGTTTGCTTTACAAATTAGGCGACTGGCATCCAATTACTATTTACAGCTTTTGTGGGAAGTCGTTTTTTTTGCACAGTGGCTACAACATTGCCTGCAGACCTTTTGTGGCAGCTTGGGTGGCTAGTGGCACTTGTCAAGGCTCTCTGTTACAAACTCCTACTTGTTCGATTTTCATATTGGAGGAAGTGGAGAAAAGGCTGTTAAATGTGATTGCTTTCAGACTAATGTAAGTTGAGGGGTTCGTTTTGATGAATTTATGGCTCTACGTAAAGAACGGGCAAAAGGAGAGATGGACTCTGAACGCAGCTTTATTTCCAAACGTCTGCACCGCAGGACGATCGAGAACACAACTTCCTGCTTTCCCTGACTTAAACAGCCAATCAGAAGCTTTCAACATAAAAACACGTCTAAGCAATTATTAAACAGAACGCAATTTAGGTAATCTTAACATAATATGATGCTCAAACATAAAATTATCACAATTAACAATATAGCATAAGCTTACATTAATATTTAGAGTTCACATTTAAAAAGGAAACGTTTACACAAAATTCTGAAACACCATCAAAATAGCCCGCCACAATCTGGCCCACAGCGGGATACTCACTGACAGCTGGGTGCCGCAGTGCTGGAGTCCAGCCTCGATGACCACCTCAGAGTCATCAGCACGTTGGGCCTGGCATTGTCTGAAGCCAGAATACTCAACACCACCCAGGAAAATCCCATCAGGAGACATTATCGATCCATACGCGTCACCCTTGACCTGTATGATCATTAACGTCGGTGTGCATGTCACACGCACAGGGGGAGAGAACACATTGGTTTGGATTTCGCTTCCGTCCTCACTATCAACGATAACAACGGGGGACTTGTACTCCCTTCCATCTTTGTCGATCATGGGTCCATCCTTTAAAGTCCGAATGGCGAGGGACATAGGCAGGAACAGTGAGAAACAGAAGTACACCAGCATTGTATTTATCACTAACATGTTAAGACAAACACAAGCGAGCATAACCCATTCGCCTGTTAGCTGGACTAGCATGGAAGTCCAACCAATTGGGTCAGACGGCTGTAAGCAATTAAATACTGATTTGATCACCCTTGATTGGCTGGCAACAATTTTCAGGCAGTCGCCCACCCGTGCCCGAATTCAGCTGGGATGACTTAAATATTAACGGCCTCGCAATTAGCCCCTTCCGGCTGAAGAGGGCAGCCATCTTACAATGCCAGTTTTACGGATCCCTGTGTATGCAGTAATGAGAGCCTCTCAAAGAATGATCTTCAATATTTGCATCGACCATTCAGAGTATATTACCCCAGTGTCGGGCTTTGCTTGCATTTCATTATTGATGGTTGTGGCGGCATGATGCGTGTATCTCGGTGTAGCAGTCGTAGATCTGAAACGACAAAATTCATGACCATATTCTTATCGATGAAATGTGCATGTTCACTTCTCCCAGACTTTGTACGACTGTACACAACACATTTTGGCATGTTCATTCTAAAGACAGAAAATAATGTCAAAATGACACAGGGAAAAGAAACGTATTCAGATTAGGCATGCTTTAGCGAGTGGCAACATAAGATGGCCGCTGGTGGCTTCACTTCTCGCTATGGCGAGTAAGCAGCGTTGTTTGTCCATTCATTTACGAGCTCGTGGCTAGGATAGGCTGCTGAAGACAAGCACTTTAGGATGGACGGATAACACATCCAACTATGTCAAGAGTTAACTCTTCATGGGAGAGAAGGAGTTTATTCAAATGTAAATGATCTCCAACCTCTAAAACCGAATGCCCAAGATACTTTGAAGTTGAAGTGCATTGAGGATCTTTATGAATGCTTTGCTGCCATCTTAAGGCAGTTATGGGAAATTCTCAACCATTACTTGCAGATTTTCAGCAGTGGACTCCCCTTATAGGGCAATTCAAAGAAAAAGAGCCACTTTTTATTTTGAAGCAGGGTTCATAGCTCAATTGTAACTTCCCCACAGGGCAGTAACATTTCCCAAAATTCAATTATTTACAGTTCCATTGGCCAATAGGCTACTAATTGACTAGTGGTGGGATTTTCGGCTCTTTTCGGTGATCCGGTTCATTTGATCGGCTTTGAGAACACCCTCTCGGATCAGGCTGGGCCAAAGGCGCAGCCGCCAGACTCGGAGGACATGCGGAAGGGATGCCAACCTGCAACGGGACACGCGTGAGTACTGAGCTGTGTGGTGTGCTTGAAGAGCTGATGTCTAATGTCACGTTGCACCACAAGGTGGAGGTGAGTGTGCCCGCCTGTCTCTAACTCAACTTAAACTTCTGCTTCGTGTACTGCACAACAGTGTCAACTCCACATAGACAAACCGAGCATCATCAAGCACTTCTGGAATCTGTTTTTAAACCTTGAAGTGGACCAAGTTAGTTTAAAAATGTGTCTATGTATGCATATATATGTAATATATACATACATGTTAGTTTTTGTCTCAGTGAGAGAAGTTGGACGTTCTCAGGTCCCCCTTGGTGTGTCATGAGATGTCAGTGACATCACGCATGAGCTGGTCAAGCACATGCTCCCATCTCAGGCCTGTCGTCAGTGTTTGTATGTGTGCAACTTGAACTGGCCCACACAAAGACTGACTGGTCAAATGCTTTTACATTGTCATATTCGCTTTTCTGTCCAATAAATTGTTCAACTTGAATTTGAGTCTTTGCCTTTCATGACCAAATCTATCCTCAACTCACTCAAAGCCTTTTCAAAGACTGAAGTCTTGAGCTTCACATGACTCGAAACTCCAGGAATCGAGCTTTTGGGTCATGTGAAATCGACGGGAACAATGAAAAGACTGTCTGATGTGACCCAAGTGCAAGTCTGAGCTCAAGACTCAAGTGGGACTTTGAAAAAGTGCTGCAATGCCCGCCCCCAAACCACACCCAATTTGACATCCACCAATCGCGGTGAGGCACCTCATTTGCATAACCCTCACCCTAATTTGCATGACCATGACCACTTTCCAAGTTCTGACGAATCAGATTGCTCCAAATTTGCATAGCCACGCCCCAAAGAGCCCACCAATCAAAACGCCTAATTTGCATAACAGCTACCCCCTTTCCACCAATCACAGCATGCTATCGTCATGCTCCACCCACTTTCACAGCTATCAGCGAATCATCAGCCATCATTCCAACCAGGCCACACCCACTTTCCTGGATTTTTCTGCCTGGAAAAAAAATCCAGGAAATTTTTTTTTAGGAAAATATTTTTGAAAAAAATCAGAAAAAAGTTTAGAAAAAAACCGAAAATAATTTTGTTTAAAATTTTATTTTTTTAAAAGTTAGATTGTGGTGATGTGTTTAAAAATGAAGTTGAGTTTAAGTGTTCTTTGTAATCAAGCTTTATTTCTTTTGCAGAGTAGACAATCACAAAAGCAGAGGAAAAAGTTGCAAGTTGGATGGCAGTCTGCTTGTTGCTGGGCGGCAAAGTGGTCAGCTATTGAGAAGAACGTGGGACAGCTGTGTTGACCTGAGAGAAAAGGCATCCGTGGGTTACACGCAAGTCCATTTCTTGTGCAGACAAAGATGTGTTGGGCATGAACTTTACCAGGGAGATAGACTGTGTGTGTTGGGTCTTTCGAGAGCAGGAAGCCGATCATGTTTACTGCTGCCTGGGGGAGAAAAAAAATAGTAAAAAAAGTAGTCATGGTGGTGCAACAAATAAGTGTAAATGTCTCCTACTTTTCAGGCCTGGCCCAAAGTTTGACTTTGCGAATAAAAAAAAGTGTTGTCTGCAGGTCTGTGCTCGGAGGAGTACTCTGGCGGTGAGCAGGCTACTCCCTCTTGTGGCACGGAGGACCCAAGAACAATCTTCCTTCAACTCTGAATAATGAAATGAGGCTTGTTGAAATGAGACTTCTTACCAGCTCGGTTCGCCTGATCACCACGCGAGGTCTTTTACCATTCGCCATTCTGCTGCGAAAATTCTGACATTTTTATATGTAGTCAAAGGAAGCCGACCACACGAGGTTTGAAGGTAAAAAAAAAGAACATAATTGGTGAGACGGTTGGCGTCTTTCGTGGGCGATGTGACAGGACTCCAACCTCACCCAGAATCCATCGACCAGGCCAGTATTTCCTACTGCCTGCCTTCAGAATGCCATCCTGAGATCAGGAGATAGTTTGCAAAGCCAACTTTGTTTTAACACTAACCCTAAATGTAATCCCTGCCTACAGCTTACAAACTAAGGAGAGTGCTATAATATGTGTAAAGAATAAAGTATTCACATGTCCCTGATAGCGTCTGCTGTGTTGGGTCTGTCTCAGTGACAGACTAAGGCTGCTGTTGTCGTCTTCTCTGATCAAAATAATGTTGTCTTTTCCTCTGATCAAAACAGACGGCGGATATTCCACGAATTGCACCTTATTAAATATATTCATTCCGTGTCTTTTGTGCATTTTTTCTCTTTTATCCTGCGGGCCTGATCAAACCTGATCAAACCTCCTTGCGGGCCGGTTCTGGCCGTAAGTAATACACCCCTGATGTAAGGCAAATTTACCCGAAAAAAACGACCATGTATAGTAAGGCGTTTTCAGCCAAAAAAAATCAGCCATGTATAATAACGCGTTTGTAGCCCAAAAAAACGACCATGTATAAGAAGGCGTTTTTCGCCCAAAAAAACGACCATGTATAGTAAGGCGTTTTTAGCCAAAAAAACGACCATGTATAGTAAGGCGTTTTAGACTAAAAACGACCATGTATAATAAGGCGTTTTAGCCCAAAAACGACCATGTATAGTAAGGCGTTTTAGCCAAAAAACGACCATGTATAGTAAGGCGTTTTTAGCCTAAAAAACCAAAAAACGACCATGTATAGTAAGGCGTTTTTAGACGAAAAAAACGACCATGTATAATAAGGCGTTTTAGCCCAAAAAAACGACCATGTATAGTAAGGCGTTTTTAGACGAAAAAAACGACCATGTATAATAAGGCGTTTTAGCCGAAAAAAACACCATGTATAGTAAGGCGTTTTTAGCCGAAAAAAACGACCATGTATAGTAAGGCGTTTTTAGACGAAAAAAACGACCATGTATAATAAGGCGTTTTAGCCCAAAAAAACGACCATGTATAGTAAGGCGTTTTTAGCTGAAAAACGACCATGTATAGTAAGGCGTTTTAGACGAAAAACGACCATGTATAGTAAGACGTTTTTAGCCGAAAAAAACGACCATGTATAGTAAGGCGTTTTTAGACGAAAAAAACGACCATGTATAGTAAGGTGTTTTTAGCCGAAAAAACGACCATGTATAGTAAAGCGTTTTAGCCAAAAAACGACCATGTATAGTAAGGCGTTTTTAGCGAAAAAACGACCATGTATAGTAAGGCGTTTTAGCGAAAAAACGACCATGTATAGTAAGGCGTTTTTAGCCGAGAAAAACGACCATGTATAGTAAGGCGTTTTTAGCCGAAAAAAATGACCATGTATAGTAAGGCGTTTTTAGCGGAAAAAATGACCATGTATAGTAAGACGTTTTTATCCGAAAAAAACGACCATGTATAGTAAGGCGTTTTTAGACGAAAAAAACGACCATGTATAGTAAGGCGTTTTCAGCCAAAAAAAATCAGCCATGTATAATAACGCGTTTGTAGCCCAAAAAAACGACCATGTATAATAAGGCGTTTTAGCCCAAAAAAACGACCATGTATAGTAAGGCGTTTTTAGACGAAAAAAACGACCATGTATAATAAGGCGTTTTAGCCCAAAAAAACGACCATGTATAGTAAGGCGTTTTAGACGAAAAAACGACCATGTATAATAAGGCGTTTTTAGCCAAAAAAAACGACCATGTATAGTAAGGTGTTTTTAGCCGAAAAAAACGACCATGTATAGTAAGACGTTTTTAGCTGAAAAAAACGACCATGTATAGTAAGGCGTTTTTAGACGAAAAAAACGACCATGTATAGTAAGACGTTTTTAGCCGAGAAAAACGACCATGTATAGTAAGGCGTTTTAGACGAAAAAACGACCATGTATAGTAAGGTGTTTTAGCGAAAAAACGACCATGTATAGTAAAGCGTTTTTAGCGAAAAACGACCATGTATAGTAAGGCGTTTTAGCGAAAAAAACGACCATGTATAGTAAGGCGTTTTAGCGAAAAACGACCATGTATAGTAAGGCGTTTTAGCGAAAAAACGACCATGTATAGTAAGGCGTTTTAGCGAAAAAATGACCATGTATAGTAAGGCGTTTTAGCGGAAAAATGACCATGTATAGTAAGACGTTTTATCCTAAAAACGACCATGTATAGTAAGGCGTTTTTAGACGATAAAAACGACCATGTATAGTAAGGCGTTTTCAGCCCAAAAAAATCAGCCATGTATAATAACGCGTTTGTAGCCCAAAAAAACGACCATGTATAATAAGGCGTTTTAGCCCAAAAAAACGACCATGTATAGTAAGGCGTTTTTAGCCGAAAAAAACGACCATGTATCGTAAGGCGTTTTTAGACGAAAAAAACGACCATGTATAATAAGGCGTTTTAGCCCAAAAACGACCATGTATAGTAAGGCGTTTTAGACGAAAAACGACCATGTATAATAAGGCGTTTTAGCCAAAAACGACCATGTATAATAAGGCGTTTTAGCCCAAAAACGACCATGTATAGTAAGGCGTTTTAGCGAAAAAACGACCATGTATAGTAAGGCGTTTTAGACGAAAAAACGACCATGTATAATAAGGCGTTTTAGCCCAAAAAAACGACCATGTATAGTAAGGCGTTTTTAGCCGAAAAAAACGACCATGTATAGTAAGGCGTTTTTAGACGAAAAAAACGACCATGTATAATAAGGCGTTTTAGCCCAAAAAAACGACCATGTATAGTAAGGCGTTTTTAGACAAAAAACGACCATGTATAATAAGGCGTTTTAGCCCAAAAAAACCACCATGTATAGTAAGGCGTTTTTAGCCGAAAAAAACGACCATGTATAGTAAGGCGTTTTTAGACGAAAAAAACGACCATGTATAGTAAGGCGTTTTTAGCCGAAAAAACGAAAAACGACCATGTATAGTAAGGAGTTTTAGCCAAAAAAACGACCATGTATAGTAAGGCGTTTTAGACGAAAAAACGACCATGTATAATAAGGCGTTTTAGCCCAAAAAAACGACCATGTATAGTAAGGCGTTTTTAGACAAACAAAACGACCATGTATAAAAAGGTGTTTTAGCCCAAAAACGACCATGTATAGTAAGGCGTTTTTAGCGAAAAAACGACCATGTATAGTAAGGCGTTTTAGACGAAAAACGACCATGTATAGTAAGGCGTTTTAGCCCAAAAACGACCATGTATAGTAAGGCGTTTTAATAAAAACGACCATGTATAGTAAGGCGTTTTAGACGAAAAACGACCATGTATAGTAAGGCGTTTTAGCCAAAAACGACCATGTATAGTAAGGCGTTTTAGACGAAAAAACGACCATGTATAATAAGGCGTTTTAGCCAAAAAAACGACCATGTATAGTAAGGCGTTTTTAGCGAAAAAACGACCATGTATAGTAAGGCGTTTTAGACGAAAAACGACCATGTATAATAAGGCGTTTTAGCCCAAAAACGACCATGTATAGTAAGGCGTTTTTAGACGAAAAACGACCATGTATAATAAGGCGTTTTAGCCAAAAACGACCATGTATAGTAAGGCGTTTTTAGCGAAAAAACGACCATGTATAGTAAGGCGTTTTTAGCTGAAAAACGACCATGTATAGTAAGGCGTTTTTAGACGAAAAACGACCATGTATAGTAAGGCGTTTTTAGCCGAAAAACGACCATGTATAGTAAGGCGTTTTTAGACTAAAAACGACCATGTATAGTAAGGTATTTTTAGCCTAAAAACGACCATGTATAGTAAGGCGTTTTTAGACGAAAAACGACCATGTATAGTAAGGCGTTTTCAGCCAAAAAAATCGACCATGTATAGTAAGGCGTTTGTAGCCCAAAAACGACCATGTATAATAAGGCGTTTTAGCGAAAAAACGACCATGTATAGTAAGGCGTTTTTAGCGAAAAACGACCATGTATAGTAAGGCGTTTTTAGACGAAAAAACGACCATGTATAATAAGGCGTTTTAGCGAAAAACGACCATGTATAGTAAGGCGTTTTTAGACGAAAAACGACCATGTATAGTAAGGCGTTTTTAGCCAAAAACGACCATGTATAGTAAGGCGTTTTAGCCCAAAAACGACCATGTATAGTAAGGCGTTTTAGCGAAAAAACGACCATGTATAGTAAGGCGTTTTAGACGAAAAACGACCATGTATAGTAAGGAGTTTTAGCCCAAAAACGACCATGTATAGTAAGGCGTTTTAGTAAGGCGAAAAAACGACCATGTATAGTAAGGCGTTTTTAGCGAAAAAACGACCATGTATAGTAAGGTGTTTTAGCTGAAAAAACGACCATGTATAGTAAGGCGTTTTTAGCTGAAAAAACGACCATGTATAGTAAGGCGTTTTTAGACGTAAAAAACGACCATGTATAGTAAGGCGTTTTTAGCGAAAAAACGACCATGTATAGTAAGGCGTTTTTAGCCGAAAAAACGACCATGTATAGTAAAGCGTTTTTAGCCGAAAAAACGACCATGTATAGTAAGGCGTTTTTAGCAAAAAAACGACCATGTATAGTAAGGCGTTTTTAGCGGAAAAACGACCATGTATAGTAAGGCGTTTTTAGCGAAAAAACGACCATGTATAGTAAGGTGTTTTTAGCCAAAAAAATCGACCATGTATAGTAAGGCGTTTTTAGCCGAAAAACGACCATGTATAGTAAGGCGTTTTTAGCCAAAAACGACCATGTATAGTAAGGCGTTTTAGCGAAAAACGACCATGTATAGTAAGGCATTTTTAGCCTAAAAAACGACCATGTATAGTAAGGCGTTTTTAGCGAAAAAACGACCATGTATAGTAAGGTGTTTTTAGCCGAAAAAACGACCATGTATAGTAAGGCGTTTTTAGCCGAAAAAACGACCATGTATAGTAAGGCGTTTTTAGCGAAAAAAACGACCATGTATAGTAAGGCGTTTTTAGCGAAAAACGACCATGTATAGTAAGGCGTTTTTAGCGAAAAAACGACCATGTATAGTAAGGCGTTTTTAGCGAAAAAACCGACCATGTATAGTAAGGCGTTTTAGCGAAAAAACGACCATGTATAGTAAGGCGTTTTTAGCGAAAAAACGACCATGTATAGTAAGGCGTTTTTAGCCAGAAAAAACGACCATGTATAGTAAGGCGTTTTTAGCTGAAAAAACGACCATGTATAGTAAGGCGTTTTTAGACTAAAAAAACGACCATGTATAGTAAGGCGTTTTTAGCTGAAAAAACGACCATGTATAGTAAGGCGTTTTTAGACGAAAAAACGACCATGTATAGTAAGGCGTTTTAGCGAAAAAACGACCATGTATAGTAAGGCGTTTTAGCGAAAAAACGACCATGTATAGTAAGGCGTTTTTAGCGAAAAACGACCATGTATAGTAAGGCGTTTTTAGCGAAAAAACGACCATGTATAGTAAGGCGTTTTAGCGAAAAACGACCATGTATAGTAAGGCGTTTTAGCGAAAAACGACCATGTATAGTAAGGCGTTTTTAGCCGAAAAAACGACCATGTATAGTAAGGCGTTTTAGACGTAAAAAACGACCATGTATAGTAAGGCGTTTTAGCCGAAAAACGACCATGTATAGTAAGGCGTTTTAGCGAAAAAACGACCATGTATAGTAAGGCGTTTTAGACAAAAAAAACGACCATGTATAGTAAGGCGTTTTAGACGAAAAAACGACCATGTATAGTAAGGCGTTTTAGACTAAAAACGACCATGTATAGTAAGGCGTTTTAGCCCAAAAACGACCATGTATAGTAAGGCGTTTTAGACTAAAAACGACCATGTATAGTAAGGCGTTTTAGCCCAAAAACGACCATGTATAGTAAGGCGTTTTAGACTAAAAACGACCATGTATAGTAAGGCGTTTTAGCGAAAAAACGACCATGTATAGTAAGGCGTTTTAGCCCAAAAACGACCATGTATAGTAAGGCGTTTTAGACGAAAAAACGACCATGTATAGTAAGGCGTTTTAGCCGAAAAAACGACCATGTATAGTAAGGCGTTTTTAGCGAAAAAACGACCATGTATAGTAAGGCGTTTTTAGCTGAAAAACGACCATGTATAGTAAGGCGTTTTTAGACTAAAAACGACCATGTATAGTAAGGCGTTTTAGCCCAAAAAACGACCATGTATAGTAAGGCGTTTTAGCGAAAAAACGACCATGTATAGTAAGGCGTTTTAGACTAAAAACGACCATGTATAGTAAGGCGTTTTAGCGAAAAAAAACGACCATGTATAGTAAGGCGTTTTAGACGAAAAACGACCATGTATAGTAAGGCGTTTTAGCCCAAAAACGACCATGTATAGTAAGGCGTTTTTAGCGAAAAAAACGACCATGTATAGTAAGGCGTTTTTAGACGAAAAAACGACCATGTATAGTAAGGCGTTTTTAGGCGAAAAAACGACCATGTATAGTAAGGCGTTTTAGCGAAAAAACGACCATGTATAGTAAGGCGTTTTTAGCTAAAAACGAAAAACGACCATGTATAGTAAGGCGTTTTTAGAAAAAAAACGACCATGTATAGTAAGGCGTTTTAGACGAAAAAACGACCATGTATAGTAAGGCGTTTTAGCCCAAAAACGACCATGTATAGTAAGGCGTTTTTAGACAAAAACGACCATGTATAGTAAGGCGTTTTAGCCCAAAAACGACCATGTATAGTAAGGCGTTTTTAGCGAAAAAACGACCATGTATAGTAAGGCGTTTTAGACTAAAAACGACCATGTATAGTAAGGCGTTTTAGCCCAAAAACGACCATGTATAGTAAGGCGTTTTAGCGAAAAACGACCATGTATAGTAAGGCGTTTTTAGCGAAAAACGACCATGTATAGTAAGGCGTTTTAGCCGAAAAACGACCATGTATAGTAAGGCGTTTTAGCCCAAAAACGACCATGTATAGTAAGGCGTTTTAGCCGAAAAAACGACCATGTATAGTAAGGCGTTTTAGCCGAAAAAACGACCATGTATAGTAAGGTGTTTTTAGCCGAAAAACGACCATGTATAGTAAGGCGTTTTTAGCGAAAAACGACCATGTATAGTAAGGCGTTTTTAGCGAAAAACGACCATGTATAGTAAGGCGCTTTTAGCGAAAAACGACCATGTATAGTAAGGCGTTTTTAGCGAAAAACGACCATGTATAGTAAGGCGTTTTTAGCGAAAAACGACCATGTATAGTAAGGCGTTTTTAGCGAAAAAACGACCATGTATAGTAAGGCGTTTTTAGCGAAAAACGACCATGTATAGTAAGGCGTTTTAGCGAAAAACGACCATGTATAGTAAGGCGTTTTAGCGAAAAACGACCATGTATAGTAAGGCGTTTTAGCGAAAAACGACCATGTATAGTAAGGCGTTTTTAGCCGAAAAACGACCATGTATAGTAAGGCGTTTTAGCGAAAAATGACCATGTATAGTAAGGCGTTTTTAGGCGACCATGTATAGTAAGGCGTTTTAGCCCAAAAACGACCATGTATAGTAAGGCGTTTTAGCCTAAAAACGACCATGTATAGTAAGGCGTTTTAGCCCAAAAACGACCATGTATAATAAGGCGTTTTAGCCCAAAAACGACCATGTATAATAAGGCGTTTTAGCCCAAAAACGACCATGTATAGTAAGGCGTTTTAGCAAAAAACGACCATGTATAGTAAGGCGTTTTAGCCGAAAAACGACCATGTATAGTAAGGCGTTTTAGCCCAAAAACGACCATGTATAGTAAGGCGTTTTAGACGAAAAACGACCATGTATAGTAAGGCGTTTTAGCCGAAAAACGACCATGTATAGTAAGGCGTTTTAGCGAAAAAACGACCATGTATAGTAAGGCGTTTTAGCTGAAAAACGACCATGTATAGTAAGGCGTTTTTAGCCGAAAAACGACCATGTATAGTAAGGCGTTTTAGCTGAAAAACGACCATGTATAGTAAGGCGTTTTTAGACGAAAAACGACCATGTATAGTAAGGCGTTTTAGCCTAAAAACGACCATGTATAGTAAGGCGTTTTTAGACGAAAAACGACCATGTATAGTAAGGCGTTTTTAGCGAAAAACGACCATGTATAGTAAGGCGTTTTAGCGAAAAACGACCATGTATAGTAAGGCGTTTTTAGCGAAAAACGACCATGTATAGTAAGGCGTTTTAGCGAAAAACGACCATGTATAGTAAGGCGTTTTAGCCGAAAAACGACCATGTATAGTAAGGCGTTTTAGCGAAAAAACGACCATGTATAGTAAGGCGTTTTAGCGAAAAACGACCATGTATAGTAAGGCGTTTTTAGCCGAAAAACGACCATGTATAGTAAGGCGTTTTTAGCGAAAAAAACGACCATGTATAGTAAGGCGTTTTTAGACTAAAAACGACCATGTATAGTAAGGCGTTTTAGCGAAAAACGACCATGTATAGTAAGGCGTTTTAGACGAAAAAACGACCATGTATAGTAAGGCGTTTTAGCCTAAAAACGACCATGTATAGTAAGGCGTTTTTAGACGAAAAACGACCATGTATAGTAAGGCGTTTTAGACGAAAAACGACCATGTATAGTAAGGCGTTTTAGCCGAAAAAACGACCATGTATAGTAAGGCGTTTTTAGACGTAAAAAACGACCATGTATAGTAAGGCGTTTTAGCCGAAAAAACGACCATGTATAGTAAGGCGTTTTTAGACGTTAAAAACGACCATGTATAGTAAGGCGTTTTAGACTAAAAACGACCATGTATAGTAAGGCGTTTTAGACTAAAAACGACCATGTATAGTAAGGCGTTTTTAGACTAAAAACGACCATGTATAGTAAGGCGTTTTAGCCAAAAAAACGACCATGTATAGTAAGGCGTTTTTAGCGAAAAACGACCATGTATAGTAAGGCGTTTTTAGCTGAAAAACGACCATGTATAGTAAGGCGTTTTAGCCGAAAAAAAGACCATGTATAGTAAGGCGTTTTTAGCCAAAAAACGACCATGTATAGTAAGGCGTTTTAGACGAAAAAACGACCATGTATAGTAAGGCGTTTTTAGCCGAAAAAAACGACCATGTATAGTAAGGCGTTTTAGACGAAAAAACGACCATGTATAGTAAGGCGTTTTTAGCCCAAAAAACGACCATGTATAGTAAGGCGTTTTTAGCGAAAAAACGACCATGTATAGTAAGGCGTTTTAGAAAAAAACGACCATGTATAGTAAGGCGTTTTAGCCCAAAAACGACCATGTATAGTAAGGCGTTTTAGACGAAAAAACGACCATGTATAGTAAGGCGTTTTTAGCGAAAAAACGACCATGTATAGTAAGGCGTTTTAGCGAAAAACGACCATGTATAGTAAGGCGTTTTAGACGAAAAACGACCATGTATAGTAAGGCGTTTTAGCCAAAAACGACCATGTATAGTAAGGCGTTTTAGCCGAAAAACGACCATGTATAGTAAGGCGTTTTAGCCCAAAAACGACCATGTATAGTAAGGCGTTTTTAGACAAAAACGACCATGTATAGTAAGGCGTTTTAGACGAAAAAACGACCATGTATAGTAAGGCGTTTTAGCCTAAAAACGACCATGTATAGTAAGGCGTTTTAGCGAAAAAACGACCATGTATAGTAAGGCGTTTTAGCGAAAAACGACCATGTATAGTAAGGCGTTTTAGCCTAAAAACGACCATGTATAGTAAGGCGTTTTTAGACGAAAAACGACCATGTATAGTAAGGCGTTTTAGCCGAAAAAACGACCATGTATAGTAAGGCGTTTTTAGACGAAAAACGACCATGTATAGTAAGGCGTTTTAGCCGAAAAACGACCATGTATAGTAAGGCGTTTTAGCCGAAAAACGACCATGTATAGTAAGGCGTTTTAGCGAAAAAACGACCATGTATAGTAAGGCGTTTTAGCGAAAAAACGACCATGTATAGTAAGGCGTTTTAGCGAAAAACGACCATGTATAGTAAGGCGTTTTAGCGAAAAAACGACCATGTATAGTAAGGCGTTTTTAGCGAAAAAACGACCATGTATAGTAAGGCGTTTTAGCCAAAAACGACCATGTATAGTAAGGCGTTTTAGCGAAAAAAACGACCATGTATAGTAAGGCGTTTTAGCCAAAAACGACCATGTATAGTAAGGCGTTTTAGCCAAAAAACGACCATGTATAGTAAGGCGTTTTAGCGAAAAAACGACCATGTATAGTAAGGCGTTTTAGCCAAAAACGACCATGTATAGTAAGGCGTTTTAGAAAAAAACGACCATGTATAGTAAGGCGTTTTAGCCCGAAAAACGACCATGTATAGTAAGGCGTTTTAGCCTAAAAAACGACCATGTATAGTAAGGCGTTTTAGCGAAAAAAACGACCATGTATAGTAAGGCGTTTTAGCCAAAAACGACCATGTATAGTAAGGCGTTTTTAGCGAAAAACGACCATGTATAGTAAGGCGTTTTAGCCGAAAAACGACCATGTATAGTAAGGCGTTTTAGCCGAAAAACGACCATGTATAGTAAGGCGTTTTTAGCGAAAAAACGACCATGTATAGTAAGGCGTTTTAGCCGAAAAACGACCATGTATAGTAAGGCGTTTTAGACGAAAAAACGACCATGTATAGTAAGGCGTTTTAGCCAAAAACGACCATGTATAGTAAGGCGTTTTAGCGAAAAAAACGACCATGTATAGTAAGGCGTTTTAGCGAAAAAAACGACCATGTATAGTAAGGCGTTTTAGCGAAAAAACGACCATGTATAGTAAGGCGTTTTAGCGAAAAAACGACCATGTATAGTAAGGCGTTTTTAGCGAAAAAACGACCATGTATAGTAAGGCGTTTTAGCGAAAAAACGACCATGTATAGTAAGGCGTTTTTAGCGAAAAAACGACCATGTATAGTAAGGCGTTTTAGCGAAAAAAAACGACCATGTATAGTAAGGCGTTTTTAGCGAAAAAACGACCATGTATAGTAAGGCGTTTTAGCGAAAAAACGACCATGTATAGTAAGGCGTTTTAGATAAAAAACGACCATGTATAGTAAGGCGTTTTAGCTGAAAAAACGACCATGTATAGTAAGGCGTTTTAGCGAAAAAACGACCATGTATAGTAAGGCGTTTTAGCGAAAAAACGACCATGTATAGTAAGGCGTTTTAGCGAAAAAACGACCATGTATAGTAAGGCGTTTTAGCCAAAAAACGACCATGTATAGTAAGGCGTTTTAGCGAAAAAACGACCATGTATAGTAAGGCGTTTTAGCAAAAAAACGACCATGTATAGTAAGGCGTTTTAGCGAAAAAAAACGACCATGTATAGTAAGGCGTTTTAGCGAAAAACGACCATGTATAGTAAGGCGTTTTAGCGAAAAACGACCATGTATAGTAAGGCGTTTTAGCCAAAAACGACCATGTATAGTAAGGCGTTTTAGCGAAAAACGACCATGTATAGTAAGGCGTTTTAGAAAAAAACGACCATGTATAGTAAGGCGTTTTAGCGAAAAAACGACCATGTATAGTAAGGCGTTTTAGCGAAAAAACGACCATGTATAGTAAGGCGTTTTTAGCTAAAAAACGACCATGTATAGTAAGGCGTTTTTAGCGAAAAAAAACGACCATGTATAGTAAGGCGTTTTTAGCGAAAAAAACGACCATGTATAGTAAGGCGTTTTAGCGAAAAAACGACCATGTATAGTAAGGCGTTTTTAGCCGAAAAAACGACCATGTATAGTAAGGCGTTTTAGCGAAAAACGACCATGTATAGTAAGGCGTTTTTAGCGAAAAAACGACCATGTATAGTAAGGCGTTTTAGCGAAAAAACGACCATGTATAGTAAGGCGTTTTTAGCGAAAAAACGACCATGTATAGTAAGGCGTTTTAGCGAAAAAACGACCATGTATAGTAAGGCGTTTTTAGCGAAAAAACGACCATGTATAGTAAGGCGTTTTAGCGAAAAAACGACCATGTATAGTAAGGCGTTTTAGACAAAAAAACGACCATGTATAGTAAGGCGTTTTTAGCGAAAAAACGACCATGTATAGTAAGGCGTTTTAGCGAAAAAAACGACCATGTATAGTAAGGCGTTTTTAGCGAAAAAACGACCATGTATAGTAAGGCGTTTTAGAAAAAAAACGACCATGTATAGTAAGGCGTTTTAGCTGAAAAAACGACCATGTATAGTAAGGCGTTTTAGACAAAAAAACGACCATGTATAGTAAGGCGTTTTAGCGAAAAACGACCATGTATAGTAAGGCGTTTTTAGCCAAAAAAACGACCATGTATAGTAAGGCGTTTTAGCGAAAAAAAACGACCATGTATAGTAAGGCGTTTTAGCGAAAAAACGACCATGTATAGTAAGGCGTTTTTAGCGAAAAAACGACCATGTATAGTAAGGCGTTTTTAGATGAAAAACGACCATGTATAGTAAGGCGTTTTAGCGAAAAAACGACCATGTATAGTAAGGCGCTTTTAGCGAAAAAACGACCATGTATAGTAAGGCGTTTTTAGCTGAAAAAACGACCATGTATAGTAAGGCGTTTTAGCGAAAAAAACGACCATGTATAGTAAGGCGTTTTAGCCGAAAAACGACCATGTATAGTAAGGCGTTTTAGCGAAAAAACGACCATGTATAGTAAGGCGTTTTAGCGAAAAAACGACCATGTATAGTAAGGCGTTTTTAGCGAAAAAACGACCATGTATAGTAAGGCGTTTTAGCGAAAAAACGACCATGTATAGTAAGGCGTTTTAGCGAAAAACGACCATGTATAGTAAGGCGTTTTAGCGAAAAAACGACCATGTATAGTAAGGCGTTTTAGCGAAAAAACGACCATGTATAGTAAGGCGTTTTAGAAAAAAAACGACCATGTATAGTAAGGCGTTTTAGCGAAAAAACGACCATGTATAGTAAGGCGTTTTAGCGAAAAACGACCATGTATAGTAAGGCGTTTTAGCTGAAAAAACGACCATGTATAGTAAGGCGTTTTTAGAAAAAAAAACGACCATGTATAGTAAGGCGTTTTAGCTGAAAAAAACGACCATGTATAGTAAGGCGTTTTAGACAAAAACGACCATGTATAGTAAGGCGTTTTAGCGAAAAAACGACCATGTATAGTAAGGCGTTTTAGCGAAAAAACGACCATGTATAGTAAGGCGTTTTAGCGAAAAAACGACCATGTATAGTAAGGCGTTTTTAGCGAAAAAAACGACCATGTATAGTAAGGCGTTTTTAGCGAAAAAACGACCATGTATAGTAAGGCGTTTTTAGCGAAAAAACGACCATGTATAGTAAGGCGTTTTAGCGAAAAAAACGACCATGTATAGTAAGGCGTTTTTAGCCGAAAAAACGACCATGTATAGTAAGGCGTTTTAGGCGAAAAACGACCATGTATATAGTAAGGCGTTTTTAGCGAAAAAACGACCATGTATAGTAAGGCGTTTTTAGCGGAAAAAACGACCATGTATAGTAAGGCGTTTTTAGAAAAAACGACCATGTATAGTAAGGCGTTTTAGCGAAAAAACGACCATGTATAGTAAGGCGTTTTTAGCGAAAAAACGACCATGTATAGTAAGGCGTTTTTAGCTGAAAAACGACCATGTATAGTAAGGCGTTTTTAGGCGAAAAAACGACCATGTATAGTAAGGCGTTTTAGCGAAAAAACGACCATGTATAGTAAGGCGTTTTAGCGAAAAAACGACCATGTATAGTAAGGCGTTTTAGCGAAAAAAGCGAAAAAACGACCATGTATAGTAAGGCGTTTTAGCGAAAAAACGACCATGTATAGTAAGGCGTTTTAGCGCGAAAAACGACCATGTATAGTAAGGCGTTTTAGGCGAAAAACGACCATGTATAGTAAGGCGTTTTAGCGAAAAACGACCATGTATAGTAAGGCGTTTTTAGCTGAAAAAACGACCATGTATAGTAAGGCGTTTTTAGCGAAAAAACGACCATGTATAGTAAGGCGTTTTAGCGAAAAAACGACCATGTATAGTAAGGCGTTTTTAGCGAAAAAACGACCATGTATAGTAAGGCGTTTTTAGCGAAAAAACGACCATGTATAGTAAGGCGTTTTAGCGAAAAAACGACCATGTATAGTAAGGCGTTTTTAGATGAAAAAACGACCATGTATAGTAAGGCGTTTTAGCGAAAAAACGACCATGTATAGTAAGGCGTTTTTAGCGAAAAAACGACCATGTATAGTAAGGCGTTTTTAGCGAAAAAACGACCATGTATAGTAAGGCGTTTTTAGCGAAAAAACGACCATGTATAGTAAGGCGTTTTTAGCGAAAAAACGACCATGTATAGTAAGGCGTTTTTAGCGAAAAAACGACCATGTATAGTAAGGCGTTTTTAGCGAAAAAAACGACCATGTATAGTAAGGCGTTTTAGCGAAAAAACGACCATGTATAGTAAGGCGTTTTAGACGAAAAAACGACCATGTATAGTAAGGCGTTTTAGCGAAAAAACGACCATGTATAGTAAGGCGTTTTTAGCGAAAAAAACGACCATGTATAGTAAGGCGTTTTTAGCGAAAAAAACGACCATGTATAGTAAGGCGTTTTAGCGAAAAAACGACCATGTATAGTAAGGCGTTTTTAGCGAAAAAACGACCATGTATAGTAAGGCGTTTTTAGCGAAAAAACGACCATGTATAGTAAGGCGTTTTTAGCGAAAAAAACGACCATGTATAGTAAGGCGTTTTTAGCGAAAAAACGACCATGTATAGTAAGGCGTTTTAGCGAAAAAACGACCATGTATAGTAAGGCGTTTTAGCGAAAAAACGACCATGTATAGTAAGGCGTTTTAGCTGAAAAAACGACCATGTATAGTAAGGCGTTTTAGCGAAAAAACGACCATGTATAGTAAGGCGTTTTAGCGAAAAAACGACCATGTATAGTAAGGCGTTTTAGCGAAAAAACGACCATGTATAGTAAGGCGTTTTTAGCGAAAAAACGACCATGTATAGTAAGGCGTTTTTAGCGAAAAACGACCATGTATAGTTTTTAGCGAAAAACGACCATGTATAGTAAGGCGTTTTTAGCGAAAAAGCGACCATGTATAGTAAGGCGTTTTAGCGAAAAAACGACCATGTATAGTAAGGCGTTTTTAGCGAAAAAACGACCATGTATAGTAAGGCGTTTTTAGCGAAAAAACGACCATGTATAGTAAGGCGTTTTAGCGAAAAAACGACCATGTATAGTAAGGCGTTTTTAGCGAAAAAACGACCATGTATAGTAAGGCGTTTTTAGCGAAAAAACGACCATGTATAGTAAGGCGTTTTAGCGAAAAAACGACCATGTATAGTAAGGCGTTTTTAGCGAAAAAAACGACCATGTATAGTAAGGCGTTTTTAGCGAAAAAACGACCATGTATAGTAAGGCGTTTTTAGCGAAAAAACGACCATGTATAGTAAGGCGTTTTTAGATGAAAAAACGACCATGTATAGTAAGGCGTTTTAGCTGAAAAAACGACCATGTATAGTAAGGCGTTTTTAGCGAAAAAAACGACCATGTATAGTAAGGCGTTTTAGCGAAAAAACGACCATGTATAGTAAGGCGTTTTTAGCGAAAAAACGACCATGTATAGTAAGGCGTTTTAGCGAAAAAACGACCATGTATAGTAAGGCGTTTTAGCTGAAAAAACGACCATGTATAGTAAGGCGTTTTTATGAAAAAACGACCATGTATAGTAAGGCGTTTTAGCGAAAAAACGACCATGTATAGTAAGGCGTTTTTAGCGAAAAAACGACCATGTATAGTAAGGCGTTTTTAGCGAAAAAACGACCATGTATAGTAAGGCGTTTTTAGCGAAAAAAACGACCATGTATAGTAAAGCGTTTTACCGAAAAAAACGACCATGTATAGTAAGGCGTTTTTAGATGAAAAAACGACCATGTATAGTAAGGCGTTTTAGCGAAAAAACGACCATGTATAGTAAGGCGTTTTAGCGAAAAAACGACCATGTATAGTAAGGCGTTTTAGCGAAAAAAAACGACCATGTATAGTAAGGCGTTTTTAGCGAAAAAACGACCATGTATAGTAAGGCGTTTTTAGCGAAAAAACGACCATGTATAGTAAGGCGTTTTAGCGAAAAAACGACCATGTATAGTAAGGCGTTTTAGCGAAAAAACGACCATGTATAGTAAGGCGTTTTAGCGAAAAAACGACCATGTATAGTAAGGCGTTTTAGCGTTTTAAAAAAACGACCATGTATAGTAAGGCGTTTTTAGCGAAAAACGACCATGTATAGTAAGGCGTTTTAAGCCGAAAAAAACGACCATGTAAAGTAGGGCGTTTTTAGCCGAAAAAAACGACCATGTACAGTAAGGCATTTTTAGCCAAAAAAACGACCATGTATAGTAAGCCGGTTTTAGCCGAAAAAAACGACCATGTATAGTAAGACGTTTTTAGCGAAAAAACGACCATGTATAGTAAGGCGTTTTAGCGAAAAAACGACCATGTATAGTAAGGCGTTTTTAGCGAAAAAAACGACCATGTATAGTAAGGCGTTTTAGCGAAAAAACGACCATGTATAGTAAGGCGTTTTAGCGAAAAAACGACCATGTATAGTAAGGCGTTTTAGCGAAAAAACGACCATGTATAGTAAGGCGTTTTTAGCGAAAAACGACCATGTATAGTAAGGCGTTTTAGCGAAAAAACGACCATGTATAGTAAGGCGTTTTAGCTGAAAAAACGACCATGTATAGTAAGGCGTTTTTAGATGAAAAAACGACCATGTATAGTAAGGCGTTTTAGCGAAAAAAACGACCATGTATAGTAAGGCGTTTTAGCGAAAAAACGACCATGTATAGTAAGGCGTTTTAGCGAAAAAACGACCATGTATAGTAAGGCGTTTTAGCGAATAAAAACGACCATGTATAGTAAAGCGTTTTAGCGAAAAAACGACCATGTATAGTAAGGCGTTTTTTGATGAAAAACGACCATGTATAGTAAGGCGTTTTAGCGAAAAAACGACCATGTATAGTAAGGCGTTTTAGCCAAAAAAACGACCATGTATAGTAAGGCGTTTTAGCCAAAAAACGACCATGTATAGTAAGGCGTTTTAGCGAAAAAACGACCATGTATAGTAAGGCGTTTTAGCGAAAAACGACCATGTATAGTAAGGCGTTTTTAGCGAAAAAACGACCATGTATAGTAAGGCGTTTTTAGCGAAAAAACGACCATGTATAGTAAGGCGTTTTAGCGAAAAAACGACCATGTATAGTAAGGCGTTTTAGCCAAAAAACGACCATGTATAGTAAGGCGTTTTAGCGAAAAAACGACCATGTATAGTAAGGCGTTTTTAGCGAAAAAACCGACCATGTATAGTAAGGCGTTTTTAGCGAAAAAAACCGACCATGTATAGTAAGGCGTTTTAGCCAAAAAAACGACCATGTATAGTAAAGCGTTTTTAGCCAAAAAAAACGACCATGTATAGTAAGGCGTTTTTAGCGAAAAAACGACCATGTATAGTAAGGCGTTTTTAGCGAAAAAAACGACCATGTATAGTAAGGCGTTTTTAGCGAAAAAAACGACCATGTATAGTAAGGCGTTTTAGCGAAAAAACGACCATGTATAGTAAGGCGTTTTTAGCGAAAAAACGACCATGTATAGTAAGGCGTTTTTAGCGAAAAAACGACCATGTATAGTAAGGCGTTTTTAGCGAAAAAACGACCATGTATAGTAAGGCGTTTTTAGCGAAAAAACGACCATGTATAGTAAGGCGTTTTTAGCGAAAAAAACGACCATGTATAGTAAGGCATTTTAGCGAAAAAACGACCATGTATAGTAAGGCGTTTTTAGCGAAAAAAGCGACCATGTATAGTAAGGCGTTTTAGCGAAAAAACGACCATGTATAGTAAGGCGTTTTTAGCGAAAAAACGACCATGTATAGTAAGGCGTTTTTAGCGAAAAAGCGACCATGTATAGTAAAGCGTTTTTAGCGAAAAAACAACCATGTATAGTAAGGCGTTTTTTGATGAAAAACGACCATGTATAGTAAGGCGTTTTAGCGAAAAAACGACCATGTATAGTAAGGCGTTTTTAGCGAAAAAACGACCATGTATAGTAAGGCGTTTTAGCGAAAAAACGACCATGTATAGTAAGGCGTTTTTAGCTGAAAAAACAACCATGTATAGTAAGGCGTTTTTAGCTGAAAAAACAACCATGTATAGTAAGGCGTTTTTAGCCGAAAAAAACGACCATGTATAGTAAGGCGTTTTTAGCGAAAAAACAACCATGTATAGTAAGGCGTTTTAGCGAAAAAACGACCATGTATAGTAAGGCGTTTTAGCGAAAAAACGACCATGTATAGTAAGGCGTTTTTAGCGAAAAAACAACCATGTATAGTAAGGCGTTTTAGCGAAAAAACGACCATGTATAGTAAGGCGTTTTAGCGAAAAAACGACCATGTATAGTAAGGCGTTTTAGCGAAAAAACGACCATGTATAGTAAGGCGTTTTAGCGAAAAAACGACCATGTATAGTAAGGCGTTTTTAGCGAAAAAACGACCATGTATAGTAAGGCGTTTTTAGCCAAAAAACGACCATGTATAGTAAGGCGTTTTAGCCAAAAAAAACGACCATGTATAGTAAGGCGTTTTTAGACGAAAAAACGACCATGTATAGTAAGGCGTTTTTAGCGAAAAAACGACCATGTATAGTAAGGCGTTTTTAGCGAAAAAAACGACCATGTATAGTAAGGCGTTTTAGCGAAAAAACGACCATGTATAGTAAGGCGTTTTAGCGAAAAAACGACCATGTATAGTAAGGCGTTTTTAGCGAAAAAACGACCATGTATAGTAAGGCGTTTTTAGCGAAAAAACGACCATGTATAGTAAGGCGTTTTAGCGAAAAAACGACCATGTATAGTAAGGCGTTTTTAGCGAAAAAGCGACCATGTATAGTAAGGCGTTTTAGCGAAAAAACGACCATGTATAGTAAGGCGTTTTTAGCGAAAAAACGACCATGTATAGTAAGGCGTTTTTAGCGAAAAAACGACCATGTATAGTAAGGCGTTTTTAGCGAAAAAACGACCATGTATAGTAAGGCGTTTTAGCGAAAAAAAGCGACCATAGTAAGGCGTTTTTAGCGAAAAAACGACCATGTATAGTAAGGCGTTTTATTGATGAAAAAACGACCATGTATAGTAAGGCGTTTTAGGCGAAAAAACAACCATGTATAGTAAGGCGTTTTAGCGAAAAAACGACCATGTATAGTAAGGCGTTTTTAGCGAAAAAAACAACCATGTATAGTAAGGCGTTTTTGATGAAAAAACGACCATGTATAGTAAGGCGTTTTTAGCTGAAAAAACAACCATGTATAGTAAGGCGTTTTAGCGAAAAAACGACCATGTATAGTAAGGCGTTTTAGCGAAAAAACGACCATGTATAGTAAGGCGTTTTAGCGAAAAACGACCATGTATAGTAAGGCGTTTTAGCGAAAAAACGACCATGTATAGTAAGGCGTTTTTAGCGAAAAAACGACCATGTATAGTAAGGCGTTTTTGATGAAAAACGACCATGTATAGTAAGGCGTTTTAGCGAAAAAACGACCATGTATAGTAAGGCGTTTTAGCGAAAAAACGACCATGTATAGTAAGGCGTTTTTAGCGAAAAAACGACCATGTATAGTAAGGCGTTTTTAGCGAAAAAACGACCATGTATAGTAAGGCGTTTTTAGCGAAAAAACGACCATGTATAGTAAGGCGTTTTTAGCGAAAAAACGACCATGTATAGTAAGGCGTTTTTAGCGAAAAAACGACCATGTATAGTAAGGCGTTTTTAGCGAAAAAACGACCATGTATAGTAAGGCGTTTTTAGCCAAAAAACGACCATGTATAGTAAGGCGTTTTTAGCAAAAAACGACCATGTATAGTAAGGCGTTTTTAGCGAAAAAACGACCATGTATAGTAAGGCGTTTTTAGCGAAAAAACGACCATGTATAGTAAGGCGTTTTAGCTGAAAAAACGACCATGTATAGTAAGGCGTTTTTAGGCGAAAAAACGACCATGTATAGTAAGGCGTTTTTAGCTGAAAAAACGACCATGTATAGTAAGGCGTTTTTAGCGAAAAAACGACCATGTATAGTAAGGCGTTTTAGCGAAAAAACGACCATGTATAGTAAGGCGTTTTTAGCGAAAAAACGACCATGTATAGTAAGGCGTTTTTAGCGAAAAAACGACCATGTATAGTAAGGCGTTTTTAGCGAAAAAAGCGACCATGTATAGTAAGGCGTTTTTAGCGAAAAAACGACCATGTATAGTAAGGCGTTTTTGATGAAAAAACGACCATGTATAGTAAGGCGTTTTAGCTGAAAAAACGACCATGTATAGTAAGGCGTTTTTAGCGAAAAAGCGACCATGTATAGTAAGGCGTTTTTAGCGAAAAAACGACCATGTATAGTAAGGCGTTTTTAGCGAAAAAAGCGACCATGTATAGTAAGGCGTTTTTAGCGAAAAAGCGACCATGTATAGTAAGGCGTTTTTAGCGAAAAAGCGACCATGTATAGTAAGGCGTTTTTAGCTGAAAAAACGACCATGTATAGTAAGGCGTTTTTAGCGAAAAAAGCGACCATGTATAGTAAGGCGTTTTTAGCGAAAAAACAACCATGTATAGTAAGGCGTTTTAGCGAAAAAACGACCATGTATAGTAAGGCGTTTTTAGCGAAAAAAAACCATGTATAGTAAGGCGTTTTTAGCGAAAAAACGACCATGTATAGTAAGGCGTTTTTTGATGAAAAACGACCATGTATAGTAAGGCGTTTTAGCGAAAAAACAACCATGTATAGTAAGGCGTTTTTAGCGAAAAAACGACCATGTATAGTAAGGCGTTTTTAGCGAAAAAAACAACCATGTATAGTAAGGCGTTTTTGATGAAAAAACGACCATGTATAGTAAGGCGTTTTAGCTGAAAAAACAACCATGTATAGTAAGGCGTTTTTAGCGAAAAAACGACCATGTATAGTAAGGCGTTTTTAGCGAAAAAACGACCATGTATAGTAAGGCGTTTTTAGCGAAAAAACGACCATGTATAGTAAGGCGTTTTTAGCGAAAAAACGACCATGTATAGTAAGGCGTTTTTAGCTGAAAAAAGCGACCATGTATAGTAAGGCGTTTTTAGATGAAAAAACGACCATGTATAGTAAGGCGTTTTTAGCGAAAAAACGACCATGTATAGTAAGGCGTTTTTAGCGAAAAAACGACCATGTATAGTAAGGCGTTTTAGCGAAAAAACGACCATGTATAGTAAGGCGTTTTTAGCGAAAAAACGACCATGTATAGTAAAGCGTTTTAGCGAAAAAACGACCATGTATAGTAAGGCGTTTTAGATGAAAAAACGACCATGTATAGTAAGGCGTTTTAGCGAAAAAAACGACCATGTATAGTAAGGCGTTTTAGCGAAAAAACGACCATGTATAGTAAGGCGTTTTTAGCGAAAAAGCGACCATGTATAGTAAGGCGTTTTTAGCCGAAAAACGACCATGTATAGTAAGGCGTTTTTAGCGAAAAAACGACCATGTATAGTAAGGCGTCTTTAGCGAAAAAACGACCATGTATAGTAAGGCGTTTTAGCGAAAAAACGACCATGTATAGTAAGGCGTTTTAGCGGAAAAAACGACCATGTATAGTAAGGCGTTTTTAGCGGAAAAACGACCATGTATAGTAAGGCGTTTTAGCGAAAAAACGACCATGTATAGTAAGGCGTTTTTAGCGAAAAAGCGACCATGTATAGTAAGGCGTTTTTAGCGAAAAAGCGACCATGTATAGTAAGGCGTTTTTAGCCGAAAAAAACGACCATGTATAGTAAGGCGTTTTTAGCCGAAAAAAACGACCATGTATAGTAAGGCGTTTTTAGCCGGAAAAAACGACCATGTATAGTAAGGCGTTTTTAGCCGAAAAAAACAACCATTTATAGTAAGGTGTTTTTAGCCGAAAAAAATGACCATGTATAGTAAGGCGTTTTTAGCTGTAAAAAACGACCATGTACAGTAAGGCGTTTTTAGCCGAATAAAACGACCATGTATAGTAAGGCGTTTTTAGCCGAAAAAAACGACCATGTATAGTAAGGAATTTTTAGCCCCAAAAAACCGACCATGTATAGTAAGGCGTTTTTAGCCAAAAAAAAGACTATAGTAAGGCGTTTTTAGCAGAAAAAAACGACCATGTATAATAAAGCGTTTTTCGCCCAAAAAAACGACCATGTATAGTAAGGCGTTTTTAGACGAAAAAACGAACCATGTATAATAAGGCATTTTTAGCCGAAAAAACGACCATGTATAGTAAGGCGTTTTTAGACGAAAAAACGAACCATGTATAATAAGGCATTTTTAGCCGAAAAAAACGACCATGTATAGTAAGGCGTTTTTAGCCGAAAAAAACAACCATGTATAGTAAGGCGTTTTTAGCGAAAAAACCGACCATGTATAGTAAGGCGTTTTTAGCCAAATAAAACGACCATGTATAGTAAAGCGTTTTTAGCCAAAAAAAAACGAGCATGTATAGTAAGGAATTTTTAGCAGAAATAAAACGACCATTTATAGTAAGGCGTTTTTTGACGAAAAAAACGACCATGTTTAGCATGGCGTTTTTAGCCGAAAAAAACCACCATGTATAGTAAGGCGTTTTAGCGAAAAAATGACCATGTATAGTAAGGAATTTTAGCTGAAAAAACGACCATGTATAGTAAGGCGTTTTTAGCGAAAAAACGACCATGTATAGTAAGGCGTTTTTAGCGAAAAAACGACCATGTATAGTAAGGCGTTTTAGCTGAAAAAACCCACCATGTATAGTAAGGCGTTTTGACAAAAACCCACCATGTATGGTAAGGCGTTTTTAGCCGAAAAAACGACCATGTATAGTAAGGCGTTTTTAGGCGAAAAAAACGACCATGTATAGTAAGGCGTTTTTAGCCAAAAAACCGACCATGTATAGTAAGGCGTTTTTAGCCAAAAAAAACGACCATGTATAGTAAGGCGTTTTTAGCGAAAAAACCGACCATGTATAGTAAGGCGTTTTTGACGAAAAAAACGACCATGTATACTAAGGCGTTTTTAGCCAAAAAAACCGACCATGTATAGTAAGGCGTTTTTTGACGAAAAAACCGACCATGTATAGTAAGGCGTTTTTAGCCGAAAAAAACGACCATGTATACTAAGGCGTTTTAGCCAAAAAACCGACCATGTATAGTAAGGCGTTTTTAGCCAAAAAAACGACCATGTATAGTAAGGCGTTTTTAGCCGAAAAAATGACCATGTATAGTAAGGAATTTTTAGCTGAAAAAAACGACCAAGTATAGTAAGGCGTTTTTAGCAGAAATAAAACGACCATTTATAGTAAGGCTTTTTTGGACGAAAAAAACGACCATGTATAGTCAGGCGTTTCAGCCGAAAAAACGACCATGTATAGTAAGGCGTTTTTAGCCGAAAAAACGACCATGTATAGTAAGGCGTTTTTAGCCGAAAAAAACGACCATGTATAGTAAGGCGTTTTTAGCCCAAAAAAAACGTCCATGTATAGTAAGACGTTTTCAGCCGAAAAAACGACCATGTATAGTAAGGCGTTTTTAACCGAAAAAAACGACCATGTATAGTAAGGCGTTCTTAGCCGAAAAAAACGAACCGGCTCGTTCACGACAGACACATCACTATAGTTGACCAAGTGTCGTACTTCAGAACAGTTCTATAGGTTGGACGCTTTGCAAAAAAATAAACATTCATCAGATACCATTAAAAACAAATCAAGTTGCATTCTAAGTAGTTTATTTTCTCTTTGGGTCCTTTATAGTGTTAGAAGCTTGTGGATCAGTCACGTTGGAGACAGGCGTGACAGTCACCTCTGGCCCAGGGTCAACAAGCTCAGTGGAGTGGTCATCCTGTGCGCCTGGCGGGGTGGGTGTTGGTTCAGTAAGTTCACCTTCTTCATCTGCATCAGAAAAGGCCGTAAGAACCAGTTCTCACATTACAAAGTTTCTGGTAATACCTTTCAGAGGCATTTCACTTGTGGGGTCAACGAGGGGGACGTGGTCCAAGTCATCATCCAGGTCTTCGGTGAACAGACCAGGAATTAGGCCCTTGTCTGGATCTGAAGCACAAGTGAGACTTTAGAAGAGAAACTTGCATGGTCTTAGAGCCACACTCACCCTTCAAGTAGTTTAGGCCGCTCATCCACTGGCTGCCGTACAGAGCAGGCCTGCTGATCTTTTTGAGCACCGGAGGCAGCTCCTCATCAGGAATAGTCCAACTTTTCTGTTCGGGCAGAACCAACATGGGACCCACTTTTGCCTGCTGTTCCCACCCTTGGGACAACGAGAAGAATCAAATGATTGAAAGTCAAATAAATGGAGTGGTGGATGCCGGTTGGGACGTTGAAACATACCATTAGCGGGGAGTCTGCTCCTCCAATGAGATTCTCGTTCAGCTGGCTTGCTGAAGCCACGAGGGCCAAATTTGGCTGCCTTACTAGGATGTTGGCCGGTGTCGCTTTGACAATACCCACACAGGTAGTCGTTGCCATCAGCTGAACGCCACCTTAAATGTAATAAAAATTATACCAGGGTGATTGACCTGGCAAACGTAGATGGAAAATGAACCAACACTTGCCTCCCGTTGACAAAAGTGCACGCTTTGTTGGGTGCTTCTGTATCATGGACGGGCACCGCATTCATGAGGCATGAGATGTACAGCTGTGGAAAGAAAAGGGATCACGTTTTTAAAAATGACCCCAAGTGTATTTCAAAAGTAGGTCGAATCACCTCTCCTCTGTCGTCATCGTAGAATCTGAAGGCATCAATGACCAATTGCAGCTTGTCATCTTGCGTCCGCACTAGGAAGCGAGACTTTGAGGGCTGAAGCTTGGAATCCAACAAGCACCTGTTCAAGGAAAAAAAAAAAAGGCCTTTGAGATTTTAACTAAACAAAATTGAGTTATGTCGATCGATTTACCAGTTTTTAAATCATCTAATGGGCGGCCATTTTTCCACTTGCTGTCGTCTGCCGTTATCTGGGTTTAGTCATGTGATCCTTGGGAACTAATCTCATTTTCAGTTGACAGCAAGTGGCAAAATGGCTCATTCAAGACCCTTTGTTTCTCGAGTTTATGCATTACACTAGCTAGGAGATGGAAAATGTATTTAATGAGTTCTACTTGTGACAATTTTATTTTGAAATCACAAGTTTGACAATCGCACATTACCAGGTAGCTTCCTAGCCAACAGCAAAAAAATAAATAAAAATTGCACATCGTTATCCATGAAATTATTCCCCTATCCCAGATTAAATATTTTAAAAGTAGTCTTGTACGATTGCATCGTCATCTTTGACCCAGGAAGTGGCTAGCTGACCATCTTTTATTATTTATTTTTAAAGCTGAAAGTGACAGAGCAGATCTTTCTCAAGCCTACTTTCCCTCAATAACTTTTTTCGGCGTACTCAGACATACGCCAGACTCGTGTTTTAGCACTTACCCATTCTCAATGAAGACATATCTTGGCATAGAATGGATGTCCGGCTGCAGCGTGGCCACACAGGTGTTCAGGAACACTCGCAGGCCCACGTGATGGCCCACTCTGACAGAAGCCTCGATGAAAATTGGCTCGCCCAGGAAGTACACGTTAGCGCCCCTCTCATACTGCCAGTCGTCTGTCAAGAAATGTATGCGAGCATGTAAATAGAACCAAAAATACACAATCACAATTTTTTTTTAAATAAATAAAATACTTGTCATGATTCTGAGCTTAAAGTCCAGCGTTTCCACTGCAGCTTGTGTAGAAATGAAGGGGATCCAAGTGGGTGTGAGGGAAGAACTGGAGAGACTATAGCGCCTAAATACAACCACAGCATTGGAACCACTTCATACCTAGATGTTGACTGGCACACCAATTACACCTCACCTTGCATAGTGACACTCGATTGGAACGACCGCCCCGTCCATTCGGATCAGGCCATCGGGTGAAGGTGCGGGAGTGTAGATGAGCAGGTTGGTATAGACCAGCGAGGCGTCAGTCATCTGCGGACAACATTGAGCGACCAATCAGACAGAGGACGGAGTGATCGATGTCAAAACATGGCGCCGATACCCGCCATCGGCTTCGCGTTCGAGTAAACAGACGCAGATTTCATCAGTTATGAGCCTGACTGAGAGAAGATCATCATTTCGGTCTTGATACTTTTTGGAACATTTTAGTGGTGTGCTGTGACATACTATTTTAAAATGGGTCCCTTGCCTCAACTAAAAGTTGGGGAAACAATGTCGAGCCTTACCCAGTATTTGGTGCCACAGTCCAGCAACCCAACGAGTATTCTGTACTCGCGATCGGAGGACGGCTCAGCACCGCAGGGGCCGTTATCGCGCCCCACACCGAGGCGCACCTCAGAACTGTGGACCGGCACCCCCACGCCAAACAGGTCAGCTTGGATCAGGATTTCCAGGGAGTCCGGGTGACAGGTCACCAGGACCGTGTTGAGGGGCTGCCGCTTGTCCACCGGAGCCCGTTCGGGGTCCTCGTGGTGGTCAGCCGCAAGACTCTGTTTAGCTAACGCAAGGTCACGGCTAGCCAATGAGGAGGTCACACTTGACAAGAAGAGAACAAGGAGTAAAGCTGCCATTACTGAGGGGCCTCTGGCCGCAAACGCTCCTGCTGCACAAAGACCTGCAAGCTTCGGCGGTCGTCATCTGGGAGCCTTTTTTTATTGGAAAGCCAGTCAGGTGACCTCGGAACTCCGCACCTGAGTCCTATTAGCCACTGATGGCGCCCACACGCCTGCACGCACAATTTTTTTTTAAAAACTTGAGATGACACTCCAGATAATCTGATCGCTAGGTGGGTAGAAAACATTTAACAGAAGGTATCAAACTCAATTTGGCTAATCCAGCCAATTTAATATCAAGAGGGCAGGACCAGTAAAAGCGTTGAAAAATCCATCCATCCATTAATCCTCACAAGGCGTGCTGGAGCCGCTCTAAGCTGTCTTCGGAACACCCTAAACCGGTTGCCAGCCAGACCATTTAGAGTGTTCAACCAGTCTGCTTTGCATGTTTTTGAAATGTGGGAGGAAACCGTAGTACCCAGAGAAAAACCACGCAGGGCCGGGGAGAACATGCAAACTCCACACAGGGAGGCCGGAGCTGGGATCGAACCGGGTTCCTCGGCACTGTGAGGTCGATGCACTAACCACTGGTCCACCGGGCTGCCACAGCATCACTATAATTAAATCAATAAAATAAATAAGGTGGTTGGCTGGTTGGCGCATGGCAGAGGACACCCTGCTTCGGTTTCCCGTGGAATCGTCTTCAGGCGAAACCCAGTCAAAATAATGAACGCGCACAGTAATAAGAAGAAACGGCTGCTCGTGGCTGTGATGTTTCTTCCTGCTTTGCGGCAAAGAACAACAAATAAAGCGAAGGCAGGAAACGGTAGGGGGCTCACTGTGGCTGAGCTTTAGTGTAAAAATGTGGAAGACCAACATGAAGGCCAGCATTGCGTTCGTTATTGTCGCCGTTTGGCTCTTAAAGGGTAAGAATGGCTGCTTATTTTTAGTTTAATGTCATGATTTTTGCTCCTTTAAATACTTTTTTTTGGGGGGGGGGTTCTGTCTGGACATAGTCAACGCAGATGTGAGCTTCATGCAGCTGTCGGAGAAGCAGTCTTTGGAGCTCTCGTGCCCCTCTCAGAAGGACCCGGCGGCCTGACAAGTTTACACGTGTACCACCGCCGAGGCCCCGCGCAGACCACCCTGCTGTCCCTGGCTCGGGGGGGTGACGATGAGCTCAGGCTGGACCCCGACTACAAGACACGCTTGCTGCTGTCCGGAGGGAGCAACGGCACACGGGTCAAGGTTATCCTGTCGCACTTGGAGCAAAGGGACTCGGGGCTGTATGTGTGTGAAAAACGAGACAACGGCTCGGGGCGCGTCTTCATCACTCAGCTCTTCTTGCTGGTCGACGCCTCAGGTAAGAAAATTAACTTCCGTGTACGCTGAAGGGAGGGCGAGAGTGGCCTGGAAGTGTTAAACAGATTTTTTGGGGACATTAACTCCTGTGTGGAGTTTGCATGTTGGAAATACCGTGGTGCCTTGAGATACAAGTGACCTGACTTCATTTTTGTTTTGTTTTTACTTTTAGCAATGATAGCCACGGTGTTAAATATACAAATATGTAACAAGAAAGCAATACTCACAGTCATCTATTCTTTATCCTCTGTGAAGAATGACTGCAACTTAGTGAGTCGTTACTCTTAACCGTCTTCATGTTCAGGAGTTCTGTATTATACTACTCTCAGCTGACCAAGGCGCGAGCACACACACCAGAAGGAGCTGCATAATTTTCACATTCTATTTATGTTAATACGACAGTATATGTTTTAATGAAGTACAGTTTTATAGTGTGCTATTTTTCCTCTAAGTTTGAGAAGGACTGCACTATAAAATAAATGTATTGTGAACAGGCTTATTTATTTATTTATAAATACGATTACGTCATTTTTCACCGAGCGTGTTTGTGCAGGTATGCCATGTCAGTGCTCTTCAAGCTACCCCCCTCTGCTCATGACCATCTTCTCAGCGACGGGCCTCATTCTGATCATACTCTCGTGGCTTGCCGTAGGAGAATGTGTGAGTAAACCCAAAGAGCCAAATAATAAAAAATCATAGGGTCTTCTGTCGTTGGGTGAAAGGCGAACAACGTGTTAAATGCGTTTTAGGTGAAGGCAAGGCGTCCTCCTGCGAAGGGGCCACCTGCTGTTCCCGTTTATGAGGAAATGACCAGGAAGCAGCAAAACTCGGGCGCCCCCCCAAACAAGCAGGAAGCTCTGGATGAGGTCACGTCTCCATTGTATGCAAACACGCCCGTGAGACAAACACAAGACAACTACTACGCCTGCCCGAGACACATCACCCTCAGAGCCTGAATGGAAATCCCACATGATAATTTTTGCATCGGTGGCACGTGACCGTTGAACAACAAATTTAATGCGGAGGTGGACAAACTTAACGCTTATTATTGTAAATTGAGGGGTTCGT
The DNA here is from genome assembly GCA_026261675.1 of Hippocampus mohnikei. Classification (NCBI taxonomy): domain Eukaryota; kingdom Metazoa; phylum Chordata; class Actinopteri; order Syngnathiformes; family Syngnathidae; genus Hippocampus; species Hippocampus mohnikei. Next base: position 5,697,836 of record JAKGUB010000328.1, read on the forward strand.
TGTTTTTAACCGATGGCTCTACTTTACGAACAGCAAAATGAGAGGATTCCGTCTGAACGTAGCTTTATTGAAACGACAGCACGATCGAGAACACACTCCTACCAACTAAAACACTTCCGGCTTTTCTTTTCTTCAGCCTATCAGACGCCATCAACATAAAAACACGTTGAAGCAATTATTACAACAGAATATAATTGATGTGTTCTTAACGTGAAATAATATGGTGCTCAAACATAAAATTGTAATAATTAATATAACATAAGCTTACATTATCATGACTTTATTTCGTGCGGTAACCGTGGTTCTCTCGGTTCGTTGTCGAAGTGCTCGCTAGAAAACGTCAAGGCCGTATCCAAGAAGTAGCCGTCGGTTTTCAGGTTGGTGACCCGTGATTCAGGAGTCTTTTTTATAAGCCTATCGTGCCTGTTTAAAAAGAATGGAACATCCCCCACACACACACCAAAACAGAGAGCAATTTTTCTTAAAGAGCCGAGAAAAAAATGCTATTTTATTAATATCTGAAAGAAGCTCCATAGTTCATGAAAACATTTGTTTTTCGGTGCATGTTGTTTGAACAATCACATTCTATGAGGAGAAAGATATACAGAGAGAGAAAAATCAAAAAGAAAACATTACAAGCCACTGACTTTGAAAATCATTAAATCTCAGTACAGACATTTTTTTCTGAATACCCCTCCCCCCCAAAAAGCAGCCCTAATTCTTCCAAACACCCGCTGATACCCCCCCCCCCACACTCCCGAAAAAACCCCAAAAACAACCAAACCCCATAAAAACCTTGAGGGTGACAGGCTGGAATCCCACAGTGCTAAAGAGTGAGACGCTCATTGGTTTTTCGGAATACACAGCATGGCGATGTAACGCTAGGTCGATCGGAATCAGGGGACAAAAACATCAAAATGAACAATACACATACTGGAACCCCCTCCCCCACAACAATAAAACCCCTGTAATAAATCAGCCACACACCAATGTAGGCCATGAAATCGCCACCCTCTGCTCCCCCGACACTTGTGCATAGTTTCGTGTTCCTTTACAACCAGCTCCTCGTTTTCACAAGCATTCTCACCAAATGTTCCGCAAAACTCAGCCTTTCATGACCCCCCACCCACACAGAAAGAAAGGTAAGAGAATAATGCACGACGCTCCTGATTCAGTCAGGATGGGACCTCAAGAACAACTAAACAGCATTTTGCATCTTTTACCCACTGCCTTTTTTTTTAACAATTCGCATTTTCTGTTTTGAAATGTAAAGCAATTTTAATATATAGATTATAGATCTATATATCTTTATATATATATGTATATATATATATAAAGCACTCCGTATTCATTTAAAAGTCCATTATTTGGTTATTATGTAACTGCTACGGATTTCGAAACGTCAGGTATTTGCTCCTCCTCAAATCCATAACTTTCAGTGCTTAGATGATTCGTAATATTTGTCTTCAAAATGTACATTAAAATGACGTGGAGTTGGTACGCTGGAACCCTGGCCTTCCTGAGACGAGATCCACTTTTTCATGTGTGCAAGATAGTGAGCAATTATCTTTATTTTTTTTTTTGTCTTTTTGTTTTGTTGGTGTTTCTCGTTTTGTATAAAGTCAAAAATAGATACTCAACATAAAAACATACACGCTTTCTGATAGTCCAACAGAAACACAGAACGAAACAACACTGTTCGATCCCAGAGTTCTGAAACACGAGAACGCTTCATTCTGTGTTGCACTTTGAAAAATGGAAGCATTTGTACTCTCTTTTTGTTGTCGTTTTTATCTTTTTTTAAATTTTTATTTTATTTTTTACCCCTTTCCCCCCTGACATTCCCATCGTTTAATTCTTTTGGAACTCCAGAAGAAAACACAACTGTTTTGTAAACTGTCAGTGGCCTGACGGGTTACAATGAAATGAGTATGTGAGAAAAAAAAAAAAAAAAAGGTAGGCACCTCAGACAGCAGAAGTCCTTCTACCCCCAAACATCTATGGCCACAGGTCTGTCAAATACTTTTTTTTGTCCATTTTCTTTTTTGAAATTTATACAAGGTGTATCAGGAATATCCCAGGAATGGTGCCACAAGTAATTTTCAAATTTGCAGTCTTCTCCGCCAGGAAGTGTCAGATGCTCAGCGCTCTTCTTACACACTGAACAAACTCCGCTAGATCTCTTTCGGCGTGCTCGTTGATCATGTGGCCTACACTGGGCGGCAAAAGAAAAAAAAAAGTCCTGGAACTTTTCTGATACACCCCGTAGTCTGAAAATAAATGGTGCAATACTCAAATATGACTCATACTTTCCTTGGATTATTGTTCACAATGAAAGCCACTAAAGGTAGATAAACATGACATTAAAAAAACACGTATTCTTTTTAGTCCTTGAGTAAACACGTACACGTGAACTGTCCCCCCCCCCCTTCGGTACTTGTGTCGTTGTCGTTGGGTTTAGCTGGATGAGGACACTCAGTGCAACGCTAGAGAGGCTAAAGTCAGAACAATACTGAGTTTGACAAGAAACTAACTAAAATGGCCGACACGCTCGCATACAGTACAAGCAGCCTTGTGCAAACACTCCCACTCACACACGTTTTGTTTTGCCTTTTCAAAGTCGATCCTTTTCAACGTTTCTTGAATTGGAAACAAAAATAACTCGGAAAAAGTGTTCACATTACATTATTGGCGCTTCTTTTGATTCAAGTATTTGTTTTCATTATTTTGTATTTGTCTGATATGTTTATGATCTCGTCAATGTTCGGGAGGGTACGTGGGGGCCACATACACATAAACTCACATCTGCCTGAGATGCGTCTGAACTTGCATGTGCATATTCAACCCAGGCATTTGTTTAAAGTTGGGGTCAGGGAACCCTGTGAAATTTTTTTCAGCCATGTCATTCTATAAAATCTCTTAGAAAAGCCCCCAAATGCTCCAAAGAAACAGACAATAATAAACAGTTTTTTCCAACCATACTGTTTTTCTTCTTAAATTTCATTTAACCCCTTGGAGGACTTTTATAAAAATGGAAAAAGGTTGCCCACCCCTGCTTTAAATACAGCTTTGCTTAGTCAACTTTTTTTTGGGGGGCACTCAGACCCCTCTTGTCTGATCAATGATTGAGACGCTTTATTTCTTCTTTTTGTTCCAGTCACCTTTGAGTTCGTGCAACTTTTGTGTTAAAAAAAAAAAAAAAAGTTTGGGAAGAAAAAAAAAAACTGAAGAGAGGCGCATATTTGACCTCAAACACAAGCAGGGGATTTGGTAGGTGATAAAAGGGGACGGGGCCCTCAGTGCTGGTGCTGTGCCGAGAAATCCGGGGCACATCTGAGATCCGACCCCGCGTACTGGTCACCCGGTCTGACCGTCCCACTCAGTGTGGTTCCTCGAATCAAGTCCAGTGTGGAGTAAACGCACATCAAAACACAACAAACAAGACAGGCATTAGCGATTGTTTTGTTGAATGACAAGTCTAAAAGTGACTCTGGAAGAGTGGAACACATTTACAAAAACAAAAAACAAAAAAAAAAACATTAAGACTTGGTACCGAACTTGAGACGTGTTCCTATTTCAAGCTGGCGCCACCCTCAGGTTGGAGGCCCAAATTGCTCCAAGGTGAGCTTGAGAAGGCGAAGGCTTGTAGAAACACAGGAGACACGTCTCAGATTTGGAGTGCAGAGCTCTAAAATATTTTTTGTAGTTTCCTTTTGAGTTTATGCAAAAAAAAAAAAAAATCTTGTATTTTGGTTTTTAAAAGAGATGTACCCGATGTGACCCATAAACAGCGCACAGACGCAAAACTGCCTCCTCCTGGTGGTGGAAAAAAAAAAAAAGCAGCATGGCCTCCTCCTTCTCCTCCCACCATGCAGCAAAAGAAGGCGTCGTCACATGATCATGATATTTGGATGTCAGTTGGCACTAGATTGAAGCGCAATTGGGCGTCCAGGTGGTCTTTCTGACGGGAAGCTGCCTTGGTAGTAAAGGTGGCTTGAGGATTGAAGATGTTTGGCAGGGGGTCACTGAGGATGGATGAGAGTTCACACCTCCTTGTTCTTTGCATAGAAATGGAAGGCTGCGTCTCAGTGGAGGTGGCTCCAAGTGGAACTGAGTGCTCCCAGAGGTGAAACATAAAGCACCAGTGCGTGTCGGAGTGTGCGTGCAAATGTCGTATGCTGAGGGAGCTTCTCCCCCCCCCCCTCCAACACCACCACATCCGAGCCGGACGGACACAGGAAGCGGGCTCACGTGTATACAAGTCGTCCGTTTTGAAGGGAGCGAGGGATTGGAAACTGCATAAAGCCATGATATCATCAATCAGCAATGATAAAAACAGTGACAGCAAATAACAATAATACGTGATAAAAGGAGAAAAAAAACCGCCTCCATCTCAGAGTGAAAGTGGAGGTTGCTGAGGGCAGCAGTAGTAGTAGTAGTAGTAGTAATAGTAGTAGTAGTAGAATAGTAGTAGTACACTGAATACAGGTGGGGCTGCTCTCGGCCTGGAGGAAGAGGAGGGCGTTGGGTGAGGAGGGCGTTGGGTGCGGCGGCGGCGGGCGGGGAGTTGGGATCTGCTTGCGGAGCGCGGCGCCCTGCAAGCAAGCAGGCACTCAGCGGCCACACTGGCTGGCCTCCACTGACGTGAGTATAACACGCCTCCCCAGGAATCAAGGCTTTCAAAAAAAATAATAAAACAATTTAAAGATGGCAAGGAAGTTGAGGGGGTGTGTTTGTCTCCCTGCGGCCCCCTCCCACCATCAATTATTATCCCTTCCATTGTGTTCATTTTGCTACCAAGTACAGCCTGCCCCCCCCCCCCCAACCAGGCGTGAAGCGAAATCTTCACACCCGGCTTAAGTTTGAAGCCACTTGGCAAGTCAGTCACTTTCCATGCCAGCGTCGCTTCCCTTTTTTCGCTATCTTGGCGTTGATGGGTGCGGGTGGGCGAGATCAGTGGGGCACAGTGGGCGTGGGACGCTCTTGATAAGTGCTATGACATACCAGGCCTTTCACATGGACTTCATTCATTTGGGCCCAAAAAAAAAAAAAAAAAAGTAAAGAGGCGCCTTTCATTTTGGTTTGATGCCTTCTCTCTACACACATTCATGCACGCACGCACACTCTCACACACACACACACACCTGTCGCCTGCTGAGAAGTGCTTTAAGTGAGTGTCCTTGAATATCAGACAGACAAGGTTGCTACTCTCCACATACACACGTACACACTCGCAGCCGGAGGGGGTTGAGGGTATTTAGTGGCAGTTATAGTCGAGGGTTGTTGCAGGTGGCGGTTCTCCCGTCGATCAGTTGGGAGCGTGGACGGTACAGTCTGTTGTGGCTTATATTGCACGTCGCTTGAAATGGTTGTTTTGTGACAAAAAGGGCGGTGGCTGGAGTGGTGGCACCTAACGCATACCTTTTTTTCTTCCCGTCTTGAGGTGCAGTGAAAAGGTCAGCGACCAAACTGCCAGTTGAAGTGCATCCAAGTGTTTTTTTCCTTCTAGTTGTTACAGCTCCATGGTAATAGCAGTGGTTCATTTTGTTTGTCCGTCACATCTTCCCCCCCGAACATGTCTGAATAAAAGCATTTTTTAAAAATTTGTTTGCAATGGTTCAAGAAAGAAAACAAAATGCACTACAAAAATAAATGGCTTGAACAAGGCGAACAGAGTTGCATCATTCCCTTTGAGAGCGTTTGTGTGTGTGTGTGGGGGCTCTGCACTGTTTGTAGACGGAAGCTGTGGTTGCTTCCGTTAGGCCGCAGCAGCATGTACTCTCCGCTCGACTTCCACTGGCTCAGAGATAAGGGGGTGTGCAAGGGTCCGTATGCTTCTTCACCGAGTTACGGAGTGAGTGAGGGAAGAAGGATGGGAAACGAGGTTAAGGCCAAGATTAGTGCTAAGAGTCCAGAACAGCCGAAGAGTACAACCAGTGCTCTGATTGACTTTTTTTTTTTTTTTTTTTTACTTTGGGAACGATGCCTTCTCGCGGGTCTCTGAGGTGCAGTATGATTGCCTCGGAAAGGCAGAGAGGGATTAAGCAGAGTTAAAGATGGCAGCTCGTCACTGCGATGGTACATGTACACGTTTCACTCGACGTGTTGACGCGTGTAAAAAGTTTTTTTTTTTAATATGAATAAAAGACATCTTCCTGTGTCTCCAAGTGTAAAAGCTCAACGCTGTGACTTTTCACTTCGCAGAACTGCAACTAGAGCCCACCCCCCCAAAAAAAGGGAGCGCACAGGAAGGCGATGAGGTGGAGTAGCGAGGATATGGACACATCACGCCTTCTCCCTCACCTTCATTGGTTACTCCCATGCTGATTATCTCCATATTGATTTTGCAAGGTTTCTGCTCCGTTGTCCTTATATGGACTCCCCGCTCAGCAGGTCTCCAGGCAGCAGCGTATTGATTGGGCTGGGACTCCCCATCACCCGACCCTCCTCTCCACTAGGGGGCCCCCACAGGCTGGAATACTGCTGCACGCCACCCCACAGCAGATCGCCGCCCGCCTTGGCGCCACCGGAGCCTCCGCTGCCATTGTTGTTGTTGTTCCAGTGGGGGGTGTGGCCAATGGGGTGAGAGGCTCCCGACCCGGCCCCACCCATCCTCGTCTGATTGGCGCCCGGAGTGGCCTGCCAGCTGGTTGTCCCGCCAAGCGACTGGCCCTGTGCAAAGAAGCGATTGACTTCCTCTTCTCCGGCAAACTCGGCGAGAATGGTGGTGTTCCCAAGCACGCACCTGGACACAGACACAAAGAGCCCCGCGAATAAAAACACTCCCATCTCCTGAGGACCGATCGCCTCGGAGCTGGGGTGAAAAAAAAGACATACATGTGCAGGGACTTCTGAGCCTTGGCAGCTTCGTCCTTGGAGCTGTAGCGCACTACAGCGTTGCCCTGTGTCAGGTTGAGGTGGAATGTGATGAGCGGGCCGTGCTGCATGCACAGTGTACGCAGAGTTGAACCGTCAATCTGCCGCAGAGAGGGTGAGGTCAACAGTGCAACCTAACCGCAAGCGTGCGTCGAGTGCTCGTAGGCTCAGGGGGGATGCGGGAGTCTTCTTACCTGTGGAGTAAGGTTTCTCAGAACCAACCAGCTGCTGGTCCTGGTAGAGCTGTCTGTACTCCACGTGGTGCCTGCTGCAGAAGGAGAGTGGATGGTGTGTTATTGAACTGAAAGGGTCAACGCTACGGTCGTGTGCTTCCTCGACTAAAATGTGGTAAAATTCGAAAGAGATTAATTTCGGAAAATGCACTAGAAGTGTGTCGATAGCAGAGCAAAAAAACATACACAACGTGAAACGAAACTTAGTTCCGTTACTATAAGGCAGGGCTTTGGCGGCATCTTGTGACATGTTGGGGTATTACAATTTTATTATTATTATTTTTACATTTATTCTAGAGAGTCAGTATCTCAAGAGTGATTGTGGATGCGAGTCTATAAAGGACCAGTAGGCGAGGAGAGGAATCTTGTATCCAATTCTCAGTTCATGGTTGTTGGGAATCTTACAATTTCAATAAAAATGACAATTAAATCTTAGGTATTTTAATTTTTTTTCCTTTTTTTTTTTTGGTAAATGTTAACCGTCAGGTGCGACATACCCGTGGTGTAAGAGCTGCTCCAGCCTTGGGACAGACCCAGAGAGTTGCCCCCCCACGTTGAGGACGGCTTGGTGTTTGTGAGGCCGGGCGGTGGGCGGGAGGGGGCTGCAGAGCTGCTCCGGGGTCCCTGTGGAACCTTCCACATGTCATGGGAAAGAGAGGCCTGACTGTGGGAGATGGGACCTGGGGACCAAGTGGATTTCATCTCTGACAGTTTACCTGGATAGACATACAAAAAAAAAAGTTTGTACGACAGAACCAAATGAATAAAGTCAAGGGAAAGCTCATCAGAATCATAATTAGAGCTCAAAATATCTACTTCCAACCCGTTCTGATCTCCCTGAGACAGTTACAGCGCATGTGTTTCTACGTGGTCGTCATGTAGCAACTCTGCCTTGGTAAGAGACCTGCTTACTCATCTTTCATGCAAATTAAAACGCTTTTACGGTGACTTAATCAGTCAAACAGACCAGTAGGTTAAATGTCAAGTCACACTGTAGTGTTTTCCCATGCAGAAGTAGGAGGGAGGGTCACCAACACCACAGGGAGAGGGTGGAGGGGTGGGGGGTTGTGCACTTCAGGGAGAGGCAAGCTGGCAGAATGGAAGCTCTAATGAGTCCCATTTAATCAGGTGAGATGACTTGACAGGCAGGCTGCGGGGTGCTCTCCAGTGAACGGTGGAACTCATGGTGTTGTAATACAGGGAGGGAATGGATAGTTTTGATTTGCAGTCGTTTATCCGCTGCAATATGGGGGAGGGGTGGGGGGGGGTGTTATCGGTGAGCCATGTACCTGTTTCGTCTGTCTCCGGGGACGACAGACTGAATGAGCTAGTGTAGGCACTGACTGACCAATCAGAGGAGGGAGGCAGAGCCTCGTTCTGAGATGAAGTGGGGGAAGAGCCTGAGCCGATGGCAGCGCACAAACAAGGACACAAAAACAAACAAACAAACAAAAAAAAGAAGGGAAAGCAGCAGAGAGAAAATGGCATAAAAGAAAAAGGCATAAGAAATGACGAGATTAAGAACAGAACAGAATTAAAGAGTACAAACAATGATTGGAGAAGCAGTTTTAAACGGAAGAATGGACAACAAAAGAGTAAAGAAGCAGACTGGTGGCGGCGCTTTGCAATAGTTGAATCAAGATGGAAGATTGAAAAAAAAATATTTAGACACAATCTTAACTATAGCACAGCGTTTCGCTCAACTCCCTCACCTGCACTTCTGTCTCGCAGCAGGTAGCGGTTGACATCTTGGATATTAGTGTTGATAGTGGGACCACTTGGGACACTACCCGGCGTCATGTTGGGGTCCGTCTCCGGGTCGATATTCTGGAGACCCTTCCATGGAACGCCTGGGCAGAACTCTGCAAAATGTCAAGTCAAAGTTTGCAAACGAGCTTCCATTTCGCAACAGCGAAATATGTCGTGGATATTGAAGAAGCGACGACAGCGGCCCCGGGAAGAACGCTTGTCGCACCTGGCGGCCAGTTGATGTTCGTCCCGTTGGCCATCTTGTCACTACTGCCCTTCCCTTGGCCCCAACTGTCTGGACTGCTGGGAGACTCCGAGCTGGACATCAGGTTATAGGGGCTGTATGAGTCATCCAGCTGAGGAGGCTTGCCAAGGGGGCCCAGGGTGGTACCTGGAATGTGGAAACACGGCAACTCGACTCAAAACGCGGAGCATTGTCACGTAGCGGCCAGTTTTACAATTACTGCCCGACAAGTCTAGCGAAGATAAATGTTTCTCATTCCTCACCGTGTTTGCTCAGGTTGGGCTCCAAGGGAGAGGAGCCTCCAGAAAGGCTATCCATAGAATTGGGGTGCGTCCACTGTGACAGGCGCGACTGGGGCTGGGGTGAATCTTTCATCGACATGCCCACCTCCATGCAGTTTACATTCATGTTTGGATTCAGTCCAGCTGGGGGGAAAGACAGACACAATTGCTTTCAATCAATTTCAGGGGTTGGCGCACCCCTCGTGCGATTCACGCGGCCAGTCCAAAATCACTCACAGAGCGAATACGGGCTGTAGGTGTTTTGAGAAGACTGCGGCTCTTTGGTCTGCAGGTCAGCGAGGCCCGGAGCCTGGGGGTGGCCTGGAAATAAATCAAGGGTGGATTTGGTCCCGCCGTGATGAAGGCCCGCGTGGGAGTGGGGAGGCTGCTGCTGCTGTTGCTGCTTCATTAGCAGAGCCTGGGCCAGCTGACGCTGGTGCTGTTGGATCTGCTGCTGCATGTTATTGATTGTACGTGCGACCTGGAACGATCACCAAAGAATATTGTTTATATATTTTGTGTTTGTCTTCTTCCCTTGCTTCTCACAACTCAACAGTCTCAAATGTTCACATGGTAAGTAGAGAGTCAAGTTCAAACTAACTTGCTGCTCTTGTTGTCGAATGGGTCCGGAAACGTTGCGCTGTGCCTGTAACATCTGCTGCTGAATTTGTAAACGCTGGTAAGCCTGTGAAGTCAGCCACATGCCCCGGTTTTATTCTCACAGGTAAAGACGGAGAAAATGCCAGTCGGCGACACTTTTGATCGGAAAGAAATATAACCTGGGACGAGTCAAAAATGACACTCACCAGTTGCAGCTGGTAGAGTTGATTCAGAAGGGTCATATGTTGAGGGTTTATTGGCGAGGTTAAAAGTGCAGGATTCAGACCAATGTTTTTTGCTGCAAACTGTAAGAGCTGTGCTTGAACCTGTGGATCGATACCATCATCACGTTGACAACGCGAAATAAAACGCACGGCGCTCATGTGTCAGTGGCGTTTGTGATCGTCTTGGGGTTACGCGAGGTCCGCTGCACCCCGATGAGCGTCGTGACTGGGAGCTTGTGTTCTCGAGTGTTTACGTGCATCTACCTGAGGGGAGAGAAACTGAGGCACTTGAGCGCGTAGACTAGGCTGAGAGGAGCCGAGAGGCGGCACTGGCGGCTGAGGAGGCGGCTGGGGCATGGCCCGGGCTTGTGCTGCTCCACCACCAAACATTCCACTCTGCATTTGCTGGGCAAACAATACAGAAACACTGTCACGTTTCACATTTTCTGAAAAAGAAAAATCAGCTTCACTTCCACCGCCGTGAGGTTCATGGAGGTGGAAAATGGGGGAGGGGGGGCACATATATCATTGCAAAATACTGAATATTTGACTCACTTTATCCATGAAGGATGAGCGGGGATCCGAGGAAGGTTCTTTGGAGAGAAGTGCAGGTCGAGGGCAGCTCAAGGGTTTGTTGATAACCCCGTTGTTGTAGTCGTGTCCGGCCATCCCCATTCCCCGCTTGTCCAGTTCAGTCTTCTTCTCCAGCAGGGCACTCATGGCCTGGTCCAGGTTCATGTTGTTGCTCTTTAACGCCTCCTCTGCCGGATCCCGCTGGGGAACACGTCACAAGGCGCGTGAATTTCCTCGTTCATTCATGGTCGAGTGGGTGAAAGCATAACGGCTCTCAAAAATGTGAATATTTAATGTAATAAAAGATATCAACTCACCGGGAAGCCCATGTCTGTCAGTTGTTTGATAAGACGATTCATAATCCAGGTATCTTCTGGCTTCCCCGGAATTTTGACCTGGAATGTCAGAACATTACAGTCAATGACTCGAATTGACAAGTACACACTTTAGGTTGGATTGTTTCTGAACAGGTCCTCGTGCCTTTTGTGGGATCTTTTTGGGTGCGTTTCCCCAAGAGTTAGCGGAGGAGTTGCTCTCCTGGGAAGCGGTGCTGTTCCACATATCGCCGTCCTCTGCATCCCACTGACCTCCGGAGAGGATCAACTCCTCACCTCCGCCTCCCCATCCATCTTGCATAGGTTTGGGGGCTGGGGAAACAGGCTAGCGTTAAAAAAGGGGCAGCCGTTCGTCCTTGCCACGGTTGCCTCATTAAATACATCTGTCGGCCACTAGGGGTCAGGACAGGTTTGTGGAAAAACAGTGTCCTGCTTTGCAAGTAACAAGCCGATGACCTTGACTAATCTTGAGAGTACTATCTCCAGCAAGAACAAGAAGAACGTGCAGTACAATATTTTTTCATTTTATGGGGAACATTTTTTTTTAAACGCACCTGGTTTGCAAGTTGGACCTGTCATGGCTGGGTTGCCCCTACTGTAGTTGTCTGGGGTGCCATCACCCCAGCCCGTGGAGCCCCCACTTGGTTTTCCCCAAGCAGATGTACCGTTGTCCATGTTGACTGAATGTGGAGTTTCCCCCCAAGAACTTTCAGGTTTCGCGTGGGAGCTGGGGAGTTCTCCCCAGCCTGATGGACACAGAAAAATAATAGTAAACAAATCTTCTGTCGGGGCCAAAGTGGTTTTATTGATTGCATTTTTTTTTTTTTGCATTCTGAGACAAGTCACTTAATGCCTAGTTGACAACCTCAACCAATTTATCTTTTATCAATTCATCCAGGCGGGAAGCAATAAACCGGTGTTTAACTAAACAGGATGGTTGACAGGAGGGAAAAATGGCCATTTAAGAATTGGCACAGCCTGGTCAGTCTTGGCATGACCGATGCAGTATCGCCAGTGTGCCTGTAGCAGTGCCAGGCAGAGTTTAGTGCATGAAGAGAGCGTGACCTGAAGGCTGCTTGATTTCCAGTTTGACAGACCCAAAGACAACGATGAGCATTTTTACATTGCCGCACGTTTTGCACAGAGCTGGCTCAGCTACTCTCATAAAGTGGTTTTCCATTGACTGTAGCCATGCAAAGAGCATGCAGAATCAAGTGCAAAACAGAAGGGGGGCATCTGTTCCAACAGGGTTGATCTCAAGACTTTCTCCCTGACCGCTCACAGATGGCAGGCGCATATAATCACTCACTTCCGATAGAGCTCAAAATGTTTGTGGTGATTTTCATTTTTCACAAGGCGCTTTGTAAACACCATTCCTGTACTGTACTTCCTTTGGCTACCCCGCGGTTAGCGAGGCAAACATGCCAGACGGACATGCCTAATATTGTGTAATGTGAGGAGCCTCGCCGAGAGATTGGACGGCAGCGCTTATCTCAGTTGGATAGCTAATTAGATGTAAATCCAAAAAGGGCGGCAAGGTCAAGATATTACCTTTAAGTCCATCACCAGCTCGGAGCTTAACAGTGCACTGCCCTGACTAACTGACCAGCTTTTGTGGTTGACATCTACTTTAAATGGTCAATCAACAGAGCATCTGGGAGAAAAAGCATAATCAATGAAACTATGGCCACAAACAATGTTTTTGCTTCAAATCAGTAATACAGTCTTTCTGAAGTTTTGGAGCACCACATTTGGTTGGGAAAAGAGAACGGGAGTTATTTGGACACATTACCCCTGTCTATATAGTGTAAAATAAAATATGACGTCATCTTACCTTGAGTAATCATGGGACCCCTGTTGTGAGATGACCCCGACTGGTGCTGCAAAACAGGATCCATGGGCCCACTGGTGGGTCCTGGGTTTTGTGAACTTGGGGCATGATTCTGTAAAGATGCAGGTGGTCCTTGATAAGCGTGATTGTGAGAATGGGGATGACTGCTGTTTGGGCCGATGGGGTTATTGCCACCAGTAGTAGCTTTAGCTTGAGACATTCCTGGATTGTTTCTGTCCCACAGGTTCACAGATTTGTTATGGGTACCAGGATCACCCCAGGCGGAGGTGCCATCATCTATCTCCATCTTGCGGCGGATTGAGGGCGGTGACGGCTCTTCCCAACCTGTAGGTTCAGCGGAGGATTCCTGCTTACTGCCGGTCCAACCCTGCTTCACAGAGCCTGAGCCACTCCAGGAGCTGATGCCCCCTCCAATACCACCACTGGGTCCATCCTGAGATTTGCCTGCCCAGCCCTGGGAAGGGCCACTGGGACGCGGACTAACAGGGTCTCCCCAGCCCGCTTTGCCTCCAGTGCCTGACATCCCTTGCCCCGATGAAGGCAATCCCCAGCCTCGAGGAGTTTCCTTCCAGCCCCCCGTTTCTCCCTCCCAGGCAGAGGTGGGTGGATTCTTTTTTCTCTCTTCGGGGTCTCCCCAGTCATTTGCAGAGTTGCTCAGTCCACTATTGCCCCAGCTGTGGGATGCTTTGGGTTGCTCTCCCCAATTCTGGGTCGTTGGCTTGCCATGAGAGTCCTCCCAACCTGTTGATCTCTCTTCACCCCAGGACTGACCACTATTCTTAGGGATAGTGGGGGAGGGACCTCCTTTTGGTAGATTTCCCCAGCCACCTGGACCACTTGGGGGCTTAACGGTGTTGGGTTGATCTCCCCAGCCTGAGCTGGACTGGTTGCTAGCAGCTATATTTCCTCCCCAACCTGAAGCTCCCTGAGAAGCAGGCACCTCATTTTTGCTCCCAGTGTCAGTTCTTTGTGGGGGACCCATGTTAGATTTGGAAGGGCCCTGGGCATCAGGACCGGTTTGAGAGTCCCAGGATTCAGTGGCACTGTCATTCTTGGTTTTAGTATTCTCCATGTCCCACGATGTGTGCTGGCGAACGGGGGTCTGTCCCCATCCAGTATTACATAACACCCGAGGGTCAAGATCCTGGGCAGGCAACAGAGGAGCAGGGGTATCTCTGGATGGATGGAGTTTGGACCTGGGATGTCCTTCCATGCTGTCACTGCTTCCCTCACTGGCAGCAGTCGTGCTCACAGCTCTGTTCCAAGAACTAGTCGGTGGGTCCTGGGGAGGAGAGCTGGGGCCATCCCAGCCTCCTTGGGTATCTTCAGTTTGTTTCTTGCCCCAGTCTCCACTGGATTGTTCGCCCCAGCCGCCAGAATTTCCTGATCCGCTTCCGCCCTGGCCCCAGCCAGAGTCCCAGCCAGACAACTCTTTCGATGACGGAGTCTTTGACTCGCCATCAATTCCCCATACAGAAGAATTATCTTCTCCATTAACCTGCTTGGCCGCTGATGACTGTTGACCCATTGCACCCAGGCCAACGGATGCATTGCCCCAACTTGGCAAGTGGTGAGTGGGACTCGGTTGTTCCTGCTTATTAATGTGATTTGGTCCATCAGTTTTAAGGTTCTGAGGTTCTGAACTGAAAGACACATTCGTGGATGGCGAAGGTTGCGACTCTGATGCATCAGAGGTCATTATGCTCCCCCAGGCACTGCCAATACCCGAGGAGTTACTGTTAGTGTTGGCTGCAGTATAGGTGCTGGTCTGGGATGATGGGGGTCCAGTAGGATTACAGAAGTTTGGTGTAGTTTGAGGGGGCGAAATGATGTTGGCTCCCCCTGAGCTGCCTGCCCCTGCTGCACCCACATCATGGCCTAACACGGGCCATGCGGATGGATTAGCATTAGGGTTCAAGTTCAAGTTACAGTTTGTGTTGGAGGATGACGAAGAGCCCCAACCCCTGCTGCTCCCCCCTCCCGCTGGACTGTCATTTTTCCCTTCACTGCCCATTGAGGACTGAGATGGTCCAGACCCAGAGCCCCAGCGATTGGCTGCAACCTGGCTTGAGTGCATGTTGGTTCCAGTATGATTGGCAGGGCTGAGTCCAGTGCTGGCCTTACTGCTTAGGTGGTTGACAGGGAAGTGGCCTGTCTGGCTATTGGCCCCTGTGGCCATACTCGTACAACACCAACCACTATTATTACTAGTACTACTACTACTACCGTTACTACTGGTACTACAAGTGCTACTGCTGCTGGTCGAGTGACCAGGGTCAGACTCCAAAGAGCATCTTCCTTGAAGAGTAATAGAAGGCCAAGCCTCTGTGTCCTTCTGGTCAATGATCACTTGTCCACTGCAACTTGAGTTAGCAGAAGTTGCAGGATTTGTGGCACTCCTGTCACCTGGCAGGTGTCCCCAAAGGGGATTATCATACTGGGTTCCCTGGCTGCTCTGTGGGGGCAGTTCTGCATCGGAAGAAATAAACAGAAGGGAAAAAAATGCGTATGAGATAGGTGGCTGAGGAAAGTGCTTCAAGTTAGGTACACATCCCGCCCACGTAGGACCTGAAATACCATGGCGACGTAACGAGTCCGCTTCTATTCTCAATCACAAGCTCTGAAACTGAAAAACACTGAGATCCTTCAACAGAATCACTGACGGTTTAAACACACATTCCCTGTTGCTCGCGTCACACAGCTTTCACATGTTTCAAAACAATTATTGAAGTGTGTCAATGTAAATATTGAATAGATTTCATGATAGATATATGAATGTAGCAAATCAATTACAATCAAGTTGTGGAGACTCGCACCTCAGCCTCAACTAACACAACACTGTCTGAAGGTATTTTTCATTTGACACCGTAAGTGCAGATGCATCGACGCTGGTAATTGGTTTCCGAACTGTCACAGAAATGATCAGTGGCACAAGCTAGAAAGCTGAGACGTCCTTAACCTCTTTTCATCAGTAACGCAGTCAGAGCCGTAATTACCTCAGATTGGCATGATGCATGACTTGTCTCTATGCTCGCACGCACACAAGAGCCCTCATCTGCCTGTAAAACTGCTCCGACAACTCAAAATAATAGTCTGTCATATTCTCTCTTGCAGCACTTCCAATACATGCTGATACAAAAAAAAGGGGGTCTGTGCATGGATCACCGTGACGCCACATCATCACTCCTTTCTACTCTGGCTGTTGTGACTGTTTACATGCGAGTTAAGCTCGCATGCAAAGACGAGCTTTCATGGCAATACGTAGGACGCAATCACATTGCACTCAGTATTCGCCTTTAATTCCAGCATACTTTTTAAACGCCCGCAAACTGAAGTAGGGAGAGAGAGAAAGCGGCGTTCGAGTGAAAAGAGGGCACTGTGTTTCTGAAACACAGCGCAGTCTTTCTGTAGCATCACTCCAGTGAGAGGGAGCAGGACCGCCATTTTCTCAGTCCTGAATTTGAGCCAAAAAGGCTCCGAGCTACCGTCTCTGCCTGTATCGTGTAAAAGCATGCATGCCTCACTCTCGACGTCATATGCAAAGCGCAACGCGTGCCCGCGACGCACTGCCGCTGCAGGCTTAAAGTCCCCGTACGCCAGCCGCAAAAAGAACTGCACAGAAGAAGCGTCGAGGACGGAAAAGGAAGAGCGAGCGATCCGCCACGCCGCAACGAAATACCTGTGGAGAGGTGCCTCCCGACCATTGTGCAAGGAACTAGGTTTTGTGCGACACGGGGACCATCCTTGTCTCAATATGTCTGCTTGCCTCACCAAGCCTCTGTGGCTCCTCTCTGAAACGCTGCCAAGAAGTTGCACAGCTCTTGCACGGCATGAGACTAACCCCCCCAACCCCCCCTACCTACTGCTGCTGCTTCTCTCCCTTCCTTCCTCGCCCCACATGCTCTGTCCCTCCCACCAATATTGCTTTGACTGGGTCTCGCCGCCTCTACTGCCCCCCAACCCGCCCCCCCGGCTTTATTTATATCATGCTCTATTCCTATCCCGACGACGGATACGCTCCCTCGCTGGAAATGTAAGCCCTTAGAGAAGGCAGGCAAGTGGGGGGAGGGGAGGGGACGGCACAGCTGAAGTAATGTGGAGCAGTATTGTTGGTAGGTGGCGGATGGACCGCTAAGAGCGAGGCAGTTATACACTCAAATGGGATGAGGTAAAACAAAACAAACGGGGGCTCCTCGAA